>OX243777.1:1660478-2910478 GCA_945859555.1 Megachile ligniseca
TATTTGAATTCCAAATACCATATTAGCATCCGAGTAAATCTCAATAACCGTCGAAGGTACGTGCGATAAGTAGCCTCTAAAATAAACCAGTTCAATCTAAAAATAAGAACCGCACGAATCGTCTGGGATTTCGCGTAATTTATTCGTGTCACGACGATCGCCAAGCTGACGAAGACATCGTGTATCGGCTTCGACGAATTCGTGAATCGAATTTTTGCACCTGTCCCCGCCCGACACGGTCACGTTTCACAAGTCACGCGAGCTTTATGCACGGCCCACTTTTATAATCAGCAGATTGACGCGATCGATTATACACTCGGAATAAATTAAATTCTGTCGACACTTGGGATGACGAGTGCATGGCGCGTTAATAAAATTGGTGCCTCCATCCCGACAGAAAGGTGACGAATCACGGGAACTAACCGGTGGGAAATATCGAGGTCATTCGAGGATCATTTGCAAATTCCCAAACTTGGAAATTTAGTAGTTTGATGATTTATAAATTTAAAAAATTACAGAATTTGAAGGGTGAGCAATTTGAACTATTCAGAATTTGGAAATGTAGGAATTTAAGAATTTACAAATTTAGAAGGTCGAAGATTTGGAAACTTGAAATTTAGAAATTTAGGAAATTAGGAACTAGGATACCAAACTTTTAAAATGACAGAATTTGAGAATTTCCAAAATTTCTAAATTCCAAAATTTCCAATCTCCTGAGTTTCTACATTTGAAAATTTCCAAATTCTACATGTATAATTCTCAAATTCTTATATTTCCAAATTTTTAACTTAAAAATTTATACATTTCCAAATTAGCAAATATTCATTCTCTAACATCGAAATTTCCAAATCTTCAAATTTTTAAATTTACAATTTTCAAATATTCTATTCATCAAATTTCACATTTCAAATTAGGAGTCTCAAGTTCATGAACAATTAAATCACGAAATTGGAGGTTCCAAAATTCCCAAACTGGTAATCAGTACATTTGTTTATAATGTTAATATTTTGGTATTGTTAATAAATATTGAGAACCTCGAAATTGATCTCTATTAGAAAGTCAATAATGCGTTACTCACACACGTTATCCACACATAAAAATAGAATCAAATTACAAACTGGAACACCATGTTTCTCTTTTTTACGCTTGTTTTCATGCACTGCCGAGCACGATAGCTTTTCTGGGGGAAAATGACTGTAGTCTGGAGAAGGAGACCATGCTACTTAACTTACAATCAGCATTTAAAGTTATTGCTTATTATGTCGAGTTTACACGAGCTAAATGTTTGGTTTTAGTATTCATTCTCAGAACGATTTAGTTAGTTCAGTATAAATGAAACAGGTGAATGATTTATGGTTACGCATAACCGTTAGAAAACATATTAGCATGTTGACTACCATAGCTATTACCGACGACCAACACGTTCTTACTTACATGACAACCATAATGTAATGAAATAATTAGAAAAAGAAATGGAAAGAAGAGGCGTGACTAACATTGCTGGTATATTCACAGTATGTGTTTTAATTTCCATATTTAAACATTTTTTAATTCTCAAATTCCTATATCTCCAAGTCTTCAGATCACTAAATTTCCAAATCTCCAAATTTCAATATTCCCAGATCCTCAAATCCTCCTATAAAATTTCCCGCTGTGCGACGGTTGAAATAAGTTCCTTTCACATCTTAGAAATATGTGTATAATAACACGATTAAAACAATGATTTCGAAAGTTCTAAAAAAAAAAATGTAACGAGAGCAAGTGAAATGTGTTGCGAGCTATTTTTCTTATTTCGAAAAAATATAGATACATTTGCTGGTATAGCAGGTGGTATAGCTGTTTATCAGTTGATGTCACTGTAAAATTAAGATCGATATTAACTAGGCCGATCTTAACAATTTTTTCGCAGATTCCTACTTTCACTGCGTAGGTCTTCGAAAAGTAATAAAAAGTTTATTCTTTTCCGGAACGATGGGCTGCGCCGGAAGAGACAATGGCAGCCAACTAACGGCTGGTTCAGGTGAGGATGTAGGTGAGTCTAACAAATGTCACGTCACACGTTCAAGAGTCTGGAAGGATGGTCCATGGCGAGGAGCAGACCAGGCTATCCCGTGGATTCCGATAATTCATGGCGCTATGAATAATGTATGGCCGAGCCGCTCGAATTCATGAAGCACCGACGTCGAGACGGCACAGTCGCCGACTTATATCCCATGCCAACTTCCCATGGGCCGAAACAATAGAGAGCACCTATATCTCGACCGCGATGCGGACCATCCCGAGGACCATTTGAAAGTCTAACAGGCGTCCTTTAACAAAGTGCAGCCTGGTTAAACAGCGTAATCCAATTAGCGTGCCGCTTTCGCGTGTCACTCACTCCAAATCTCGTTATACAAATGAGGAAATAAAATTTCAAATCCGTGCCGCCGGTTGGTATCGTGTCTTTTTGGAACTGGAACATGTGGAAACGATGCCCTTTTTTGGAAGAAATTTCACTTTTGATGAAGGTTAGTTGGCCTGGAGGAATCGATGGGAGTGTCTCCCATGAATTGCAGTTAGGTGCTCACTTAAAGAAGATATGGCATTCAGTTTTGGAACTCAGGTATTTAGGAAATTCGAAAGTAAGTAGTTTGGAGTTTTGAAGATATGGAATTTTGTGAATGTAATTTGAAAACTTTAGAATTTGTAAATATTAATAAATTTAGCTAGTATGATGTTAATTATGGTATTAATAAATTATATTCAATAAATTCATGAATGTAACAAACTGTCAGAAACGAATCAAGATTTTAATTTGGTATATCTCCACTACATCCGTAGATTCGATTTTTGATTGTTTACTGCACTTGTTATAAATTATGTTTATCAGCGGCAAGTTCGTGTTAACAAAAATAAAAAAAGTATTAAAAAGTAAGAAGAGGATACAGAACAGTTTAAAAAACCCGAAGTGGGCTTAATTGTCGACAAACCGAAACCGATATTTGGTAGTAGCGATTTCAATTTGTTACATGGACATTTCCAAAATCTTTAATTCAGCTTTTATATTATCTTTACAATGTTATTTCCATAGAAAACATTTGAATAATTTAGCTTAGAATAAAAGATACTAATTTTGGTCATGATTTCGACGAGATTCGTCACTGAGTCTGAGCGGAGGACGCCATGAAATTTGGTTCATTAACACTTTCGCTACAGAGCGTCGCACATGTGTGACGTCGTAAAAGCTATTCAAGGCCTAGCAGCACGTATCTTTGACACTGACAATGAGTAGTATATTTTTGTAGTATGCATCTACATACGCATGTGACACTAGCAATTCGTTTAAGGCGACAATTTCCTTAAATGGCCGTAGGGTCATTAAACACGTTAAATGGCTGCGGTACTTCATTAGTTCTTATGTTACCTTGGTGAAACCTTTATGACCCACGTTTTCACGGCCCTGTTCGTTATAATTGACTTTGTAGAATTGATCAGCTGATTAATCAAAGGGATTTTTTATTAATATTGTATATAGATGCACGATCTGCTTCTTACACGTTGTCTTGTATACACAAGACCAGCTTTGCTGCTTTATTTGCAATGTTTTATTTGGAGAATAACACGATTTAATTAAGTTGGTTTAACAGAGTGATACACAGACTGATGTGCTAGCTATAAATCGAGCAAGTCATTCCTCTTTTCTGATAGTAATTAGATAAAAATGTTGCAGCAAGAAGATGAACGGTTTAAAGAAGATTGTAATCGTTCAGTATGACCAATAGTGTTATCTGCATTTTACTGCTGCAACATTCTGTAAAATGGAATATATTAATCTGTTAAATGGATATACTGTATTGTGTATATTAATGGTAATGTTAAAGTTGATTACAATGATCTTTTAGAAGCTGAAATTATAGTGGGAGAATAATTTATATAATCGGCAAAAATGTTTATTTTAATTAAAATAATTGTAACAAGGTCAGGTGGTAACTAGATAATAAATTGATAATTTATAAAATCTGAAAATATGTTTGTATTCCACAAATGTCAGACATATCGTTTTGCGTTCAAATGGTACCAAACTAGTACGTACGCTTTGAAGTACGTCATCTGCAGTTGGCAACTAGCCATTTAATATTGCAAATGTTCACGAAGGATTAATGTAGATACTTTCATTAAACTTCGAGCTTCAAATTGATACGCCATACGTGCCATTTCATGAGAATTTTATGTTATTATATTTTGTTGAATCATCTATGTTTCATAATTAATCACAATTTACTATAACCGTCAACTAGTCATTTTATCACATGATCGTTTTTATAAAATTTAAAATTTTAAATTGATGTGTTGTAAATGCCATTTTGTAACTCTTTTATGTTATCAATCTATGTTAAATTTGACATTAAAATTGTTAGCAATAACTGGCAATCAATTATTTCACATAATGTTAATAAAAAATTGACAATTATTTTTATCAAACTTTGAGTTTTAAATTGATATATAACATAAGTGCCATTTTTGCAACACTAGTATTTTACCACATTTAGTCAAACTTTCTATATGTATTTCGAAATCTGGTATTCGTTGCAACAACTTGACACATAAGTACACACATAGCAATTATATTGACAGTTTTCTCAGTGAGCGCAAAATTATATTTAAAAAAATGATTCTCGTTAGTACCTTATCAGAATCAACGAACTCAGCTCGCACCCGAGATGGCAACGTTGTAAAATTTCACTGGTAATTGCATCGAGGACTTAATCCCTTGCCAGTTATTGTAATTACTTGCAATTACAAGTAGTAATTACGTCGGAGAAAAAAGTACGCGCATGTTGCATGTTTATCATACTTGCCATCGCGTTATGCGTTTCAGTCACTCGTTGGCTGTGTTCCTGTCATGTTTTTGTGACTTAATTGCGTTCAACAATAGTTGTTATACATTGTGGTTACTGACGACAGTTTACCATCGAAGAAAACTGCGCTACATTTAATAGTTTACCAAAACAGTCTTCTTATTATCCGGTTCAGCAATGCATTCTCTTGGCAAAAGTATAAAAGGCAAACGGAATCGCAAAACAATCTCACCAGGTGGAAAATCAATTTTGCATGAGTATGAAATAGGAGTATATGTAATTGCCGATTTTTACATTTATAACGAAACAGAATGCGTTTAATTGCTTACGGGGCGGAGCAATCGTCGGGCGAAATTTAAACGAGATAATTGGGATTTTTGATTCTTTTAATTTATGAATGTCGTTTACATTCATCGTTCCCATGCAAGGTCTGCCTTATTGCAAAATAATACGCATTCTACATCAATATGACGCTTAAACATCGATGGAAACGATTACTTCATTTCATCGATGTTTCCACAGAAAGTTTGATTGAGACGATCAATGTATGATCAACATTTGAGTTTGTAATATCTTGGGATCAACAATGTTGCATTAATAGCTCAGTACTGTCGAGAAATATTGAGAATCTTAATTTTAAGTCAAATGAAATATTCTCAATTCGTTTATATTTATCTTCAAAATATTTATTATTTTATTGAAAAGATATACATTGATCGTGCATTTAGAAATTTAAAACTCAACGTATAAAATAATTCATATTGTTATAACAATTTAATTATAAAAATCATTTAAATAACACTTCAACCAAATATATATGTAATATAACATTGTAAACAATATGAACACAATTTTCTCTCGCACAGCACACTATAATTCTATTTTTGCAACATTCACTTGTCTTCTTCGAGTATTCCACATTTCACCGCTATCGATATCTCTCATGTCAATCACTCTTCCTCTTTCGTGCTTCAAGTCATACTTTCAATCTTAAACCCCATTCACAATTAAAAATAATCTCTCACACATATAAGATCCAGATAAAGAGAGCAGATTAACGTACAAGGAGGAGAAACTGTAACTCTGAATGAGAGCTGGCGTTGCGCAATGTTCCAAGTTCGAATCCCGTACGCATAAAACAACATTCGCGTCTATACACGCACACAGACTGAAAAGCACCGAATTCTGAATGAGACTTAGAATTGCAAAATGTTCCGAGTGAACAGCTAATTATGGATTATCCAAGACGATTACGGCTGACCCATGAAACAGCGGATCACGTTTATCAGGCAGTACCGATCATATGTAAGTAAATCGGTATCGTGTCGGTCTGCACGGGGTATCGTTCGTCAACAGGAAATCGCGATAAACGCGAACCTTGAGCGGAATTTCACCGAAATTCTTTTTCACCAACGATACCGGGAGAACTTTAATTAATGACAGTATGAATCTGCTGGGTTGCTATCGACGCTGTCCTCTTTATCTCCCGCAGACTGTCCGAACTGGTTAGGGCTGGAATCTTAATGCAAGATATTCACCTTGAATCCTGAATGTCGACTTCCTCATTCCGTACGGACGACGATACATTAAAAAAAGTAGGGATCCAGAGTAAATGCAATGACATCGGCAGAACGATCATTACAAATCATCCTTCTCGAATCACTTTCGATGATCCATTTTGCATGCTGCGACTGATTGACAAGGACAATTATTTAAGTATTGACTGCAGAGTTGAACGATCTTTTATAGGCCGATTTTAGATAATGCAATAAGGCGATGCTTGTTTGATCAAAAGAATTTTGCTTTGTATATTTTTCTGGGCTACCCAGATAATTCTGGGATTAATAAATAATACCATAATAAATACTAAGTATTTATCTAAATACTTTGAAAAGCAATGCAGTAGTATAAATATGGTGAAATAAAAACATAGTTATACTGCAGAATTAAAGGAATAATAAAACTGTGAAATAGCAGAATAGTAAAAATTTAATAATTATCATTAGTAATAAAATTATATAAATAATTCACAACTAGTAGACGTAGTTAGTCGTAGGACATTTGCTCTTTGCACATGAAAGGTGACACACTTACCATTCACCCTAATTTAAAGTAAGTATCTTTTAATTAAATCTACATTGTTATAATGCGAAGTATAAACATAATGAAACAGGCAATATTGCCAATTAGTATACAGAAATGACGTAAAAAGAATCCATCAGATCTTCATACAGAGTTACAAAGTTAGAGCAGATAATTTATTACAAAGGGTTAAAAAAAAGAACCATGTTATAGGAACAAATAATCAAACGAAATATATGGCCCATTTCCAGAAGTAGAACGTTTTACAGAAGTAGCAGTCATTCTACAGAATAAAAGAAAGAGGAAGAAGGACGAAACGATATTTCTTAATCCACACGAAATATCGCGGATCAGCACCCAACCAGCCAGACAAGCAGCCGGATATCGGAGGTCCACGTGGGTCTGCCTTGCTGTGCAGAAAGAAAGAAATGGAGAACTTCCAGATCTCCGGTCGCCCTCTCCTCTTCCGTGTACGTTCGACCGGCCATTTGAATTTATTACCGGCGTATTTCGACCACCCAGAAAACAAACGGACACCGTCGACGGTTCGAGGCCGAGTTTTCGACTGCGTGCGCGAGGGAAGAAAACGTTCTATAGGTCAACTTAGAATAGAATCGAAAGACGGTGTTCTCGAGACGTCGCGTTCCTAAGCTTCGTACGAACACCCTAATTTCACGCACGCCATCTTTGCTCTAGCTTCCTATTTTCTCTTTAGTTTTCGATATTCTTCTGGAACTTGACGCATCGAATGACGCAACGAATAACACATTTCTTCCTATTAACTACACTATGTATCTTTGAAAAAGTACATTTCTACCTAATTACACATATAATTAGACATATAATTACACGTACAATTGAAACATATAATTACGCGTATAATTAGATACATAATTAGACATATCATTAGACATATAATTACACATGTGATTTTAATTGTAATTGTTGTGGAAGATATATCGTTCATTTGCTGGAGCATGTTATTATTATGCTGATAACGAGGTGCATAAGAAGAACGGTTCTTGTTTGTACTTTCAACTAGTAGAATCCTTAAATTTTTTTATAATGGTAATATGAAGACAATAGTTTCCATGATATGCGTGTATAATGTTATGGCGCTTGAAAACATTTATATTCATGGAAACATAGCATGGTCTTTTAAAAAATTAGGTTTAGATCAAATACAGTATATTAGGATCAGATGCAGTACTTACAGTACGTATAATACATAGAATATACAATACTTACAGTACGCAGAGCATACAGCACTTAATTTAACAAAGAGTTCATAAAATACTTACATGCAAAAATTGTTAATTTCAAAATTAGAGAATATCTTCAACTGTTTTTTTTCTTTTATTAACACAAACTCCAAAGGAGATCCACCATTAACCCCCATGGTAGTTAACATGTCAATATTTGGAATCATAAGAATATTTAATAAATTGTGCGTGTTACAATAAAAGCGTTAATCCTGTAAAATAGAACTCCATGTAATCCTTAGTCATTGCATGCATTTACTTATGTGGTAAGTAAATATAGTCACAATCTAGTGTATGTAAACACGTGTACGTGTGTGTATATGTATATGCATGTATGTACACATATATATATTTAGGTTTATGTTTATGTATATGTACGTAAAAATATATGAATGTATTTACACATATGGTAAATGTATGTATTCATTTATTAATCAATTTACCAAATTTCACGTTTCTACCGTGAATTGTACATCGTGTACAGGATCATAGACAAAAACATCAAAAATCTAAATATCTTCTTATAAGTTGTAACATCGTGAAATAGGTTATAAGTTGGAAATTAGAAATACGTTATATAACTTTGTACGATTTGAGCTCGTCCGCATTTAAAACGAGGAAGTTGACAGCGAGTTCAAATAAGTTTGCCCGACATATTTTCTGGTGTTATAGAGCGAAGGAATGAATGAGGGAGCGAGCAAGGTCAACGAAATCGAAAGTCTGGCTTTCGCTTTTTAACGCCAAAAACAAGGTGTCTGTTCATCGACCCGTACTATAATACTGTTGTGATTTAACGTAACGATTAGATACTATCGCAGCATTATGTAAGGCAAATGTTCTTCTAAATACTTCATAAGTAGTTTCGTGATTTCATTATACGAAGAAAAAACACTGAGCAATTAATTTCGGGATATGTTCCGCGATACTTGTCATGAAGTACGTTTTAAACAAGGCATATCTAATATATAGCAGGTATGTAATAATGAGACTATAAGATTACAGACTTTTATATAACACTTTTATTATATCATTATTAACTACTCAACCGTATCATACAAGCGTTATAGATTAGAAGGATGAAAAATCGTGTGCTTCAAAAACAGGGGAACAAACGAGATCAAATGTTGGAACTTAGTAGTGTTACACTCGATCGTTTTATTTAACGTATTCAAGATGCATAAATACATAATGTTAGTTATATTTAGTCACTATATTTCGCATCCTATTAATTTCTTGTCGTTGTTCAAAAATACAGATCTAAAGCTGCTGCAGGACTTGCGATTGTAAATATATGAAAGTTCGAGTTATAAATGTTTAAAATATTATACGGATATTTCTTCTTATAGAATTAACTCTGCCGTGTCAGTAGAGAAGTTGCGATACTGATTTGCAATAACAACGTACAAATACGGTAACCCCAGACTTACGGACATATTTAAATTGAAACTATAAAAATAAATAAATATTAATATGTAAATTACCTTATATAACGATTCTTCATCTTGACGAAAATTAACTTAAATTTTGACAAAAACTTCTTACTAATTTTCATAATGTAAAATAAAAAATCCAAGAACCGCCATGTTGAATTCGTCAAAAATTAGACAGTAACTGTATATTTAACAAACCCAGTTAATAATTCCGACGACATATAGATTTCTTTATTACATATTCTGTTAAGTATTAATAAAATTACTTATGGTTGATAAGGATATGTCCAAACTGTTAAATCGCAATATCGTTGTCGCGATTCACGCCTTGCACCATTTCTTACCCAAACAACAAAGCTTCGCGATGAAATTCGTGAAGAATGTTAGTAATTAAGGAAAAAGGCAGATCGTTCATGCTTACAAAAATGAACATGTTATTTAACTAACAATGACAACGGTTCTTATGCTGTGAGCGATTTATGCGAGCATAGTCGGCGTTAGCAACGAAAGGATTAACGCGATTAAGCGAAGAAACGGAATGACCAAGCACCTGCTCGGATGCATTAGGCAACAAGAAGTGACTATTTACGTTGCTCTATGTACCTGAAGGAACGTGGCATGATCACTTAGAGGGACGATTAGCCGCAACAGGTGCATCCGACTTGCTCGGTTTCCAAGCACCGACGATAAACGCAACTTTACGGCGGCGACTTTTCGCGGCCACGCTCGACGCGTTCCGTTTTGTGACGGTACTCATGATCGTTCTAACCCTTTAGTTACGGATACCTGTGTCGCGATACACGCCTTAAGGTCATTTTACGCTACACCGTATCGTCGACGTGACTTTCCTCTCGTCGCGTTCATTTTCATTTAATAACTACTTATTTATATTGCATCATATCCACGATACTGAAATTTTATCGATTTTTTCTTTTCAAATGCAGTTATGTATGTACACCCGGGTCTAATGTAAGCTTTAAGTGTGGACACATATGTATACTTGTTAAAATAATTATTTGTTAACTCCTAAACATTTAAATGTCTAAATGTATAAATTTCTATATTCTCAAATTTTCAAATTCTCGATTCCCAAATTCTCAAATACCCAAATTGCCGAATTCTCAAAATCTCAAATTATAGAATTTTCAAATTTCCAGCTTCTCAGATCATCGAATTCTCAAATTTTCTAGTTTCCAAATTGCCGATTTTTATAATCTTCCGATTCTCAAATTGTCGAAATCTCAAATTCTCGAAGTCTTCGATTGTCGAATTTTCAAATTGTCGAATTCTCAAATATTCTAATTTTCAAATACTCCTATAAGTACTCAAATACACAAACTCTTAAACTCTCAAACTCTTGAATTTTCAAACTCTAAAACACTAAAATTCTCTAAATTTCCAAACAAAGTTACGAAATCTCTACATTCTCGAATTTTCAAATCACCCAATTTTTACGCTTCTAAATTTCTTAAATTCGCAAATTTCCTAATCATCAAACTCTTCATCTCAATCACCAAATACCTGAACTTTTATTTTTCCATGTCACCGAATTTTTAGATTGTTTTGGAACTTCTACAGTTTCACATTTTCTAGTTTCCAAATTTCTAAATTCCCAAAGTTCTTAACGCATTCTGATTTTACAAATTCTCTAAAATCTTTAGAAAGCTACAAGTGAGAGTGTCGACTTCGTTGGTTGCCACATTTTCCCTATGGAAACCAGATTTGATCTTGACTATACGATGATGTTACATTCAGGTAGAAATTGATCGATAATACTCGTAGAAACCGCAGACGATCGATTGACATCGTCAACATTATAGGATTCTCAATATTTATCGAAAACAGAGATCAAGGAAAGTTGATACATTTTGCACATCTCAATTTTTACCATTTTTGTTCAAATTAATTATTTAATAAAAATATGCTAAAATATATTCTAAATCTTGCTACATATGCACTGAAAATAAAAATGTGAAGATACACACAAAATAAATTGGATGAAATTAAAATGTATTAATTTGCCTCAAGATAGAACAGATTACTCTGGAACACATTGAGGTAAGTATAAAATATCTTGTTCTAATTTTTAATAATTATTTCTATTTCTGTATCCTTGAAAGTCATACTAAATTTTTTAGAAATGCAGAATGTTTACTCTAAATTATCACTTAAAATTTCATGATATTTCGACCAGCCTATTTTTAAATAAGTATTCTTATTTTTCCTTCATTAGTCTACTTTAGCAAAGTTGTTTCATCTATTTCATATAAATATATTCGCACTTTGCTCTACACTGTCACTGAGAATATCCAATATTTCATCACAATTTTTGTTAAGATAATTTCAAACCAGTTTTACAAAAATATAAAACGGAATCCAATTAAAAATATTTGGTGTAAATTCCTGCACTTTGTCAATATATTTCAGAGAAGATGTATCAATTTGTTCCATAAGAGGTTATTATTATAGAAATGATATCATACATGAAAGGATATCACGCAATATTGTGAAGTATACGAACTTAGTAACAAGACCTAATTACTTTGTCTTCAGTTAACTTCATAAGAAGTCAAACTAATTCAGGACATAAAGTTTTATGTAGTGTCTCGAAACATGAACATCAACTGAGATTGATAAATAGACGAATTTACTTTCTTTCTATAAAAATGAAGATAGTTAAATTGCAATTGTTAATTAAAAAATGAAGTTCAAATATCTTGTCCTGATCGAGCTGCATGTACCGATTCGAAAGATTTACGTTTTTCTGTACAAAACAGTAAATATGGTTGATAACGTAGTGTACTAGCCTGTGAAATTCTTAGACGATTTCACACCTACTATTTTTAGAGCATTTGGAAAGAATCGAGCATATCATACAGTTGCATATTTCGTATATAGTTTATTTCTGTTTGTACCCCATCGTTATAAAGCATTGTTAAAAGCAAAACCAAACGTATAATCATGTCATTATCCTAATGATCAAGCAAAAAACGAAATAGTGATACCTCATAACTGGGTGGTCAAACAGATAAGTAGCCATTATAGGAAAAAAAAAATTGAAATGACTTTCACACGTACACCCAAAATAAAAAGGTACTCGTTATTTTTGTACTTTAATGCTTCTAGCGCGACGTAAATCGATAGAAAATTGTGAATAACGATCATTTTCGAGGACAGCGGAAGTGGTAACGTAAAATTACCATTTCTTTGATAAATTTCTCTTCCGACATACCACTAATTTCACTGAATATCGACAGCCTGTTATCCATGGGGAGGACACAGATTTTATCTTGTGTTTTTTTCACGCTACATACTCGCCTCAGGCTATAAACGATGTGGTTTTTAATTCACAATTAGCGGCGGATTTAAGTAGAATATACTCTTATTTCTGCTTTCCCGTTTAAGTGCCCCGATCTTATCTAGCAATTTTATGGAATGCAAAAGAACGCGAGAAAATTATGTATCCCTTTTCCTCGTTCCTGAAGAAATATCTTCCGCTGATTTCTGATACCTTGTTTGTCTCGTTAAACCTTTTTTTCAATATTAATGTTCCTTTCATGAGTCTTCCGAGCTTTGAATCTGATTTGTACGGTATTCAAAATATTATCTTAAATAATGTCATATCTTGAAAATTATCTTGAAAATATCTAGGAAAAATTTAGAAAGAGGATTAACGATGACATAAAATATAATGTTTGAACAATTCTTCAATTCAAAAATATATTATCGTAATTAAATAATTGATTTTGAAAATAATCACTCTGTATTTAAAACAATAAAATACTTATCTAAAAAATAATTTTGACATCTGTTATAGTGTAGTAGAATCGATAAATCTGATTCTCGCCTGATTTTTTAATTTAATTTGAACATTATTTGGAATATCATCTTCAATATCGTGTTTTGAAAACAAATATATTTATATTCTATACAAAATTTGATAACAACACACTAATTATATTGTGGAGGTTTAATTAGAGTTATGTAATGCAGCCTATCGCAAATCTAATTTTAATTTATTCTGGTTATATCAGATTTCAAATCTTTCACTAAAACGTTTATAACCGCAATTGAGCTAATTGAAATATATGGTAAGTGAATGGCGCAATGTAATTATACTGTATTTCAATTAAATAGTAATTCATTTGTGGTATACTTTGTACTATACAATTCAAATTTTCCAGTTAATGATAATTGCTAATTATCATAATTATGAGTGTAAGTAGATTACATTTATTTTTGTTGTGATATTATGAACTTATGAATTTTGTTTCAAACATTTGTGCATACTTCCCTCTTATTGCCATTGGCTTTGATTACTTCTTAATTCTTAATTTTTATTTGAAGCTACATTATACTTTGTAAATGTTGTGCAGTTACGGTTACGAATAACATTGCGATTTAATTGAATGAAAGATCTAAATTACGAATGATATTGCCACTTAATTGAACAAGTGATCTAAATTATGAATTACATTGCCATTTAACTGACCCAGAGATCTAAATTATGAATACCATTGCGATTTAATTGAACGAAAGATTTAAATTATAAATTACATTGCCATTTAATTGAACGAGATATCAAAATTATGAACTACGTTGCTATTTAATTAAGTGAGAGATCAAAATCACGAATTACAATGTAATTAAATTACTTTGTAATTATAATTCGCGAATAATACAATTGTAATTTCACGCAACTCTATTCTCAATAGAAGTAAGGTAATGCTAAAAAATGATTGATATTGAAAATGTTTTCATTTTTCCAAATATTCACAAAACTTTAAAAATTTTGTGTATTTCTGTGCTGAATCATTATTATTCATTTTACCAGCCATTTTGAGTCTGTTCAACCGATGAAGCCATTTCTCGCAATTTGAATGTTTTTTATTTCGATCGTTCTTATTATTAATTATATAGGTATGCAAACGTGTAAAGGACCACTAACAGTTTTATTCAGAAACATTAAATTCGAATTATATTTCTAAAGGTACGTATTCTCGTTTATGGTGGTTTCATTAAAAGCGTTTTTTATTTCGGGGTTCTGGGTGAGTCACATATCTTGCGTTGAAACGAGAGAAATTGGAATAATACGATAAAAACTCTCACTACACTGCTGCATAATTATACTGTTTCCCTTTCATTGATATTTCATTATATTGTGCAAGTTTGAAATAATTTTCTCGGCCGGTTATATTTTATTTTTGTTTTATACAACAATCTATCTTTAAATGTATAAACAATGATACAAAGTCAACTCCTCGTTGCATGATTTTTTCAAGCTTGTAAAAAATACATTTTTCGACTTACAGAAGTGACAAGAAAATGTCAATAAACAAGTCTCTTCTGAGTTACAAGCGTACTTGAAAAAAAGTTGTATAATATTGCAAATTTTCAACAATATATCTATCCGAAACAAAAAATTTTAGTCACATATTCTCAATTTCAAAAATAGTAAATTTTTTTATTTACAAATAGTAAATTATAAGTTTATAGCAAAATTTTAAATTAAAATTGTATTTTATTAGCAATAGTAAAAGATTAAGAAAGTTTGACAAAATATAAGAACAGCAAAATGTATCCATATTTATAGAACAAACAAGGAAGAGTCAAATAGTTTAGTGAATAACTTTTCCAAAACATCCACTTTAACATTTTGCTATAGAATTTAATCAAGAATATTATTGCAACTTTTATTGAATTCATAAATTCATAAATTATGTTGGTAGTGAAGAATACAAGGGGTCACATTTCAGATGATAGTTTTTCGTTTATGGCCTAATGAGAAGTGAGCATTTTATTAGTTAGCAAGTGTTGGAAGAAGACAATCTTTTTCTATGTAGGTAGCGCACCTTTTATATATCTGTGTGTTTTATGACTTTATAACGGCGGAGACCATTTCAAAGAAACGTTCTTTTTCTTATATATAAGCAGAAATATTACATTATTGAACCTTTTTGTTCTCATATTTCTACTTTAAAAAAGCTTCGATTTAATTGGTTTTCCATTTAATTAACTGCATATTTTATTATAGGATTATAGGATAATTCTGATTTACGTATAGGAATAAAATATAAATTTTATTTATTTATTTATATTTTATAATATACATCTGTTAGTCATTTACATTTTATAATATACATATTATTTATTTATTTATATTGAATCATATACATTTAATTTGTTTATGTTTTACAATATACGCGTTATTTATTTATTTACATTTTATACGTTTAATCACATTTTATAATATACACATTTATGGATATTTTAGTTATATTTACAAATTTCTCTGTGTAAAATGTAGAAAGTTTATTTCAAAAGTTGATGCAAGAAATATTTGCACGAAAATATATCTCAAATTGTCTGCAACGTTCTGCTCACAAACTCATATACGATAATGTTCAAAATATAACGTTAGATGGTTACGTTTTCCGAGGATTAATATTATATACAGCTTAAAAAAATATACTAACATCAACACTAAATTTTCTCACAAATATGACATTTTTTGATAAATTATGATAAATGACGTATAATTACGAAAGTTGTGCCGGAAGCGTATCATTTAATCACAAAACAAGATACGAAATCAAGGAACACTAAGATGCGAGGTTAACGGCACCAGTTCATAAAAGAAATTTCCGCTCATTTTACTCGTTTTTCTCAAAGGCACTGGGCGCTATCAAATTCTGAAAGAAAAAATTTAGTCTAGTAACGTCTACAGTAGCTCAAAGTTTAGAGACAGATAAGAATTGCGCCAGACTTTCAGAGTTACTCACTAATCACGTGAGATTAAGTTGCCAGACCCCACGGGTATTACTTCAGTTCACGCAATTATTTGCAGAAATCATCTTGCAAGACACTCTTCTTCAATTTCCATTTCTTTTAAATTACCAAATAGCTATTACGATACCGGAAACAAGCACGGTGCTTTTTACTCGTCATCTTCCTCACAGTTTCTGCTAAAATAAGAATTTAAAAAGTTATGATTTTTAAAACTTGTAAAATTGTTTATATTTTAGTAAATTTATTTAATTTCAATGGAACTTGTTACAAGACAACGACACCTTAGTCACTAAGCTGTCATTAGATTTCATTAAATTTCAACTTTCACGATTCCTCTTATCTGATTTAGAAATCTTAATCTGATAGCAGAAGAAATTTAATATCTATGGTACGTTATATAAGTCGTTTACGGCAGTGTTAAAATACTGTGTCATTGAAAACCATTAAATAATACGATACTTGTTATTAAAAATATAGAGTTCAAAAGTTTTGAAGTATAGTACTTTTCGAATTTGTAAGCTTTAATATTTTGAAATTCAGAAATTCGCATATTTTTAAATTGAAAAAGTTGAAATTTTTCAAAAGGAAAATTCTTAAATTACGAATTTCTAAAATTAAAAAATTTACAAATTTTCAAAATGGTAATAATTTATTAATATTTCATTTATTGTCATTTACTAAAAAATTATAAATTTACAAACTTTTAAATTCTCGAACTGAAGAACTCGGAAACATAATTTCAGAAATTATAAATCTAAAAATTCCTAAAATTAACAACTTTTAGTATTTTTAAATTTACTGTCTTTCTAATTTAATAATATTCAAGTTTACAAACCTTTAAATTATAACATGAAAACTTTGAAGTCTTAAAGATCTAGAGAATATTTAAATTTAATTTGGAGAATATTTTATTTGGAAATTCGTAATTTTTCAAAATCTAAGTTTACATATCTGATCTTTTCGAATCGAAAAATAAGTGGTGGGAATTTGTTCACCCTTCACTTATACTTAATCAAAGAAATCCTATATTACACTCGAGTGCGCACTGATCCCTCGGTTCTCATGACTTCCTTTCCGCGTGATTTCTTTTCACACAGTTGACAATCACGTAAATGGATTTTACTTAATCCTGTAGAGATGTGATCCAGTTTACATTCAAAAGAGCTCTGGTTCTCCCTACGCCTTGCCTATATATTCTCTCAAGAGAAGATCGAAAGCATATAATCAAATAAAGATTGATATGTTGCGGTCATGTGCATTTAACCATGCAAAATAAAAGAAAAAGGGAAGCACCCATGCAAAAACTACCGTGTGAAGTAATGGACTAATATATTAAAATTATAACCAACCTAAACATAATTTCATATGCTGAAATAATCAAAACCTGAAAATGATTGTTTTCGATTTTCTTACTCTGCAAATTATTAAAATGCAAAAAGGTAATAATCATTCAAAAATACCGATGACATAATTTAACAATTTATGGAACAGTAAGTTCGAATGTGGTTAATTCCTAAGTTTGATATGAACCTAATCAAAGTCATCATACTCATTAATCACCACACTAACGGCGCTAAAAAAGGTCAACCTAAGTGTGATGCTCATATTCAGATGTTTTTGATTTTAACTTTTAAATTTATATAATAATATTTTAAAAAATGACTAAATCTACATAAATATCGATAACTTATAGTAATTATTTTATCTTCATGAAGCTTAAACCTCATTTATGTTGTTTACTATTACAATTTGAAATAAGTATTTTTAAACTAAATATCTAGTGTTATACAATAATGGCAAGTAATAATAAAGAGATGATAACGTAACAAGGATTCATCAAAGTTTGACTAGAAAATTTTAGAGTGGCAACCTGCCGAAAGTACTTTTGAATGCAAAGAGTTAATATCAATAAACGTCATCCAACATAATAGACGGTTTACACAATTTTATATTTTAATAATTGTAAGATCAAAATATAATACATAATACATAATACATAAATACATAATACATTCGTGAGAGGTATTAACTAACAAATTACTAATATAACCAACAAATTACTCATAATACTCATAATATGACTAACAAATGAATTCGTACATTACTCGAGTGAAAGCAAGTATCCCCTAATGAACCCTTGAAATATTAAAAGAAACAAAGGAAGTTAAAGCATATCAATTTTATATTCATCGATCCTTGACTAGGCAAATTACGATTGGACTTAAAGCTCGAATTGAAGCGTATTAAAAAACGAGCGAGATTTATTGCATTTGAACTCTGAGTGCGTCACGAATCAGACTCGTCAAAGTACGGCAAGGGGTGAATAGTCATAACAGTGTAAGGATAGCCTAATAAACAGTCATAATTCGATAAAAAAAAGCGTAAGGAGACGACGGGTGGCAAATGCTTCGAGACGATAGTGTGACTCGTTCGATTGTTATGGTAATCCGCGTCGTAAACTTTCGACGCGAACGGTGTCCGGTCGAAAAGACGAAAACGAGCTGGCCAGTCCTCGACCATAGGCAACGTAGGCGCACGTTAGGTCTGTTTGATTAATCGTAGGACCACACAGGCGTAGTTTTGACTTCGTGACAGCCGAGACCGCGTTCGGACGTCAGCATTACCGGCACTTCTTGCTCGACTTTGATTGCATAACAGGGCGACGGTATGCAGCCGATAACCGAGCAGATTGTGGGAGCTGCGAGGCGGCGCCTCGAGTTCTCGACTGACGTCGCGACGCGGTCAGACTACGTATGTATGTATACATATATGTATATCTCGTATCTGAATGCAAGGAGCTAGCGATGCTGATCGCTTCGCTCCTAGAAATCCCGTTTCCTCGGGAAGGTCGAGGGTCGCGAGTCTCCTGATTGATTGCTTCTGGAAACACTCGTCATGGTCGTCTACTAGGTCAGTGGTGCGCAAACGAATCTGAAAAGCTTACATGACTTTGGGATAGGTTATTGAATCAAATCGGATCGATCTTTCGGGATCTAGATAGGATTATACGATTGTATAAACAGAGGGTACGGATAGGGGACAACTTGATTTCTTGACCTGCGGAGTCTCGGAATAGTAAAAAATGAATAACTTAGGAGAATTTCCGGTGAAATGTTCTGTATAAGTATAAATATGAATCTATTGGATTTCTTGTCCTTTTATTTATTTTAAATTGACCCTTCGTTGAATTTTGTGATATTCAACGTGAAATCTTGTATTTTGTCAAACATAAATGAATACTAACAAGGTAAGGATGTGACTTATTTTGTTCCTACGTATACCGAATAATAAAACAATTTGTATACATATATGTAGCGTAAACCAGCTATTGACAGAAACTATTCATCTACTTTATCTAATATTTAATATTAAAATTATAAAACAATCGTCGCCTTTAGAATTCCATTCTAGAATTGAAATACTGAAATTTCACCAAAAATGCCAAAAATGTTAAAAATTAAGTGGCCCAAATTTCTTGATCAGAGAATAAACATAGAGTCGAATATTTCTCAGTAGAGCAAACCTACGTACGATGTAACAAAATATTATCGACTCAAAATGACTGAAGAAAAATAAAGAAATTTTAATAGAACATCTTTAAGAAGCTGCAGGGCATGTTTCAGAATTATGAGTCACTACGATAGATCGAATCCTGCGGCAGAATCTGTAGAAGTAATGCAGCTCACGCATTCGACCGGAATAATCTATTCAATTTTATTTCAGCTATCGGCCAGAACGAGATCGTGTTATAAATTGGATGGATCGGATCGGCGATACCTATTATACCTTGTTCGGTAAAGAGATAAATCGTGTCTGGAAATGCTGCTGGAATTGTTCGTCACGTGTGTTGAGTTTGATCGAATCCATGCATTGGAATCTCCCAATCATCGACACTAATGATATAGGGTTCTCACCAAGCTACCTATCTACGTTTGCCAATTGTTCTTATCTTCGATCGAATGCATCCACCGAGATTTATATCCACGTGGCATTTGAAATATGCTATCGGTGCTTTGCTTATCATTAAATACGAAATCGCGTGTCGTAAAGATTCTGTGCGCGTAGGATAACTTCTGCCGACAGAGAGTACGAATAAAGTAGATGAATAAATTAAATGCAGTAATTTAACATGTCCTGATGATTAAGTTTGCAACATTTTTTTTCAACCGTCTGTTGCATGACTTCATATAATATATAATATTATAATTGAACGAAAGAAATATCAAATAGTAGCCTATTTGACAGTTAGAACCAAATGTTACAAGTTTATCTCTGATGCTTGAACTATCACGATGACGCATATTAAATACATACATCTTTCGTACAAATAGCATATGATTCAAATCATTGTTGGAATTTTAAAACGTGTAATCTCGTGTAATCTTAGTATTTTATCTTCGCTTGATTTCTAAAAGCAAACATATATTTTGTACGTTATTTATTATTAACCCTAATAATTATCATTTTCATTCTTTTATGCGTTGAACCATTAGGTTTAAAGTGCATACCATGAATCTTTGTTCGTGCATCACTTGGTCTTTCAAGGAGTAATTAAAACGTCATTGAGTCCCTTCTGTCTAAGTCGCAAGGAATTGCGTTCGCTTTCCCCGATAAAACCATTCACAATTCAGTAAATCAGCTGTCGGGAACTGTAACAGTACCAAGTCAACTGTAGTTGGAATTGTTCCAAACGAACACTCTCGAAAATAATAAAATTGTTACTGCCTGAAAAAGAAGATAATTTGAGAAGATGGTCGTGAGATCGAAGTGGTCGATGCGATACAATGCAGTACCCTTGTCCTTAACTAGCAGTCGTAAATCAATTGGAGAATTTATTGATCGGGTTCACATACACTTTAAGGAGATCCCCTGGCACGTGCGTGATACGAACGAATCAAGAGGACGATTAATCAAACTGTCCGCACACGCGAATTACTATCGGATTAATTATCGAGACGAGTTGCATGCATTTCGCTAGAGAATTCAAGTTGCATGCTCATCCTGTTGTTCTTTCTCTACTGAATCACCAGCTGATGGCTCCTGTGATTGTCACGCTAAATGCGTAAGAAAATCACGCACAAGCATTCAGTGACGTCAAATGTATTTGTTCGGACACTTTTACGACATGCAACATAGCGAAATTCATTTGACCAGCTGTGTAATTAAATCTTTACTGCTTATAAAAACTTACGTTCAATTATGCGTTGCATAACGCGTGTTATTGCATTATTGCATGATATATTAATAACTGCTGTATAGCATAAGGTAAATACAGCATATGGTCATTCAAGAGTCATAAATCTATTTGATAGTGATAGTTAAGTGATACTATAGTGATTATGCAATTCATGAAGTAATATAGAACGTGTTGGATTTATTAATGATAGTTAAATATGAGGATGATGTATTAATGATATTAATATTTACATTTGTTGTTAATATTAATTATTAATATTATCCATTAATTATTAAGTTAATGGAAAAGGTGTCTAAATTATAATTTCTTTTGTTATTCATTTTTTAGTTACAAATACTTTGAAGAGTTTTTAAATTAGCATCCGACTGATTTTATCACAATTTTTACAACACTGTATATTTCTAAAATATCAATTTCATATAATACCAGTATTATGGTAAAATGAAAGTATGAAACGAAAGTATTACTATGCTTATCATGTAAGTATATTATACAATCATTTGTTGAAATTAACGAGAAACATGCAATGAATAGCAAAATAAATAAAATACATCTTTATTAATGTAATTATAAACAACCATGGTGATCAATGAAGAAAGTATCAAACCAAGTGTAAATTTCATCCAATTTTTTTGCAAGTTTAATGTGCTTGAAAACAGATTTGTTCAAAAATCAAAGTGAATCAACATCTTACGCAGAAACCTTTATATATTAACTCTTTATACTCGGAATATGATTTACATTTGTTCCGTTTAACACAATTTCAAATAAGTATTTTTTGACTAAATCGAATAGAAAAATAATAACTTCGGAAGAATCCATCAAACATTGCAACTCGAAAGCCTTAGCGTTGCTATCTACCAACGACAAAAATACCTTCGAGTGTAAAGGATTAATAAAAATGTAACTATTTCTAAACGTTAAAATTCCTACATGTCCAATATTTATCATCCGAGTAAGGGTTAACCAAATTAGAAGAAATACTTTCGAAAACAAATTCTTTCTCATTGTCTCAATTAGTTCATTAATTGATTCCCGCTCCGACTGGCACCTCTCATTCTTCCAAAGGCAAGAACGAGAGTGGACGAGGATTCTTCCCGTTCGACGAACAGGACATTAGCCATTTAGTTTTTGTAATCCCACCAAAAAGCCGGGAGGTTCCCAATGAGACCAGCCATATATTATGTATCTTCGGATCTGTCGTCAAAGGAAGGCTAGGCGGCGGGGGCCATTTTTCAATATTACCGCGATAGATCATCCGGCAATAAAGGGATAATGCATCGGGGATACCACCAATGAGGCTCGAGTCTGATTAGGTGAGCCGAAGTTTATCGACCCCCGCAGGAGGGAGGCAAAAGGATGATGCATACCGCGCTACCTTCCTCGGACCTTCGTTTGGTCAAAGGTGCCGCCCACATCGATCTCTCCCTTTCGTGTCTCATTGATTCTTCCGATCGTCCAGCCGCCTCATGCCATCGAATAATTGAGAACTAGCTTCGTTTGTTGCCCGTTCAAGCACAGGGGAACTCTTTCCCTTTGTGAAACCAACGGACTTCGTTTCAATAAAATCCTCGACGAGACTATCTCGCCAGCTTTCCTCCTGAATACTTCCATTTGACACTAGGTTTACGGAACGCCTCAAAGTGACATCCCAGATTCCTTATTTTAAATTACAGAAATAGATGCTAAAATGTATGTTAACTTTTGTCGAGATAAAGAACACTCGTATAAAATGTTTTATCCCTTATATATTTATCGTTGTACTTTATTTTATCAATGCGTATGAAAATATTCAATTCGGGAGATATGTGTTTGACGATTGTTTGGAACTCTGAGCGAAAAACCGATTTTAATGACATTGAAATTTAGTATCGAGGTCATCCTTTCGAGAAACTATTTTGAAGAAGGTAAATTTTTGAACTCAGTACGTTTGGTAGGTTTAATGTTAATATCACTATAAGTTGGCGTGATATGCTATATTAAATTAAATGTTTCGCAATATGTATAATTTATACAAAAACAAACTTACGTTTCTGACTAATACTTTTTATTGGAATAATATTCAATATTTCATATACAAGTTTATTTAAATATTTCTTTATTACTGTTAATATTCATAAAATTTATACATAACAAATAAATTCGTAAATACATTATGATATACATTAGTAAGTAAAGTTATTTGTAAATCGTATTTCGCATTTCTTGGAGTATTGAATAATTATTAATAACAAAAGCGAGAAAAACTTCGTACAATTCTTCTGATTAAAAATTTTATAAATAAATAAATTAAATTAATTATATATAATTAATAAGTCATATTAATTTTAAGTAATAAATAAATAAATTGATTTTGTATAACTAGTTAATTTAATTAATATTAATTTAACACTAAATAAAATTAAATCAAATTAATATTAAAATAATACTAAATTAAATTAATTGTAAACGGTTAATAAATTAAATTAAATCAAATTAATAAATTAAGATTAAAATTAAATATTTTGTCTTGCTATTCGAAGGTTAGTAACTAGCGTTACATACAATATAATATTACTATTTGTACATAAAAAATGTCGTTATTCAAGTAGGATTAATTGGTTATTAATTCAATTCATTTCGATAACGGCATCGAAGTCATTGACTGTAGTCGAACAACCCGAAAATAAGCAAAATGTATGATCTGTTCGTGATCACAGGTGCGCCCTAGATGAAGCACGGATTATTTCTAGATAATTGATTGCCCGAGGAAAATTCTTTTACGCCCGCGTAAATTCTTGCCAAGGGATCGTTGGCGCGGAACTAGTATTATGCTACCCGTTCGACGAAAGCCAGTAATCTGTAGCAAGCAGAGTTAAAGACAAAATTCTACCTTTGCAATAATGTGAGTATATCGTTGTTCCGTGACGAGAGAAGAGATCTTCGTTCTCCTGATGTTTACGTTGAGTTACGTTCGTGTGACAAACTTAGAAGAGTGAACCGAGACTCTAAGCTATGTATAATTCTGTTGGCAAATACGTGCGTAGGTTTTGCTCCCTGATACACTTCCGTTTGATTCTGGTATACTTATTTCAAGCGATGATTAATGCTCGTAGAAAGTTTCGATTGCATTTTTTTTTTCTTTAATTCGTTTCACGGGTCGTTGGCTGTGGAACTAGTTCAGTGGGATTTGATAAGACCAGAATACATTATGATGTGCCTTTCTGAATGTTTGCTGAGAAAACAACGGTTAAAATTGGAGAAATGATGATTGTTTTGATTGGTAGGTTTGTTGCGAGTGGATCAAATGGTGTATGAGATACGAGTATGTTGAAAGTTTGATGAGATAGTAGAAATTTTTGATATTGTAATAGACACTTGCCCACAAATATCTCTGAGTTCTACATGTAGATACAGCTCAAAGGTATTATATTGAGTTTTGTTCGTTTTAGAAATAACGGAACTGTATCGGGTGTTTCGTAGTTATGAAGATATTAATTCTGAAATTTTAGTATTACTGTTGAAGACAAATTGAGAAAATAAATAAAAGTATAGAATAATTTTTTGTAGCTAGCTCCGTTTTCGACAAACTTTAGTTTAAAAATTCAAAACCTTTGAAAATACAATTTATTTATTTATTTATGTATGAATGTATCACCAAATATAATCAATGTTATGGATACTGATTAGCCGTATTATTTAATTAAAATCATCCTATTATTAAATAATATTATTATTATTATTTTTTAATTGTAATAATACTAATTATTATTATTTAACAAGCTAAATAAAGCTAATTCTTGTTTACAAATATACTGAAGAATTCTTAGCTGACGAACTGCAAAGTAATTTTCAAGTACCATTTTTATAAAGTATTCATTTACTTAAATAAATTTATTTGTACAAATACGTATGTAGAAAATAGAGGTTGTAAGAAACCACTAAAAAAAATATCTCAAACTTTTAAAAATTACAAATAATTATTTAGACAAAATCAAAAAAAAGTTTCGTGCATATCCTTATTCGAAATATGAAGAAAACGTGTGGGAAGAGAAAATTATTTCATAACACTCAAAGGTAAATATAATAGTTTATTTTGAATTTTCCGTAATACAGAGAACAACAGGAATTAAATAATAAAGATGAACATACTTTATTAATTTATTAATTTCGCCTCAGGTTACTTTCGATCCCGATCGACATTAAGAAATTTTTCAATTTCGTACACGGTCTTAAAACGCAACACTGTTAAAGTTCTCTTAAAATTTTCTTGTTCGAAAATGATATTAGTACGAAGTATGTTGTGCAAATTATTCACAAAACCATAGTTTCGAAACGCGTTATAATTCCCCGTAATTTATTTTACCGATGCTTCGTACCAACCGAAAAATTAAACAGTCGATTAATTAAATATACGTGCGAATATGAACTTACGACGCGGCGGTTGTTGATTTATTCTTTTCAAAAATTGACCTTACTTAATCTCTTACAGGTGAGTTTTTACAAGATCAGTTACTATTTAAAGACGCGTTTACGATCTTTCCACCAATAAATTCCCGTAATCATGAGTATTATTCCATCCAGTTAAAGAGCCGTGAAATCGTTATAAGATAATACGCGATTGCACATTTATACCTCCTCCGTTGTGCTATTAACAATTGTAAGTGGCAATTACGTACAAGTGTAAGTATTCTAATAAAAGCATCGTTAAGAATGGGAATTATACGAAGACAGCGACGTGAAATAAAATATAGAGAAAAGAGAACTTCTCAAGAGTTGGAATTTAAGTCTATCAATTATCTCATAAAGTATTTTTATTACTCCGCATTTATGTTTAAAATGTAAATTTATTTTTAAAAATATACTTTTTAAGTATTGAACAATTTTACTGCGGACAATAACGAAGGAGTACTATTCGCACTATTTTTCCCAGTAATTAACAAACAACAAAGCGATATTATTTAAATAGCAAGAGGATAAAGATTCTCAAAAATTCGTTTGAAGATCTGTCACCCGAGGATCACAAAATAATAATATAAAATAGACGACTTTGCGGATGATACTGATGGATGGATCTGTTTCAGACAGTTAAA
Source organism: Megachile ligniseca (assembly GCA_945859555.1). Classification (NCBI taxonomy): domain Eukaryota; kingdom Metazoa; phylum Arthropoda; class Insecta; order Hymenoptera; family Megachilidae; genus Megachile; species Megachile ligniseca. The sequence continues at coordinate 1,687,149 of OX243777.1, forward strand.
CTGTTATATGAGCAAAAAACAGGCAGTATTAATAAGTAGCTTAAAAATATTCGACACAAAAAGACAGCTGGCAACTGGGAATAGCTAACAATACAATGTCTGGTCGTTAATGTGTTAAACTGACAGACGAATTCAAAAAATCGATACTTTAGAGAATCTTTTCCGGGTAATTACTAGTATATATTATTTCCGTAACAGTCTTCGTTTGGTAATTTGTTTAATTAAAATTATTACAAAATTATTACAAATGGCTATCTCTTAAATTGGTTGCGTTGAAACATTGGATGCTGACCGCCATCGCCGCCAAGGGCTGGAATGCCTAAAATCAAAAATTCCTTTTGATTTATGGATAAAAATGTATTACCTACGTAGCATAGGATTTTAAAAAGATTATAGAAATTATAGAAGTTGCAATACATCGAAGACTAAATATCGCTTTTGGTTAGAAGAAATTAAATTCGAATAGTTATGAAAGATTGTACAACTAAGACATCGAAAAAATTATACAGTATATTGTAGGTAATACATTTTTATTTTATAACTCGAAAGAAATCTTTTATTTTATGCATTTCAGATTGTGACAGCGATAATGGCCGACGTTTCAACGCATGTGGTTAAAAAAAAAGAACGAATAATTTTGTCATTCTGTAGCATTTTATTATTATAAAAAGTAGAGGAAAAGGTCGGAAGTTAAATGTGTTCTAAAAGGATTGAGATATTTCATTTAGTAATTATTTAGAAAAAAAGTTTCTAAGGTATCGATCTCTTTATTTTAATAAACTCAGAAATGCAAAGGTCACGAATTTATTTGCCAACCCAATACAAATTGACCATAAAAATGTCCTAAAATTATCGTTTTTATTATAATGTAGCCTCCAGGCGAAAAATTAGGACTTTTATCATTTTTATCACTATTATATGTATTATTCTTTTAATGTATTTTATATGTATTTTATTATTTTAACATATTACTATTTTATTATCTGACAATTCCTCTATACTACTGTGTTGTTATTCTATTATTTGTTATTCACTATTTCAGTATTCAATTATTCTATTATTTCATCGTAAGGTAAATAATCCTATTGCTGTGATCATTCAACAGTAGTCATAATAATAAAATATTGATCATTCAATGTTGGTCCAAGTTTCTAAACAAATCAGTTTTCAAGGGCAATATAATACACCAAAAAATAATTAATGAATATTGTATTTGATCTGACGTCCCCTTTATTGACTACTACAATATTTGACAATTATACCAATCAAAATTGATGTCTTCTTGTCATCATTCTGTTAACTGCGTGGGTTCTGTTAATTTGAAAAAACTATCACATAAATTCATTCTTATGTTCTATAAAATTGATGAGTTTAGAGATACATATGTATTTGATAACTTATGTCAAATCTGTAAATATACCAGTTACCGATTTCTAATTGTCCTTGATCGTGATATCTTCAAGAGAACAATTTTTGAAATACTTAATCAAATACTCGCAACTTCAAGGTTTCAAGGTTTTGATCACTTCATCATTTATAGTAAAATGCAATAAACAATTGGCTGCTAGAGGGTATATTTATATTATTGCTACTCTATTTAATCAAACAGGTGGTATTAAGTTATGTGCACATTTATAACACCGACAGGACTTAATCTTTCAGTACACCGCGTAAAAATGTTCATTGACCCTACGATCGATTTGTGACTAGCTGAAACGTGTTAATTGACTTTCTCGTTAACGAAAGGCAACTCCGGTCCGAGTCGTTCCAACTGCAATATTTCACCGGAATGCCTGATACGCGGCTTACTAATTGGCTAAATTAATTACGAGACACCGACTTGTAATTTATCGACTGATATGCGAATACTTTCTTCGGGGCTTACGACACTCAACGTGTACGCTACTGTAACGCGTTACATGTGCGTCACTGTATATACAAGTGTACGAAGCGTATAGGTATGTAACCGAGGGGGCAGGCGCCGCTCGTTTCACTTTTTTTTTCCTCTGGGCCCTTCGAGAAATCTACAAGGCCCCGGCTGAAAAGAACCAGCCCCATTTTTCACCGTATCAGCGCAGATAAGATTGCACGGAAATAAAGGACGTATAAAAGCGCGGCGATTCTTGGCGAAACCTACAAGTACTCTCCGTGTACGGTGAACACAGATTCGATGAAAAACAAATTTACGATCCAGCTTACACATACGTCTATTTATAAATAAAATAATTGAAAATTTTATATCATGTATTCGGTAGTACAATCAGAAACACATCATAACACATTTGTATTATTATATCAACAATGAAGAATAACTAACAGTACATTTTGGTGGTAATAATAATTACATTCATTAATTTATAATATTCATTCAAACAATGAAAAACTTGAAATTGTAAACAAATTTTTTAATTCAGTTTTCTTCAATTTTTTTCTGGGACTGTACACTTCACATGAGCTCAACCTTCACATCTGCTACACTGTACCCAATCTTCGCTAAATGATTCTTTGCAAATGATGTACTCAGTGACTTGTTCATCAAAGTCTGTCTTCGTGGTAGGTAAGTTATTCTGCTTAATTTATTTCATCTCTTAACTTTCCTTTTATCTTGATATTTTTTATATTTCTTTCGTACCTCCTCAGTTTTTCTTGTTTCTGATTTTAATCTTTTCCTTATCTATGTTTCTTTTTTTTGTGAACATTGTCTATAAAATGTACTGATGTTAAAATTTTAGATTATTGATTTCGTTGTTCTTCCTTTGTTATCCTTGTTTCCAAAATATTATTTGCAAATCAAGTACAACTGAATTCTAAAATGATTTAAATGTTAATATTAATATACTGTAAATTTTATTTAGGATTTTTATCCTGCCTTCAGTACGATTTATATCAATAAACATAAAATTATTAAAAGAGATCAGAAGAATAACAACAAAATTAATAGAAATTTAAAGAATTGCGACATTAAGATACTCACGAAACGTTTAGTGTAATATCCATTCTAAGTTATAGTGATATTAACATTAAAATTTAATATGTCATATCTACACTAAATTTTAGTGATGTTAACATTAAAACTTACCAGGTTATATGCACACTTATGTTGAAATAAAAAATGAGGTTGAACAATAAACAAACGAATGATGAAACGTAGACTAATATACGCATAAATCCTACATTTCCATAAAAATCAGCACAGATTTCAAGAAAAGCATTTTATCAAATTTTGTAATTTAAACTAAGAAACGAGTGAACTCAAATGCCCGTTAGTGACAAAAGAGTAACAGACGAACTAATATTACAAAGTTCAAGCAACTTGGTCCAAAGGCAACAAACGGTCCATCGATACCGATCCGGTCACGACCGAACCAGTCCAACGAATTCCGTTTGTAATGCAAGGCAAAAAAGGTCGAGAGAAAATCCTCGGTGTCGAGCGGAGGAAGATAGAAAGGGAACATCAACGTAGGGCTGTGCAGGAAGTGGTCTCAGGATCGTTAAGTAATTTCCCTGTCGGATTACCAGGACTGGAGATTATGAAGAGGGTACTCTAAGCGCGGTGTCAAACAGAAAAAGCGAGGAACGAAGAGAAAAACAGTGAGTAATTCGAAAGATCCTTTTTGTGGAGAATAAGAGTGACGTTCAAGAAAAGAGTGACTTGAATACATACGCACACAAACGCAAACGCGTACGAGTACAGTATGCACCCACCAGCGAAATCCGATTATGGATTTTCGTGTGGACGTTGCCTCTAAACTGCCTCTAAACCGTTTCGATCAGCCAACCGGCCCGTGTCGACGATCTCGAAGGTCTTGAAGAATTTCTTAACCCTTTGGACACGACGTTTCGATGGGCCAGCCCCGTGAAACTTAAATGGGCGTAATTCGGTGAGTAACGACTTACCGAAAAGGATGGGGATCATCAGAAAGCATCGTAAGGAGCTTAAGCAGCTGGCCCTAAAGCAGTCGGGCAGTGTCATCTTCTTGCCACTTGCTCCCAGTTCTTTTCGGTTCGCTGTGATTGCACGGTAATCCATTAACTGGCGGAAAATTAACTCGCGGGTTCAAGAGAGTTTTATAGGCTGGGAGACTGACAAGCAGATTCTAATAAAATTTTGTATACCGACAAACATAATTTTATTACCTAACGATAATTTTAGTACCTAAAGTTATTCGTTTCAATTCTTGTGAGATGCAGGTATCCGAGAAGCAGGATATTAATTAGGGTGTTTTTATTTTTGTAGATTCCATAGTCTTCGAATTTTAAGAAAAGTTGCATTTCATTTCTATTATTTTCATTTACGTAATTTAAATTATTTAACAATAAGAAAATTTACTATAGTTCAAGATTATTGGGTGTTCATAAATTACGTAATAAGGTTAGGTATTAGCATTACATCTGCCATCATTAGTCATAAAATATATTAAGGTTTGAGGTTATAGTACGCTGTGGAATTTGTAAAGTGAGAAACTCAGAAATTTGGAAAATGGAAATTTTAGAAACTTGGTAAAAGGAAAGATTAGGAATTTGGAAAATGGACAATTTAAGAATTTGTAAAATTAAAAATTTTAGAATTTGAAACTGGTAAATTGAAAAATGTGGAAAATAGAAAATTTAGAAATTTGATTATTTGAAAATTTATAAATCTGAAAATGAAGAATTTGGTAATTTAAAAGTTTAACAGTTTGGAAATGAACAGTTTCAAACAACTTTAAATTTGGAAAAATATATTAGGTGTAACATTCAAGTATAATTATCTAATAATTTTTGTATGATACAAAAACTAGTTTCACATATTTTTAATATATTTTTTCGTACAAAATTAAATTTTTGTATCAAATATATCTATGAAGTTTCATAGTTAATTTCCTACAAACTAGCTATTCTATACTCTAACGAAACAACTGCTTCTACTTCTTTATCATTTAGATAAGCATTTTATCATATCCGTTGTAACATTGAATGTGTAATATTGAATTTTTTTCCTCTGTTTTGTCTATTATGTTATCTGTGTATTACACGTGCTATGATGTCCGCACATTATGGGAGATAAAACAGTATTTGGAATGTTTTCGCTGGAACTGTGTGAATTCTATTGCTATTACGTGTACTGATTAAATTTATGACGCATCTGTCATCAAAAAAAAGTTTGTGAGATGTACGAATTAGCTTTAATTACAATTTACTTATAACTAAATTTACTTCGTTGAAAAAATAAATATAAATTAATTATTAATATTTTAAATTACCTTTCTTATAGAAAATTAAATGATAACTATTCATTTAAACACGTTAAATTGACTATAATTCTTTAATAAAAAAATGTAATTAAAGTTAAAATTAAGTTAATTGAAAAACTTTTTGATTAAAATTAACTTTCATTCTTTAATTTGACAAACTTGTTTTGTATTTTCAGTTTGCACGTCATTCAATAAACAATTACATTTCAATTTTTAAATAAAAAATTTTGTTATCGATTACAATCTAATAATTCGATTGTTAATAATTTGTTAATAATTTAGGCATTTGGTGTAGTAAATATTGGAGAAAAACTAGCGAAGAAATATGTAACGTTTGTATATACAAATCTCATTATTATTAGATAGAAATAAAAAGTTATTAGATAATCTCACAGATAAGGTTAATATTAAACTACCTGTTGTCGGATTGTTATTAAATACAAAATAAGAATTTAGGGAGAACTAAGAAAGGAAGATAATCGTATAATTGAAAATTGTATAAGAGAAAATAATCAAGCCATATAATATAGAAACGTGTAAGGGTGATAAATTAGATTAGCGAAGGAGGTATAAATACTATATAATATATAAAGTTGTTTACGAAGAAAATAGTACAATTGAAAGTTAACAATGACAGTAAACCAAATCCATTATTATACAATTATACATTAGTGAAAAACAATAAATTATATTAATTATTAATGATTATATTATTATAATATGATTAGTATATCAATATACTAAATTAATATAATATAATTATTATATCAGTACGTTACATTAATATACTACAATTATATTACTAATGAACAATTACATCCAATTGTAGAAAAAATTTAAAAAGTTCAGGAAGAACAGAAATTAATATCAATTCAGTATTCCGTAGAGACGCGATGATACGAGAAGTAGGTACTCTGTCCATAAAAGGGTTAAAATGTTAACGTATCTGTAGCAGAATCTATATAGAATCGAGAAGATGACGTTTCTCTAAGTGACGTTCAACGAACATTGACAAAAGCAAGGGTTAAATGAAAGGCATTTGTTACTCGAAACATTCACAATGTTCCCAACGATTATCTTCTCCGGAGTTTTAATTTGTACGCGTGTGGCCTCTTGTCTCTGCACGACACGAGCAATCAACAAAGTAATATACTTGAATGCTCACGCAGTACAAACGAGTTCAAGCTGCTAATTCAATGTTTGATGCTCTCTATATTTCACCACGCCGATCGATTGAAAATTTATCCTTTTAATAATGAGTAAACAGTATTCATTGTAATCGCAACACTACGATTAAAAACTTTCCGACAAATATCGGCTGCAATTTTGTTAAATTACTACTTTTCGATTCGCTTGTACCAAAATTACAATCAAATTACTATTCCAAAAACCGTGCGTTTCTATTATAAATTACAGAAACGTATAAATTACACTAAATTTATATTAGATTACAATAAGTTATAGATTATAGCACAATCAGTAGCTATTCTTCGTTTCAAAAATTTCATACAGAACGATGCTCTGCATGATCCAAGATGCATCATGAATGTGCACGAGTTACCCACAAAGAATAAATTGTGTTATATACATGACTCAGCTTAATCGTGCAAATATAAAAAGAAACACACGAGCGCTTTATTTAAAGTCCATGTGATTCAAAATTGTTGGATTCCAAAAGTGAAGAAAAACAATCAAAAGTTCAACCATTTCAAGCTACACGCCTCTTAAAAACCACAAAATACTCGCAGCCAGCATTGCTCGATAAACACACGGTTGAAAGATTAATATCGCACGCACCGTTATACACGATCGTAATATGAAATCTGTACGTTCCGACGAATCTATCAATCATAACGATGTGCATTCTGATTTATCGAGCTTAATCACTTCTATGCATAGTAGGTAGCAGGATCGCAAATACATAATAATGCGTATCTCAAGTTGAGGGTAGGTTGACTGCTAACGCGAAACCGAATCGCGATGCTTAACGTAATTACTGGTCATTTATCAAGGAATCCTTCCTGGAATTCGTACCACGATCAGTATTTGTAACTGGCTAATATATTGTTCGTGAAGAATTCTCCTGATGAATACAGGTTTAGCCCCTTCACCCGCAGCCATTAAATAAAATACCCGACTACCGCTCATTGAATACCGATTACAGTAGAGATTTCATTTCATGATTGCATTGATATCTACCTCTTTTAGGAAAATTTATTTTTTCCTCCGTTGGATATCACAATCTACGTTGAATATTCATAGGCGAGTTGACCATATGCTTGATATCGCAGAAGAGGAAGAAAAGTGACGGGTATTGATGCGCTAAATTTTTGTATTTCTATACTTTGAGATTTCGAGATTCATTGAATACCAAAGTTAAAAGTTTGCAAATTTGAGATTGATACGTTTTAAAATTTGTGAAGTTGTGAATTTCTGAATTTGTGCATTTGTACATTTGTATATTTGAGAACTTGAAAATTTCTGAATTTGTAAATTTGTTAATTTTTTAATTACACAAATTCTTAATATTTCAATTTCATAACTTCCTAATTTCACATATTTTCTAATTCTCTGATTTCTCAATATTCTAATTTCTTAACTTCTTAATCTCATAAATTACTTAATTACATAATTTCGTAATTCCCTAACTTTCTAATTTCCAAATACTTAAATCATCAAATTTCTAAATTACCATAATTTTCACTTTCTAATTTGATAGTATTACAATTAGAAGAGGGTAAAATTCTGAAATAAAAAAATTTGAATCTTGTACATTTTTAAATTTTAAATTTTTATGCATGCGAATTTTCATACTTAAAAATTTTCAAATTATCAAATTTCTAGAGTTCTTATTTATTTTTTTTTAGTAGAGTTTAAAGTCACATCAATATTGTAGATTATTAGCGACCGTCTATTAATTTTGCAAACTTGTGAATTAAGAATTTGAAAATTTAAATGTTTGACAAATGGAAATCTGAATGTTAGAATATCTCAATAGTTGAAAATTTGAGTTTTCTACATATTTATGATTTTTGTTCAAATTACAAAGTTTCCAAATTTCTGAATCCACAAATTTTCAAATCACCGATATTCCAAATTTTCAAGTTTAAAAATTATCTCCTCATTGCTCCTTAATAATGATAGTTCTCATAATAAAATTAATAAAAATTAATTTAAAAATAAAATCCAAACTTTCGATGAAGTATTCGACGATCGATCAAATCAGTGTATCGATTAAAAACATAGCGATGATAAAAGTGTCCCTAATAAAATTGTCTATAACGGAGCAGGTACAGTAATTTAAGACAAAAATAAAATTAAAGTCTCAACTTTCTATTTCCACTATCAACGTTTATCAAGTCTCACCCCATATTATCATGCGAGTACCTCGGCAACCAGGAAGGTATCAGCAGAAACACCATTTTCTCTTTTTTCATGCACCATAATTTTCCCCATCTTATCCACCTAAGAAAAAGGAAAAGAACGTACCCCATGTATCGTAACTCATTGAGCAACACCCACTGCCAGAGTCACGTAATACGTTAATTCAACGATAACCGAACGAGATTGCGTTTTCAGAAAACTATGGGAGAACGATAACGTGGAGAAAAGTTTCCAATTGAAATTTCCCTGAAACCATGGAACTCATTTGACGTGGAGATATTTCAGATACGTGGGCGTTACGGCACGTGCTGTGAAAGACCATCGCTTCCCGGTTCGCCCTGATATTGTTTGATATTCTTAGAAAATTGTTTGTTTGACAAACTTGTTCGAATAGCTTGCGTGGAAGTTAGCGGGCAGGAATTAGGGGCGATTTACGAAAAAAGAAAATGAACGGAAGACACGTACGCATTGAGTCACTGATTTAAGCTGTAAGATTTATTTCCTGGCGTTGCACGACACTGACTTGATAATTATGTAACACTGTTTAGGCAAAGTACTTTTATCACTACCGGAAATGAGTGTTGGATCATATTTAATTGACACGTTAGTTATTGATTTTCAAATCTTTCGACGTGAATTATTTTGTCATAAAATAATTCAATTTTTGATTATAATTGCAGTATGTTATACCAAAATTTAAATTATATGTAACAATTTAAATTGCATATATCAAAATATTTATCTTTAATTTCTAATACTAATTATTTCTCTCATATTCATCTATTTTATATTAAAATAAAAGAACGATTTCTGGAGGTGTTTAAAAGAACTTTAAAGTAAAATACTTAAAATATTCCCTTTTCTAAATTCGTAAATTGTACAGTATGTATTTATAAATATATTATAAAATTATAAAATAAGAATGCACGTCGTCATTGAGTGAAATAATCCTGTAAATAATAATAAACAATATCAATTTTTATTTCATATACACTGCTTCGCAAATATACTTTTCGAAGAGAGACTCGCATCTTTCGAAGAATCGGGTAATTTTCTATTTTTTGTCGATGACACAGTTCACACGTAACTGTAGTTTGTACGAAGGACGATCGCAAGACACACTTGTCTTTACAAATTGCTATAAAGACTGTTACGTATATATGACTACATAACTCACAACCTAACCATCGGTGGGAATATCTACTAGTTCTATTTTTTTGTCCCAGATTCGAGTGAAAAATTAAGCTTATAATTTCTTTGTTACAACCATTAGTAATGGCGGCAACTCCATTTTTTATGAAATTCTAATTCTAATTTCTGAGCGTTGTTTCAGTATTTTAGATTTAGTATTTGAAAATATTTAAAACAAATCAAATCATGTTAATATTACATGATACTAAAACTAACAATGCGATTTGTATACAAGTTCTATGAAATATAAAAACACAGTAATATAAAGTACCTAAGCATACATTCATGCAGAAGACAATAAAATCAAAGCACTTTTTAAATGGACGTATTGTTACATATGTGTGTTTTTATCACCGATTAATTCATTGCATTATAAATTAGTACCGACATCAATAATACGAAGAATGCGAAGAGTTATTATGACTAGATTGATCTATTTAATAACGTTTGTGAATTTTTTAATTTGTTAAAAGTTGCACTTGCTATATTACGGGCTATAAACAAGCTTTTTTAGACATTCTTAAAGACTATTCATCTCCAGTTCCTTCGAAAATGAAGCTGCTTACGAGAAAATTTTACACTGTATTGACTTATTCTGTTATTCGCCATCTTTAAGGTTGTACTATTTCGAAAACACTCTGAAAGAACTAGATCTTAGATCCATGCAGAAATAATTGTGTTTTTATTTACACACTTTAAGTAATAAATAGATAAAAATAGGCACTTTTTTATTCAAATAACGTATACATAATTGTTTATTGAAAATAACAGGCAAAAGAATACAGTGGTTTCTATAGAATTAATCTTCGATCTTTCGCTAGGCGTTGCAATGTACCGACTGAGATATGTGGACATACGTCATGCTTACTAACAATTTTAAAATCGTGGTATGTGGTCTGAACGTTCCATCAGACCGGAAACATCCTGTAAATTTGATCGAGATCCACGAGAATCAGATCGGAAGCTTGTTAGCTGAAGGGAGCATATGTTGCACCAGACTGTACAAAGTGCACTTTGCTGGGGGAAGGAAAAAGAAGGTATGGTACACGATGCACACGCGTGTACATACATGAAACGAAAATAAAGAAGACACAAATGTATCGAGGTTCGTTGTCTCGTCTGGTGTGGGTCTGAACCCGTATGGATCTATGCCAACGACAACATTTTTAACATACAATGTCGATCATACCGTGGCTACAGATGACGACAATCAACGAGAACGAGAATCGCATAAGAATCAATTCCTGCGGACAAACTTCCACAGGAAGTACGAGAATTTTACTTGCAAATTTGCAATTCAGAAAAGTATGTCACAATCGAGGTTTAACGCTCTACACTCAATACCCTCCGAGCTGTTAATCTTATCTCAAAAGTAATTTCGTTTGTAGGTATTTCGCGTAATCGATGACTATAATTAATTAATAAGAGCAACGTGCATCAACGATAAATCGGTTATCTCAATGTTATTTATAATTAATTGAATTGTCTGAAAGTCAGGTTACTAGTAAACGGATAATGCGATGGTTACGATGTAAATGATGTAATTTTCATTTCTTCTGTTTACATTTTCGAAGCGTTATCTTTATACCACTACCTAATTTACATAACTCCGAGTTTTAATGGTAGTTCCATGCATGGTGCAGTGAAAATACTAAAATTGACTTTTTTAACTTTACTTAAACTGATAATTAATATTTTATTAAATTAATGATGAAAGATAAGCAAAAGATAAGCATCGTTTCAGAAACTCGTAATATGAGAAAAACTCGGAAACTTTCAAACAATTGTGTACATATACATGGTGGTCATAAGAGTTTTGGACCACGCTGTATAGTGTACATTTATACAAGTATACTGTACTATAAATAATTTTTTACTCGTTACGATCTTCAAAATCCAATTTTATTTTATTTATTTTCAACCACTTTTTATGTAATATTGATTAATTAAGAAAAAGTACTTCATAGTATCTGCAATGCCAAAAAGTTTTAACAAATTATTAATCAAAATAATCTTTCCTACACACTAACATTTTATGAACTCTAAAAATTTTCGATTTTTTATCATGAATTTTAATGCTTCTTGATAACTGGCATTAACACATTACTAATAAATTACGAAAAAAATGTCATTTTTGATCCGTGTCATTTCATTGTCACCGTAGAATGTTCAAGATCTGTTTTAAGACATCAATTCTATGAAAAATGATTTCGTTCCCTTCAACCAGAGTTCAACCAGCATAAAGTATCTGTTGGTTACGTTTCCATTAAAAATGAATAATATCAAGCCATTAACTTTACATAGACCAATACACACCAGTTACAAGTCCGATAACTCCAACAGTTCGTATCTTTTATAAAACCATCGAGCAATCGCGAAGTAGAAACAAAGTACACGTATCAAACTTCTTTTGAATGTATATCGAAACGAACGTTAATATGCCACAGAAGTTCTTTTTTCTCATAAAATATTAAGTGACCAAGAACTTATAAACAACATAATAATATACTAGTATACTCGTTCCATTGTATGCATTTATGAAAGAAAATTTTGGAATTTATGAGTACAGCTATATTAAGAATTCAATATTTTTTAAATTATGTTTTTGTTTGAAACAGTTTTCACGTTAAAATTCTAGGTGCTAAGAAAACAGCAGTAATAAATTGTTATTGATTTACATTTTCAATCTCTACTCAGTTAGAATCGATCATTACTCCCTACTGACATTATTTAAATGATTTAGGTCCATCCTGGAAAAACGATCCCTTATTATTTTTCTAATTATTCGAAAGTGTTCAGTGGGTTTTCAGTAACGGTCCGCTGTCAGTCAAATCCTTCTAACTAAAGGAAATCCAACTTTCAGCAAATAAAATTCAACGACGGCATAAAAATGGAACGCGCTTCTTGTATCACGTGTCGTTGCCGGAAAACTCGATCCGTTTCTAAATCGCGGTAACTTCACGCCGCACCTGTCAACATCATTTCTTCGATGATCGTTGAACAGCACCTAACAGCACCCAACCGCATTGAACCGAGTCGAGCGGTATATAGGGTGACAAAAAGGACACAACACAACATGCAGATTATTGTGGCAGGGAATTTCCGTAAGAACGTCGTTCATAATTCCTGAAAAACGATCTTACTCGGTAGTGAATAATTTTATTAAATAACCGTAAAATTATCTAATGAAAAAATTATTATAAAATTATAATTCTGGGAATTTCTGGGACTAACACGGTGTAAGGGTCAAATACTTCCGGTCTCATAATGGAAAAGTTTGATAAATGTTATGCATGATTAAATCTACTTTGGAAATCTAGAGTGTTCTGTACATATTTATATTAAATACTTATACTTATATTTTCCATTAAATATTTATAGAAATTGGTATTATATTAATATTCGAAAGAGAATTCTTCTAAATAAACCTTCTTAACATAAACATCTTATTCATGTACGTCTGGGAAGTTTTGTGGTGATATCATATTTTTAAATGATGTAATTATTTCCTATGCACACTTTGTTGTATTAAAAACTTTTAGAATTTCGAATTTTCAAATTCAGAAATTTAGGAATGTAGAAATTAATAAATTTAACGATTTAGAAACTCAGAAAATCAAAAATTAAAAAATTTGTATATTCAAGTATTTAAGAATTCAGAAACGTAAGAATCGAAAAATTTCTAAATTCGTATATCTGGAAATTCAGAAAGTCGGAAATTTAGAAACGTAAGAATTTGTAACTTCAAAGCTATACGTATGGTTCTCACGCGATTTACATCCTAAGTATTAAATGAAACTGATACATTTTCTGTCACGAAAAGCAAGAAAAAGTAGTTTTAGTACACAATATAGGTATTTCTGATCGAGACAAAAGGAACGAAAGGGATACTGGAAAAAAATGCGAATGGAACGATAGGCTCGTGTATCGCGCACCCAACGGAAATAAAGGGGTAGCGAGAGGGACGCGGCTCGTAAATCTGTTGCTTCTTTGTAAATCGAAAGAATAAAGGAGGCAACAACAATGCGATATGTTAATCATAAATTTCGACGGGCGTGCGTGCACCGTCCAGTGCATAAAAAAGGAGAACAGGAAAGAAAGAAGCTAAACGAAAGGGTTGCGAGAAGATATACCCAGCACCCAAGAGGTGGACGAACGTGGGATTAGGAAAGAGTCAAGAAAAAGGTTAGGTGGAAAGGGTGAATTTTGAAGATGAGAATAAATTAAAAAGAGCAAAGAATTGAGGAATAAAAGGAGAGAAAAATAAAACGTTTCTGTGTAATAATTTCTTACCATAGTGACTCATAAAAATGTAACACTAGAAGCTACTGCACGTAAAGACAGGGTGGGAAAATCAAGTTTTGTCTGCAAAGGCGAGTTTAAATGAACACAGTTACGAGACTTTAAGAGCTTAAATTAATAAATTTAAATTAATAAATTGAAGTAATAAATTTAAATCGTAATTACAGAGACCGGAACCGACAATTAAACGAAATTTTACGCAAGTGTGGAATAAATACAATTAAACTTTAATTAAACGTTGCCTGGATTCATACGAATCAGTTTTAACGAGCTTTAACCAAACCCTGCCATATTGCCATGAAGAGATCCGTAGGAGAGTTTAAAAAGCAGGGGAAGCTCGTCCGATCATCCCGAGATAAGCAAACTGCGTAGACGGTAATAATAAATTTATTCGGTAAGGTTATAACAAATTAACATTCCACGAAAATTTTTCGCTGATTGCGACGTTATCGATCCATCGGTTGCAATATTTTACCTCTTCATGATCGTCACGTTCAATGTTGCACAGTTGTACAAACGAGAAATTAAATCAGATCACGACGATAGTAGTTTTACGTACGTAATTAAATTCCCGCGGATTATGTTAGCAATTTAAATCCACCTTAATTGTAAATATTGCCCGTTCTTACGTATCTTTCACATAATTTTAAGACTTATGATTATAAACATAGCAGTGTGGAGGAAAAACATCCTTCAAGATGAAATATGACTGAAGTCCAATGCGAAAAGGGGCGAAAGAAGAATATAGAAAAATGAGACACCGTGAAATCGTATTGTATGATATACTAAGCGTGTTTGAATTTAATTCGTATATTATACGTTTGACATATAATTAGTTATTGCACGCAACTGGGTCGTTTTGAACTGATCCTCATTACGGTAACCCTTGCTTTAAAGAGGTAAAGAGGTAGATATATATAAGATACCATTTATTACCATGTTCCCTAGGGAAGTACACCGTGATCGGTACTGTACGATCACTGCCAACTTAGAGGAAGTAATACTGAGGCATCCTGCTGGTAAATTGGCCTCCCCATGATATTCATATTTCTGAAACGCTTATCTAGTAGTGTACTGTTAAATGTGTTATTTATGGAAAACAATTTTACACGTGGTATATAAAAAGTATTAATTTAAACATCTTTTTTACTCCTAGCAAAACAGTATTCATTCAATCTATGTTTGTTTAAGCGCTATTATCAAAGGAATTATATACCTTCAATTTCCGGTGGAATATTATATTGTCTTTAATTTTCGACTATGTTACAGACTGCTAAAACGAAGGGACAGTATTTCTACATATAACATTATTTATTTTGATACAATTTAAAAAATCATTGCGCAGAAAGATCAGAAACGACGATTTTCTAGTTTTTAGTCGAAGTTACTTTAACCTGTTCAAAGTTACTCAGGCATCAAAACAGAATATTCTCACTGCACACGTTTCCTTTGATCTCGCCGTATTTCAAACGAAAACAACTGATTTCTAATTATCAAGATTCTAAACAGTGAAGAACGTCGAAGAACAGATTAAAATTTCCAGAGAATCAAGCAACATCAAATAAGAACGTTGCTCTTCATTGTTTCAGTCGCTACATACCTCCACGTTCTCGTGTCAAAAAAGATGGATGAACGTCGAAAGAGAGATAGAAATGATGAGAAAGGATCTGGAAAGAGGAACAAGAAGCTTTTAATGAAGAACGTTGAAGAACAGAAAGTTATTTCCGTACACAAAGGTATTCTTTTTGCGTCCGGCCTTATAAGAGATAAAGCAGATGTTGCACTCTGAGCTACTTTGTTAGTTGCAACAATGTTGTCTATCGCACATGCTTAAGATACGTACGTAATGCAAGGATCGTCCGGAAAGAGGCGGAGGATCGTAATTAAAGCTTGGCCAATTAAGAATAACGCGAATCTTCGCATCTACTGTTCGTTGGTAATTAGTAGCCTATTAATAAGAAGACGTTATTTTCTTTTTTAAGTTGGAAGGAATCCGCTAACGCTATTTGCTCCTGCTAGAGAGAACTTTTTAGGTGGAAATCACTGCAATTTTATAATTGCTATTGCTGTCGGAATTGCACGTTTGCTTTCGACACGTTCTAAAGAAAACGAACAAATCTGTTAGAGATTTTGTTAATCCATTTGCATTGTAAGGGGATATATTCGTTTATTCCGTCTGATTTTATCACGAGAACGGATATCTGCGCAAAAGGCAGCTCGATGTTGGAATCTATGCCAATTTGTATGCGATGCTAACGATTCTTAGAATATTTCGCGTTATCCTAAGATCGTACATTACTGCTTGCATGTCTTAAAACACTTATCTCATTAAGAAAATTCTGAATTTAATATAAGCGGGATAGGGTAATTTTGTTTTTGCTTCTTTCATTAACACATGCTGATTTTTATTGTTACGGTATCCCTGCATATTAGTTGGTACTAAAGCACAGCAATGGAGCATTAACTATAACAGCAGGAAGTTAAAACAACATCAACGTTTCACACGTGTTGCATATAATATTTTCACGTCATATACTAGCGAATAGAACCTTTGATAGAGATTAGTATTGCATGGCAAGTACATGATAGTGTTTTGAAGAGTGCACAAAATGAGTAATACAAGTTTGTATGTTTGTATTATATGAATAGTATAAGTTGAATATATGTTTCGATATTATTTATTTATGAATTATAACTTACAGGAGCAAAATGGCAGAGGTAAGGTAGAGAACTTGTCATTTTCCTAAAATAATTCATTTGCTTAATAATTAACGTATTTGAGAATTATCAAAATTATTATAATTTTACAAAATGAGGTTAGTTATGTTTATGTTAGTTATGTTTGTCATATCGAAATTCAAAAAGTAGTTTTTACCGTTTCAAAGAATCTATATATCTACGTTGATTATATTACCATGTTATTTCACTTAATATATTCAACCGTTTTATGATTGTAAAAATAAGTGTATCAAGTCTTTTTACTAGCAGAAAATTTTAAGAACAAAAACGCACAATATCTTAATTTTTATAATTATTCTTACTTAATATCATATACTAGAACGAATCGCAAGCACAGTTTGTTTGAGACACTAGTTCGTTGAGCACGGTTCAATGTCGGCTATAAACCGTAAAGTGTTAACTCGTATATAAACACGGATATAATATGTACTCTTCAGAGTTTCGTTAAACGAATATATTTGTGATCTCCGTACTACACCTAGTAGATTGTTTTCTTTCGCTAAAACTCGGTTCTGGTTGTAAGAACAGTTAATGAATATGTATTACCCTGTACACAGTACCGGTTAACAGTCATTCAACCATGAGCGGTACAACAAGTAGCATGTATCGTGTTTAATCTGTCGTCTAAATTATTTCTAGTGCGTTACGCACACTTTCATTCAGTTGTTCGTAAATGGAACATGAATAATTTCCATGTATATGTATACATGTGAAAGTATATATATCTTCATACAATGTGTCCATACTTTGAAAATATATACATCCTCACATGTGTACATACTTCGAAAATATATGCATTCTCACATCTATACATACTTTGAAAATTAATCACCATTAATTACCATTAATCACTAGTTTACTCGTTTTACGAATACACTTATTTTAGTGCAGAAAAAATTATAAGACAATCTGATCCCATTATCGCATACGTTTATATAACACTTTCTAATTGAAAATTGTGGTCTAATTAAAACGCTTCCTAATTGAAAATTCTAGTCTAATTGAAACACTCTCCAATTGTAAAACTAGGTTACATATTTTCCTGTTACCTGGACTTTACTAATAATGTGTGGTCTGTAGTCCTCATATTTTTTCTTATTTTAACCCGTCTATAGAATAATTATTCATCTGTAACTGCAGAGTAATTCAAAAATTCTGCTAATAAATCAACTGAAGTTTGAAAACGAGCAAATTATTTGGTGAAATCTGATAGAACTGTGCAAAGTCATCTAATATTGAAAGATATCTGATTTCGCAATTTTGAATGATTCTTTAATTTTTATACTATTTTGATTGTTATATTGTTATTTCTACGTGATGATTGATGATAATAAATAATACTTGCTACACTTATTACTAATTGTGTTTTATGTAGAGAGCCCACACCCCGAGAATGATGTATTTTAACTAAAGGGTACGTATGCAATAATTTTTAATAACAATACATTATAAATTTCTAATATTCTTAAGATCTCAGAATCCTAAAGTCCTGTTTTTGAAAACCGTAATTCTTAAATTGCGAAACCTACATTTTGGGAATTTCTGATTCGAAGTTCTTCGTAATTTTGTTGTTTACCAAGAGTGTCCAGTAATTTTAAAAAAGGTTAAGAACCACTTAATTATCCTTACAGCCGTTCGGTCGTCAAAGTACCTCTAGTAAAATCAAAAAGTAATAAAATAATTTATTCCATAAACACATTAAAGCAACACCATAAAACAACGGCGCAAATAACAAATAAAATAAAAATTTTATTCGGATAAAAATTCATACTGATAACGTTGAAGCCCGATTGTAATCCACGCAACCCAGCATGAAACTACCCTGTAAACTCACAGAAAGCGCCAAAATTGCGTTACACGCTATTAAGAGGTGATCTGGCATCCCAACCGCGAGCATAACCGCTGGAGCCAAGAAACTGTAAACTGTAATTTACATTTGAACACATTCTCTCTCCTCTCTCCGCCAACGCATCAAAATAATAGCCAGCGCAATTCGAGACGCTAATAACCCATCAACGAATCGTAATAAAAGGAATGGTGCGTGGAGGGAAAGTTGGCATGCGTTCGCGGCTTAAAGTCAAAGTAGTTCGCTAATCCCTTTCATTAGGCGGATACATACGCGTGCAACCGGTCGTAATGGCGTAGCCACGTTTTCTTACCGATCGTCGTTATACGTGTACGTACGTCGACTAGTTTACAACTCGACGATTCTAACATCGACAAAGATTCCTCTCCAACTTTACGATCGTTTCCCTACACTCGGATTTAATGTCCCTATGTCACGATACGAAGACAAATTCGCTGATGTCACGAGTAACAAAAAAATTCGAATTCTCTCCAATGTAACCATTTTTTTTCCGCCAATGCATTTCAATTCCATTGATAATTACGAAACGTGTGCAGACTCGAATGAAGGTGCGAACTGAAGGTATTTGTGGAGTCACGTCGTCGAATAATGATGGTTCGTGCAAATTGTACAAAAGGACCAAGCGGTACCCTTGTGTCCTCTTCTGGGAAATGCCTTCGAAACGAAAACATGCTGCGGGATTACGTGATTGTAATCCTGAGTTATACAATCTTGAACGTAAATATTTGCGATCGTTAAAGTACACCGAATTAGGTGAAATGAATATCTTTGACTATATCGTCCGACCGAGATTCTTAAGGCATTTTATAAATATTTATTCATATATATGGATGTTTGATTGTAAGAAAAAACTTGCTGATCATATACAAATCGGATGAAGACCGCTTACGAGAGAGAGCATTGCATTTTCTTAAAAATCTGGCACAAGTTTAATGACGTTGAGAGTCAGGATTTATGAAAATTTAATTTGTTTTATGGTAGATTAGTTCCAATCCAGAATTGCATTAATTTTGTAACTGGTTCCCAAATTTCACAATTTCCAAATCTACAAATTCTTAAATTTCATCCTTTCCAAATTTCTGAAATTCTAAATTTTCGGATCCATAAATTCCTAAAATTTCAAATTGTCAAATCCCCAAATTCCTAAAATCTTAAATTTCCATATCCTAAAATCTTAAATTCTCAAATCTTTAAATTTAGGATAATATACATAACGTATATCAGATATATTTATTAATAGCATACATCATATGCAAAGTGTCCTAATAACAAATGTGCACAATTTATTCTGATATGATTTAATTAATGAAATAAACACAGGTTAAACTGATTTTATATTCATTATTCTGAAACAACAGTTCCTTAAAATGATCATTATCAGCACCAATGCCATCTGATATTTCTGTCACCATTTACAGTGATTAATATTCAAAGTGTGTAGACACACTTTATTAGGACACCCAGTACAAATTACCAACAATTACCCCACAATTTTTCTTAATAGTGATGTACGTATTAAATTATTATATCCGATTACAGTGTTGAACGTTATTCGAGTAACAACATATACTCATGCATGCTCACAGAAAATTATACGTTTCTTTTATATTTCTTCACACTTCATAATTCTCTGAGTCAGAACAACTGAAGATAGGGGAGATAAGTCAAATTTTGTTCGATTATTATACTTTTTACCTGTTACAATATATGTACATATAAAGAAATAAAAAAGACAAAGCTCTTATATCCTTAATGCCACTTTGAATTTTTATTTGAATAAACAGCAACTATTTTAACAAATTACATATGCAAAATTATATGCTTCTTTCATTCTTTCGTAACTGTCTGTGTCAGAAAATCAAGAAATAGGGAAGATAAGTCAAATTTTATCCATTTATTACAATCTCTCCTGTTATGTGTGAGAAATTATTTTTAATTGTGAATGAGATTTAAGATTCAAAATACAACGTAAAATACGAAAGTGGAAAAGTGATTGACATGACAGATATCGTTCGGAGCGAATGTGAATACTGAAGGAAAAGACAAGACATGCAAAAAGCTGTAATGTGATGTAAGATGAAAAACATTTTGTTCGAATTGTTTATAAGAGTATATTAAATATACATTCAGATAGAGTGTTGTTTAGAACACTTTCATTATTAAATTTTTATAACAATATGAACCATATGAGCAATATGGTATATATATATTGTATATGAACAATATGAGGTTTATCATAAATATTAGGTTATTTTATATAAAGCGAGTGATTTATAAAAAAGCTTTGAATGTCTAAAATTTTATTAACACATTACAATCCGATGACGAGTATACTCAGGTTTACACATGCATCAACTTGTAGAATAATCAGAATATAAAATGATGTAATTTGTCAGTATAATACTGATTATCGTGTTGAATAATGTTTGCTGATATTAAGCTTCATACAAATGAAATACATAGCAAGAAAGCTGTCGACATATATCTAGATTTTATCATTTTTTTTAAATCAACTATAAAAGTAGCTGTTCAACAATGTATTAAAAATGTTATTCAGTAATTACAATCTGCTACAAAAATGTATATTTCATGATGGTGAATTGCAGAATGTTAGATACCTTAATTGATCATTAGGGTGTGCTTTAGTTAAACTGCTGGTTCATTTTAAAAGTTTCTAATTAACAGCACAGTGGCATTGAATTATGAAGACTTGCGTCAGGGCAACAAATTATAAATATTTAATTCATTAAACCAGCAGATACTCAAATATGTAGCGAATCGCAGAATTGTGGGTGGTTTTCAGAAAAAATTTATAAATTTTCAGGATTCCAAATTATTCAATCCCTAAATCTTCAATCGCTAAACACCTAAATTCTAAAATTTCATACTTCGCAAATTTTCAAATTCTGCAATCCCTGAATCTTCTAACGTTTCCAAATTTTTCAGATTTTCCAAAATTTTCAAAATTTCTTAAATTTCTCACAGGTACTAAATTTTCAAATCTTTAAATCTGGAAGTATACAAATTCCCAAGTTATTCAACTCTGAACTTCTAAAATTCACGGCTCTCCAAATTTCCATATTCCAAAATTACTAACTTCTCAAAATTTCTAGCGCAACAAATTTCCAAAATTTCAAATTCTCAAATTACAAAATTATGTAGAAATAAATTAAATTCGAATTCAGTTAAATTATTATTTAAATAATTTTTGCTATCAAATTTTACAACAATATTTTACAACAAAAGCTTTACTACCATTTCTATTTAAATGAACAGCATCTACCTCAAGAAGTAACATCTACCTTCTCCACTCAGCCAATTCTATCTCTTGGTCCGATTCGCAGCTATCCACCGCGTGCCACGAACAGAAGAAGAAGAAGAAGAAGAAGAAGAACGAGCTACGAAGCCTTAATATATGTTGTTACAATGCAATAAAACTAACTATTCGATCGTGATTCACCCTCCCCCGTTCGTTCTGATCGCCGAGCTTTGACAGGCGACTCCTACACAAGAACGAGAGACCGTGTCCATGGCGTGGATAAGCCACGTCAAGTTGCCACCGCGTTGTGAGGCCAACATAACACGAAACCATGGGGCAAAAGAAGAGTACCACGATGGGGAGGACGGGACAACACATGGTGCACGCTGACCGTTTGAAACTAATGCGTCTGTCCAGTGATTCGGGCACACGACGAAAATCAATCAAGTCCATTAAGGGGCTACGAACCGGCCGAGCATTATAATACCGATACACCAGCTAATGTAACGCGATACCGATGCATGCACGGTTCCATAGCGACGAGATCCAAGACCCTCCTGTGTTATGTCATTAATGAAGATCCATTTAACGTGACGCTCTGTCGATTATGAAATTGGTCACGATTCTACAGTACGATACTATCCCTCGTCAAATGTCATTTGAACTATTACGATGTTCGTGGGTTCCTATTGTGGCTTTTGAACTTTCGTCTGTCGAGACGAAAGTCGGGGTGATTTCTGGAAGTTGAATCTCGTCAAAAACATTTCGGGAAGAGGATGTTGTCTCGTGACAAAAGCTGTGAGATTTTATGTGCAACCAAGTCTAATCGTGACATTTTTATTCACGGATTAGACGTCTACGTCTTTGGTTAAAGAACTGAAGAATTTTGTGATGGCTGCTGATAACAATACAATTCATGATTATTAAAGCATTGCTCAAAATATTTATGTGGGAATTGAATGTTTATAGTATGGATTTATGGGGGATTTACGTGTCATAATTAACTTGTATACTGATTAACGTGTTTGTTTAACTTAATGATTGGTATCTATGATTATAGAGCTGTCGATCTGCAGATGATGTGCATGTAGATAATGATTAGTAGCAAATTTTTCAATTTTAGAAATTAATATTTTTATATTTATGATTTTCGAATTTTGAAACTTTCATGTTTTTACATTTCCAAATTTTTAAATTGATAAATTACTAAATTTCTAAATTAATGTTACTGTACTTGCACGATTTTAAATTTAGAAATGACTAAATTACACATATTATAAGTAAATATTATGTATAAGTGATATAATTGTAAATTTTCAAGTATTCGAATTTCCAAATTACCAAACTTTCAAATCTCCAAATTTCCTACTTTTTACTCTATTCAGATACTGCACTTATTTTGCACTAATATCGTTTCAAAAGTAATGTACTATATTATCAAAAGGTATATTTGTTACCTAATTGACTGAAACAATTTCATAAATAAAGTTAACTGGCAATTAAGGGTATACGAATCACAGTTAATCATAAAATAACAACTTTATATTTTTCTCTATTTCAAACCCTATCAACCTTTACGAGAGCGATCTTAAAATGAAATCAAATTATCGCATAACTGCCTATTATGTGCGTGATCTCAAAATAAAATCAAAATATCGTTTAACTAGCAATTATAAGGGTGATCTTACAATAAAATTAAAATATCGCATATCTGCCAATTATGAGGGTGATCTTAAAATAAAATTAAAATATCGTATAAGTAAACACTATAGTAACATTTTGTTAATAAAGATATCGTACGATTTTATTAACATCATACTCAAATTCAAAGGATCGTATCTCATGTATTAGTAATTGACATGAAGCAATTAATAAAAAACTGCGAAACATATTAAGGAATTTCACTTTACATCGTTATCTGTAGGTGGTTCGACACTTTAAATTGCTAGTTTAGATTCATATCACCCACAAGTAGTTGCGTAAATATATGAAACAGATAAGAGTGAAAAAATACTGGAATTATTTTTAGTTTCGGTGCTGTATCACGATTATCGTATTTTCTCCACTTTCGAAGCTTTCATAAGTGCCGTTGCAAAATTATTTTTAAACATCCGGAGAAAAGGAACGATTGATCAAGGTTCAAGAAAGAAAACAGTTAAAATCGATCCAAGGAACGGTTGACGCGGCTGCGATTTGAAAAATGATCAAGTAGAATCGATTTAAACGAAGAGATATGCCGTGTGTAATTTCCTATATGTTAGCCTATACATCAAACTTGGTAGCCTTAATGCCATCCATAATTGACTATCGTCGGTAAATCGAGTGTAATCTATCGGCCACGGGCTTTGCTAGTTTACCATGAATGCAAGCATTATACAGAAAATTATAAGAGTACTTCGAACGATAGCTGATAGAAAGTTAGGTATACAAAGATTCAGTTAGACGACCCTCATCAGCGATCAGAAACGACGCTTTGATGGAACTATGTCAGCCATTTTGATACTACCTATCAGTTAACGATTGTACCGATGTGAAGCGAACTTTCGTTTCTGGCACAGTTCATGCGAACAAATATGCATCATGATCGAGCTACCCGGTCACTTCAGAACTCTTCGCATATATTATATTTTCTATAAACTTTCTTTCCCGTAAATTTACGGGACATTTATCTTACTCAATACATGATTTAGAATTTAAATTTAATTTTAATTTTATTTTTATTCCCACTTCCTACATTTTATATAATGAAATATGAAATATAACATATGTATGTGCTACTGAGCTATAATCGATTAAAACTTTATTCTAAGATTATTACATAAATAAGTATCTATTACTTCAATTATTCCTTATTTATGTGAAAAGTATTTTTATGCGTTATTTGCCATTTATTAATTCTTATGAGCGTTTTTCTTTCGACAAATAATGTTATTTATGTTATTTATGTCATTATTTACTTGTATTTCACTCTTGGCTGAAATTTCACTGTAGCTAAATTTCAAATTTATAAATCATATATCAACACATCATTACATTTTATATAGTTTTTTACTGTATTTATCATTTGAAATTTGAGCATTTGTATATTCGAAACATTCGAATCTGAATATTTGTGTTCTGAAGACGCAATTCGATGAACATTTGTGCCTTTCAGTATTTGTATATTCGAGTACTTGAATATCTGAAATTCAAATGATTGAGTATTCAATAATTCGAAGTATAGAAATTCGTATATTTGAATTTTCGAATATTTCAATACTGGAGTTTAGAATTCGAATATTTATATATTCTAAGAACTGAAATTTGGATATTTAAGTATCGACGATTTAAATTTGCATTCTTGTATTCGAAGATTTAAAACTCCAACATTTCAGTATTCGAAGATTTAGAATTTCAGTATGTGATTATTCGATAATTCGAAATCCGAATATTTAAATATTCGAAGATTTATAACTTGAATATTTAAATATTTGAGAAATTGAAGTTCATTTTACATTTATATATAACTAATTGCAAATCATATTTCAACATCTAACAAGACATCGGCACAATTAATAAGCATTTTAAATTTTCTAGCCTTTCAATTACTCTTCAGTATTCTAGTCTCATACTTGAAATATTTTCCAGTGCATGCTTGAAGTAAGTATTCATCACCTGGAAGTGATCAGATAATAGGTTCAGTAAAATATAAATATTTAAAGTTAATCTAAGCTTTTGTCATTCCATTATATTTTTACACAAAATACTTTTATCTTTTGCACGTTCTACCGGTTTGAGATAAATTAGCCCAATTTTACGAGCCATTTATGGTGTGAGTTTTGCTGCGCCGTGAAATTTCCGCGTAACATAAATTTTAATTATACGACTTGTTGATCAGTGAGAAGGAATGTTATTATTGCACGTGAAATGCTTTGATATTCATTAACCGCAGCGTCTCATTTACCTGCACTTCTCATGCGGTACGACTGCTTAACGATTGTCGCCAGATACGTATCACTGATACTAATAAACCATAATTATTAACTAATCACTCGTGCGTGACTTTAATGTGAAGATTCTTATTTCATATCTTCCTATATGCCCAAGTTGCTGCGTTCCATCAACTTATTGCGAAATACAAGTAATAAGTCTAGTCTATATGCGGCAAATGATAAGCATAGAAATAAACTTACGCCTAATGTAAAATTAGAATTACGATTCTTATCGAAAAACGAATTTATGTTACAGAAATGTGTAACTATCGAACCATTTTTGTTTATCGAGTTGTAGGAAATTCTGTAAAATTAATGTACTAATCTTGAAAATACAGAATGGAGAAACTGTGATACCTTAAAATGTCTTGTTATTGTAAAAATTGTAGGTTTTAATACGGACAAACGGATAGTACATCAAGATAGAAAATATTTTAATGAAATTAAATCGAGGATACTCATTATATTTTAATGGCATTAATATTCACATTGACTGACTTATAACCTCCATTAGCTTTTAAATTAATAAAAATTTTAAGAATATTTAAAATGATAATTTTACCAATATTTCAAGGAACGTTTAAATTAATTTTCCTCAAAAACGAAAATGCATTTATAAAAATCTTATTCTTTCTTTTCTACTTAATTTGTATGCACAATTATTCCACCGCTTGTACCATGATTTGTGAGACACTATCTAACGCAATAAACACAAATCTGTCAGTTGCAGCATAATAAATATGAAAGTTTCAACGTTTATCACAATTAAGAGTAAATTTCTAATTATGTTAGCATCGATTTGATGATAGTATGTTATATATTCAAGAATTACTCCTATTTGTTCGGTAACATCTCGAACGTAATAATAATCGTTTTCCTCAATTCGTCCGCGACACGGACTCACGCTAACAGATGCTCTCGTCCTATCACGTGTCAAATTACGTCAATATTTCATTAAAAGAAGCATAAGATCAACGAACCTCTCATTCTTCTAAAGCATGCCGAAAAGAGTAGCCGGCAATCACGAAACACGAATCATTAATAATAATTCCGAGGAGCGGACAATCGTGGGGTGCATGGACCCCCTCTCGATTCGACTAATATCGATTAATGACAATGTTGACCGGGGGTTAATAGTTTCCGAGGCTTTTTCTTCGCGACAAAGGCTTGAAATGCGGGCTGCTGCGTTAGACGCCGCTTCATTTATCATCTTTTAGCTGTAGCCGGAACGCATCGACGCCTGATGCTCGTGAACACGTTCCGTTTCGTTTAATCCGACAAGAAAGCGAATGTGCGAACCGTTCTCCCTATCGTACGAAAGCAGATATAATTACTTTTACACAGCGAACGGCTGACATACGCGTAACAAGATTATCCTTCACGTTCGATGACCAGCCAGCGACGAGTCCGATATAATAACGCAGGATTTAATAATTGGTTTCGTGATCAATAGCATCCGTGTCGGTGCAATTTGTGTGACTAATGCGACGTTTCAGTGTTAATCGTCGAAACGGACATGAACGTTGATATTTACGTTTGAAATGTGACTCCTGAATACTGACAATTTATTTCTATTGGCCAATTATATGACGTTTTAGTGTCATTACTTTACACCTGAAACGTATAATTCTTAGATATAGCCTTTTACTGGAGAATAATGTACCGTGACTGTATTAATCCCTTGCGTTAGAGGTATCGCTTTCAGACGTAAACAGTTTAGAGTTCTACTAGGAAGCGGAGTGCCACGATAGTTTGAACTGTTCTGGAAACAATTTATAGCGCTTTGTTTATTAATAGTGTATAGTACCGAGGTTTCCTACAAACGTGGGAGGGTGTATCATAAATTGCTCGTGAAACAGCAATCATATAAATTACTCGATTTTCATATTGTTGCGAAAGAAACTTTCTTTGTGAAACGTGTTTCCATTTCAAATTTTAAAGATCGATCAAAAATTTTCAAAGCAGAAATTTCGAAATTTGGTCGGTTTGAATTGTCACATTTTTAATTTGCCGAATTTTTTAGTTTAAAAATTTTTTAGTTTATACAGCTGGAAATTAATAATTTAGACATTCAGATGTTGTAGGTTTGAGAATGTTAAGTGTACAAATTTACAAATTTGGTAATTTCGAAGTTATACATTCTCAAATTTATAAATTTGTGAATACGCAAATTTGTAATTTGTAAATTTGCAAATTTGCAATTTAATAATATAAAAATTTAAGCGCAGAGAAACTTCCAGTTTTCCAATTTTTAAATCGACAAATTAGAATTTATTTATTAGTCAAATATTTATATCGTATGGATTGGACATAACATGTAATAATCTTCAAGTAATAATTACAGTCTTCAAATCATTATTTCTCTCAGAGAATCGTATCATTTTTAGTACCACATCAGTATTAATTCTCCGTATCTCAAGAATAATTTATACATACACAATTTATGTTATACTGCTACAAAATAGTATTTCAACAGTAATATTGCAGTATTATCCTTTTGCGTCTGAAGTACATATGGTTCTTAGGTACGGACAATTCATAGCATTCTCCTAATTTCAAGCACTATAGTGGTATTTAAGTGATTCTTAGATACAAGCAGTTTACAGAATTTTATTGGGTCATAATGTACTATTTCAGTATTATCTTGCTGCCATTAAAGCACGGTTCTTGCTCCTAGACAATTTACAGCGTCCTACCAAACAGCACAATGCTATTTCAGTACTTACTCTATTCATCTGAAATATGATCCTTAGATATAAGTAGTTTATAGCGTTTTCCTAGATAACTGTGAACCGTATTAGCACTAACCTCCGACCTATGTATAATACATAACTTCTAAGCAGAGACAATTTCTAATGTACATTAAACGGTAAAGTAGTGTTTCAGACTTAACCTTTTGCTTTCGAAATCTGGCCGCTATATGTAAACAATTTACACGATTTTACTGTTTCATCCATTTGGTCGAATGTTTGATTTTTAAGTGCGGATAATTTATATTTCTGTAAAAAATAAGATACTCTCCGAGCGTCAGCTTATTTAAATATAATATACTGAAATATTTGTATTTTGTCATATATAAATGAACTGCAGATTTATATAGGCAATAATCGCTTTAGCTATTTGACAATTGCTTAATAATTACTTTTTAATTATATGAAAAGTGCTTAACAATTAAAGCAGTTATCGACAATATTTATTATCTTTCAGTATTTCAATATTTATTATCTGTAGTTTCCTGGAAATGGAAACATAAATTTTTCACAAATATCTGTAACACAAACTGATTATCAACAAATCGTTTCACCGTTTATTGAAAAATTTGTATTTTTATAAAAAAATGAAATAAAATTCTATTTTTTTTAAATAGAACAGTGTAGTTTTTTTTATATTAATAAGTTCTTTCGAGTATTCTACAAAAGAAGTAGACTTCATTCCCCAATTTCAAACTCCAAATAGTTCTACAACTTAAATCAACACTTCATGAGCATCATCAAATTCCTATTAAAAATATCTCACGAGTTGATAATTTTTTCAACATTGTACATCAATATTTTTCACGCCAAAAATTTCATAGAAAGATACAGTTTATTTTTGTTTGAAGAAAAATGCGTAAAAAATACAGTGTATCGTTGAAAAAGTTAACTCGACATACTCTGCATTACTTCAACCGCAAACATACTATTTATATCACCTTATATTCCTCAGACATACCAAATGAAACCGTAAAAAACATTTTGTTTATTATTTCAGCTCCTACTAAGATGTGAATCAAATTAAAATATACATGCTGAACATGAAAAGCAGTTTTCATTCAGACAGGAAAGAGTACTCTAAACTTGTCAGTGACAGGTAACCAAATGCGATTTAATAAACTTCAACATCCCATTTCCGTATTGACCCTTCATACTTAAAATACGATATGTTTTATACATTTATATATTTTAGAAAAAAAATGAAGTCGATAATTACGATATAGAAAAATCTAAAAGTGCGTCAGATCGAAGCTACATATCTGTAATTGATTAAATCTCGTGAACCGTTTGTCTCGTGTCAACTATATATCTGCAATAGTTATTTCACTGGATCACTTTTTGTTTCATCATGTCGTCGACTAATTGCAAGATCATACATCAAATGATTAAATTCTCGACCGGAAACTCAGGCGTTTCCTCGGGCAAATATTAACTCGTGTTACTAGATTGTAAGAAGATTGATATCATGCTACGAGAGAATTGTAAAATATCCTATTATATTGTGTAGAGCATATTGAACACCGTAACAGATGGTGTATTAAAAATGACTCGTATTAATTGTTTTTGAAAGATTCCTGAAATAGAACTAGCTTGTAATCACGATATAGTGCGGTTTATTTTAAGGATAAAAACAAGTTGGTATGATAAATGAATCTGCAGGAATTTATCGATGTAATCATTATTGAAAATGATAAAGGATCTAGATATCGATAAGTTATTTCCATGTGAATTAGATCGAACTAACGAACTAAATAAATAAGTACTATTTCGTCTGAACTGGAATATGAATTTTGGCATCGTGTTAATGCATATAATTCGATTTATCTATGTGTTCATTTTAAAGGTGGTGCACACAATATTTTTAAATAACATGCTTTATGCACAATATTTTTAAACACTGACACGCCTTATACATAATATTTTCAAATATTGAGATTCTTTATACATAATATTTTTAAACACTGACATACTTTATGCATAATATTTTGAAAATGTTTTAAAATGTTTCAAAACATTTTATCTACTCTAGTACAAGAGCAAAGAAACTAATTATATTCATCCTTGTATATCGAACCGATAAAAATGAAAAATTGTTAGACATTTTCCCAATATTTGAATATGATTATGTTCAAAATTAAAAATAAAATATGTCGTGACATTCTTCGGTTTGTATCAAAATTGACCCGGCATCCAGCATTCGACGATCGTCTGTAGAACGTGTTAAAAAAAAAAAGAAATTTCCTTATTACTGTTCGACCGTTCCCTCAATCATGTTTTCTCCCATCGTAAGCCAACAGAAACATGGATGTAACTCATCTCAGTTACGTGAGCCGTCTTGTGCCATGAAAATCGTCTCGTCGTAATTTTCCCGAAATCTCTCGAGGAGCTAACGAGTAGATCGGTATTTAAATTGTTCTGCGTTAAACGGCTGCCTCCACGGTCATTTTATTGTCATCACTAATGTAGAGGGGAATCGGAGGAAAGTCATTTCCCGGCTCGTTTAAAAAATATGTCCCCGTTTCGTACACCGCGGGCCTCTGAGCGTTCCTAAATTTCAGTTTCCAGCATTCCCAAACAAACGCTCAACGGCATTCTTTCGGCATTTATTTCATTCGAGTTACCTACGTCCGGGATATTTCAATTAAAATCAGTAGACCAATCAGTCGCTCAGCACGCAGCACACTCTATCGCGTGGGTGTCAAGAGCTGCGTGTGGTTGCAGGGGTTCCTGGCGTTTCACTTCACTATTATGCATTAGGTTGTCGCATATCAAATGGCACATTTCGAAATGTAGAAAGTCTGACATCATCTGATGACACACGTGGTATGTCTAGACAATATTTAGATAACACTTCGCTCAAAAATTGATAACATTGTTGTCGCTTATTTGACATACATTCGGCGCAGACTTCTGTACAGAGTGTCTCACCTAACCTGAGCATCTTATTTTTTACGATAGAGCAAATTGTGACAGGGAAACTTTACTATGTTCGAAAGGGAAAGTATCGCAGTGATTAAGGAATTTTTTTGGAGTGATTTTTCAAATTTCAAACCATCGAAGTATTTTAAATGAAACAACATATTTTCATCATTATGGCGTAATAGGTGATATTGAATATAAACAAATTATGAACACTTTGCAACTAATGAACGAAGTAAAATAATTAATCAATGAAAATTGAATAGTCATTAATAGATAACATTAACAATAAATTTGAAAATAATTAATGCATTATTTATTCGAATGAAAATCCAATCATTTTATACTAAGAATATTAAAATACTGTTTGAGTAATCACTTTTATTTTCAGATCGGTATGCTGTATGTCCATTTTGCGATACATTTACGTGATCAAATCATACATACATTTCATACATATGTATATCTTTTATTCAATATGCAACCACCTTAACTACATTAACACGTGTATCACGGGTTTGTGATTTCCCTCGTTTCGTGCTTCAATTATCTTCGTTCGAGGGCCACGAATAAATTACGCTGGTTCTTTGTTCGTGCATACGTTTCTTCGTTCAACGGTGTTTCCAATTTTTCCGTTCTACGGTACACGGAATGGCCTGTTAACACGTGAACACGCACGTTTGATTTGTTCGATTCCATACCGGCATTTTGGTCGGTTCGGTTCTGGTGAAATGTGAGCCTTCATTTTCGGGAATATATCTGCTCGATGCGTGTTAAACATGTTCTTCAATTGAGGTACTTTTTCTTTCATATAATTTGTTATGTTATATTTTATTTGATATAATTTCATATATCTTCTTCTATATAATTTGTTACATTACATCAACTATTAAGCTTATAAAAATGAATTTTGATCTAAATTTTTATTATGTTAACGTGGTTATAATCTGAAGATCAATAATCAGACTAATAATTGTATTTTTAAAATCGACTCCTTCAATTCTCCTGACACTGAAACTACCAAACAGCCCATTTGACCGATTCATTAGATCTTTTCTCAAATTAATAAAGAATTAATGTTTTATTGTTTGTTTATTTATTTTTAATTTTAAATTAAGTATGTAGTATACGCGGATAGGTTTAGTGAAAAACTTGCTAATTGTTTGCGTTGTTCATAATTTATTATTATTGATAATAATATAAGTCCATTTGCCTTTCTGTCAATTAGCAACGAGCATTAGATGAGACTAGTTGATGCTACTAAAAGGAAAACTGATACTTCTGTTATGTGTAAAAGTACATGTACTGTTTGACGAGGACGTGAAATTAGGCTGTTCAATTAGTTTTCAACTCATTGTAATAATAAATTTTTATTTATACTGGGTACTAAACTGTTTCAATAAAAATTGTGAAATTTCTATTGACGGAACATTCGAGCGCCGTGTAAAAAGCTGTTCAAACATTCTTCAAACTTTCTCTTCGATTACAAACGAAACTCAGTAATACCGAACCTCCTCTCGCGAAATAACGAAATTCGTGAATAATGAACTCCGTGAAATATTACAAACGATGTGGTGTAAGTGTTGTTCGCGAGCAAAAATCGACCATGTACATCCCTGTCCAAATATCATGGGTATTCGTGGCCCGTGACCACAACGAGGAAGTACAAGAGACACGTGAGAAGACACATACAAGCAACGACCACCAGCTTGAACCTGACCGAAATGGTACCTTCGGGAAACAAACCGCAACAGCGTTTCGACGCGTACAGCTCGAGAGCGTAGCGAGTTCGTGCGGATCGAGTGAGTTCTTGAGAAGCAACGAGCATATTAGCATATCTCGATCGTAGGTACGCGCTGCCAGAGGCGTGATAATAGCTTGTACTCGCAACAAAAGTTCATTAACGAGGTCCCGATGGAAATCGTGCCACTCTAACACGGATTATTGCGTGCAAGTACAACTGTGACACGCTAATACCCGGTAATGCGAGAGTCCGATGCATACGTCGCGTCGCGACTGTCGGCCGCCATGCTATTAAGTTGCGTGAACAAATTCATTTACCTCCTCGCTGTTTACCCCTTTTCGTTGGTTAATTTGTTGCAATTATTTAGACAAGTTTGCTGGAAGACTGTAAGACTCGAAGACTATATTATACAGGGTGTCTTTGATAACTTTCTTCCCTCAAATAGCTACCTGGCGGCATATTTTATGAACATTTTAACGCTTTGACTGCCTTGTTATTCATATAGATGACGTATAAGTTTCTATACAAATTTAGTATTTTTATTAGTAAGAATTTGTTCACTTCCATAATTGAATATATTGGTATTAACTACTTAGAATTTTTGGTAACACTTGTTAAAAATAAAAATACTATTTTTATACAGAATTTTTATGCTGAATTATACAACATTTTTATACTACAAATGTCGCGTATACATAAATGGACATTAAAAAAAAAGACGAAAAATATAGTTCATGATATGATTTCAATTATGCCATATTAATATAATCAAAATAAATCAGGAATCTGAGTATCATCAGAAATAAAATTTTTAAAATTCTAAAAGTTCTAAATTAAATTTTTCTTTACTAAAATATAAAAAAAGTTTATAGTCTGGCATGAATATAAAAAATATAATTATTTAGGTTTTCCAAACATGCATAACGCGATACGAATGAATATGTAGAATTTAACTGATCAAAGATAAAAGGAGTTCTTATAAAGATGCATAAAAAGCTGGTAATGCCAGGTAATTCCGCTAGTCATAAATGATACAGCAATTATTCGGAATATGGGCTTCCTCGGCAATTTCAATGACCTTGAAATATGTTGTCAAGGTCATTATTCTGAGCAACTTTTCCTTATGCATGTTACCGCGGCTCAACTTCAGTTTCAAAAATATGCGCAAAATATTTCACTTAAAACGTTATGATTGACATATTCTGTCTATCTTATATTCACCATATCACCGGTATATTATTATTCTGAGCAGATAACTGATCATGTACTGTAATTTATAATTAATCTTTATATATTATTTTATTTATAATTAACCATTATAATTAATCACACACTTAAACTAAAATTAAAACGGTGCTGGTAATGGTTATTGAAATACATTCCTTCTTTTCAAATAAAATTCTTATTAAATATCATTACGAAAACTGTACTACTTTATGAGCGTTATAAAATATAGCAAAGGATCGAATTTTGTCAATATATTACGTGATACTCTTATCTACCTATGTCTTCAATTACGTCTACACAAGAGCTAAAAATACTTTCTTTCTCTGGTATAAATCGATAATATACTTCAATTCCCTCTACATCATGCTACACTAAGATTTTGTCCAATTTGTTCGCGAAGCGATTGCATTTTTTATCTCGAAATTATTCGTACGAAATGAAAAAGAAAACTGTTGATGTTGGTAACCGACACCGAAACCCAGATAAAATTACTAGCCGTTCTCAGCGCTGTCGGCTGCTGCGAATAATAAAATAAATACTTGTTACCAGGCTGCATCAACGAAACATCGAATCGGCCCACGATATAAATTACACCCGTGAACGATACATAGCGGCTAATACCGTTCGTATAATTCAATACCCCTCAATGAAAACTCACCGAGTCGCTCAACGAGTGCAAAACGTTTGCTTTGTGTACGTTGGCTCTCGTTAATGCACGTAACAGTGGGCGGACCAAGACCCCCAAGTGCGAAAAGTTCGATGGCACGTTATTATTTTTAGGGACGATAAATATTTTGCGATTTAACCACACCACGTCGCCTTAGGTGCCGATTTATCCCCATGACGATTTGCATACAGGGGATGCAACATCAGAGGGGGATCGATCGAGAGTGCAATTGATTTAGCGAGGCGCCTTCGATGGCGTTATAAATCACTGCATCTACTTTGCCTCTTAGGGGAAGCATTTGTTCTCATTAAGGAGTTAAACTACTTTGATATGCTCCAAAAATACGACCATTCGGAGAACTTATTTCTACGTGCAAAAATATTCTCCGTTACAAAATTTCTGTGCAAACGAAGGAGACCGTTAAGACATAATTTCTCCAAGGTACGAAATGAATACTCTCCGTTGCATTAAAAATAAATTTTAAATTAATGAATGTTTACATGAAATTAAAAAAATGATAGACGATCATTGATGAGTAAAGTGAAAGAAATTAGAAAAGGAAGAAACGAAGAAGTACCTGTATCAATAACGAAATTTATAAAATATCTAAATTTCTCGAATATGTGTAGGAAATTTCATATAAAGCTAAATTTATTCACACGTCAGATCTTACACTTTCTTCAAAGTATCTATACCGAAGAAAAATTCTCTAACTCGTCAATATCCTTTATCTCCATTCAACTCTAGAAAATTGAATAAAAAGTTGAATGCATGATCAAGGAAATAAATTTTGCACTCCATGGCGAATTCTACCCGCAAAAATCTATCCAATAACCACGCTCACGATACAACCCTCGATTCCAAACGACACGTCCGGTTATCGCAAGTTTCTAGCCAATTATCGGCTGCGTCGACTTTGTTAAAAATGTTCCAGTAAAGGATAACTGTAGTCGTACTAACAATGAATACATCAACCATTCAGGCGTCTGAATTCCTGCATGTCGTAAGACAGGTGAAAGGGGACAGCCTCGACGACATTGCTTTCGAGATACCCGACGATATCGACTTTCGTCGTCGTGAATTATAACGCGTATAAACACGGACTGTGTACGCAGAAACAAACATGTTAGGCCATTTATCGGTCACCGTTTGACAACGTGAAAATTGCTTCTTATCTACGAGACGTTGTAACACTTGCAGATTTTATGCCACATCAGGAAGCCTGTACGAACATCGAGGCTCTCGGATAAGGTTCGCTGAACCGATAACAGATATCGAGCGAAATGTACACCAGACCCCGATAGAGTGACACATTTTTTGAGACATTTCAATTTCCTTTCCACTTCGGGATGTAAAGCAAGAACGATTGACTTTTTAAGAAAAATGACTTCGTTGAAAGGAATTCCATCACTCGTATGAATATTCGAGGTATCGTTAAGGAATTAATTACTTATGAAGCACTAATCAGCTTACTGGTTAACTTATTAAATTAAGGTCAAAGCTTAATTTCAACAAGTAGTTTATCAAAATGTAGATTGACAATTAAAAAATGTATGTCACTGTTTCGGTGTAACTGCAGAACTGGACAAGTTTCAAATTTGCTTTTGTCGAATACAAGTTTGCATTGCATTTCTATTTTTATGTAAAACGACCTACTTACAATTAGTTAATAATTATGCCTAACAATTAATAAGGCTTCCTTTTAGTATTTTGAATAATTTGTACTTTACAGAGCCTTATAAAATTTAGCAAAAAATGTAGTAAAAAATATTAATAATAGAGTAAATACTGAATGGAATTTTTTTAAGTACATATTTACAGACTAACAGTAGGATGTCCTTCGCCGAAAACAGATCAATGGTACAAAAAATTGAAAAATCCATTACGTAAATAATTGTAATAATATTTCTATCCATACCTGCTAGCATTACCTTTCATATAAATACACCACTTATAAATAGAAAGCAATCCTTTAAGAAATGACAATTACAACCTACTCTATTTCCAGGCATCAGTTAATGATTAATAAAAGCAAGTAACCTGAGAATGAATTAACGTCGGTCTACATGAGTTACACCCACGCGTGATATCGTGTGAACACGATATTTTAACGTGTGCTGTGATGCGTGGATTACTATGATTAATTCCTCTGTTTCAGATAACGCATGCGATACTCACGTAGTAATTTTGTCGAGGATAATTGGAAATTAACATTGACAGAGAGACTAACTTCGGTTCAATCGTCTGGAGCTATGTTTAGCACCGCGACAATCTTCGAATTTGATAAATAGTATAATTGGTTGCTTAATCTATCAATCGACCAACGACCCAATTCTATCCCTAGCACGTTCAACTAGATTTACCGACACTATATGCGTAGTATTTCTGTACAGGTACTTTTGCAATTGGTTATAATATTATTTAAAAAAATTTATTTATACTGCAAATGTGTCTTATACAGTTCAACAATCTTCGAAAGACTCTAAAATAGTTTCACGAAAGTGCGTAATCGATACTATCTGTTATGTATCGAAATTGAAAGGTTGTATACTTGAAGATAAAATGAAATAGTCGAAAGATATGATTTATTTTAAAGTCGATAAAGAATCTTCAAATCAAAAAGAAAAACTAATCTCTGCACGTGTAATCATTATTATCGAATCGAAATCGAATATAGATTTTGTAAAATAGAAATAGCCATGAACTTTGAATGTACCATATTATTTTAAAGTAAAAAAGAAAATTCTATTATATTACTATTCTACATTAACCTATAATGTCCTACATTACATAAAATTTGAAATGGTTAACGCAGGTACGAACACGAGTTAACTCATGATCAACGAACAACATTTGGATATTAAAATACAAGTTAATATATTACCGGTCAACAACGTTAGCCATTAAAACACGAATTAATTTACCGATCAACAATATATTAATTTCTAAATTTAACAGTTTAAAATATACACACATCTCCAACGCCCAATTATATGTTCTTTGCCGTGAACATCGATGTCCATGATCTTCGGCAGTCGGTTTATCGCTGTACTAAACCCACATTCGTTACTCCAGCTTACTCTCACTCAATGAATCGTTCTCACAGCTCTGTCACCAGACCACCCTGTATATCGTCTCGTCCACTGGTCGTCGATGAGCAATTCGCGTCACCGAGGACACACAAAAACCTTCGTTCAGGCTCAACGAGCAACGAACCTTCGGTGAGGGCTCGATCGCGGGTGGTCAAATCCCGGACGACGGTGCAACAGAGATAAAGGAAGTGAAAGAATAATAAAAGAGAGATGTCCACAGTGCAAAAGGTGCAACGGAACGGTTAATTAGGAATCCTCGAGGGCCGACAGGCTACGTGGTAGGACGAGAGGAACCGCGATCGGTATTCCACACGCTTCACACGGGGACCACTTAATGTCGCTGCGTTCGCCTCTAAATCTTCAAGCTGCCGGCCAAGAACGCATGGGGTCAATTGGGTGGGTCCTTAAATCGCGAAATCTCGGTACGATGACAAATCGCCGTTATATATGCTCCCGTTCCAGCGGGGACCGAACAACGTCGGCGACCCTCGAGAAAGCTGCGACCGCTCGGTGCGTGCTTCATCCTTGTGCTTCATGCTGGTCCAGAGCGCGTAAATCAACATTTTCGCTGTGTCCCATCGATGCACGTTTTTTATGGCCACCATGCACCGGCTAAAGACGGTCAAAGACTCGGGAACGCGCTGCGAGGCTTTCTCCGCTTAATCGCGCGCTTCCAAGTGCGAAATTGCTGGCGGTGCTGATGCTCTGCCGACGATTAAAGGTCCGTTCATACCTACCGATACTGAACGTGCCAAATTTGACACTTTTAACAGTATTTAAACCGATAAATTGACCTGGCGAATACTATGGTGACATACAATCGATATAGTCGACGAACAAATTATTTTACTCAAACAAAAGTTTCATATTTTATTATTTTAACTGAGTAGAACAGATATTTTTATTGTAACTCAATATTAGTACGAACTACGTGTAAAGAGAAAATAAAATTAAATACGAATAAATTTGATATTATTAATTATCTTTATTGCAATAACTTACTTTTCATGGTTACTTTATTACAAACTTTTTTTATAATATTGCTGGAACTACTTCTAGTAGACAATACAAAATATATGATATATTGCCTGAACATCTACATATGGACAATTTAATATGCAATGAAAATGCTTAAGGGTAATTATGTTTTATTACTGTACGAATTAATGCATGATTCAGGTACGAATGATATAACATTTTAAATGTTAAGAAATATTTATGGTATTTGGCATATTTACTGGGTGTAGATATAAACGGACATGAATTCTTCCAACGACTGGTGTTTAGTCTATATGTTGAAGGTGTATTAACACGATGCGTTGTATGGATATGCATGACATGACAACCTGTGCTTAACGATTCGTAAATAATCTTCAGAATCCCATAAATAAGGGGTTAATATGGTTGTTATATGTTTACTACCACACAGTAAAAAAAGAACAGAATAAGACGTGATATTTGCAGTCCAATTTTCTCGAAATGTGTATAGTTCATATATTGTTAATAAGTTTTTTTTTCTGTTTTTGTAAATAAATTATTGTACCAATACACTTATTTAGAATACTAAAATTAATAATAGAACTAGGCTGCCTAGTTCTTTAATTATTTGCCTGCAAAAAGTGCATACATATGCTTACATAAGTTCATTTAAATGTATTGACGTATGTGCATATATGTAGATGATATATACTACATATTAGATATACTACTGTAGGTTAGTTGGAACTAAGCCTAATATTAATTATATTCTTTAATTTTAAATAACGTAATCTTAACGTACCTATAAATAACGTATCTTGTTTTGCATTTTTATAATATGATTAGTAAAAGTTTCTCAAACATATCTCTTTTGCTTCATATGTTTCAAGGTCTTCATTTTTTAACAACACAGAGTTTAAATTTAAAAAATATCGTGCCGTGATATACTAGTTGCTTCTTTTTTGAATTAACACGTAAACTGCTATAGTGAAAATGGGCACACGTAATAATATCATTTTACAATGCAAGTTACTAATAAGAATTAATACTTTTCATATCACAACACATTAATTATAAAATTACATTTGGCAGTTTCAATTTACATACATTACAAAATTACTAATTTTTTAATTGTGAGTAGTATTTAATGGATTAAGCATATAACAATTAATTGTACTTAATGATCAGATATGTAAAAATAACAGTGATATGAAAAAGTGGAACCTCAAAATAACAAATATCTGACATTATTAAAATATTAATAATTAGATTTCAATCGAAATATAGTTAAATTAATAAGAGAAGAAGACATATTGATTGATTTTTAGTTAGCAACAAACGAAATCACGAAGCCTATTAATAACAGCAGATATTTTTTTGACATTTCACAATGATTTTGTCCTTTCCATGTTTTAGTTTTAAGAATCGAAAGTTAAAGTAGGTGGGAAAAATGTAGCCACACATTCTAATTAATGGCGAAACCTGCCCTGTCACGTACCTCTGTTTTTCGTCAATTTGAATCTCCTTCTCAGAATGTCATCAAATAACGAGTGTGGATTCATCTAATTATCAAGTGCATTCTTTCAAATCGGTGTCAAAATAATTTAACGTTAAAATAGATTATATTACACTAGATTACTTTTCTGTTGAATTGTAAATTACATTTAAAAATAATATACTTAAATTTAAATAATAAATTAAAAAATAATATATTTAAATTTGACTAATAAATTTAAATTGAATAACAAATTATTCTGTTAAGTTGAATAATAATTTTTAAAAAATCAATAGAAGTTAATAACTGATTTCATGAATATTTAAAAACTAATCCATTTTAATATCCTTGCTACAATTAAATCATTTAAATTGTAAATAATTGAAATTGAAATTGGTGTATACATACATATATTAGGTTTCCAGAGAATACACATTATTATATTTAGTGTGATAACATTTCTTTGAACTATTACAATATTAAAACTGCAATTGAGCATTTGAATAATCTACGAATAAAAATAACAAATAAAACGAAATCATTCTTCGTAAAATTAAACTTTCATGCAAATAATCTTTAAATAAAATTATTCTCAACGACTAATAAATTAATTACACTTAACTTATTAAACAACCAACGAGTATACCTAAACAGCAAACTACCCAACTAAGCAAAATTATTCTTAAATAACAAATAATATCCTTTCTATTTAATTTCCGTTTTCGTTTAATTTAAATAAATGTTATTTATAATAGGGAGAAATATGATTGATAGTTATCGATTAATAATACTTAACTGCTGCATGTTGTGTATATTTTTAGCGAGTGTCTGAACGTTTGCATTGTACGATTAAACTTACGAGCGGTAATATACGTCACAATAAATTCGCAAAAACGGTGTATCTTAAGACCGTTACAGTGTTGATCCCCGTTAAAGGAACCTACATAAACAATTTGCCTCTCACAGAATAATTGTGCGAGTTCAACGTTAACTCGATTCTCAGACCCCCTTAAATCACGAAATTACCGGAAAAGGGACGGGAAATAAGACGCATCTCAACGAATTGAATCACATCACGCCAACTCTTAAAGCTCTGCCGACGTGCCACATGCGGGTTTTTATATTTAACCCGCAACTTGATAATTCTACACCGACAAAATTCGTTACACAGTTAATTAATTTACTTAAATTCGTTAAATTTCATAGGTAATGATTTCTTTCAAGTCCCATAATGTGATAATTACTTGTTCCATTAATTACATATTTTTAATAGAAATAAAATATTAAAAAGGAAATAGACATGTATATTGATAGTGAGGCGAGTTTTTATACCAATAATCTTTATATTATTTTCATTCAATATATTAAGTACTAGTGATTTAAAAATTGGTACTGTGATCCATATTATAGTTGAAAGTTTTAGAATATAATTGAAATGTAATTCCGAAATATATATATGTTTTTAATTTTATCTTGAAAAGATAAATTTATTTTTTTATGCAGATTGTTATAAAGGTGTACATAAACAATATGAAATTCTTTTAAAAAAATGGTGCACTTAAAAAAATATGGATCTTATACTATTCAACATCTTTCTGTATCCAAAAATTTTTAGATTTACGGTTATTAAGTTATGGTTATGGTTAGATTAATGGTTATTACCATATTACCATAAAAATAGCTAAATAATGGATAACACGTAAACCAGCTTATCCCGATGACATATATTTTGACAAAAGCTTCTGAATAATTTTCGTAATTAAAAATAAGAAATCTAATATTCGTTATTTTGACGTGTTCCGTAAACGTAGTGTTAAAAGTAATCCGTGTGAATGAATCAACACTGCACTTTGACTTACTCGTCAACCACGTGAAGTAGGGGAGATTGAGGACAAATGTAACACGCTTTTTCCTCTCTTCTACAAATGTTTTTAGACAATTTGTTCTTCATAGTTGTACATGCATAATATCTGTTTTGTTCCGTTGATTGACACCGAGCCATAACAAGGATCACATACGGTGGTTCAACTCAAGTGGCCATTCAAATCACTCGAGTAAATTTTTACCATTTCGACTTTCTTGATAATATTCATAGTTAAACTATTTGCATTAAACCAATCACTTGTTAATTTCATTGAATCGTGTATAGTTTGTAGGTTGTAAGACTTTTATTTTAAAAAACACGGTTGGTGACGAAAGTTATATGTTATTATGGGAACAAAAGAAAGTGTAAAAATTGTATCAAGGGTGATGTATTATACATGTCATAACTGTAATTGAGAATAGATAAATAAACCATGTGTAATACCAAAGAAATGACCGAAGCTAATTACGCGTTCTAATTTTCGTTGTTTGAATATACGACTGTTGTTTTCATCGGTACTTAAAATGTAATATGTGTATTTAAGTATTTATTTTTATTGTTTCTTATATAAAGACCTATCGATTATGATTGATCATAACACTATCAGGACGAAAGTATTAGTAATAGTAACTACGAAAAAATGTCATAGCTCTTTGACTACTCACCACGGAGAAGATTTGCGTCAAATAATAGACTACTATAAAAAATAATAAATAATAAACGTACTTTCTTATAGTATAATTCTAGTTCTATACCTTTAAAAAGTAATTGGCAAATAGGAAAAATGTAAGAAATGTTATTTTGTAGTCATCCTCCCTTAATGGTCAAAAAGCACAGGTGAACAGAATGTTTCCCAGTAGCTGTATCGAACGTGATAATAAGCATACATACGTGATAATAGCAATATGTACTTTCTTACGGCGTGAACCTGATTTCTATACCTATCACTGAAGGTGTTTAGCAAATAGGCCAAATATAAAAAATGTTCTTCATGTACTTCATGTACTTGATTATAAGTAAGTTTTCATGGGATTAGCCGCGTGCGTTTCAGCTCATGTTTCAGCTCATTCTCGCGAGCGTTGGTCGACTAACCGAGTTTAACATCGTTTCTCATCGGCTTCCATTAATTATCATTTCAAAGACACGTCCTCGAAGAACATCGGTTCAATACTCCACACGATCCTGCCGTTTCGTAAATCATATTAAATATGATTCCAAGGTTCCCCGATAATCCGACGAGAATGCGATATTATTCATCGTCGATTTAGTCGGCAGCGAGTAAATTCACGCTTTATCGCGTTTGAATTAACACATCGTGGAGCGGTTGTTTTCAATACTGTTCCAACGGTACAATCTGTTGCGGGATTTTCTTCATTCATTCTCTTTAACCATGTAGTTGATTTGCTACAAGAGTCGTACTATTGAAAGAAGTAAATCTCGCAGGTAAACGATTTGAAATATTTTACAATCAACCGGTGCCGAAGTATGACAATCAGAAGCATAAAATATTTGAAGGGATTTTGTGTACCTTGTATGGATACGAAGATCTAATGCGATACATAAACTGTGAAATAAATGTTCGTTTTCCGAAATAGTATTTTTGAATTTTGGTATTAAAATATTTTGAAACTATGACACTTTGGAATTTTGAAATTTCGGAATAATGCGACTTTTAGGTTTTAATATTATGAATTTTCACAACTTCGGGAATTTATAGCTTTGAGATTTTGAGAACTTCGGACCTTACGATTTCGAAAGTTTTGAATTTTTATATTCTACAGTTTATGGATTTTGAAACCTTGGAATTTTAAGATTTCGGAATTTTTATAATAT
The DNA here is from genome assembly GCA_945859555.1 of Megachile ligniseca. NCBI lineage: Eukaryota > Metazoa > Arthropoda > Insecta > Hymenoptera > Megachilidae > Megachile > Megachile ligniseca. Next base: position 1,731,668 of record OX243777.1, read on the forward strand.
AGAGAGTTTAGGATATTTTGAACTTTGAGAGTTTGGAATTCTTAAAGGGACTTTAGGAATTTTTGAATTTTGAATCTTAAAAATTTTGCAATATTGGAACTTTTTAATTTTGGGCCTTTCAAGTTTAAAACTTTGAAATCTTGGAATTCCGAACTTTGAAACTTTGGAATTTTGAAACTCAGAACTTCAAAATTTTTGAATCTTAGATCTCTGAACGTTGGAACTTTGAAACTTTAAGATTTCGAAGATGACAAACCTAGTACTAAAAAATATCTGAGATACCTTTTGTCCTGAGTGTCCTAACAGCGTGTTTTCTTTTTCTAATTATTATTAAAACAGCACAGTATGTAATAGTAACAAAATTACATTTTTTTATTTACATTTCACAATTTATCTGAAACTAAAAATAATATATGTATATTTAATCAAAGACTAGATAGATTGTTCTAATACATTTTAAAAACTCATAACTAAACATTCTAAATGTATATTAATTTTAATCTATAAATTTCAGTTATTATTATGCTTTAACAAACACATTAATAACTAACACAGAACGAAACAACATTACAGCATTGCTTCTAACAAGTAGCTTCATATTTTATAACACAGATATCCAATTTTTTCGAATAGCTTGATAGCTTATCTAACCCTTTATCTACATAGTTTTCTACGTTTTCATGTCCGTTACACATTAGAAGTAGAACAGCATTCATTCAGAAAACTTAAACTCTTCTGCTAACCAAATGACAGTGTTTTACAAAAATGACTTTAAAACTCAGATTCAAATCAAAAATAGAAACCAACATAAAAAAAGTTGTTTGATAAAATGCTACAAATATATTTTACCCACTTCTACCATGAAATCGTATGAAACCTCCCTTTTTACATTTTTTATAAAAAAGATGAACTATAAAAAAAATGAAATGAAAAGTGAAGAAAGTGAACGATAAAATTCTGTCAATATGTGTACAACGTTTAGGTTGTTACTATGAAATCAGGTTCAATCAGAAACTCTTCTCGATTTCCTATAAAAAAAACAACACGTCGACAATAGAAAAAAAAGTATGAAGAAATTAGTAATAAAATTCTTTCAATATATCTGTTATATCGATAGCATCAAATTAAATCAAATCATAAATCTCTGTTTCCCAGTTGCTTACCAAACAGTGTTGCCAACAAATGAAAAAACAAAAGGAAATAGCAAAGAAAGTATTTAACCCCTTGGCCTACAACATCGAGTCAGACTCGTGACGCATATTACAGTTCAAATGTGACAAAACTAAATCGTATTTACATAAAGGTCGAGTTATGAGTATGATACCAATTGCAGTTTGTATAATTAAAGATCGCTAAATCCAAAATGTACCTAACGTTTCAACATTCTTTATTTACCTTAATGCCGCAGTAATAATTAGGCAGCTCAGACTGACGCACCTGCCGAATAAACTTGTAGGTAAAGGGGTTAATACAGTTCTTCAAAAATGTCTATTTCGTTTCAAATTATGGGCCTTTTCTTTTTGAGATTTCTACCAATTTCTAGATTTTCCAGTTTTCATTTATTACCAATGAAAGAAGAAGCTATGAAACATCGATAAATATGTATAAGAAAAATTCTTTAGAAATATCGATTCTATTATTAAATTATAATCAGATCAAACCACAAACGTTTCCTTAGTCAATTTTTAATGGAGACGGGTTTCTAATACAAAAGAGAAATGAAAGGAAGAAGTCCAATAAAAAATGGTATTTTCTTTATAATAACGTTCTCACATTTAAGATTTAGGTTATATTGCGTAATATGACTTTTACTTAGAATTCAACACCATTTTTCTTTGAATCCCTATTCAAAGCGCGAAGCATCATCTAACAATGACTCCATAACCTATTTTTGTGAGTTATACTGGATAATTAATGGGTATTAATAAATCTAAATAATTAAACTCAGTCACGAACAAAAAAAAGAAAACATAAAATATAAAAAGGAAGTAACGAAAAAAGGATATGAATAAAACTGTTAAAAAATGTCCATTACATTATTTTATGGACAGCAGATCAAATTATAATTCTTTTTTTTTGTCAATTCTTCAGAAAAAAATATCAATAAAAAAGGAACCAATGAGAAAATAGAGAAGTTTGTAATAGTATCTTTTGAAAATACGCAATGTTATCAAATCATGAACCTTTCTCTATTAAAATGTTCGCAATAAAAGAAAAATAGAGTAAAACAAACGGAAAGGAAAATAAGAAAATGTTTACAATAAGAATATACAAAGATTGATATCAGGTCACTAATCGTCTATTTTCAATTCCTTGTTAAGAAAAGGAAAGAAAGAAAATGAACTTTCTATACATTTACGTAACTTTTATGTATGTAACTCAAATTTTTATAATTCGAAACTTTCACTTGTAAATTTAAACCCTCTTTTCCTTGTTTTTCTTACTGTACGCCATTGTGCCTTATAGGTATAGTACTAAATAATTTATAGAACATAAACAGTAATAGTACAAGCTGTAAATAAGCAGTAAATAAAGAACTAACTAGTAATAGTATATTTATTGAATATGTCGTTTATTAAGATTTAACGTTTCTCAAATGTTTTATTATTTATTGTTGCAAAACGTGAAAATTCAGGCTATGAAGTATTAATACGTTGACTAAAATATTAATATTGTACATAGAAAGCATTGAGAAATTCAATATTAATCGATAATTGAGTAATTATAATGAGTATATATCCATTATTTACACAATATTTTTTACGCATATCTTCATAGATTAAATATGATTATTTTTAATTAGATAAATGAATGAATTACTAATCATATAAACGATTTTATATGATGAGCTTGAATTCTTTTAAATAAAGAGAATTTTAAGCTTCTTTCAAATAAAGATGCATATGTAAGGTTGAAAGTTTCCAAATTTTCAGATCTGTAATTTTTTAAATTCTCAACCTTTTTCATTTTCCAAATCACGGAATCTTAAATTCCGAAATCCTTATATGCCGAAATTCCCATATCTTGAAATTTCTATGTCCCGAAATTACTATATCCCAAAATCTCTATATCCCGAAATTCCTAAGTCGTGAAATCCGAATTCCGATACCTCTGCATCTCGAAATTCATACATCATAATATCCCTATATTTCGAAATCAGTATATCCCGATATCCCCATGTCGCAAAATCCGTATCTTCCGAAATTCCAATATCCCGAAATTCCTATATTCGGAAATCCCTATATCCCGAAATCCCAGGATTCCCAAGTCCCTAATGACCGGTTCCTAATTTTCTAGATTTCTACACCCCTAAACACCTATATCACCAAATTTTCCCGGTCTCTAAATACCTAGACTGTCAAGTCTCAATTCCCATATTCGTAGATACCCAAACCTCAAAGTTTCCAAATTCGCAATGCATCCCTAAAGTTCGGAGTCCTCAAAAATCATAAAAATCAATAAACAATAAACCTCTTTTTCTTGGGTCCCACATTTTCTATAGGGAAGGCAGATTTGCTGTAAAGTGTACAAAGTAAAACGAGTTTCCACGGATTTGATGTAAACAATGTTGAGCGAGCAAGCGATCGAGATTGCCCACGAATTCGTGAGCATCCCTAGGGCAATATAGGTCACGACCTCGCGATCCCGTCGGATAGTTCCGTCTTTGCCTAATCGTGGCGTTCTCTCCGGCTGATAATGGCGTATCGGGGCCATTGAATCCCCTCGAAGCTTCCGTTATCACCGGCCCTCGCCGACTGATTTATTACCCGACCGCTGGCTTCCTTTCCTTCCTTTTTTCTTTTTCTTCCCTCTTTCATCCTCGATGGTGTTCGATGTCGCGTACCGACGACACGAGCAGAAATGCCGGATTGAGTCCGCGGCTATCGTTCAGAAAAACAATTTATCCCTAAGTTCGATCTGGCGACAGCCACATTTTAATGTAACCGTGCACTGATCGTGATTTATGATCGCGAAAGCAACAGGTTGATTAGCTCTGCAGAGTTATGAGCGGACAACTTGGCCATTCCGATTCGAAACAAAAGAGAACGTGGAAATCTGGATGACAGAAAAAATCAACGAAGCAATGCAGTCTGCTCAAATTCCGATACGCTCGAGTTATAAATAGGAGAAACACTGATTCGTTTTCTATTATTCGATATAATTTATTCGAGAATCTGTATAACGGGAGTTAAGGTATTTTAACTTTCTCTCTGTGTATAAATATCCTAACGTAAATCGTGTACAACGCTGTAATTAGAGATCATGGATGTGCATCAATGAACCACTAACGTTACCTTTAATGGAAAATAACGTGCTAAAACTGAGAAATTTTCGGATTAACAAATTCGGACATATTTGGAATTTGGAAACTTGAGAAGTTGGTAGCTTGTGAAATTGAAAATGCAAAAATTTGAAAATTAAAAAATCCGCAATTTGAGAAGTTAGAAATCTGAAAACTTGGAAATTTGAAAATTTGAAAATTTGTAATTAGAGAAGTTGGCAATCTGGAAACTTGGAAATTTAGAAATTTGAGAATTTCCTAATTTTTTAATTTGTAATTTGAAAAATTGGAAACTTGAAAATTTGAGAATTTAAAAATTTGAAAATCAGGGAATAAAAAAGTAAGTTTGGAAATTTAGGAATTTGGTAACCTGAAAATTTAGATTTGGAAGTCAAAAACTGACATACGGAAATTTCAAAAGTATAAAACTGAAATATTGACAAAATTAGGCAGTGTATACTAAAAATAGAAATCCTGAAATATTCTCAGTATGCAATGTTTATCTGATCTCTCCATGAAAATTACAATTTGCTTCTAGACACGATTGAACTTGGTTATAGACACAGTCGAAATCGAAAATGTCGACAGTTCGATGGAAGTGAAAGTGAATAAGGAGGTCAAGAATTTCAAATAAAAAAAGGAAAGAAGAAGTATATACACAGAATTCCTCTCTGAACAAAATATAAAACACAATCTCGTAAATTGCTGGAAAGGTTACAATTATCGCGACTGTTAAAGCACGCAGGACGAAATATTTGCACATTCACGTCCAATCGAAGATATCACTCGTAAATAAACGAGTAGCTTGAATGTTCAGGTACACTGAATCAATTAACGTTTATACTGCAAGGAGTATGTAAACGAGCCATCACAGTTGGCATTTCCGTTGGTGAACGCTTGATCGCGATATCACTAAGCTCATTTACATGAGATCATCCCGCGGAAGATGAAACAACAAATCTCCGCGCGAGATTCCTCCAAATAAATTGCTCGATAATTAATCTTCCTGGATCTGAAGTTTGCGATAGCGTTGAACAGAGTAGATTAATGTTAAGTAGAAAATAGTATTTCGTTCGTTTTATTTTGAAAAGCGGAATTTTAATTAATCTGCCCAAACATTTTCACGTCTCTCAAGTAAGTTTCAATTCTAATTAATGTTATCGTTTAGATTAGCCTACACGAGTAATCCGGAAAAATTTTTATCAACTGGATATAAAGAAAATTATTTGGAATAATTTTCATCTGAGAAATTTCTCCAGTTTAGTCTACTGAATTCTTTGGTAATTATGTCAACGGTTTTCCATTACCTTTTGCATTTCACACGCAAAGTAAACGTTTTTGCGGTATTATTTTGATTGCTACCTTGTATGATTACTGCCAATATTTATTTTTTTTTAATATAATCAAAATTATTACGCGGAGTTGTCAGTGGTAAAAGAGATATTCATATTCGAATTTTGCTAACATTTAGCTGACTATTTAAATTGTATAAGTGCAAAATTTACTCTTGTCTGGTGGTAAAATGTTAGTACTGTTTCGTAAATTTAAGAAGCTAAAGAATTTGTTAGAATATTGCATTTAATGTAATTCAAATAGTTCAAAATAGTTTGGACATCAGGTTCTCTAGTATTTCTAATAAGTACACGCTATTGTTTATAGAATTATTTTGAAAGTCACTCTGTAACTGTAAATGTTTTACAGTAAATGTACCTGCCATTGGCTTGTAAAAATTTATGGTCGTATGCATTCGTAACATATCGGATCCTGCAAAGGATACGTAAACTACTAGACAAAATGAAATCAGTCATTTGGAGTTTGTAATGTACGTAAAACGTTTGAATTAACAGAGCTTAGGCTCAAACTACACGTGATAAACATACAACATCGAATAACATGTAAAAGCGGACATCACGTAATCTCTTATGGAAAAATATGAACAAATATAAAAATTTGTTTGGTTTCACTTTGGTTTTCAAGAAAATAAACATAAAAAATTCACGTTGTCCCTGTACTGTTACGGCAGTGTTATTTTTATTTTAATTGATAATTATAACACGACCACCTGGTCTCCAAGGTTCCCAGATAATACACCCACGGATTTTTATTTATGGTAATACTTTAAAAAACGAGTACACAGAAAAGATATCGAAATCGAGGGCTAATTAGTACAAGCAATTAATTATGCATTTGAGAAACTGAAATATCGAAATACATTATCGAGGATGCATGCTTCGGTAATTAGACGGGCATAACCATGCATCCGATAGTAAGGACAGTCTCAGCAATTTTGCAACTGAGAAAGTAAATTTTTTTTCATATTTTTCTTTTAATTGAAATCGTACGGAACACTGGTGTTATTTTTTTTAGGGCCCCATTAGGGGTCACTTTAATATCCTTGTACTTGTAATTAATGAAAACAAAAAGTATTGTTGATCTAGTAGTGATCATACAATGAATTAATAGTGGACACCAGATGTTTACAGCCATTAGACAATCGCGGCATTAAAGTACTTCATATAATGAAACATTGGTCCATTCATGAATACAATTTTGAAAAATAGATGAACTTTTTCGATATCAGCAGTAAACATCGAATTTTCTCTATTTGAAACTCGGAGATATTATGTTTGAACAGTAACACCTAATTCAACCGTCGAAAGCATATACATGTTTAATACCGCTAATATAATTCATTGGAGTGGTTGCATAACAATGGTTTGTTAAGAAAAAAATAATATGTACTCTTTTAATGATGGGAATAAAGGGAGAGCAGACTGCACTAAATAAATATGTATACTATTAATTGTAACTGCCGAAAAGTGTTTTCCGTGGGGTCTCATAGAACCAGTAGTTCACAATGTCAACACTAGGTGACATAACCTATCACATTCGTTACTTTGAAACAGCTTCCACACTTCTGCTTCTTATTTTGGGACATTTACCTTAATAGACTTTGTATTTAATTATATTCAAGGAATTAACTATGCACGGAGAAAACTTTTGCCGAATTTTTGTTTTTAATATTGACAAAAGGTTAAAAACAATAAACGGTAACATAAACTAATTAATGTAAGGTAGCTAATTTGATTTAAATTAGTTAACAAAAATAGCTAATGTAAGTTAGCTAACGAATTTCATACAAATTAAATATAATATAAATGTTACTTTACAGGAGTTTTATGTCATCAGATTGTGTTAGACATTAGAACTTCTGAAATCAATGATTGCTACGTTTGACTATCAGTCATTTCATATGAAGAATATTAACGAACAATTAATGCAGCCTTTTTTCTCAAATTTTGAGCTTCAAACTGATCTGTCACAGGTGCTATTTTGTTTTATGTCATGACCCATGAAATTTTCTATTCCCCAAATTCGACATTTCATATTGTTCAGTACAAATGTAAATATAACATATGTTCTTTGTAATAAAAATATACAGTTAAAATTAAAGACAGAGATATTATTATAAATATATTATCCATTGTACATAAATCAATCAAATGACGAATTAACACGCCATTTCCAATTAAGCAATTAAAAAAATTACATTGGAATCGATATCTTAATGAATAACGATTTATTTCATCATTATTATATTTTGTATATAATATTGAGGTAAGTATAATAAAGAAATATTATAAACAGCTATCAAGTTTTTTGCATTAAGTCGGGTAACTTCTATGTTTACCGCGCAAATGTACACTGAACATTTCTATACACGGTTGCAAATATTAGTCACATGAAGATCATTCCTCACATCCTTCTGCTATGTTTGATCATCTGATTTAACTTTTTGTCGTTCGTGTTTCGATTGCATAATTGTCGAGATGATCGTAATCGTGAACTCGTTTTGCCAGACAATTTTCACTTCCGATTAAATCAACACGATACATGGATACTCGATGACGATTGTCCTACATGGTCAATACGTGTAAATCTTTATGAGCTAGGTAATCTAGTTTTCACCAGCAACTGTTTATTAATCGTGATAGGACTCGGTGAAATCACTGATAAAAAGATATTCATTGTGCCGTTGACTCGATGGCGCTCGATAATCGATGTTTAATTTCCTAGGAATTTATAAATACTGTATTATAAATACTGTTAACTCCGACAGAAATTTCGTTAAATTTTCCACGAGACGGTATTATGACGTTCTATATTTAAATTTTATGTTAACTTTCTCGATGTTCTACATTTCTTACGAATAAATTATTTCATTATTATTTAAATTTAAATAAGTATGACATACTTCAAGTTAATCCCATCAGAACCATTTTGATATACCCTATCGTGCAAACAATAAAAAATAAATGATAACTAAATATGTCAACGGGTCCAATCGTTGTTTAAATCTTCGTAAAATTATAGTAAGTGAAATGTGGTTTACGTTTGAAAGTATATGCATTTCATAGATGCTACCGATCTAACTACGAAGAACAAAATTTCTTCTTTTGAATTATGGACAATGTCATTTTTTGTGTGGGTCAACATGACCCTGCATTCGTTGGTCGTATTAAAAAGGGGATTAAGGGAAGTTCGTGCGACATGCAGCGTTGGAACTAGGCCAATCTATGAGGACAACCACCATGATCACACGTCTATTATAAAACTACTCATTTTCTACTCCCTTTGAAGTAGAATATTTCTAACTGTCTAATTTTTGTCATCAGTTCAAAAACTAAATTCATACGATGAATTTACATAAACCCCACTGAAATGTATTATCAGATGGTACATTACGTATGTACAAGTTACTTATAATATTCCCTGAATCCATTATACTATGTACATTATATTAGTATTAGTGTTATTTGTATTATATTAATATGATATTAGTATTACGTACATTGTATTAGTATATGAATCTAAATAAGGACTATATAAATAGTAGCTCATACTACTTTGATAGAAGGTAATTCATTATTGAAGCTATTAATATAATTGTTTCAATAGATTCGTTTCGAATATAAATGCAAACATAAAATAGCAGAAGTTATTGATCTACTGAAATGTGCGATTAACTAAGCATTGCTACGAAATATAAATCCATGCTATTTTGCACTATTTTATGCACTGAAAATTGAGACACTATTTAATCATCATTGTTTCTATTTCTTTAGAAGAAAAATTGAACATCAGTCTAATATTCTTCAAATATAAGTTTAAAATGCAACGAAGAAATTTAAAAATAATTTATTTCAAGTGAACAATTCAAACAAATAATCTAGTTTAGCTGAATACATATTCAATCAAAGTTTCATACAAGACAAAATTATTCCAAAAGTAACGAATAATTGTTTATCTGAATAAGTTGTTATTTGAACTAAATGTTCATTACTTTCAGAATAACCTCTTTTGTTTGAATTCAGAATAAAGTTCTATTCGAAAACGAAGTTATCTCTTATTCATTAATATTTTTCTTTTACTCTAAATTCAATTTGTAGATTATCAGAATGACGTTCAATTTCGGATGAAAACGAACCAAATGACAGACTTGCTGCAAACACATGTCATCATCCATCGAATAACAGAACAGTTACACACATAGGTAAATCAAAATATAAAAGAGTTAAAAACAACACCGGAAGAGAGTCGAAAATAGAATAGTTAGTCACTGAGACGAGCGACGAGTGTCTATTGGCAAGCTAGAAGTATTTTGGCAAGATACAAATCGTAATTAAGCCGTTCAAAGACAATGTTATTCCATCAATACGCGATTGGAAAATAGATACTCTTATCAATTAATTTTCCAGTTTCTTATCTACCATAACATTATATTTTGTATGCACATTTATACATTTTATCAAAACCGATTCATGCAAAAACAAACGATAGATGTAATATGTAAGAAGATTTATTACAGGTACAGGGTAAACTATGCAACGATTGACATCTTAAACAAAATCTTCATTTTAAAGGGATATATGTGTTTAGACATACGTATTTATAATGTCTACTAAAAGTACATTGGAAAAAAGCAAAAAAGAGCGATAGTAATTATAAGCTTAATTAGTATGATGATTAAAATTACGTGTATCGATAATTGAGACACGAGAATTTTGTATTGACTTTACGAAGTATGAATACTGTAACAAATGTCATAACATACGACGCATTAAAATTTTTTCAATTTTGTCAATGAAAAAGATTAATTAAAGGCTTGAATTTCTATGTATACCACGTTAAAAAATAAATAATTAAAATGTAATTATACAAAGTGTACTTTATCATTCAATTTATGAGACGCAGAGAATTCGAGTTATAGATGGTAAAATAATGGCAATGTCAATTAAGTAACTGCTTGTTTCATCAAAGCATTTGCCCAAGTTTCTGGGCAAATCATTCGAGAGCATTGTAAAAGATCTATGGTTATCGTACAAATTCCGCTATTCTCGAGTTCTTACGTAAACCCTCAACAAGAGGAAATTGAAGCACACAGCTTTCGTTCCGTTATTAGGACGGTTAAGCAAGTGTCTCGTGAAAGGGTACCGCTACAATTATCGGAAACAAGGCCAGGCATTATATTATACATAAAAACAGTATTTCTTCGAGTAAGCAATCAACATGCACTTTTTCCCATCCTTCTTGCTTTCGAACTATTGTTCATACACCTTTGCTGTTTTTTGCATAAGCGCAATGAAGAGCAAACTGAACTAATCACAACGTTTTCTCAGAAAATTATTTGTGCATACTCCAGGGTAATGTAGTACCTTTGGATAATAATTAGTGTGTTTGAGAGTAGTTTCCTAATTTTTAAAAAATTTTATAATTTCGCGCACTTTCAAATATATAAATTGTTTAATTTTTCAATTTTTAGTCCATGATTTATCAAAAGGGTAAATATTTTAATTCTTAAATTTTTATATTTAAAAGCTTTCAAATTTTCAAGTTTACGAGTTTTCGAAATTTTGAATTTTTAAATTTACAAATTCTAAAATTTCTTGAACTTCTGAAACTTTTCAAATTTCTCAGATTTCTCAAATTTAACGATTACGATTACTTTATCTTCAAATTTAAACTTTCCTCTTGATACCTCACGTAATTAACATAATATCAGTGTTACCACAAAATATTCCTAAACATTTTCTTTTATTTCGTCCAGTTATTAATACGAATCTTTGTGGTGCCGGTTGTCAGTGATCAGTGCGGTATTCAACGTGTTAATCCATGGAGAGACGTTGCTGAATGAAAGCATGGATGTTTTTGGAAAATAGTCGCACAGAAAGGTCGAAACGGACTTAGGCACTCATCCCCATTTCAAAAAAGAAACTTCGATCTGTCGACGTGAATTTAGAGCCACCACCGACGGACTAACAAAGTTTCAAAGGTTAGCGTGAACTACTTAAGAAGAGGTACATGTACTAGGCAGCGCATATTCTTGGATCAGCTCTGTCGTCCCAGTCACAGACCTGATCGCATTCTCTTGTTAATTTCGCCGTTAATTCCGGTCACGAGAGAAACACTTTCTCATCAGAGAAATAAATTTGTTTTCTCTGCCATGATTCAATTTGTAAATCGCACACGCCGTTTTGGTATTCGTTAATCGTACTCCACTACAAACTGCAATTTGACATCTCCGACTATAAATATCTTTATAAAAGCCAGGAACATAATAGTGATAACAGCTTTTTTGTGAAATTTCTAAAAGGATCGATGAACATCAAATGTAACAAATAAAATTTTGTTACATCCGAAATACTTCTTGAAATTAGTGGACTTTTAAACAAATCGATTTTTCTTTTATAATTGGATAAAATAGAAGAACTTTCAATGGACTTTGTTCTTGAAATGATGTATTGAAATAATTTTATTAAAAATTTACTTAAAATAATTTTGTTAAGAAATGTTTTAATTATGTAAACTGTAAATAAATATTTTTTAAATAGCATGTAGGACAAGAAAAGCTATGAGTTTCTAAATACTATTATTCTAAATTAATTCTATTATTCACCTAATTCAAATAAACTATGAAACAAATAATCTTGGATTGATATAATAAACCTTTTATTTAGAAACCTTAATAATATTATAAGTGACGTATAACGTTTACTGTGAACTGTATGAACCCTCAAGTACAATGACTTATAACATTCATTGTTTTACGTTTTGTTACATTCGAAAAAAGATAACTCTATTAATAAATAGTTTTGAATACAGCAACTATAAATTTAGCTTTGGCAGAGACAAATAATACTCAAGGGTTAAAATAAGCTACCGGCGTTAAAATTAACTCGAGCTGAAATGAATTAAATACTGATTCAGTCAGTTAAAAATTTGTCAATAAATCTTAAGTTTTACGAAGACGAGAATCTATATCCAAGTTTTAATATTCATCTCAGCTTAATTTCAAAACTTCCTACGCGTGATGCAAGTGTCAGGTTCCATTTTGATAAAAACCAAAATCTTCGAACGTATTCACATATAATCGTTTATCCGAATTTAATTTCATAATTTCCATTCATGCCTATCCTATCTGACCTTTTTGCATACAACGATTTCAGTGAAAACACTGCAAATAAGATCACGTGAACCTCGAAATTCGATAACACGCTTGTCCTTATCGCGGACACGAAGGCACGAGGTTCCCGAGATACGATTTAGAATGCATAATCGGGATGTTCGAGTATCGAATGTTGGAGTGGAATCTCGAAATAAGGTCAACGTCACCGATGAAGGCACGTCGACGAACTGGGCCGTTCGAAACTGAATACCTTCGAGTACCAAGTAAGCTATCTAAGGGTTGGCTGGAACTAACATCGTGAACCAGCTACCTGAATCGAAGCACCATTCAAATCGAGAGAATTATTCCGAAGCACGGAAAAGAAACAGACCGACCATAGATCTGCGGATAATTTCGTTGATTCTTCAACCTTTCTTCTAATTATGAATCTATGTTGTTTCTAATAGATAAATTATAAGATATGTACACACGATTCTACCAGCATCTTTAAATTCGCCACCCACGAGGAATTCTTTTGGGTAAAGTCTCCCATTTACAACGTTTCATTCGAAATTGCAATACTGATTATATGTAAAATTATAATACAAAAGTTTATTATTAATTAATAGTTTTGTGACAGACAAAGTGATTGATTCTATTTTTTACTCGGTTAATAATTTATGAAGTAGTTATTTTAATATGAATGTTAATATATTAATAAACTTTGTATTCTGCTTGTCAATTGAAACAATGAGTTATTTTTTATTTCATTGTTTGTATAATAGGTTATTTGATTTAATCAAGTATTACTGCCTCACTCACAATTTTCTACTATGTTTTGAAAATATTTTCTCTTGACCTAAATTCACTATAGTCTTCTAAGTTTTGTATTATTTGTATTTATTAACTAATTTGTGGTCTACTGTAAAATTAAACAGATCTTTGTCAGAATTTTTTGTAGAAAATTTGAACATTAAATAGTTTATATTTTATTATACATATACAACGCTTTTGCAGAATGTAATTTGATTATGCGTTGCAATGTTTGCTACATTATAATGCAATACACGATGTATGCAATTTCGCCAAATATAGCTTTTTGCTATTTTTGCTAATAATAAAATATCAAAGAGCAGTAAAAAATCACTTTTTGAGCTATTAATATATTTTAAGCGATAGATAAAAACTCAATTTATATTATACAATTGATAAAAAGGAATAAAGTATGAACCGTTTATAACAAAAGTGGGAAAACTCTGCTCTTTTTAAAGAAATTTGATTTCCTATCTGTTTCAAATCTTTGCGTTTCATTTAACTATAAAATATAATAAGTACTGAATTTTCATGAAAAATGGAATTATTCCACTTTTATTAAAAACTCAAAATATCTTATTAAAAAATAAATGTTATTTTTAAGTCTTTTAAGAAAAACAATTCTACGTTTATACTTTTATTCTTAATAAATAATATATTCTTCATCATTATCGGCATCTTGCTAACCTTGACAGAGAGGCTCTCCACAAATAACCACATCACAGAATTTCTTAGGATATCATATATTCTTTTACTGCTTTCTCAAAAAAGAAAAGATTCGCAAAGCTTTTCTGATAACCTGAGATATTGAAAGTATATTGCTTAAATGTTCAATTAGATATATGTGCCGGTGATTATGAAAATCGTCGAAAGTTTAGAAAAATTGAACTTTTTATTTGCTTATTCAATATCGATCACTTTTACTATAATATGAGGGAATCTTTTAAAAATATTCGTTGCCTAAATCATAATGACCTTAATTATTGCAATTATTACAATTATTCATAATGACATGGTTGAACAAAATTCAGGTCATATTTATGTTGATAATAATGTAAATAGAAGGTTCAATTCTTTTAAAATTTTGACTTAGATGACTTTCATAATAATTGGCACATATATTTCAATGGGTGGTATTGTATACACCATCAGCTATAATTGGTGGCATCTATAATTGGTGGTATACGGTATTGGTATATTACATATAATAATATTCCGTATAACAATTTTATTGTCCAAAATTATATTTTTAATATTAAAAAGACAAGTACAGAACAACACTTGAATTACAACCGAATTTACATTTAAAATGAACTAAAATAAAAGCAAATACGTGTAGAGAAACTGGTTTTCAAGTTCAGGTATCACATTAATTTAAATCAGTTTGTTCTCAGAATAATTATTCTATTAAAAATAGAAGAACAACATCTTATGGTGATGTGATTAAATGTTAAATCTCTATTAAGTACTTATATAGTTAATTATTTTCTTTGTTATTACAAGAATTTTTTAATCTTGGTTTGGTAATATGTATTTATGTAATGGTTGAGAACCAATGTATTAGAATCTGTAGTTAAAATATTAATTTCAGGAAAATATAAAGTACATATTTTGTTTGTAAGGGCCAAGAAATATTTTGTACAATATAATAATCATTCACTTGCGCTGGAAATTAAGCATGATCAATGAATTCGAAATAATTTGAATCGAATTTTCACTTCAAATCATTTCTGTATATTTTCGAGTAACTTCTTTTCACTTTTATCAGACTTCCTTATTACAGAAAAAGAATATAAATATTACTAGATTTAAGGCATTCCATACCAGTGCAAGAGATTAAATCATTATTCGGATACTCATCTCTTTTAATCGGATCGAACGTTTCAGCAATAACAGAGTAATTAAAAGAAGCATTAAAGTCTGACTGCATCGATCTCGCTAAAAAAGAGTCCACGGAAGTCATAAAATATCCTGAAAATTCTGAATCTAAATTCCTTTCAAACTAACAGCACAAAATAGAAAAAGATTCATAGCTAGGACAGATTTTCACCACAGAATCGAATTTATTTTTCCCCAATAAGATATAAACACTAGAACTATCAAACGAGTTAAGAGTACCAACTTCAGGTTTTTTACTTTATATTATAGAAGTTACTTTTTTTACTGATTCTTGTATCTTATTTCTTTATTAGACAACGGAGAAAATTCCTGCTGTTTTAATTTAAAAATAAATATAGATATAAGTGATATATAAAGTGGAACAATACTTTTGACATTACTTAATAATATTTTAATATTTACTTTTTTGTTATTTTTTAGTTGTTATTTTCGCTGGCACATTCAATTTATTGTTCAATTTATTGTCATATGTCTAAAATTCTTTATCTATAACCATACATTCCGAAATCACTATTTTCTATTTTCCTAAATGTACATCATTTTTATTAACAGAAAATTGTAACGTTAACAATTCAAATTTTATTTACCCTGAATGTTTTATATTTTTACAATTTATTCAAACTTGGAGCGTGCCTTCGGATCGACTTAGTCGATCTAGTTAAAATGAGTGTACGTACATTTTGACAAGAAACAGAATCTATAATGGAACCAAGAAGAGCTGGAATTTTCTTGGTTACCCGGTACAAAGAAAGATGCATTGTACGATGAAATTCTAGTATCAACAAACACAATGCCATTGACACTGTCGATTAATTCCGATTCCCTAACACGGTGATCAATTTAAGAAAATCGTTTTTCACTGGACGAGAAACTGCAATTAAGGAAAAATGATGTGCGAGTGCCATCGATCTTCGAAGAGGCGTTCACCATGGCATGCGGATGTACATATACGGATAAAATGATCGAATGAAAGCACGAGAGTTAACGTTTCCAGTTCCAATTACCGGTATCGATAAATAATTGACGGTAAGGGTGATAGAAAATCGGTACTCACTGTAATCCGATGTGTCGTCGTTTGAGCCGTTCACCGTGCCGTCAGGCAGGATTTGCAAATGCCGATTCTTGATGTACATCTGGATCTTCCTAGAAGCACCGGTGATGTGCGACAAATTGGCCGATCGTTCTGCCCTTATGCCAGCATCACCCATTAAATCAACTGGTGCGCCACTCACTGCACTGATAACCGTGCCAATCGCCAACACACTCAAACCGGTGGTACTCGATTTCGCACTGCAGTTGAACACACTCGATTTACGGGGTCTGCACTGTCCGAACGCGAGGAGCAACAACAGCAGGGCTAACTGAAGGTACGTGGAACGGTTGTTACGACACTCGCGCCTCTTCTTTCTCGTTCTACCGTGGCCACTCCTCGAGGAAGACTCGTTGTCGTAGGAAGGAAAGTCGGTCTGCCGATCGGCCGTCAGCTCGACCTTGGTGACGCGCGACTCGCATCGCCAGGAATTCGTTGCGTCCACTTCCTTCCACGTTTCATCGGTCAAGGACGGAAGCGTGCTCGTCGTGGCGAGCTTCTCGTACGTCCGATCCGATCTCGAAGGGTCGCTCGATTGACTAGAGAACCGCGATTTCCCTATTTGCACGTGGTCCGCGACACAAAACTCCGTCCAGTTTTCAGTTGCCGATAAGTCGCGTTTCGAACACCAGCCCTGCACTCCGTGGCAATCGTGTGTTTTCTCGTTTTGAAATCTACGGCTGATGGCCTCATGCTCCAACGAACACTCGTCCCGTCTCGATCGCGTCTGCCTTATCGTCCCGTTTTCGTCGAACTGGTCGATGGTGTCGCGAAGTCGCGATTCCGGTTGTTCCGGACCAGAAACATCCTGAGGCTGGCAATCCGTTCGATCAGTCGTCCGTGAGGACGCATCGATAGCCTCCGTAGGAACGTTGAACGCGATGCGTGGCTCGCTTCGACGGAATTCTCTCAATACAGAACGCGCGGATGCGCCTCCGGTACGACGAGAAGAGAAACCGGACCAACGACGGGACTTGAGGCTCGTGTCATCGAGCGATTCGTTGTCGTCGATCCGTGGAAGTCGTCGCACGATACTCGTTCGAACAACTCTATTTTCGCGGCGCAAGGAAGCTGAGGTGGATGCCGAGCTTAGGATCGGTATCGGGCAGACGGCACGGTAATCACAGTGCAGCACCGTTGGCCCGCCCGTGTCGATCTCAGCGGGCATGACGGTCTCATCCACACTCCTTTCCGAGCCCTCCTTCTTATCTACACGCCACGCTTCTCCCTTTGCTTTTATCGTTATATCTTTCTGTTCACTTTCTCTTTTGCTCTTCTTTCTTCTCGCTGATCGCGTACGTCTTATTGCCGTCTTCTTCTCCTCGTATACTCCCTCTCGCGTCGGTGCTCGTTGCCCTTTCCAGCTGTCGAATAATCAGAGCCACGGTACACGTATCGATTGGTCGTCCAGGTAATCACACGAATGGTAACGATACAGTTTCACGATGGAGGTCCACCTCATCCTCGGTTACTTTCGCCTCGAACACAGGAGGCTCTGTTGAAAAATTCTTGTCGAACAGTGAGGATGCAGCAGTTGGTCCGCTGTTACCGTCCATGTACCCCGTTTTCGGTATTCTCGCATTATTGCGGACCGCCGTGGCAGCGGTTCCTCCCTCGGCTAATCCGATCGATCGACTGTCAATCGACGACGATGTTTCGTCAACGCAAACCAGATCTCGCCAGTCAGAACGGCTTGTTCGCGAAGATGGGAAACCACGGAATAGGTTTACGAGGTAGCATCGAGGCGACGTGAGATGGATTCTGAATACAAACGAGCGACTGGATCGTCGTGGCTTCCTGCAGCCGATATCGCCGAGGGTACTCGTTACACTGCGAATGATCCTGGGTGAAGATCGCTGTTTGGAGGCGGTTACCGAACGTAGAGCCAACGACAGGGAATTAGCGACAGAGGAGACGAAAGGATCGTTGGCTCGCTCGTCTTTAATCGGTTCTGTCGAGGCACGCAGCTCGATGCTACCGATTACCTTCGTCGACCTCGCTCTGTCCCTCTCCTCTTAGTCCCTCTATCAATCGCAAGAACCTCCACCGACACGTTACTCGTACCGCCTTAACGGGTTCCTCTCTCTCTTTCTTTCTCCCTCTCTTCCAGCAACACCACCTCCTCCTCCACCTCTTTCTGTTCTGTCCTTGTCTATATCACTGTTACTCTTTCACCGACTGCCCTTGCCTCCGTCGTTGACCATTCGTGGGAGAGCGTATCCTTCCGGAGTCGCGAAGGGTCGTGAATCACGCGCGAAAGTTCTTTCGCGAAATATTCGCGGGGAAACACTGCCACCACTTCTCACCCACTGATCGCTGAAGCTGACTCGGGACGGTTAACGCACGCGAGAACACGGCCAGTGTGTTCCACCGACGCGTTCGTCACCGGTCAGAGAACACCTGACTAACTTCTTCGAAGATGCTTCTTCCGACACACGTACCGTGATACGTAACGGAGAGAGAAAGAGAGAGAGAGAAAGGAGAACAGCTAATGACCTCCGTGTGACACTCGACCGGTAACAGCGTGGTATCAACCGGCCAAACCGAACTGACGAATATACGAACGAACGAACGAACGCACGCACGCAAGCACGCACGCACGCACGATACACGCACGAGGTGATGTTGCACACGAGCGTAATCCCTCGTGGTGACGACGATCGTTCGTCGAGCAGGACCGATTTTCCCCACCGATCGACTTCGAGATCCAACGCGTCGACGTCGACGAGGAAACGATGTCACGGCAAAGTAGCTGGCAGATTCGGCGAACGGTCAACGATCCTATCTTACGACGTGGTCGATTCTTCGAAACGAATGATCCAACGTCTCGCGATCGTAGCGTATGTCGGTATTATTAGGAGGTCGGGGGTAGTCCGGCAAGTCCGGGGTTATCTGGCAGGTCGGATGGTGCCGGTGCGGCGTCCGAGAAACTACTGAACGAGTGCCGCGGTTCTCTTCTCCGGCTCGGTTCGGGCACGCTCCTCGGTTCGCTCTCGTAGAGAGATCGACACACCAGCACACGGGCCGGCAGCAGCCGAGAGTGAAACCAATACCAGCGCGCGGTGATCGACTCGACTCGCTACTCACACGGGTCCGCAGCATCCATCCCATCCCGTCGTCGTAGTTGTAGTAGTAGCCCGTCGTCCCGTTTCGTCCCGTTTCGTCTCGTCTCGTCCCGTTCCGCTTCGTACCGTGTCGTCCCGATTCCGTCCCATCCCAGAGCGACGCAGCACGCGACAGATCTGGATGCTCGCTCGCTCTCGTCCACTACCTCGCCACCACGACCACCACGCGCCTCTTCTTCTCCCTCTCTTCTTCTCAAGCTACTCCCCTTCTCCCCTTCTACCTTCCCTTATCTCTCTCCTTCTCCCTTACTTCCCTTCCCTCTCTTCCTTTCTTTCTCTCTCCACCACGTTTCCTCCTTCCCTTTTCTTCGCTCCTCTTTCGCGCTCTCTTTCTCTTCCTTCGCTTTATATCTCTTCGCCACTCTACCTGTCTACCTGTCCCGCTCCTTTCCACCGCCTTCTTCACCTTCTTTCCCTGAATCTCTTCGTTCTTCTCTCTGGCTGTTCGCCGTTTCCTCGTAACACCTTTTCTCTTTCACCCTTCTGCGGTACGCTTCCCTTGTACTGCTCGCTCTCGTTAAACGCTCATCGAGTTCCGCCGCTTTTCGGACTGCCTGTTATTTCACCCCTGCGTCGAGAAGGGCAGCGCGGCGGGCTAAAGAAGAAGGTAGCCCCTGTTAACGAGGCCGCGAAGGACGCACGCGAGCACCTGCAAACCTGGCAAGATAAATCGCTCGGAAATCGCCTGTTGCAAACGCGTCCGTGTCACGATCCTTTTGCTTCGTCTTCCTCGTGTCGCCTGCCTTCGACTTTTCTTCTTCTTCTTTTTATTCGCGTACACTCGATTCCGCTTCTGATCTTCGCCTGTCCCGTTTCAGCTTCTTCGGTTCTTGCGTTGTGTCTTGGCTAGTTTGTATTTCCTCCTCCCTCGTTCTTCGTTCCGTGTCGTTTCTCTGTTTTGCTAACGGGATGACTCGTGTCTGGCTACTTTTCTTCACGATTGCACGACTAGTCGACGATCGGCCGCAACACGCATGAGTTCTCGTTTTCTTCGGTTCCTTCGTTTCCTTTTCATGCTTCCTTAGACACCAGCGAAAGCCCTATGGAGGTCAGCTGTGCGTACCTGTAAACAGTAACAAGGTCGTCTCTTGAATATGAGCGATGAAACGTTGCCGTCTACCGGCGGTTTCCGCATTGTTATTATGGAAATATACACGCTGAATTGCAGCTGGACTTCTAAATATCTAAATAAGTACTGGGAAACGCGATGCTACGTTGGTCAGAACATTTTTGTTCGATTACACGGTTCAGGGGATTTCGTGGCTGGGGAAGAAGAGAATTTTCTGGAACGAATCTTCCCGTCGTTATGTTCGTAATGAAGGAATGGGTTTCAATGCAATGATGTTTCTTTGATTTCTTTCGTTCGCTAACGATGTCGTTTTACTTTAAGAAAATCATTTAATCCTGCTGTCCCTCTCACTTACGCTTCGCAATTGTATCTCTTTGGATCATGATAATCTAATGAAGAAACTAAACGTCTTGAAAATATCTTCATACAAATAATATTACTGAATATATTGCTATGACAAAACTCAAAAAATGAAAATTTTAGGTAGAAGAAATTGAAAAACTTATTTGTTTGAAAATTCAGGTCTTATTATTTACTTTTATTTCAAATAAAATGAAATTATCATGAATAACGAATCATTTTTTATTCTAAGGAATTTCAAATAATGACTTATACAATTACTAATACGAAATTTTCAAATAACAAATAAATCTTAAGTAAAAATAGCGATTAAGCAGAATTATTTATTATTTGTAAATCTATTCCAACTCCAAAGTATTCATTTAAAATATGTTTTATTCTTTGTAAACAACTTCTTTTTGCAACTTTTATTTAAATATTATCTAAATGCAAACCACTTATTGATTTGTAAATAGCATTTTTCAACATAAACATAACACAATATTAGAAAATAAGTTTGTAATTAATTATGCTGTATATCAAATATACACTATAATCAGAATGAATATACTATATGTGAATCTTACATAATTATTGATGACATTCAGGACATGTTATATTTTTAAAAATTTTTAATCTTTTTTCTTAAAAATTGTACAATTCTGGAAAAGTATAATCTCCATACATCAAGCATTAAAAGCACTGCTTAGACACAATATACCTATGGTAATGGGTAATAATCTACTTTTCGTGTCATGTAGATCCAAGAAAACCAGCAAAATAATATATGTCTGTCATATAGTTATTTTAAATATGAAATATTTTGGTTATTATAGCGATTTCGTAATAAATTTTTGTTTGATTATAAAGTGAAAATGTTGTTTGCTTTATCAGTGAATTTAGATATCATATAATCAAATCGATAGATTAACGAATTACGTAAAATTAATTAATAGATTTTCTCTGCACACATTTTGTTACATATTTGAGTCACAATTTCTTACGAAAAGAATAATTTTTATATTAATATGTAAGTTCGAATACTGGTTTTAGTCAAAATAGTTCTTGAATTAGATTTAAATAGTTAATTTACATTTTAACATCTAAACAATTCAAATTTCATTAATTTGTTTTGTATTTTCTATAAGTCTTATCTGCTATTTCTACAATATTTCGTTATCGTCATTACCCAATATTTTGACATGGGTAATAGATTCTTTATATGTATACAAACAACGTAGCGATCAGTGTATTAAATATCTTTAACAGTAAATAATTATTTACTCTAAATTCTCTTTATTTCTATTTCAATATTTTAAAATATATATCTTGAAAATCTTTGTTCTCTTTCGCAACTGAATTTTTTTATGAAAAATTAAATTATCTGTATATGAATTTCTAAAATTTAATTTCTCTTATTTCTTGTACTTCGTAATAGTTCAATTCATCATTTTGCATATTTTTTGTTCTGACACTCTCATTATGCTAGAAAGTAAAATGTAATAAAGTATTTGCATCTCGATATTCATCTTCCTCATCATCTTTACATTCGCCCTTGAAAATGAAACAAGATAATCGTATAAATATCTGTTATCTCGAACCATATCACAGATTGTATTATTCTGATAATGTAGCACAGAATGAGTGTTTAGATAATTGACACCGTACTATACAAACATACATATGTACTGAAGCAAAAGAATCAATAATGACACACTAATCACACCGAGAGAGTACACCAACCACATTCATGACCATACGAACAATCAGTCTGAACGTAACTCGAGATAAACTCTTGCATCACGCGAACGATTGTAACCTTTTATCGTTCTCAGATATTTAGACGAATACCAGACAGAAAATTATATATTTTAGCACGATATCGCCGTTTCTATTACATATTCACGAGTCCAGTGTTATACATCAAATGAATAACAATTATCCTACTGACAAGTACCACAAAAAATATGAAGGTTCATTTATACACGCAAGAACAGAGTTTAGGGTAATTGTAAATGCGACTTCGTTTTTTGGGAAACGAGAAATTGATGGGTGTCAAAGATATGCGTACTTCCATTTATTATGTGACGTGTACACGCGTGCATGAATAATGCGTGTGAACGCAGGGAATAATTCCAAGCAAGGATTTATATGGCAAAGAATGATCGATTACTGGATTTAATATTATAAAGTAGGAATACACAATTTGGCTATCTTAACGTTTCAAGTGTCACATACTTTTTTGAACTGGTATTCAATGATAATTTTAATCGCGTAATATCCTTATGTTTTTATTTAAGAAAAAATAAAAAAGTATGAAGAGTACCTAAGCAAGTATGAAATTTCGACATCAGGTATGATATTTTAACGAAAAACAAGATACTATTCTTCATGTTTATTAAAACCGTTATTATTTTAATTAATTATAACATTTTCTAGTATAATTACAATTTTAAATAATTGAATAAAAAATAAGTATGGGATTGTTGCGTATGAAGTGGCGAATTTCAAAATTGAAACACGATTTGATGTCATAAAAATACCTTGAAATAGTACTTGAGACGTACGAAATTAAAGTTTATAGTTTGATGGAAAGTACTCAATAATGTCTTTAATATAAAATGGCTGCTTGCCAGTGAAAGAAAACAAAGCATAGAGTTTCATTAAACTTGGTAACATAAAAACATCTGTAAATACTACTTGCGTTATACATAAACTTGAAATTTAAATGAAAATAAATTTTACAAAAATGATATCATATCGTTGATATTATATCATTACACATTAAGTCAATGATTTTGAAACGTTAAAAATCCAACAGGATTTGACATCGTAGAGGTACTGTTAAGAATATGTCTTGTAATATATCAATTTAAAATGTTTAAAGTTCTATAAGAATGACTTTACCAATACAATACAAGATCAATTTCAATACAAGATAGATATTCGTCATTTACAGCAAATAGTATTTCAGAATCTTCAAAATCGGACACAATCTGGTAACATAAAATCATAGCAAAATGAAACACATACTACGTCAATTTGACGATTATCGTTTGTTAAAAATCGTTATATACATTTTTCATTAATATTCAATTGTCATTAATATAAAATTGTTGATTATAAGGTAATTGTTTGATTATACATTAAGCCGATTGTCTGACAAATAGTTTTTGAAAAAGTTTGCATAGTCATTTTCAACAAACTTTAAGCTTCAAATTGATACGTGAGAATCATAATCAAACCAAGTAATCAAATTGGAACATAAGAATAATTTTCTGGTATTTTTGATTTTTGATGTTTCGAAATTGGCTGATCAAAAATTGATGTATTCATTTATCAATTGATTGATTTGAATGATGTAATATTTGCAATAATTACATATCCAAGTATCTTTGCATTGACACATTTTTATATGTTCGGAGTCCAGACATTAAGTTTTTCAACATTAATTTGAGATACGGAACATCAATAACATTGAAATATGGCTGCTTATAGATATTCAGTTGTAAAATTTTTAAAGATTGCACTATTTCATATTATGTAAATTATTTCACATACGGTCACTTTTCTCTGTATGTATATTTCCTTGTTTATTGAAATACTGAAATAAATATTAATGAACAGTATAGGGAGCTTTGCAAATAACAGCAAAATTCAAATAAACATGATAAAGAAATAACAAATACGAAAAATATAAGAAATTTACATAGTGCTTGAACAAGTTTTTAAACAACGATAAAACAAAATTTCCCTATCACGTTATCAACATTTGCTCGACTGACGAGTCATAACGTATGTATGTAGTGTTAAAGTATGTTAATGGGATGACCTATAACCATTTCACACATGTTAATTTACGAGTCTTCTGAAAATGACACTATTTGCTTTGATTTTAGTTCAAAATTCAGTTGTCACTGATAAGGACTATGATCCCTTTATTGCTCAACAAAAATTAGCGGCCACGAAATGACACTATTTCATATAAGATATACATTCTGCTTCATAGGTAACTTTCTTCTACTATTTAAAAATAAAACTACTGTTTTCTACTGTCAGCGGAAAAAACATTTTTTGTAACCAGAAAAATATCAGTTACACTATCAACTACTATTGCAGCTATCCAAAATTTCCAAAAAATGCAATATTTCTTGAACTGTCAATGATAGCCTAACCCCTTAGCAGGGTGAACGTAAGCGACTCGGCGCAAGAATGTGGCGCCTCCTAATCTCCGGCACGTATAAATCCGCGTCTATCAGCGTGCACCGATCCATTTCGTCATCTTTTCAGACAACCCTTGACAGCACGTATTTACGAGACGAACGGTAAGTGTGCGTTAAGTGACTTGTCCAGCAAACCCGCCGACAATGGATCGCGCCGGAAATATGTCCACATTTCTAGAAACTTGGAAACCACTATCGGCTATCTTCGAACGGCCGAGTTCTACGAGATGTTCGACAACGGTAGAAATTTGACGCGCCTCGTAAAAGTCCGAGGGCTTCTCCGTAGGTATATCGGAGAATGTCGCAGTGCGATCCTGGATGAATGGTATCCTTCCTTTATCTTCGTACACGTCTTGGAAGCTGCCTTGTACACTGTTCTACCGGGATGAGATAGTTTTCCTCGAAAAAACTGCTATTAACGACTTTCAAAATGCATACCCGGTATGTATCCTATGCCTCTTATTGCGTCCTTAAAAAAAGTGGGGAAATAGTGCCCGGTGGGTAATCGTCCATACCAATGTACTTCAAATTTCGCGGGTACATTGAGGAACTTCGATTATACTCCTATTTCATGGTTATCTAAAAAGGCCATCATTTCGCATCTACAGTTTGTTCATAAAGATTGTGAGGAACGTAAATAGATATTAGTATTTTTAGACAACAATGAATAAGACTATACGATGACAGATTTTATCTCGGTGATTTAAACACCAATTATTTTCTGTTAATGCACATTAGTGTTGTTTAATCCATTGTATGTGTAAACAAGTGGCCTGTGAATCGATTTTGAGATTAGCAACCTAAAGGGATAATGGTGCAAGACACATGCGTCCTCTGATTAAATGAAAACTTTTTATACATTCCAGCTCTGTGATTGCGACCATAAACTTATTTCTGAAAAATAAGATTTATTCCAGGAAAATGGCTCTTTACATACTCACAAGTCAATTATTATTGTTATTAAGTTTTTCGCACAAATGCAGATTGCATTGAAATAGTTATAAATAAATGAAACATATTTACATTACATATTCAACATAGTATCACCTGAAATAAAAGTAAAATTCAAATCACTGGGAGTTTACCCCGTATTCAAAGTATCAATTCTTTGTTCCAAGAGTTTTGAACGACCCTATATACCTACCACAATCAAACTACGTATCTTCATTTATTCATTTTATCTAAATTGTTGCTCTACCACACATTTTACACGAAATGTATCTGTAATTGATCGTGGCCACGCTATTAATTCGATGCTCGTAACCTCGATTAATCCCTGCGTGCACGATCGTTGCCGTTGCGTGAAACACACACGTGGCAATTTCAGTCAAATTAACGTCGCCACGTATAGAAAAGATCGGATTAAGTTGCCTTGACGCAAATGTTTAAGACCGGGCTGTACGAAACGAGACGATCGTAAAACTGGACCATTAATGATACCGTAATTCGAAATTGACGTATCAATTATACGCATAAACATCCATCGTCGGAGGTGAGACGTTACATTTTCATTGTGAAACGGAAACACGGTGCTTTTGATCGTTTTTTTTTTTCGACACAAGAATTGCAAAAGGAATGAAACGTTAATGAAATGTTTCATGCGAGAAGCTGTACGAAGTAATCGCAGTGAATTAACGTATAATTATACGTACAGTACCGAGAAAAGCAGACAACATTTGATTTAATCACCGTATATCAAACATACATTTCGATTTTATATATATTATATATTCACACATATTTCACTTTTATTTTAGTTTTTATACTCGCATTTCATTTTCAATTTCATTTCAGTATTTACACTCATTATGAATTTACTTATCTATGCTTTATGGCCATACTCTACATACGTACTTATAATAATATTTCATTTCTTATACATGAAATTGTACGTTAGCGTATGATGTAGGTGTTTTTTTGAATGAAAAGTAGTATGAGACTTCAGATCAAGTGTTATATGTGAACTTGAAAGCTTCTAAATCATACATTTCCAAATTATTAAATTTCAAATTAAATTTCAAATTACTTTCATATATTTAAATTTCAAAATTATAAAATCACTAAATCCGCTAAACTTCAAATTGAATTTAAAATAGATATATTTCGGAATTATAAAATTCTTAAATTCGCTCAATTTTAAATACTAAATTTCAGAATTATAAAATCCCTAAGACAGCTAAATTCGGAAATAAGTTTCAAATACTTAAATTTCAAAATTAGAAAACCCCTGAAATCGCTAAATTTCAGATTCTAAAATTCCTACATTTTCAAAATTCCAAAAGTACAAAATTTATACATTTTTGAATTACTGAATTTGTGAGTTCACAAGCTTTCCTAATTTCTAGATTTAAAAATTTCTAACTTCTTCACGTTTTCAAATGTCCAACTTTTGAAGTTTCCAAATTTCTATATTCTAAAATTGGAAAGCATCCTAATCTCCAGTTCTGAAACATTGACATTTTTTCACTTTTTCATTTTCGAATTTCCAGATCTTCAAATTACTCAATTTTCAAATTCTAAATTTGCACATTTATAAATTTCAAATTTTCAAGTTCCAAATTCACAAATTTTTAATTTTATAAATTTTCAAATTCAAAATTTTCAAATTGCCAACTCTGGAGATTCCCAAATTTTAAGCTTATAACAAAAATCATAAAACAGACAATTGTAAAAGCAGTAAAAATCTATTTATCTGATAATGCGTTCATATTTTGCAAACAAACATTAAGGAAAAGTGAAATTATGAATTCTAAATGCTGAATAATTTATAACATTGTTGACATTTAACTATACGAAGTCAAAGCATTTAGTCTAAACCAGATCTCTGAGTATAAATTAATGTAAAATTGAAGAGGTGGGCGTAAATACATACTGCCCTAGCTTCCGAGATAAGTCGTCATGTTCTTGAAACCCGTCTTGACGACATTATTAAATCAACGAATAGCAAGCTATAATATACGTTTATTTATGTACAAGAGAAATCATCGAGGTGCTGTATTATTAAGAAATTTCAATTCTCGTAATTACTACTCAGAAAGCGATAAGCGTGCGTCGATTCATAAATTAAATTCGAATTCTCTCCACCCACTTCTAGCAGCTTGAAACCCACGCGTACGAAACCCGAAGAGATGGAATAATTTAGGAGTTCAACGCATGCAAACTTTCTATTTAATTTAATAATTATCGAAATTAACTAAAACGATCAAATTAACGTAGTGTTCCTTGTATTAAATGATTTTTTTGCAGATTTCTATGTAAACGAGAAATACTTACAGAATATTTATGTATGAATGCGTATAGGTGCAAGTAATTAAATTTGCAAATGTCACTGAGCATGAACTTATGAATGAATCTGTGAATATAAGTGAATGAATATTATTAAATACGAATTTAATGAATGAATCTGTAAGACGAAGTTATGATGCGAGTTCCAGTGTTTTCGAGATGGGGTTGCGTGGTAATAAAGAATTGAATGGAATGTTAATTATTGAATGAAAGTGAAAGAGTACGGCCGTGCGTAACTAACACTGATAAATGTGAAAGGTTGTAAATTAAGTTTACAGGTTTAATGAAGTTTTTTGAAAGGCTGCTTACATTCATATGTATAGGAAAGTGCTGTATTTAGGTATGAGGGTACCCAGGGATAAAGATGTCAAAGGATCTTATATTCATATAATATTAAATATTATGTACATTTAATATCTAATAATTCATACTTAATATTTAATATTTAATACTTACATTTAATATTGACTATTCAATATTTAGTAGTTAGCATTAAATACTTATTATTTAACATTTCACATGTAATGTTTAACGATTAATATTTAACATTTAACATTTAACATTACATATATAAAAGTACGAAATTTTCGAATCCTTATAATCTCAAATTTTCAAATCGTAAAGTCCCCAAATTTTCGAATTCTCAAGTTTCGAAATTTCCAAATCCTCAAATTCCAAAACTTTCAAATTCTGAAGTTTCCATACTTTCAAATCGTTGTCCCTAAATTTTCAAATGCACAAGTCTCTAAATTCTCAAATTCTCAAATTCCCAAATCTTCTAATCGTCAAATATCTAAACTTTCAAAATCTCAAGTCTGTAAACTTCCAAATCCTCACATTCCGTAATTTTCAAGTTCCTAAATTTACAAATTTCCTCGTTAATTATCGTGTCAACAATGATGACGTAAGTGTAAAAAAATACAAATTGGATGAACGTACCCGTAAGTCAGAATACGAATGTACGTCAAATATTTACATTTCTCGGTACATTCCTCTTCTTTTCGCTTTATAATTATTATCAAATAATATTTTGTACAAAGATCTAAAAAAAATGTATTAAAAATTCAAATATAGATCAGGAGTAACCCAGTATCAGACTTCGAAGAGTACGAAGAGCGAAATGGTGTGGATGACCGGGTAATAAAATAAAAAAAGGAAGAAACTAGATGACAGCTATAAAATAATAAGGAGAAACCGAGGAGAGGGAAGAGCGATCGAGAGCAATCCGGCTGTTGATCCTCGATCATCGGCGATCTTCCCATCGATCGGTCAAGTGCCGTGATCTTATCTTTAACACTGGCTTAAAAGTAACAACTGGACGGACGATTTTGCGATCTTTTTTGCGCGTAACTTGCCTCCATTCGCTGGTCGAAGAAGCACATTCCTCGTTAGAAATTTCGTTTTATTAAGCGAAGAGAGGACGCTTGTGTCGAACAAGTATTCTTTTTATTTTTTTCTTTTTTTTTCTTTTTACAGCGATTGACGTAAAGTCGACCGCTGAAAGCTTAAAACCGAGAGCTTAGTTTCGAATTTTATCGCATTGGATTTAACAGGATTTTTACTGTTCATATACACAGTCGAGCAAGTAGAGAGACAACTGTATTTTCATATGGAAAGATTGTGTTTTGCCTGCTGACCATTCTTTCGGAGATGTGGATTCACACTGCTCAGAATAATTGATAGGATCATTAATTTTCTATATCGTTATGTGATTTCAAAATTATGTACTCGTATATTTTTACTTTTTAAGTTATATTTTACTTCTCTGCAATAAAGCAGTATCAGGTTACTATATCGCTCTTTTGTAATTACATGTTTGCTCATAGCGATTTGTAGTTTCTTTTCTCACAATAAATATTGTGGAAATTCGTTTTAAAACGGTATATAGCGATTGTTGTATATGAATATTATTTATTCTGTTTCAGTAATTCAGTAAACAAGGAAGGGTATAGAGAGGAAAATGAACAAATATTTAATAGTATACCTGATACAGAATGGTACTATTTTTTAAATCTGACAAATGAATATCTATTAATTAATTATAGGGTATTTCATTAATTTATTTTGACAATATTGACGTGATGCGCCAGTTCAATGAAAGACGTAGTAGCAAAATTGCGTATTACTGATGTTCGAAAA
This sequence comes from Megachile ligniseca, assembly GCA_945859555.1. Classification (NCBI taxonomy): domain Eukaryota; kingdom Metazoa; phylum Arthropoda; class Insecta; order Hymenoptera; family Megachilidae; genus Megachile; species Megachile ligniseca. The sequence continues at coordinate 1,762,378 of OX243777.1, forward strand.
CTTTTTGACGATATATAAATTTTATATATTTTCCGTTTTACCAAAAAGTTGAACAAGTATATTACAATTTATTATTATTTTATCATGCATATTTGTATCTTTTTATTGTTGACATAACTGTCCAAAATATTCACTAATGTTTGAGAGTTGAGTCTGTTTACTGAATATGTCATTTTTCAATATTATTGAAATGCTTTTATCTAGTTTTGTATTTTTTTAATTATGCTCTGTAGTGAAATTACAATACATAAACGCATAAAATATTAACTTCTTATTAATATGATATGCAGATGCACGCATATCAAAAACAGTCGTATACAATTATTTATAACAATTATAATTTTTAACATACATCTCCTTATTAAAAAAAGTATGAGTCACTTTAATTTCTGGTTTAATATAAAATAGGAGAAAAACATAGTATCTGCAGTACTATAGTACTATTATAGATACTACTATAAGTTATAGGCAATCAAATATTAAAACTTAACTGCTGTACAGTAATAAAAATAAAATATCATTGAACTTTCTAATAAACTCGTGAAAATCTTAGATTTTAAAATGTTTTCTCTGTCAAGTTACTTTGCAACTTCTGTAATGTCTGACGATTAATCTTCATCGTTCGCTGATTATTACATTTGCAATAAACTTTCACATTTATGTTGAATTCCGCTATTTTTTACTGAAATAGTAGATATTTCAATTACAAATTAATTACACATGGATCAAAAGACACGAAGTGAAAGTTTGTCAACGTCTTCAAACATTAATCCACGTCAAAACGATTTCAATTCAACACAGCTCTGATTTAAGAACCATGCTTGATCTACACTTCTTAATTTTTACGAAAGGTGAACTCCGAACGTCACGGAATGACTTATGTCATAACATTTGTGCTAAGCGACAATGAGATAAATTCCACGTGAGTGCACCCATCTTTTAAAACTTATTTTTAGCTTTGGTGCCTTCGGGAATGACTACATACCCTACTCTAGATTAAACAGGAAAGTACGAACCGAAATAGAAATAAGGCTATTTTAGAGAAAAACCTGTAAACTATGATACATGTGCATGGCTTTGAATCTTGAATACTATAAACAAATGAAAAGTGTTAATCCTAAAAATATGACGCATTCGTGTTTCATCAGGTGTAAGATAGTATCAAGGTCCTATTTTTAGGATATCTAAGTTATGTGAATGCTATAAATACATGTTTACCAATAGTATAATTAATGTCAAATTTAACATAATACTTTTGTATTTATGTTGATATTTATTATTACATCTTTTTCCATATACCGTTACTTTACATTTTGTATATAATTTCTATAATTTCAATATATCCTATAATATTATGCGCTATGTACTTTCCACATGCGTTATGTGTGAATATATGAGTTTATGCTCTTGTTTAATGGTTTTTCCACTTTTTACAAAAAAATGAATGACAGAACAATGAGAAATTGAAAAAGAACAATCGCCCAACGTGGGGCTCGAACCCACGACCCTGAGATTAAGAGTCCCATGCTCTACCGACTGAGCTAGCCGGGCAATTGCTACGATGTTGCAAACATTTCCTTTTGCAAAATATTATAAATTTTGTTTATATGTTCTTTGTTTATGCAATAAAATTGCGTTTGTCGGCACCACATTTAGCCGAACAAGCGAGTGCCCAATTCCAATTATACGAATAACTGACTACTAATCAAATTAAGGTCGTACTCCGAATCCAGTCATACGAATACGTATTCATATAGTAAATGTTTTCGAATACTTATTTGTGTTATTGTGAAAGATAGTTATGTTGAGGAAGGAACAATTGAACGCGAGACAGATGCAATTGACCCCAGTTATAGAAAGTTAAGGGTCCGCTCCGGCGACTGAATACACCGAACATTATTTTGGGGGATATTTGGGGCCTCTGGCGGAAAATTGATAAGCTCTGGACATTCTTGTATATCTTATGTGGTTTCGACAAGGAGAGATAAGGATAGTAGATATTTCATTTCCAGAAATATGCAAAATGCGATTTCTCTTTGCCAGCCAAGAAGCAATATTTCGTCATAACATTTTTTGAAAAATATTCTTTGTACACTGATCTAGGTTAGTACAGAGCAAGATTTTGCAATTTATCCTGAAAATTTCACGAAAAGGAAATATGCAAATTTTTACAGAAAAATTTTGTCACGACCCATTTTTCAAAAAAGGTGCTCTTTATTGATCTAGATAATTGTAAATTTTTTAATTTCGGAATTTGGGAATTTGGGAATTTGAAAATTTAGGAATGTAGAAATTTAAAAATTTGGGAATTTAGGAACGTGCGAGTTTGTAAATTTAGGTATTTAGGGATTTATGAATTTGGGATAAGGGAACTTATGAAATGGAAAATTTTGGCAGTTAGAAATTTGAGAATTTGTGAATTTGGAAATTTGGAAATTTATAAATTTGAGAATTTGGAAATTTAGGTATTTATAAATTTAAGAATTTGGACATAAGGGAATTTGGGAATTTGGGAATTTGGGAATTTGGGAATTTGGGAATTTGGGAATTTAGGAATTTAGGAATTTAGGAATTTAGGAATTTAGGAATTTAGGAATTTAGGAATTTAGGAATTTAGGAATTTAGGAATTTAGGAATTTAGGAATTTAGGAATTTAGGAATTTAGGAATTTAGGAATTTAGGAATTTAGGAATTTATTAATTTAGGAATTTAGGAATTTAGGAATTTAGGAATTTAGGAATTTAGGAATTTAGGAATTTAGGAATTTAGGAATTTAGGAATTTAGGAATTTAGGAATTTAGGAATTTAGGAATTTAGGAATTTAGGAATTTAGGAATTTAGGAATTTAGGAATTTAGGAATTTAGGAATTTAGGAATTTAGGAATTTAGGAATTTAGGAATTTAGGAATTTAGGAATTTAGGAATTTAGGAATTTAGGAATTTAGGAATTTAGGAATTTAGGAATTTAGGAATTTAGGAATTTAGGAATTTAGGAATTTAGGAATTTAGGAATTTAGGAATTTAGGAATTTAGGAATTTAGGAATTTAGGAATTTAGGAATTTAGGAATTTAGGAATTAAGGAATTTAGGAATTTGAGAACTTGGGAATTTGGAAATTTGAAAATTTGGAAGTTTATAGATTTAAAAATTTGTAGTTACAAAAATTAGAAAAATTAAAAATTGTGAAATGTAGAAGTTTGGAAACTTAGTGATTCAGAAATAAATGAATTTATGAATTTTGAGATATGATAATTTGAAATTTGAATATTTTGGAATCTGAAGAATTTAAATCTTACTTTCGACAGTATAATTACCAATAAGAACCTATTGCCATATTTTAATGAAAAAAGCTTTGAAAATGATGTGTTATTAGTTAACAATGTGTACAGTATTAAAATATATTTTTATTTGTATTTTAAAATGCACTATCAACATTTTAGAATTTATTCGCCATCAAGTATGCACTGCATGTCAATCAAAATCTGTCCTGTACATTATAACCGTGTATCTTAAAAAATCCGTGAAAGTACAAATATTCAATAAGTACAGAGCATTTTATTTTATCTCAGTCATTTGGATTCCTCCCTCCTTACATATGTGACAACAAAGTAATAAAAAAAGCACCCGTCATAATCCACAAGAAAGTAGCGCATAGCCAAGTTCACACGATAAAAATTTTACGCTTTCACATTAAATGAAAAGAAGTGTATGCTTCGCACGAATTCAAGCAAACAACCTGTCATATTTGAAATCCATACATAAGCATAGACGGACATACCTTACAACTTGAGGCTTTCAGGATTGAGTGGTTAACAGGAACTTAAAGCGAAAGAGGGATCGGTAAGTGTCTTTATAGCCAGTCGAGTGCTTACTTAAGCAGCGGATATATACTGTTATCTGTTTATTTAGTCCGTGTAAAATTGCCGGTCTTTGCCGTGGAATCGGTTACCACGGCCATTTTACAACAGACTAGATTTCCCTCTCGAGTTTTAGTGCCTGCAATTCTATGCCAATTTTCAGTAGAGGCTTAGTGTGGCTGGAACAGCCCACCCCAATGATAGTCCTCGGAACAGCCATAAGATACAACTCACAACTTACCGGTGGTAGCAATGAAAATTTATTCTAGAACGGCATGCAACCATTGTTCTTGCCTACCTTCAGCTTATATACCACTCCAATGCAGGTAAGGCGGACGTCGTTTATTTTATGAGACTCTTTATTGCGGTATCACAGCAGAGAATTCCCCGTTGGGGAAATGTTTAACACTCAAACCTGATCGTTTGACGATCATTCAATATAACTAGTAATATAATGTCAACGAGAAACCACTCATGTATGAAACTGTGAAATCCATTTGCATAGATATCGTGCTTCTGTGATCTGTTTGCATAGATATCGTGCTTCTGTAGGAAGTTGGAACGTTGATGAAAGTGAATCTGAAGTTGAAATATGGTAACAGGAAGAATACTTGCAAACGTGAACATTCAAAGTTTTAGTTTATCGAAATTAGCTGTGAAATATGTTAAAACAACTTTTAAAAATTATTTATAATTTTTTTCAAGTTAAAATAATGCCAGGTATATTGTTCTGGTGTATATAATAAATTACATATATAAATTATATAAATTAATATATAAATAATAATTAATCAATGAACTTGTATAATAATCTATATAAATTAATCCATAAACTTTTTATAAACATTTTTGAACTATTTTTGCACTATTGACGTAAATGTTATACATATATTTCGCTACATATTCTAAATCGTAAATAATCTAGTTAATAAAACTACCTTCAATATTATACCAAAAATACATGGATTCTCTTTTCCTTAAATAAGTTTCAATTGTAATCTAAATATTGTTTTTTTAATAATAATATTTTTCATAAAGAAATGTAAGATAATGAGAGGTTTTATAAAATATACGACTATCATAGTATTACGTTAAAATTTCATGTTTGTATGCGAATATTTGTTGTAACCGGTCGCTAATCGTTTGATGGGCTTTGCGGTCATTTAATTGAAGGGGATCATTGTTCTATGAGGTATAACGAGCCGGTTGATTTTCGGTGGGATGACGTTATAATTATCTTAGGGGCACCGACATTTGAGCAAGGGCGTGACCAAGCTACACCGGCAAAAAGATAATCTACGAAGGAACAGGCAGAACAGTGACGTGGCATTTGTTATACTTAATCGCGCACATTTTTTAACTTTTATGCATCATTAGCTTCAGACTACTCATTGCCCTTATAATTCCATTAAACTGGTACATTAATATAATGTTGCAGAAATAATTGCTTTCCTAAAATGTTCATGCACTTATGGACAAGAAGCGAAAGCACTTAATATGTATATACATATATGATTTTAAAATTATTTCAGTTTAAGAAATAAATAATATATATAGATATTTTTGAATGCCCAACGTTTACTCAGTGAATGTAATATCATGATAAGTGAATCATGATGTACAACCAAAATATTGTTGTTAATGAATTAGTTGCATGGAGGTTGGAATATTAATTGTCTTTTAAATGGAAAGGCTTCAATAATTTAATCAGTTAATAAGTTTAATTTAATTTGCAATGCGATTATTTGACACCGTATTTTTATCCATTATTAATTTAAAAAAAGACTAATTACACTTTCAAAATTGGTAATTTTGTAACATTACAGAGCAACGTCCTCAAATGTAATTTTAATTATTAAGAGGAATGTAACACCTGAGAAATTCCACAAAGTCCGCGACGGTTAAGATGCGAAGAAATAAATAATTTCAACAACGTCGAAAGAGAACTATGTCAAATGGTGTATCAAGTATGTGATAATGAAAACTGTAAACGCAGAAAAATGATGAAGGACCTTGATCATTGTCCAAGCAAAGTACACAAAATAATATCTGCCACTAGATATTTTCCTAGCAATTTGCAGGTGTTTTCAAGTTGGATTTCAATCTTGCTTTTCTACTGCAAACAGAAAGCCGTTCAAACGCGCATTTCTCGCTTTTCACTGTATACATTAATCAATCACTGTGCTACCCAAGTAGACATTTACAAATCACCCATCCATTTAAATAATTTGAGTATTGACTTTCATATAATCGATTCAAAAGAATCACTGTATTGTATTAATTAATATTAATGACAGTAATACTATAAGTATCTTAATATTTTGATTTTGATTAACACTTTGACTGCTTAAGTTCTTATACAAAATCGCTTATGTTATTTAATATTTACCTACTTGGAAATACTAGTATTGGCCACTTGAATAACTACTTAAATCAATTTATATTTATTATGTAAATAATAAATTTCAAAAATATCGTGGAAATATTTCATAAAAGTTGTCAGAAATAAAAATATTCAATTTCTTCATTGTGTCAGGAACGTGTTAATTCAGGGCCAAACCGCTTCATCTCCATCGAAATTACTTCTAATGCCAGGACCAAAATTTCGCCTACAAGTGGCTCAATCATGGTTACAACTTTATCCAGAAATTCCTGTCGAATATTCCACGTCCATAAAACGTCTCAATCAAGCAAGTACAAGGAAAGGGTAAAAGGGTAGAGTGTAGGCGTGTAACGTGTAGAAGAGCCCCGGATCGATCGATCGTCAAAATTCAAAGCGATCCAGGTACTTTCTGCGCCATTGGGACCGTCGGGATTTTATAGTTTAATAATAGAGCGGCGTGGAGAATGTTTGCTTATCGCATCCCTGATTTTCGGCCGAAGACACGACGACGCTCGTCGTTCGTCGTGCGGCTTATAGGATAGGACGTGGAGAATAAGAATGAAGGTATGAATGAAAAAAGAGAAACCGGGCGAAAAAGAGCGTAGAAAGATAAAGGTAAAACAAAAGGGAGACTGTGAGAGAGAAGAGCGGCATGGATCACGTGCAAAAGAGGGTGGATGACTTGTGCGAAGCTGCTTAGCCGGACTATGCCTCCCACCTGCGGCTCCTTCTCCCCATTCCACCACCAGACACGAATAATCGAAGCATAATTTCAGCCCGTGGGCTGTTCTCCGCGTATTTCGGTCGTTCCCTTTTTATAAGGCCACGTACGACCCTCTTTACCATACACAAGGTGTATCCTATCAGATTGGCAGGATTAGCTTATGCACAAAATGTAATTAACAACATTTTCTTTTTTATGTGTTCACGTAGTCCTCTACTCTTTGCCATACGCATAATGCTTCGTATGCTCGCAGATTAGCAAACATTTCGAGGAGTACGCCCTATCATGTCGAAATTAGGCTATGCAGAAAATGTTATTAAAGTTAAAGGTACCTGAGAAGAGGGTACCGACAGGAACGGCCACGGGGGAGGGCTGTACAGGGTACCGTACAGCTGTACGGGCCCCGGGCTGTACAGGCTGAGAAATAACTAAAACGAAGAAAAGGAGAATGAAGAAATAAATGTGTATTCACTACACGCATTAGAAAATTTATTAATATTAGGAGAGTTGAGGATTTGGAAATTTGAGTTTGAGGATCTGAAATTGTGGACTTTTAACATTTTGGTATTTGAAAAGTGGGGGCTTAAGAATTCGAACTTTTGGGAAATTAAAGAGTTTAGGAACTTGAAGATTTAGGATTATGAGAATTTGGTAAATTTGACATTTGGAAATTTGAAGATATGTGAATAAGGAAATTTGAGAATTTTGGAAATTTTAGGACTGAGATTTTTTAGTTCCTAGGAGATTAAATATTTCGGTATTCAATTTGAACATTGGAAATTGAAAAAATTGGAGGATTTAAGAATTGGAAAATAGGGGATTTCGAATTTAGTGAATTGGAGTTTCGGGAATTTGGAATTTTAAGAATATGGTAATTTGAAAATTCGGAAATTCCTAAACTTTTTAATTTGGGGCCTAAAATATTTAACATATTTAATTTAGGGATTTAGAAATTGGGGGATTCTGGAATTTGGAAACTTCAGGATGTTTTCAAGAAAAGATGTTTTCTTCCCGTTGGGAAATTGTTTGGATCGTAAAAATATTTCTTGCGTTCGGGCCTGTTTAGGCCGACTTCAAGGACCACTCTTCTCTTTACGATGTAAGTACATATTAACAGAATTTGACTATGCATGAAATTTGTAATATGTGAGGTTTTATTTTCTCTGTTCTTGCTTATGTTTATTCTTGGTTATTCTACAACGTTTATACTGAGATTAGTGAGATTAAACTCTGCATGAGGTCTGCATTGCTATGTGCTGCATTATCTGCTATGTATGATACATTGGGATTTAACATAAATTGGTTCAGTTATCATAATACATATTTTTCTTTATTTGGCAGGAGTCATCATAATTTACAGTGTTAGGTTTAAATTTATGCTCATGACTTTATTGTTATTACAGTTACATTCTGCAATGGTAAAATAAACAATCAATTGTTAAACGAGAAACGATGATTGAATCAACTTTGTTTATTCCTTTTTATTGAAACGAACTTCACGTCCTTTCATTACGAAGAAACTAATCATTATTTTAACTTGAAAAAAATTATAAATAATCCTTGAAAGTTGTTTTAACATATTTCTCAGGTGATTTCAGCAAATTTAAATGTTAAATATGAACAGAATTCAAAAACGTGAAAAAATGACGATTTTCACAGAAACATTCAAAATTGTTTTTCATTTTAATATATTATAGGGCTAAAATTGTGATCGAACAATTTTAAGGTGTAACAGCTTGAGGGAAAAAATAGTAAAAATACCGGACCTTCAAACAAGATACTTATTAAGATTTTCAGGATATAAAGTGGCTAAAATTGTGATAAAATTTCATACCTCAGTGTGACCGTTAAGGGTTAAGCATGATTTTATACCTGTTTGTCATAAAAACTATAAAAAGTCATAAAAGTACCTATTTGTTAAAAGTAATGATTTTTAAAAGATTTACTCTTTTTAAACGTAGGATTGTATGTTAAACACAGAGAACAAAAATAATTATTTTTGTAATAAAATAATGGCAGTGTGTGAAATATAAAAAATGAATAAAGTTTTGTTATTTATGCAAGTTATATCCTTTAATTAAAGTATTCCATTCTTCAAAAATTAAAGTTTGCCTTATGAATTTCGCTGAAAAATAGCACAGTTGAGCTAACCATGTTAACTATTTTGTGACGGATTAGAATGTCTCTATCAATAACGACAGTATAAAGTAAAGTGACCTAATTAATGATCGTAGTTCTAATACTAACTGTCACACCAGCTTCTGTTGCTCTTTTGTCTCCCATTTAACGTGGAATGGAATGTATGCTTTAAAATAGCACATTTTTCTTGTAAACGTCACCTTTAAATGATCATCAAAATATTTTTCTACGTAATTTTCACGGCTTCTTAGAAAAGTATATACTCCACATCGACTCTATCCTAATATTTCCAAGATCTTTATTACAAAATTATTTTTCTGCTTTAAATTATTAATTATGTTAATTTTGGTTATATGTAATTTTTTTTCTAGAGGCATTTTATATACAGAACAAATAATTACTCTGTTACGATCGATATTTACACTTTTAAACAGAAAGTTTTTCTGACACTGAACACTTAGACTATTTCAAGTAAACTGAATTTTATTTACTGAATTAGTAAACTAATTTTGCAGCTTAGAAAAGTTTTCGTTTGTTACTCAAATCTTTCGAACTATAGCTTTACATAGTATGCCAAATTATGCTACAGAATACTACGATTAAATGTAATCAAGAATGTTAGGAATTAAATATTGGGAATGGATTATAATTAAATTAAATTTTTCAAGATATTTTATTAATAATTAATTGAGTCGGAAGGAAGACTGTTTCGCTATAAAAATCCGGCATTAACTATGCAGTGTACCTATTGTTTTTATTATTACTCTATTTCAATAAATATTCAGTGCTTCTCGACTCAATTCATTTTTACATCAGGAATTAATATATTAATTTGAAATAAACCAACGTGACAAAAAGAACAGAAAATTAGAATATTATTTCCTATCATATTATTGCATATTATGTAGTTTTGTCGCAATGTGTATAATAAATATGGAAGAATTACCTAACTTACATGTTAAAAATCTAGTCATTATATCAATAGAATCATTTTACCTTAGTATGTGAATCATCTTATCCAATAATCAGTTAAGATGGTCAATTTACTCACAAGCTGATTTCCAATTTCACACTAAACACGGTAGTAAAACATTTCTCTTTGTATAAATATCTCTGTTTTTAAAACATATAAGGTCATAAAACGCTGCTTTATTATACAAATAACAAAAAGGTTACCTTGCTTTTACTTAATATGGTTGTCTTATCGTTAATTCTCCTAATACTAGTGTGTCTAACATTGAATATGCAAATTATCCCCTTACACTTTGATTAATGAGCAAATATGCAAATTATTAGGTCCAGTATCGAACACTATTGGACGATGTCCATGGTTTATTGTTTCCACTCAAAACACACACTTCATCGATTGAATAAGGGTTTCATGAATTTTTCTAATAAAATAACCGTGGACCAAACCATATTTTTCGACCGTGTTAATTTGTTTTACCTGTCGGCCAAATTTCGACGTTGTCTCGAGTAACCTTTAACGTAATGGCAGTTATTATGATAATCGCTTATTACGAGACGAATAGAAATAAAAATTGCGCTCGGAGCACATTAAATTATGCCCCTGTTCGTTGTGCCTATATCGATACGGAGCTACGATTATGAGCCTACATACATGGTGTATCGTCGAATCAATCATCGACGTACGATCAGCATCGCGATACAATACCAGGATAAAACTGTCGATAAATCATTCACCGTATTGGAACGGCAGAGGATATTAAAGTCAATTTTTGTTTCACACTTCCGAAGTTAACGACGTATTAATAGGAGTCTCGAGTTTCTATTTTTGTTTAACGTTTCAAGTTTAATATTTCAATCTAAATGCATGCCACTATGTTATTAAATATTATATTGCGGATACTGCAATGTTACAAGAGTAACGATACGTTAAATGTCGTGCATAATTATGCATTTACCGGTTTATTACCTGTGAACTGACAACGAAATAACAGAGGAGTTAACGTTCATTTTGCATACATTGTAACTATATATTTATGAATTACGTTTAAAGTTGTGTACTATGGTATAATTTCGTCGTAAATGCTTCCCGCATCTACATAGAGTTTATAATCATCTTAATTATTGTCTCTTATTTACTACACTTTATCTAATCATATTTGTTAAAACTATTAATATATAAGTGGATTGCGTAAAAATAAACAGTATGAAAGTCATATTAACTGCAGGTTTTGTGTAAGTTGTATTTTATCATACATCTTGTTCGTATACTTAACCTTTAAGTGTTATGATAGTCATTTTATCAAATTGAAGACATAATGAGACTCTTAAGGAACGTTACAAAATTGTAAGTAAATGAAGAAAATGGTAAAAGATAGTATTACAGGTCATAATTATTATGCTGCTTATGGACTAGTCAGGTTACATTTACAAGAAATAAAAATATTAGGGACGATAGATCACTATCATATCAGTTAAGAGTTATAGATCGACTTAGCAAAATAACGATCAAAGGATTACGAAATAATTAAACTACAAACTTCTATTTTAGATTTGTAATTAATTTCTTTGGAATTACCTAATATACAAGATGGCATGCAAAGCATATTTTTGTTTGGAAGAAGACAGAAACAAACAAAAAACTGTTTAACTTCTGTTATTTGACAATAGTTACGAATAATACTATTTATATCCTTTTTTTAAACAGCGTATTTTGACTCTTTAAAAAATTGGTTATAATCGTAGTTACGATTACGATTAAAATTTTTTCGTTTCACTTGCACTCAACGTTGTATAGGTGAAATATAATATTCCCGTAAATAAATTGTCGAATTTTCAACAATTTTTTTATTTATATTTGAAACAAAATCGTGCGGCAAAGTATCAATTTTAAGTAAAAAATGTGAAAGTTTAATTCGATAATTCCGATGATAAAATCGATCGAACCCTTTAATTAAAGAAAATGTGAAAGCTTCTACATATGTATATGGGAATTCTCTGTCGCTATGGAATAACTCGTAATAATCGAATCTCGAATATGACGTGAATTGTTTATGAACGTTACATAATTATATCCATTAGCCATGTAATTTAGCTGCCTTAAATTTCCGTTTCACGCGCGCACTCCCGATTCCAAGATGAAGCCATTAATAAGTTCAGATCACGCATCGATCACGTATTGGTTTATGGTTATTCTGCCTTAATTATGGTCATTATAAGCCGAAAATTTTATGCTACGATTGCCTTGTGTGATACCGATCCCGGACTCTAGGAACTACGGTTCAAATACCAAAGGCACCGACTACGGATTCCTCGAATATCGAAATCTTTTTCTAATATCGTATACATGTATACCTTCTTTTTTCCTTTTCTTCCTCCTCTTTTTGCCTCCACAGAACAGTTAGGCATTTCTGGAAAGTTGTGGTGTTTGCGTCACGAGATCGCTGCTTGATCGTGATTTATCGCACCAGTTAGTTTGAACAATTTTATTTATTTATTAAATATATCAGATTATTTTAAAAGTGCGGCTAGTCCACTTTTTATTATTGCGCGATATTCAAGGATTTGCATTTCATTAAATTTAAAAATATTTTACAATAGACAAATTGTTTGTATTTTGTGTTAATTGTAATTGTTAATTAAATGGATAATATTTCAGGGATTAGGTTATTCTTTTTTTAAAATTCTTTGAATGACTTCGTATTCAGATCCTGACTCTAAGATTTTTTGATTACCAATTCTCATCATTATTAATAAAAAAAGTATACATTATGTTAAACGATTGATACAGTTGCTATCATAATTAATATGGTGACAACTTTCATAAAAGAGTTTTTCATTGCATTCTGTTCCAAATATGCAACTCAATCCGATATACTATAAAATTCTTATATTGTATCAAAATTGTATAATGTGGATATATTTAATATGTTTAAATAAATTTCCAATTAAAATGAATTAATGCAATTATCAAAAATATACTTTTTGGTTATACCGCCTTAAAATATTGCAAACTTGTTACATAAGTTTTGAAATGAAAAACATTTCTTTATCGTTATTTTCTACTATTATTGTTTGTAAGAGTTCAAAAATGTAGTTCCTTCCAAAATTGAAAAATCGTGGAACGAAGAATCAATAGCCTAAATGATGCATGTTCTACAATCTTGAGGAAATTGATTTGATAATTTAATATTTTTTAACGTATTAAAGTCTGCAACTTATTAAAAGTACAATAATGTGCGAATAAATATTCGTATGCTGTATATGAAGTAAAATTCAACCACAAAACAACCCCCAAGTATGTTCTCAGACACATGTTGTCCATTCCCTAAAATACTTAAGATTAAAGCCAATTAAATTCACCCCTTTGAAAGGTATTACATTACGGACGAAACGTGAATGTCATATATCCTCCGGCAGGAACCCACGGTTCCCGCAAGCTTACTGGAAACCTGGAACCACCCGTGGTCATGGCAAGTCGTGTGCAACTGCAGGGTGTATATAGTCACCTGGTTGACCGATTAGTTTCATCCATCATACGCTATAAAGGAAGTCAAGGGCTGAACAATATCTGATTTCGGTCTCGACCTGTGTGGCGTTTTCGGATCGTGGTAGGGCCTCGAGTATCCCGGGGACACGAACCCTTTTCTGGACAATAGGGCCACCCTCTTTAGACGTTTCTCCCCCAAAAGGAAACCGGCGCGCGACAAACCTGCCCTTTTTACGACGCCTTGCTTCTATTCAATAATCCTTGTCCACGGATGATCGTGTAAACACCGATACGCCGCAAAACACGTGCATCGTACAATGAAACACCTTTATGGCGAGTTGTTTGGAGACCACAGCCCTTTTCTTTTCAGAGCCATCGTAAACGGAAAAGAATGCAAACAGGAAACGTTCGTTTCGTTTCGAGTGCTAACGTGCGTCGTGTTAACGATCGGATTAGATCGTGATGCCGAGATTCAAATTTAACTACCTAGCAGCCTTTCTTCGCTGCAGTAGACTCTTGTTATATTGCCACGAATATTATTGTGGGAGCCATAACTTTGTTGAATTCAAATCATTTCTATATCTGATATCAACGTTATTACTTTTCTTACTATGATTTAAACGTGTGTGAAATAATAACCTGTTTAGAATCTCTTTGGTCTAGGAACCATGTTTCTGTTGTAATTACAGTTAGTTGTCGCGAATCAAACGTTGTAAGTAGACATTTCCTGACTTTTGGTCCTAAAAATATTGTACTTTAAATTATTATATTTTAGATTTTTTGAAAATTTTAATATTAAACTTAAAAAAATAACAAATACTATAGCTTAAAGAGAAATTTTGAGTAATAGTTCATTTTGATCACAGACTACTGTGATCATTAGCCCTATAGTTCATTTTGAGTTAATAGTGCATTTAGTATTTATTTCATTTTCACTATAGAATGTTTTAAAAATTTCATAAAGATCACAATAAGTGCTCAACATAATAATAGTCTAACAAGTATATTTACAGAAACAATGATGTAATCTTGACTTAATTTATTTTCCCTTGCAATTTCATTAAAAACACCGATAGATATGTTATAACTATTACTTACAATGCTGTTCTTGTAGGATTTAAAAATTTTAACTTAAACAAACTCTGGCTTCCGATTATTTTACGAAATACCGACTATTCTAATTTAACACGTTCCGTGCCAAGTCCTTTTTGCCTGACTTGTCGTTCAGGCCATTTGATATTTCTCTTGCTTTAATAAAATCAACCATTACATGTAATTATTACTGTAAATAACAATTAAACAAACTTATGTGCTTTGTTCTATACTGCATTTTGTATAATGCCTCAATCTTATGGTAGAAGTATTTTTTTACAGAATTAAATTTGTCATAAACATATATTTTCAGCGCATTAAATAAATATGGCTGAGTGTACCACCGGTGGTACACGTGGCCTGAAGATCAAGTTTAACGTGTACCACCGGTGGTACACGTGGCACGGAACGTGTTAATAATATAAGGAGAAAATAAATGAATGGTTACACTTAAGTTTTTGCCACATTAATAGAGACAAATAGTAGATGTAAGAAAAACAAAGACAGAAAGTTGTAAATCATTCTCTTGTAAACATAACATAAAGTGTATTCCATGAGTACCTCTGCTATACAATGGAGTGTGTTCCATTAGTACACATGAAAATCTATATAAGTTTGTGACAATTATATGAGAACCTACAGTTCATATAAACACCATCAGTAAATTCACGTACTGAATTAATAGGAAGAATTCGAAACCGCATTAACTTTTTTATTTAACAATTACCGTCACTATTTCGTTCCAAAATTTATGTTTACAGATAGGGATATGATAAACGTATAAGCCACACATACAGATTTAAGTACTTCATAAAATATTAATCAAGGTGATTTTACTAAAATATTATTAGTAAATACTAACTGATTCCAATTCAAAGTATTAGGATTAACTAATGAATATTAATATGAGGAATTAGAAACTATGATGTTCACGGTTCCCATAATAAATTTCCTTAAAAATAATATTCATATAGGTACTTCATACAAATCGCAATTTAAATTTAGCCAATCAATTTCTTAATGTCAAATAGATAAATCCAAATCAAGTAATCCCAAGTTGAAACATTTAAATGAAAATAAAATTATTACTATTCTGAAATAAATTTAGTTTTATTATTATTATTCAACATTCCTCCTTTTATTTTATTATTATTTCTTCGACAAAATGTCAGATACTTGAAACAGTATTTACACTTCCTTCTCTACTGAACAATTTGACAGTTTTGTCACCGTAAATCCTGGGACCCGATTTCGACCCAGATCGGAAAAGGTATTCGAACTAGATGTTTCAGATAAAACGAAACGAGATAAGAAGCCCCCTGAATACTGGAATTCCTGTATCTGAGAATCTGAGAGATCGTCGCGCGGAACGCTTCTAATGCGGTTCAATTTCGAATTCCAGGATAGGTATAGAGTTTCGAAGGAGAAAAGATGGTGGCAGGCAAAAGAGCCGACTGACACGATCCGAAACAAGAGAACAATCCCCTTGCCAACCCTTCTCTGGTGATTAATGTATGCAAAGATAGCGCGTTCGGGAACAAGCCCGTCCTACCGATCGGTTGAAACCAAACGAGACAAGCAAAAGCAATTTCTCTGACGAGTTCACTTAACGACTAGCTCGATTGACGAATTAGTGTCTGGAAAGACACAGACAATGCCTTCTTCCAATTAACAGTAACAAATAAATGTTGTCTCAAGAAAAAAATAAAAATTATACCGGCTGTTTCATTTATATCTGCCAGGATAATATCATTCTTACTCTGGCTAATACAGAAAAATATATGATAGTTCTTGTTTCCTTGACATCAATAAGCCGTCAACGCCGATTTCAACAACCTTGAAATATTATTGTTCAACTTCTTTCTAGATATGCTGGATGATTCACGCAAAAGTATCAGGCCATAATTATATCACCAGTGCCAATGCAAGAAAATATTAAATGAATAAATGATTCAGAGATACTATATTCATGGAACTAAGCCTAAGTGGTGCATGTACATTCACCAATTGCATTATTCCTTTAAATGGAAATGCATCACTTTCATTACATAGATTAAAAAAGTTATTATTTATCAAGATATTTTAAGGCACATCGATAAATAATGTTTTTAAGATGAATATAAAAAATTATACAAATATATTAAATTTAAAAATACTGAGTTTCATTATTTTTAAATTATGTAGATTTCTAATTTTACACATGTATTTTACGAATTACCAAATAAACATAAAAGTGGATACTACGGGGCACAACTGAACTGACTAAATTTGTTCTAATGAATTATCGGAATAAACTGTCCCTGACGCAGGGTCTATTTAGTTATGGCTAACATCAAATCTGTATACATATAATGCAGGTTTTGAAATGTTAGGTTAAATTAGTAACGGTAGAAGTCTTTAAAATTATTGTATTTTTGCAACATTATTTATGAAAATGTATATCATTAGCTTATATTCCAACGTTTAATCATCGTAATTAAACTTGCCTTCCACAGCAAACACATAAACTATTTGATAATTTTCTTATATTACAAATTAATCGTACTGTTTAATCGACACTCATTTACAACCGTATTAAGGACTCTGGCTGCTATTGCAACGGTACAAAACATATTTAAGATGGAAAATTTAAACTGTCCAAATGTACCCCATATACAAACGTGACTCGGTCTCCCTTATAGTATAAAACGGTATAAACTTAAATATCAATCTTGATTAATTTTAATGATTTTGAATATGAACATGTATAGTTGGTCGCTCTAAGTTCCAATATTAATCTGACCTAACTTAATCAATTGATTTAACCATTTAACCTATCATTTTGTTCACAGTTAAGTCAATCACAGAAAACCGATTTCTGGCACAATGTTATGGCGAATTAAGAAAGTTAAAATATTAGAAATAAATTTTAAGATTCAACCGTCGTTAAAACCACGAATTAGATTTGTCACATTTAAAGTGTATGTAGAGTGACACGATGTTATCAGGCAAGGGGATAATTGATTAAATTAAATTAGGCTATATAAATATCAGATAGCCGGCCGCCCAAGCAGGAACATGTCAAGTTATAAATTTCCAAATAACCAATTAATTTATTTCACATTGTTCACAGCAAAAAATGAATTTGCCTCACATTCAAAATAAA
Source organism: Megachile ligniseca (assembly GCA_945859555.1). NCBI lineage: Eukaryota > Metazoa > Arthropoda > Insecta > Hymenoptera > Megachilidae > Megachile > Megachile ligniseca. The sequence continues at coordinate 1,780,174 of OX243777.1, forward strand.
CGAATCAAGTGATTCTTAGTTACACATATAATAATACTATAATTTTTATATTCATACAATTTTATATTGCTATATTTGATTTAAATAGTAGACTAATAATGTAATAATTTTAAATTCATAATTTCCATAATTTCTCATTCAAATTTCTTTCTCGTTGGCACTTGAAGACAGTTCAATCCTCAACTTTTTAAATAAATAGTTAAAACGATTTCAATTTTTTTGAAAAGCAAAAAGGGTAAGTACACTAGATCTTTATCATTTTGAAAAAATTCCAATTGATCGGTGTAACGAAGGCAATAATGAAGGATAATATTCAATATACCTCGTTACTTATAAATTACGGCTCAAATAGCATTTAAATCATATGTACTAGTATTCACTTAAATGAGAAACTCAGTTTCTTATGACTTATCGATGAGAATATAAGTACATACCACAAGATTATTCAAATCAATGAAGTTGTTCCTGTCTGCATGATTACAATACTATTTTTGAAATGAAACTACTACGGACGTAATTTAACGCATAATCATTATGGTTCATCATATCATTAGACTTGAGTTTTGTAAAAAGTACAGACACGTTCTAAAATTTCTAAATTCTCAGCTTTTCAAACACTGAAATTCCACAATTTTTAATAATTTTTTATACTTCAAATTTCAATATTTGCTAATTCCCAAGATCAACCATTTTAAATTTACATTTACGCAGATTCATGAAATCTCAAACTTTACAACAACCCAAAAATTAAAATTCCGAAATTTCTGAATCTATAAATTCTCTTACTTTGAAATTTCCAAACCTTCAAATTGTTAAATTTCCAAATGTCAAAGTTTAAAAATTCCCAAATTTTTAAAATCCGAAGCTCCAAACTCCTAAATTTCCAAGCTCCAAATATCCAACTTCACAAACTCTAAAATTACTAAATTCTCAAGTTTCATAAATTCTAAATCGCTACATTCAAAAATTTGTAAATTTGGAAACTTGAAAATTTAAGATCTTGATCATTTCTAAATTCTTAAAAGTTACGAATGTTTAGGTTCTCAAACACTAAATTTGCGAAGTTTCAACTTTGCAAAATTTTCTAATACCCAAGTTCAACAATTTTTAAATGTATGTATAAATTCATTGATTCTTGAACCCTTCAACTTTATGAATGTGTAAATATGTAAACACGCAAATCCTCAAACTTCGAAATCTACAAATTGTCTTCCTAATCTCTAAACAGAAAAATTCCGAAATTTTCAAACACCAAATCGTGTAATTACCAAGTTTTAGAGTTTCAAAATTTCTAAGTTCCGCAAATACTAAATCGTAGAGTTCTTAAGTTTCAACATTTCTAAATTCGCATTCTGCAAATTTTCAAATCTCCAAATTTTGAAATTCTTGAACTCCCAAATTCTCAAATGGCAGAATCTCTAATTTTACAAATTCCTAAATTTCAGATATTTCCAAATTTTTAAACTTCAACATCCCCAGGTCCTCCATGCCAACAAGCAGTGCTTAAATTCCACATTTGCTAGCACCCCGAATATCAATACTCCTAGAAGCCATTTGTCAAATTTCTACCTAAATATAAATTGTATATCCTGTATTCAATAAACGCAGCATCTTAACTTCAAAAATTTTTACTTCGCGTTTCTCCTTAGCGCTGTCTTCTACGCGTATCCTCCGTAGCCCGGTGATCTAATGCCTCCTTTGATATAGCTACACTGCGAATAACAGAGAACACTGTGGCGACTAGTTTTTGGTACACGGTGGACACTGAACACGAGACGGCAAAAAGTAGGAATCCATGACAGCGAGCTTGTTGAAGCGTTTCCAAGGGAGCTTCGAGTTTCAAATTCCAGAATAACCGTGGCTGTTCGGCAAGGAACAGGACACGGGAACAACACTTTGTGGAGGGAGGACAATTCCCGTGGCAACCCTTTCAGCATGATTAATGTACGCGAAGATAGCGAGTTCGAGGCCAAGCCCATCCCCGTGAGGGCGTATTAGTTTTAGGGGAAGGAAAAAGGGAGACAGAGAAACGAACGAAGACGAGGAAGAAAAAAAGAAGGAAAAATAAAATGCTCACATCCGACCTCTTTCATTATAAATGCCCCTGTGTGTTTATTGTCCGGGCCATTCTGTCTCTCTCTTTAGGTGTGCTTCGAGAAACCCGTAAACTCTTTCGGGGATTTTTGGGGGCTGGGCCTGAAAACCGTAGGACGCCTTCCTTACAAGATGCACGCAGTCCGATTTTTCGGCATCGGGTCTATAGATGCTGCTCAACGATAAGGAACGTTGTACGCCGATTTCTTGGATCGAGGATCGTAAGTCTGCATGTACCTGTGCAGCTCGTGTCTAATGAAGCCACGGAATTTCGATCTTCTTTACGATCCAACCTGGCCAAATCTGATTCCGAGGACGGTGCGCTGGGCGGGCAGAGACGTTAGTTGCTGTTTCACGTAAAATTATTACTACTTACCGTGTAATGAGATGGAAGTTTATACGTTTGCGAAATTGTGTTGTTACACCGGCCTGACGACTTACGATTTTGAATCGAAAACGATTTCGGCTGGTAATTTGCTTGTTACAGCTTAAAATGTATTTGTATACTACTTATAACGGAATGACTTTTCGTTTTGAAACTGTACCAAACGTTACGAATTTTTACTTTCAATGACCACAGGGTACTATTTGTGAACGGTTAACTTATTGAATTTATACACGTTTGAGATTAATATTTTAAGATATGTATTTATAATAAAAAGATAACTGTTGGAATGATAATTGAATTTGTTTATATTTTTATTTAGTTTACAATTTTTATAAAGGTAATTACTTACCTTTAATGCAATTTTTTAAAATAAACAATTAATTGTAAAATGCAAAACATAGCATGAATTGACAATAAATTAAAAACAATAGTTACAAAAATATTTCTAAAACAATAGGTAATTCGATAAACTGAGTACAAGAAAATTATTTAATTTAAAACTCCAAGTTTTTGTTTTATTTGAGAAAGATATTCTTATTCAAAGATTCAAATGATTCAATTTACGTCTTGGAATGAAACAAGGTATTTTTAAAATGAGAACACAATCAAACATGTTAATGTGAATTACTACAAACTGAAATTGTTAAATATGTTTCAAGTAATCAATTTTTTAATGATCACAAAGTAGATGAATTAGAAATAATTAACACATTGTATATTTAATTAGGCTGACTATTAATATTTTTAAAGCTTTTACAATTTCACATCTTATAAATAATAAAACTTGTTATAAATGTATCGACTATATTGTAAATTTTTATTTTTTAATATGTTTTTTAATTATATGTATTATTTGTAATAATATTGAAGTTTGAAATATTTTGTTATACTTTTCTTTTGGCATTAGCAATATTATCAAAAGTAGAGTCTAAATTCGAAGATTTAATTTCTTTTTTTGAAGTAAACCTCTATAGCTGTTTGCTCTTGCTTTTTTGTACTTCTTTCATTTTTTTTTAATTTTAATTTCTTTTTAACTTCCTTAATTCCTTTTCGCAAGAGAAGAAAGATTTTTATTTTTATTTTTTCTTGCTTGAATTTGTTCTTAGTTCCTCTTTTCAAATTTCGAAATTCCTCTCGGCGCTTTTCTCTCTTTACTCCCTTCATTTTTCACGGTATTTTTCAATTACGTAGTACGTTGATGGCGTAGAGAATCAGTTATTAAAGTGTAGTACATGTACCTTCGAGAATAGATGGAAAGTATTCAGATGATACATGACAATTTCCGGTTATGCATCATTAATGCAGGCGATCATTATTAACCAGTTAATTGCGTTTGACGTGTAAACACATTAATCTAACATTTTATTTTAGTTTGCTTGACATGTAAACTCGTCGTATAAAATAATAAATGACTTAAAATTAGCTAACAAACAATTTATTATTAATAGTAGAAGCATTTGTCTTTCAGTAAACGCGTATATTCATCATCGCACGATTTCAATTACGCACCCCATGAAGGATATTTTAAAATTAAATTATACAGTTAACTGATCAAGGAAGAAGAATTACTTTAATCAGTTAACTGTGGCGATCTTTTTGCAAAGCGCGCACTAGTGTATGTCGCGATAATCAAGCGATGACGAGTTAGCTCTCAGGAAGTAATGAATCCATCTCAAATTATTTATACTTTTTCTTCGTTCGTTTCATTTCGTATTGACCTCTAAACATTTTAAACATATTAAAATTTACGAATATAATTTAGCTTTCGCCAAAATTACAATTTAAATATCAAATCGTAACAAAATTTTACGCATGACGGTTATAGTCGTCAAACACACTTCACTGGTTAAATATATATATTTTTCAAAAGGTTATATATATTATGTTTAAAATTTCCTATGCAAATTATGGTAAGAAAATGATTGCACTTGCTGACAGATATTAAGAAACAAATGAATCTTTGATAATTCATTAAATATTTAATATTAAATGATGGAAATAAGTTAGTCAAAAAGATATAACATTCTAAATTAAAAAACGATAAATATATTTGAAATATACTACGTAGTAGTAATATTCTGTATTTCATGACAGAAATGGGATATACATTCGGGAATTACAAATTATAGATGCTATAATAGAAACAATGAAAATAATAAAATTCCTTGGAAATGAGAATTTTATTAGAGTGACGTTAGTGCCCAGAAAAATATTTTTATTTTTTATATTTTTATTGTTACTTACCAGCTTCACTCTTAAATGCATCACAGTATTAATTTTCGCTGAAATCATTCTGAGCCACATTTTTTTTTTAATAAAATAAACCACAATTCATAATTAATTTTACAATAATAGTAAAGTTGTTAAAGGGTATTGGGCACCGATACTAAAACAAGAGCTCTGCCGGTTTAAGTATTTATTAAGAACTAGACAGACATACAGAACAACCTCATTCATATTGAGGTTATCTATACCACCAATATTTGTCATTTTTCACAGTATTGTCAGTATTACTAAAATGTATTGGAACTAAATTGTATCTGAATATATTCGGCTAAAAATAATTTCAACCTAACGTGGACACCACTTTCAAAACAAACATGTTTCCAATACTGTCAATCAACCAAACTTCCATCGCCTAAATATGAAGGAATTTGAGTTATTTTTATTATAGATTGCTTATAGATAACAATATTATATTAAGCTTCATGTATTGTTATCATTATCGTCATTTTTGTTCATAAATGGATTTGCCCAACATTTAAAATACACGACTCAATTAGTCAGCTCAGGTGCGCTTGTCTAAAAAAATGGGGTAAGGGATTAAATATAGCATATGTATGCAATGTAATACATATTTATCTTAATTTCATTTTGTAAGTGAGTGAATTGGTTAAATTAGTGAAAGAGTGAATTGGCTCTGTATAAAATCGGCAATTGTTCAGTTACTCAATAATGAGTAATTAAAGAAATTGATAGTCGGTAAAAGTACGTCGAGATATGTTCATCGTTAATTATTTTATTTCTATTTAAAACATATTTAAAAGTAATTTTATAATAAATACAAATGTTTAATTTATTTTCTCTATCATCCTGATAAGGAAGATTATAATTTGACTACATGTATTCACATATTATGACCGTTTGAGTAAGCGAAAAATAAGGTTCGAGAATTCATAACCTAGGATATTCGTACATAGACAGAACTAGTATTTCCGTTAACTATTTGAAAATATTATTGTTTACTCCACTTTACATGGTATTACAATTCCTTATTACAATTCCGTTCCTCGAAATTTGTAACTGTATGTGCCAGGTGCTTCTTGAATAGGCTCTGTAAGCTTTAAATACCCCGAGTCCTGAAAATCCTTTACAATCTTAATACCATCTTGGACCCGAAGTTCGACTATCGGTCTAATCGAAATTCTCGTGTGCCAAACTGATTGAGATTAAAATTCATATATATCATCGACAAGCTCTCTGGTCATCGTTGGAAGACCCGAAGAAAATCTCGGCTGAATGCTGTGCGTCGAGATTGATTAATTGAAGGTTAAGGGTTTCGGGGCGTTAAGTGGTTCACTGAAATGTTTCTATGGGCTGAACGGTGGGAGCCATGAGAGGCCGCGCGTGGATTCAAAGCCGGACGAAAGGACAAAGGAAAAAGAAGGAGAAGAATGCGACCTCGACCAGTTGCCGCTTCTTTCGTGTCAAAACACGGCGCTAATACATCATTAAAAGAACGCGCCCCTAGCGTGTCGGCCTAGCGCCACTGAGGGCTACAAGGACACCTTATAATCGATTGGCCTTATTTTTCGATAGGATACTGCGTCTTCGTTACAAGACCGCCTTCCCATTTATTCGCTCTTATCGTTATTTAGTGACCGTTGATTGGGTGTTAAAGAACCTGTTGATTATGAAGAAAGAGAGGGTACTGTACCTAAGGAAATTTTAAAAATTTTTGTGAGATCATAATTGTAACTAATTTTGAAGAGCTGTAAAACCATTTAGATAAAAGGGTTTCTTCTTAAAACTACACTGGTAATTTCGATATATTTTTAGACAATTATTTTATATATAGCTGATATATTTTGTGCTCATAAGTGTCCTTTGGTACATGATAAGTGCTCATAAGTGTCCTTTGGCAACAATACTTATGTAGGTAAAAAATGGTATTGGTTATTGAAATGCCTAAATTTACAGAGTATCTTGTAATTGGGGGTATAACAGAATATGGGCTGATGCCATGTGAAATAATAAGTCGAAAATATATAATAAAATTTGTTCATAGAAGGATGTTTTTGAGAAAGTTTAATTGGAAAATTTGTCAAAATATTTTTAAGAAAAATTGTTTACGTTAAAAACGATGATAATTTCAGCAATCTTTTTGTTTATTCAGCAAAGAATAATGTAATTATTAATGTCGATAAAATTATTGTTATTAGTCCTCTGTGATATTACTTATGTGTGTATTTCATCGTTTCCGACTAAACTCATTGTGTTACAACTACTTTAGCACGTACATGAATAATATCAGGAAGAATAACAACTGGTAACATACTTGTATGTTAGCAATATTAATAATTATACGTATCAATTTATAACACTCATTAATTGTTACATTAACGACAATCTTAACACTGTCATCTTCCTTGCTGTAAGCAAATTTTCTTAGAAACATTCAATGAATTTTTTAATTCAACTTTCTAGAGAACCAAGCCTTATGTGAATAAATTTTATTCTATATTTCCTACTTTTTCGTTCAAATAATATTAACTCCTATCCGATTGTATCACAAGTTATATGACAACCTGTATAATTATTATTACCTAAGAACAAATACAACATTATGTTTACAGACTATCTGATTTACAGAGCGATCTGAGAGTAGCCCATACCTAGAGCACACTTTTAATAACGAAAATTTTCACCTTTACTTTAAATGCATAATTTATAACAAACATTGCTTTTGTTCAGTTTCTTTTACTTTTGTACCGTAAGGAAAACATGTTTTATATACGATATGTAGACCGAATTGGTACATTTTAAAAATGTTTAAAAAGACTTGATGTCCAAAAATTAAAGTGGTGTCTAATATTTAGATCATTTTTTACTAATCGCATTTAAAAAATCTCTAGTTTTGATCTTTAGAATTTTCTTCGTAAAAGTCGGCAAAAATATGTACTGAAGATACTAGAAACTCAAGAACATTCACATAACACTAAACAAGTATCCTTTGCAATTATATCTGACTAGATGCTTTTAATACAAGGTTACCAGCCATACAGTAAATGCATTTTCCTTGTATTTCAAGAAAACAATAACGTCGTTTAGTACATTTTCCTTTACATAGAGCATCTTCTTCTACACTTTTCTCATGAACATAAATATCATTAACGTAATCTTTTAGACTAAAAAGGCAATTCACACTTCCTGTTTTTATTTAACACAGCAGTTTAAAATAATATACTTTTTATCCATATACATTTCAGAGAGTTCTTTCTATTGTTGGTGTTTTTCATGTAATATACTGCTGCGGTTAAACTTATTTTTTTTTATCGAAATTAATAGAAGGGGTACATAATGAAATCACAAAAAACTTGTTTAATCGGTTTCACGAGATAATTATAATTAAATATTGAAATTATATTGTAATGTACATTCTATCTTAAAATGCGTTATATTGCAACTTATAAAAATGTAATGAAATGTGATATCTTTAATTTGTTTTAAACAAAATAATCTAAATGATATGAAATATTTCCACGATCTACTGTATGTGGTTTAGAAATAAAATTATATCAGGAAATAGTCAAACAAGAAGCAGTAGATATCAATGATGGAAAAATAATTTTTATCAAAAGATTTCGTCAACCCGTCAACAAAAAAACTTTGAGTTACTGCGTTCCCACAACAGTTTCTTTGAGTACAAGCGGTTAATAATAATTGATGAAGTTCAATCTTTTTCGAGTAAAATGGAACATTTATATTGAAGTATGCGAGAAATAAAAAATAACTTGATTTAATACAATTAATAAAAAAATTTTATGGTCAAAATAAACGGTTAAATTATTGTATAAAAAGTACAACTGGATTTTTAGTTCTTCCAAAATTCAATAAATACTTTTACTTGATTAGATTAGAAAAATTTTTATTTTCAACAAGCTTCCTTTATTAAAAATGTGAATTATCTAATATAGAAATACATGCTTCTATCAATTAGCAATAATTTACTGCTACCTCATTGATACTTAATAGCAATAATATCCTTACGTTATCATTATAGCTAATGAGATAGTTCAGTGTAACGCATAATTTTATGATTTAAATTTATTTACATATTCAAACCTATCCTAACGTATAATCTTATCAGATTTATTTATTGTTGTTTATTCTTGTTTAACATTAAGTCAGATTTGAAGATTGAACACGAATGTGTAACGTAGATACAAACGTTAAAATTACTCATTACATTCCAAACAATAATTCTTTTCTTATTATGCTTTTTCAGTTTAGTTTGTTTAGCATGTGAGTTGTAGGTAAAAAGTAAAGTAGATAAATTATTAATGTAAAATGACGAAATGACTTCACTATATTTGAATTACACGATATCTGAACTCACCTAATTTCATTTGTCTTCATATTTAAAACAAAGCGTTACAGAATTGAATTAATGTTAATGGAATCTCGATAATAATAAAATCTAGCGTTAAGAGGGTAGGAATCTTAAAGTATTCTGAACAATATATGTGCAATACTAATGTTTAAATAAAATTATGGTATAATAGTCGTTACTTAATCCTAATGCTTCGATTAAGAGGATATTTTCGCTAATTAATAAATATTGAACACAGAAAGAAATTTATTGACAGTTAAAACACTAAAAACTGTATTAGAAACGAAATGCAGTTTGAACGTATCAAGTCAGCGAATTCATAACATGCTAAAAAATGATATACAATAGTTTAAAAAATACACAGTTCTGTAAAATACTACTTTTGTTTGAAAAATAATCCTAATTAAAATTTATATTCTTCCTATTTTCGATCCTAAATTGATTTGAATCTACATCCAGTGATGATTTGAATCAAAACCATTACTTTACATTAAGGTAAAATTCATCCATTTAATGTTCCCATAATATCAGCTAAGTTCAACGATAATCTTCTTGCGATAATTACGTCGCTAATTAAAGTGTTAAATATAAAAATCAAATTTGTAGAAATAAACCACTTAAGTTTATGTTACCAGAAATTTACTAAGTCTATTAAGGTTTATTCGGACGAAGCTGATGACCCAGAAGAAAAAAAAATGGACGTTATGTACAATGCAATTGGAGAGCCTACAAATCTACGCAATCTATGTAATTATTACCGTAATTAGTGTATACGTAGCTCTAAATGGAAGAAGGGAAAACTTTCTAAGTGCCTTGAATGGTGACTATTAAGAAAATTTCTCGAGCTATTAAGAAAATATTACGGTAACAGTAAGGAAACGTACCATTTTCTGTTATTAGATTAATATTCTCTGAAGCGTGTTTCACTATACGTTTCAGTATAGTAACTTACTGTAATCAAAATAATCGATTTATTCACCTTTTCAATAGTTCTAATAATTGAGTGATTAAAACGTTTACAAAAATTTATATTTTTTAGGATGGTGAGTTTCCCACTATGTACTCATAGCTGTAGCAAGAAATGGATGAGTGTGTGTGCAAAAATAACTCGTAAATGTACAATATAATAATTTTGCATACGATTTTTGAGAAAAATAAATTTGAAAATTCTTCAAAATATTTGTGACAAAACAATTCAATTATATACTTCTCGACTTTTCTGTTATAACAAGAACGAGTGAACAGAACGCACATGAAAAGTAATGCTAATTTTCTAATTAAAGTTAAACTAATTTAATAGCTTCGATTTTCTAAAGTCAATATTGAAACTTTTATTGGAACTTTTATGTATACAATATAAATATACTTAAATTACAAAAAACAAGAAATAAATTATTACGAACGTATAAAAATATGTAAAGTATATGAATTAAAAGGGAGAAAAAAGTATTTTATAATGTACATATCTTTGCATAAACATCTCTATGAATATTTCGATATATATATAGTAATTTATCGATTGCACTATATTTGAATTTGAATATTTATTGTAAGTACTACAATAATTATAAGTAAATATGTGAAAGATCACGAATTTATTTATCAGCATAATACTATATAAATAATTTATTAGCCATATAAAAATTTATGTATTAAAAACATTGAAAATTAATATATAATTACGAACTTTCTTAAAGCCATATATTATTAATTTTAATCCCGATATTTATCAGTGAACATACTCTTATCCGCTAGATAACTGCCACTGTGACGATAAACTTCTCTTTACGAATTTAATAAATTATCTTCCTGAAGCAACACAAATGAATATAATTTATTATACCGGTAGGATAAATAACATGCTACCTCAGAATGTATGCCAGTTATGATGGTCGAGTTAATTTATTTAATTAAACATCCCATTGATCGAGAATCGCAAATGGCAGAATGAATCTTTGCATGATATATCTGGACACGTGATAATATTTTACGTGTTATAATTACTCTTATAAATTCTTCATACTTCATATATAGATTATTTAGCTATGATATACATTAGCATCACTCTTTTAAACGAAGCATTCTGCTCCTGTATTCTGATTCTATCTGTGTTGACGGTTTTCGATATCTTAACAGATTAAGAACCAATCAGTAAAATGACGTAATTCTTGCATTCGAGATAATATATTATAACAACATGAGATTGAACAGAACATTTACTATGCAAATATTGATACTGTAGTTTATTTGTAATAAAGCGTTGTAGATATGTGTATGAAAATGATCGAAAATATAGATAGTAACAATTATAAAATAAATTCATTTAATAAATTTTTAATGAAACAGACATTTCATTACACTGATCAGTATTTGGGCCATTCATTACGCACTTCTCATACATGTTCATGCACAGAATATGAATCCGTACTTTGTTCACTTCTTGCTCCAGCTTTTGATGAAAAATTTTAGCTCCGAAAGCGTTTTGCGTTCAAATGATTTAAAATTATTGCAAATTATTTTATTATCTCGTCCAATTAAAATGATATGTTACCGAGGCAACAGAAACATTTAAATGTGTTCAAACACCGATCAAAGCGGAAATGACATAAAAAATGTATTCAATTTTCATCGTAATGGATGCATTTATAAATATCCAATTTCATGGGTACTTATCCATCTATTACAAAAACTTATGCTCTTAGAGAGAATTTAAATGCACCATGCAATAAAGTACGGGGTCAAAATCGGACATGCTTATATTAATTTTATCCAAAGTTTCGTGAAAACCAACGAATATTTTACGAAACTGTCATGGTAAAAACAAAAACTGGCTCGAAAACCATGGCCACTTCTGTATACTTCAAATAAAAGGGGTCTGGTTAAAAATAAATCGATAGTAAAACGAGTTATCAGGCCATTCAAAAAGGGACAGAAACTCGAAAAGGGAGAAGAAGAGACTGCGTGGTGAATAAGTTGAATGACAAATTGATGCAGTGTTAAATTGGCGAACGAACCGATCCATTCGGAGATAATATCCGTAACTTTTAGGTGCGAGCCGAGCAGTCTGAATCGAATTTGCGACGCCTTCAGGCTCAGTCGTTGCACACGGCAAGTTTCTAAATTAGTCTCAACTCATCCTGATTGGACACCGGCGTAGCAAGTGCTTACCGATCGCGAACCGCTCGTTCGATTGAAGATTTATCACGGTTCGATCGACGAATATTAAAGACCAGTATGTTCACTGTGATTATGCCGCTCTGCGTTCAACAGTATCGTTCTGAATGACGACTAGTGATGGGAAGGAACGCTTCGCAAGTAAAGTGACCAACTCTATATCTCGAAAGATAAAAACAAAATAAAATTCACCCTGTTTCGTTCACAATGATGTTGGAAGACGTGAAACGACGATGCGAACAGAACACTCTGATCGAGTCCTTGACTGTCTTCTAAAAAAATAATTTATACCTGCATCCGATTGATCGCTACTCACACTTCAACGTACCCAGATAACGATCGTGATTTATAATCGTAAAGAAGTATAATAACAGCTTTACTGGGTCATGATTGAAAGGACAGCTTGTCCGCTTCATTTCTCACGTTTCGAGAAAAGAAATAGATGAAAAAATGCTGTCTGTCCAGATTTAAATGTGATTGATCAAGTTATGATAAGAGATATACGATTCCTTTTTATTTTGTTCAATGTTTATCATGTTTAATATAGATTGAATTGATTGATTGGGTAGATGTACAATTACAGCTCATCCATTTTCAGTATGAGATGTAAAAAAGACATTGCATATTTAAATTTTGAAGAAGGTAGAAATACAAAAATGATAAAATATTAGCCTGTGTTTGCAGCCCTTTATACAGAGTGACGGTTAAGTCAATAGATACAGCAAGATATCACTAGTATTCTGACATCTACTTGTCCGAATGTTCATAGCGTTTGATCGTAAAATCACGTTAAAATCTGTACGTAATCAAACGTGATGATGTTACAAAATTTTACTCACTGTATAATGTACAGACGTCAACCCACAAGTTGGCGGGTGAAGAGGTTGACCCAAAATAAAAAAAGCTATGTCTATCCCCATCGTGAACACTTCCAGAATTATATTTCGTCAAATAAGAGAAATAATGATAGTAACAACTACATCACACAATTTGCTGTATTTCACTCATTCTCGAGATACTTGCCGGCTCATTGTTTTTGGCCTAATTGGTGTACCTGACCGCTCGAACCAATTGTTCCTACCGCCGAAAATACGTGCGAGTCTACGCGTCCGTTCCTATATTCTGAATAAGTGGAGCTGTAATTTTTGTGAATACCTGAGTTCTTTACGCGTCAACTCGTCTGTTGACATCGGTAGGCTGTTTTTCATTAAAATCTTTATCCAATCAACAACAATCAGTTTATGGAAGTATTTTGCATTCTTGAAACAAGAATAATCAAATTTGGAATACGAAAACCAGTTATGATAAAATTGTAAAATTAATGATACTGATATTACTTTTTATTGAAGACAGTGCAAATGATGCGAGAATTTGTTGTCAAACAAAAAGTCAACTGTGAAAAATCGCTTTCATTACGTTGCACATCAGAGAAATTAATCTTCATCAGTGAAATTAAAAAATTATAAAGCTACAGTGCATTTAAGTTTCAATATTTCTTTAAATACATTGAATTAGTACTACTGATGTTGTCAAGTCATTAAAAATTTCATTAGAAGTTTTCTTAGTGAAGATGAATATGAATTCACGTTTGCTTGCTAAACAGTTAGGAAACTTATTATTTCCATTACGCTCCATATTTTTTGTTAAGTACATTTATAATTTCTCGGAGTAAGCTGATCTCGAAGGAAAATCATCGATTAATCAAACTTATTGTGAAAGCAATTAATCATGTTCAAGTACACGCATAATGTACTGGATATGGAGACAAGACAGAACGATCAAATGAATCATATCTTTAAGCGCGTGAGGTTACGATCATTTTTAATTGATTTTCTCGACAAAATAATATATGGTGCAGTGTACCTACTTGTATAAATCTGTTTTACATATTTATCCTGTGTTTATCTAAATAATACAATTTCAGCTTTCCACTCTAGCTATCGTTAAAAAAATATGATATATCGATTTTAATGTTAATCGCATTTTTAATACTTCAAATGAGAACATTTATAGTTGTAAACTCCCTAACTTATTAAAAACTTGCTCGTTGGATTTATATCTCCAGAAATATTACTGTTCAATTAAAATTTCATCCGGTTTCTTCTCATTTTACGTTCAAGCTCTCATAAAGAAGTATGGCATATTAATGTAAATACAACTGCCATTTATAATATATTAAATAAAAACTTGTATAGTAATATTACAATATGCTAAAAATACGGCCATTTACAAATATTACTTCAACAAAATTTCTAATAATATCACATTATAGTACGGCCACAAAAGAGTACGAAATGATCCCAATCAATTCACCTGTATTTTTTTCTCAAACTGTCATATCTCAAAAGTGTTCAGCTACAATTTTAGCTTCTTATATTAAAATCGAAAACAATTTTGAATTTTTCTATGAAAACTCATTTTTCACGTTAGTTATATTATAACTAACATAATTTATAACGTTATTATAACTAAAATAACGTTATAACAAATAAAATTGTAACTCCTTTGACAGAGAAGCCTTGATGTTTCATAAGATTTTAGAGAAGAATTCCTGATACGTTTAAGAAAATTTGAATATAACAAAACTCAAAAATATTTATGAAAAGTGATTTTATTTATGACATATAACATGACTTTTGATTCACATTGGATACCATTGATAAATGGCTAAAAAGTTCTAAACAAACTTATTCTTGAAGAAATCTAGTTGCCCTAAAATCGAGTTACAGAGGTAAAATCATACACCTGGACATGCAACGAATTAATTCGAGTTCAAATAAATACATATTATTTTGACTTACAGAGATTTTGCAGCGGCACGAATAGGAATGAACAAAATTTTAGTCTTGCAGAGAGTTTCAAACTATTAAACTTAAATCGAAAAATACGGAACATACCTTATTCAAGGTGTCAGATAGGTAAAAATTAGTTCGCTAGATATCATCAACTATGCTTGTGAAGGGGTTAAAAGCCCTCTGTTGCGGAGAGGAGATAATATCAGAGAGCAGGGTACTCGATTATTTTCTTTTATTTTTCACGAATCGAGGTACCATGGTTTTCGAACATAAATCACAATACGTGCATTGCTGGTACTACTTAAGCAATATACCGCGCATAATTCAAGGCTTGTAACGGCCAATATCTTAGAAGAATACGCAGTTTTTTAGAAATAACCTAGGAAAAAGTACGAAACGGAAAGGAGTCGAACTATCATCGATGCTCGACCGAACGTATTACTGATCTGCAATTTCCCATGTTTCGAATCTGCGATAAATAATATACGGGTCGAAGAAGAAGAGGAAAAAAGGTGGGGTTGAAAGAGACTCACGTGTGCCGCGTTCCTTCGATGGTATTTAAGCACCGATCGCAGAAAAATATCTCGGCTATGTTACATTTTCGAATGAGAAGCTCGAGAGCAACGGAAATAGGTGCAAAAAGCGTACGGCGATACTTACGGATCTGGTAAAATTAGTCCCTATTCGTTCAGAGAGTACCCCTTGATAACATGGGGCAATGTCAGATCAATGATTTATGATACTTGAATGAATACTCATTACAGGCAAGTACAACCAGACCAACGATTACTGGAATTACCCAACATCGATTTAACGTGTCCTTATCTGTGTGCGCGACTTATTTAAATAACAATAATGCTGTTCCTAAACGCTTTAGGATGTCGGGGATACTTAAGAGTACTTTGAAAACAGGAATTATTTGCAATAATATTGAATAAATGTTAATATTTCTTTTTTTGCTAAAGTATCAGCAATTAAATCATAAATAATGTTGCCCTTTTTACCGCGGTTATGAGAGGAAACGTTATTTGTTTATATAATACTTCATCTGTTTGGGAATTATTTACTAATCATCTAGGAATATGTACTATTGTTATATACAAAAGTATTTTTGCAATTATTTTTAATGTATATTATTAACATAATATAAATATATTTAATAAATTACTTATAAAAATATTTAATATATTTATTATTATTTAATATGATCATTTGAGGATTTGATAATTTCTGTAAAAATCGAATATTACGTTTAATGTAACAGATGTTGACATAAACATATTTTGTTATTCTGGATTTTTGCATTTTTATATCATATCAGTAATAATTTTAACTCGAGGTAATACCTGATTCGCATTTTTCTACACTTGAAAAGACGTTCTACCTTAAAAGATAAAAGTTAAAGACATTCTTATTATATTGTCATAAGAGTTTCTAGTAACTACAATAAGTATATTTTTTATATATACAATAAGTCTACTCTTTGGATCATTTCTCATAGAAACGTATTTGGATACAGGCTATTATTGCAATTATAATATTAGAGTCAAATTAACAATTTGTGAAATGTCTCAAATTTTTGTACGAAATAAAAACTAAATATATGAAACTGAAGTTCTTTTTACTTTTGAACAGTTATTAGATATTGTATTGATCTTAGACGACCAAAATATAGATAATTATGCAGAATCGATATTTTTCCGAATTTCTATATTTTTTCGCAACTTTCTTGATAAAATTCCGGTTATGCAATCGGACTAGGTTCTTTATAAATAGCTTTGTTCTGAATCCGACAACGATAATTAATCGGGGGTGGCTAAGTTAGCTTGGATTAGATGAAGTTAACATAACCCAACATCTCTCTAGTTCAGCCCAAAACGAGGTCTATAATTATTCAGTTCCACATGGATTTTCGACTTTTACGCGAAGCAATTTCTACCCGTCGTGTTGCGATATTATTAGTATTTTATTAATATCATCAAAGTTAAGATAGTGCGAAATTAGTACCTTATCCACAGGAGTAATTACATTAATCGTTATTAATTTAATATATCAATAATTCAATTTGTTTTTTATTTTTTTGTGCAAGTTGCGTATTTCTGTTACTTAACAAAACATGCTAAATATATTATTTCATTGTATTCGTTTCAGACATTTATAACAATTGCAATATTTGATACCAGCAAATTTTCAATACAAAATTGTCTAAATGTTTGACTTTGTAGGGAACGGAACGGATTGAAATTTTTAAAAACATGTGAGCGAGAAAATTATTTACTTTATTTAATTAATTTACATTGGATGTGTGAATATACATATAGTTTACATTGGAATTTATAATGAAATATATCTACATCTAAATATCACAACCAAAGCATTAAATTTATAATAAAATCGCTGAACTAAAAAAAGTTTTGACTGTAACCAGTTCTATGATAAAGTCAAAACACTGCTAGTAGACTATAGAATGTAATTAAAAAGATGTTATCTGTTAAAATAATTCTTCTATCTTCCAACAACAACAAAATATTGTACAGAATATATTTTATAATAATGTATAAGGTATGATTTACAATGTTTCGATGATTCGAGACGTCGAATGTTCGAGGGATCGTTAGGATTTTGTTTTTGCACGCGTACCGTTTGCACGCGTTCCCTCGGGAGAGAAACGTTTGAGATGCGTAGATGAAGAGACGCGTAGACGAAAAAACACATAATATTAATTATTTGATCTTACTAAATATATTAAACCTATAACATTTTGGTTCAATCTTAAAAAAGTTATTCCGTTTTTGAACACAGTATATAAATACTTTTTACCGATTATAGGTACATTTAAATACCTGTGATGTATTTTTATACCTGCGTCATCATTTTCATTGCACAGTCAAACAAATAAACACGCAATTACAGATTATTTTGCAAGAATCTTGAACGAAGTTGAACATAACTTTGCACTGTGGTGTATAAGTTGTAATCATATTGTGCCACAAAGTAGAAAAACAGTAAATATTGGTTAGGGCGGTCACATAGGCTTTAATTTGCCGTACAATTTACTTGTTCAGCAACTGTATACGGATACATCTACGGATAATTTCGTTCGTGACAAAAAAATTGGCGGTATGCACATAATAATAGAAAATTGATTGACTTCAGTGTATACACGTTACGTTGTGCAAGATAATTTACGTTTGAATAACCAATACTTACGGCAAGGTGGGACCGTGTGACCGCCCTTACACGAACAAAAAATATAAATATCAGGTTTTTTGTCTTGTTTTGCATCGACGTAAAACTATATCCTTCACGATTTACATTTATATTATAATATTGTAATAAAACATCTGTGTACTGCTGGTTAACACTTTAGTTTTATTTGAATTTATACCGTGTACCTGAAAAGTTTGTGAAATGTAGGATATCATGCATATTCATTTCGAATTTGGGAATTTGAGAATTTGTCACTTTAGATTCGAAAGTTTATTTTGACTATTTGGGAATTTAGATGTTAAATAATGTGGAAATATGGTCTTTTGGATATGTAAGAGGTGAGCAATTTGAGAAATAGGAACTTTGGGGCTTTGGAAATTTTGGAAATTGTACAATTTGATATTTGGAAATGTGAAAATTTGGAAAATTGTGAATTTGAGAGAACGAGAATGTGAAAATATTAAGATTCTATAATTTGGGAATTTGGAGAATTGATAACCAAAGAATTTGAGAATTTCAGGATTTTGTAATTTAGAAAGTATGAGTTAAAAATTTGTAAATTTGAGAATTAGTAGCTCGAGAATTTGGAAATTTTTAAAGTCAGAAACTTGAGGATTTGTAAACTTTTGAAGACTTTCAAGATTTGGAATTTGGGGAATTTGGGAATTTTAGAATTTTAGAATTTGAGAATTTGGAGAATTCAAGAATTTGGGATTTGGGAATTTGGGAATTTGGGAATTTGGAGAATTCAGGAATTTAAGAATTTGGAATTGAAGAATTTGATAATTTAGAAATTTAGAAATATGAAAATTTGATCCTTGCATCTGGAAATTTTGAAATTGTTGACATTACAGACTTATAAATATACGTATCTATGAATTCGTGAAATAGGAAATTTAAAATCAATGTACAACGACTATATGCTTATATTGATCGTGAGACTTCTACAATGTTGAAAACGTTTATTTTCTTCGCTGCATCAGAAAGTTGCATAGGAATGTTTCTCACGAAACAGGGATTATTACATTCTGTAAGGATTATCCCTTTAAACCGGAATGGTACAAAATAATGATAGTTAATTTATTTTTAAATATTTAGCCTACAGATACAAAACGTGTAGTAGATCAACAAGAATATTGAATAGATACCGGCAAATATTCTAAAACGTACATAATTTTATCGAAGAAACTACGGTTGCCGCAATCAGGAATTTATCATGATTGAATTGTCGTTTATGATAGTGATTATCTAGCTACAAGTTGCTGAGTGTTCATTTGCATCGACAAACCGGCTATTCCCTTGCAGGAAACGCGGGTCTTTAAATGTAGTTATATATAGTATTGTTCATAAATATCAACAATATCGGTGTAACACGTCTGATGATGTTTCCCGATGGTTATCATCCGTGAGCTTTAGAGATTAAATAACAAATTAATAGCCAATCAAGTTGCTATCGATGCAGGTTTGTGCTTTTGCATTACGTGACCAGATACTACAGGCAATGTTTACCTTTTTTAAGACGTATAAATGAGAGCAATCAGATACGTCCGAGAAACATTACATGGTTGGTTTTTTCTAATGTATTCCAATGTTTTCCAACATAAATGGTAATCTTCAAATGTACGATAGTAATCGACAGCTCGTTAACAGTTTTACTAGGCAGTGAAGAAAAATTTTTAGTTTCGAAAGTGGAGTCATGTAGAACTGTTAATTGCTTAGCTTGTAACATTGATTCGAATTTGCAATGCACATAAAGGTTTAAATGTGGCGAGTCTATATCGTATTTGCGCAAGTATTAAATTTTCAGTTCAATACCAGTTTTGTACCAGTAATCAAACATATACCTAATATTACAATTTTCTTTGTTAATCTTAACATTGCAGCATTAAGTAGACTGACGCAGAAAAAATTGTAAGTTAAGGGGTTAAATTAGCTATATACATAATGTCTCTTTTATTTGTTCTGTTTGATAGAACAATATTGTCATTTTACGATTCAGTATGAAGATTTTTTTTCTGTAAGGAAAATAGCTGAGTAGCGATTTACTCCTGATAATCAATATGTTAAACAACTATGATGTACTGTAGAATTTAATGTTGATTGTTCAGTTTTTAACAATGATAATATTAAATTTGCACAAAATTATGGTTATTGTTATAGCACTATTTAGCTTTATTTATTATTATTTTTGTTTATTAAATTTGCAAAATTCTAGAAGGCCCCATTTAATTTTCCTTCGTTAAAGTATAAATGAAAGATTACAATTCGACATGAATTAGTACCAAGTTAAACAATTGGGACATAGGAATTCATAATTTTCGTGGCATTTAAAGAAGTGCAACTCTTTACCAATTTTTTTTAATTGTTCCACCATAATTAATCTTGATATAAATAAATAATTTCCTCTTATGTATTAAGGTTTTATTTGCAATTTATCAGTTTCTTAAATATATAATCTATCTTGTGTTGCTGAATACAGACATCTTCAAAATACAATATTATCGTAGATTGAAAACAAAGCTGTATATACAACATATGAAAGTTTATTGACATCGCTAATAAAAATCAGAATCAGACGAAGCTCATTTTACTTGTGAGGCAGTATTTACAAAAAAGTTTCTTCAAAAACATACTGCAGATCATTCTTTCCGAAATTCGTACGAACCCAATACTTATCACTGTTCCATCAATCTTTGAAAACTTCAAACACCATTTCTGACAGCCTCAATCGTCACTTCACTTTGAAACTGTCCTACTACGAAAAGGTACATAAAGCTGGTCGCTCACAGTACAAAAAAGACATTCCTTTCGTTTCATATTCTAACCCTTCCTTACGTAATCCCATAGTTATATCTCAGCCGTTCCAGAGTCCGCATCTGACACAATCCATGTCGTGTCTATTTTCAAGCAACCACTCGACAAAAAACCCAAAGGGTTCATTTCGTCTCCCGGAAAGCTCGTAAAGTCCACTTGTCCATCGGACCCTCCTCCTATCCTTTGTTCAACACTTTCATGATCCTTGATTGACATGCAACATTCCGCGAAAAAAAGGGCGGCAGCTACAACAGCTCATCCAATTACGTCCTCGCTCTGAAAATGATCGCAGCCGAGCAAAGTCGGTACTTTTCTGCTCTAAAAATAGTGTTCCGCGGAATGAGCTAATCCCATTGAATTCGTGCGAGCGTTAAACGCAACGGAATCCACGTTAGACAACGGGTGTAATGACATCTGGCCAAGACCAGACGTAGAAAATATTTCCTGCATAAAACGTGAACCAACCGGCCAAGTCAGACCGTACTCTTAAACGCGTTCGACGCTAGTTCGTTGGATGGATTCCTTTATTTGATTAGAGTACCAACGCGATGCGCTTAGGCTAGCACACCGTCCAATTAAGGGGACCCAACGCTCTAGCAGCTACTAAACGACCGGTTTCCTTTTAATTGCACGAACTTGATTAGTTTTTAATCTAGCATAGTTGTCAGTTGCCGGTTATTAAAATATACGAAACATGTTTAAGTAAAGAGGTCACTCAACGTTTGCGCAGTCAATTCCTCAACCGTAGCGCATGTTGAGGAAAACTGAATTTTTAAACCAAATTTTTAATCTTAAGAATTGAAAAAAAAATATTATGTAAATGTATAGTCTCAAATGATTAATTGTATCATCGCTTGCGTTGAGCTAGTATTTTATGATTTCACGTTGACTCACTTCTATATAATAAATAGTAATCTAGTTTAAAAGATGTTTAGGAGCTTTTAATTGAGAAACTTTAGTCTAATATTTATTTCATGACGTTCGTCTTTCATTTTCAGTTTATCTTATATGTATTCATGTCAAATATTCTATGCGGACATTAATAAAATATATCATCAATCAACAGTGTCTTGTGAATACAGATGCATTTATTCTATATAATGTTTATGATTCTATGTACTTTAATGTGCCTAATATGAATATCGTATTTGTTTTTGTGTTTTGATATTATATTTTCGAAAAGGTTTAAATTGATACACAGAACATCTTGTACTCAGAGTCTTATACAAACAGTCTTATACTCAGAACATTACGGATAGTCAGTCAACATTTCTCGACTTAAAAAGTTGTAGTTGAACGCCATGTTGCTTCTATTCGCGTGTGTTCCACCATCGGCCACAAAACGATGCAAAGAATCACTATGATTTACAACTATATGAATGTAGTCATTTTTCAAAAGGGCACGATAATCCCAAGCATTGGTATCAACGTGTCACTGTGTATAAACAAGAAAAACGAGTTTGGTTTGAAATTTATACTCTATGAGTGCATGGTAACATGTTGCTACGGATGTAGGATTAATAGCAACATTTTTACGAATATTTCAGAAGTAAAAAGACATAGTAAGAAAAAGTAAAAAAGAGGATAAGACATTCATATGCAGCATGTCAAAACGTGTGGAATAACGTGTATTGTGTGTTGAAAGCTGCGGGACAGCAGCTTTTAACATTATACAAATACCAAATCATGTAAATAATTTATACAAATGTTACAAATTAAGAAATATGAAAGCGTTGTCATACAGCTAACATGGATAATTTAAGTTCAACAATCTTACATTCGAAAATATGAACATTTAAAAATTTTTAAATTATCAAATTTTAAAATAAAATACATTCCTAAATTTTTTAATATTTACGCACGTTAATTTCGTAATCTTGAAGAACGCCAAATATTTTTGGTATTTTTATGTATTTTGACGACTGAATATGAAATCTGTAACATTTCAAGAAACGAAAAATATTTACGAAAGAAAGAAATATGCATTACGTGCTCCAAAATGTCCATTTACATGAAAATCATGTGTCTTCAAACAAATGGCCAAGGTTACCAATGTTATTTATCAAGCTGGAGGAACCTTTTAATGTATCTCAGATAAGAATCAATTTTATGTTACAAGCACTTCTTGAGAGAAGCACGTTCCAGGGAATACGTGTTATACAATTAAGATCAATTTTTTACGAGTTTTATGTTGTTTAAGATCTTGCTAACCTTCTACCTTTTCTTTTTTGAATGAAATATATCATTTGCAATGTTTCTTGAATTTGCAAACTTATGTACTTGAAATTTTGAAATGTCTATATTTGAAGATTTTGTAAATTTTGAATCTTAAAAATGAAAAGGAGGAGAAGAAAAAATTTCTTAATTTAACTTAAATAAAATTATGTTATGTATGCGTAATATTAAATCTGTAAGTGTTTCGACCTCAAAAGATTAATTCAATCCTCAATTACGATGAACTCTTGTAACTTGATTTCAAGTTGACTCATTTTGACATAATAAATAGCAATTTATTTTAAAAAACATTTAAGTGGCCCAAACTGGAAAATTTCACCCTAATATTTATTTCATGAGTTTCGTCTTCCACTTCCAATTGTTTCGTATTTGTATAAAATTTTTGAGTCAGTCATTACTAAAATATTTATGGTTTCAATGCTCAAAATTGTATTACTTGTAGCTTTTAAAATTGGACAATGGCGGAAGGAACCAAGATGTCCAAAACATTGATCTTAAAAAATGACAACGTAGATTATGATCTTCCGTATTAATACCAATTTCCATGAGAAAAGAAAAGGCAAAGGATATAGTTTATGACCCTGTCGTTTCACACCGAGAGCAAACCATCCCTTGGTGAAGCACATAATTTTTAGTACCATCGGGAACCACCCTTGTCCCCTACTGTTTTCTACGCATTTGTCCTCTGCCAGCTGTCACACTGTACACTTTATGTATTTTTGAAGGAAATTTTATTTCTATTTCTGCAGAATATGTAACACATTACACTTCGACTTACTATTCATTATGTTGATCACAAATATTCATTTAAATTGAAATAACAGTAAATGAAATAGTATATTATTTAATCAAAGTGCATCGGAGTATAATAGTAAAAAATTATTAATTGGCAAGGTATTTAAAAAAAAATATCTTTACTGAAGAAGATACTCAAACGCTCCTTCATTATACTGTATACATTTCAAACAACGCTTTGCAGTTATTTTCATAATTGAGATAAGGTGATTTGCTCACTGTTGTACATTGCTGTATTACACGTTCTTTTAGATCCTCTACAAAATGTATTGGACATGAATTAATCTTTTCTTTTAAGATAAAGATAAACTTTAATCTTGGAAAAAATCAAGGTGATTTAGGTCATATGAGCGAGGTAACCAAGATATTGAGGTACGTGGGCCAATGAGTTTATTGCCATACTTTTTTAAATATTGAATAGTCATTCATGAATTATGTGCCCGAACACGGAGGAATTCCTCCGAAAATGTTTGATCATTTTCAATAACGATATTTTCTTAAAACATCTCGACATATAATAACTTCTTTACTATTGTATCTCAGTACCTTTTTAGGAGAGGTATCTATCCGCATAAGAAATAATGCACTTCCATTTTAAAAATAATATAATTGTTGAGAGTAAATGCACCACCGTACTTTTAACTAAAATTTCGTTCTACAAATATAGTATTTTTTGCAGAATTCATTTTTCTACTTTTATATTCTTCTATATCAGTATTAGTAACACAGTTACAGTCGGATACAGTTGTGTGAACCACTCTCTAGACGTCAAATATCCATTTATTAATCTTAACCTATGTGAAGACTCATTAGTCTTTCTATATTTTGCAATACTTTTAAAATGCATTTTATATGCTATTAAATTCTATATTATTGTTTCAATAAATTCAACTTCAACCTTTGAACCGTGGGCCACATTATAGTGTTCTACGAGTCATACGTTTGACACCGTTGTCTTGATTTAAAAAATTATAAACAGTTTTTCGTATAAAATGCATCGTTGATTTTTAATGAAAGCAGAGACTTAACTCAAAACTCCAATCCTGAATGGAGAAATTATAGACTTAACTGAAATTTACATCTGGCCTCATCCTGGTACAAAAGTGTTATACTGAATGTTAATGTTTGATGCTTTGGTTGCGTTTACCCTTACGAAGAGTATACCTCTTTTTATGAGAACGATTCCGCGTACCATGTCCGACACGCATTGTGCGAGTTTGCATATTCATAATACATGTCTAATCGGAAAATGGATCTGTTGAATATCGACGCGTCGATAACCATGATGACACAGCGATCAGTATAGTGTGCCAGCTTGTGCAACTTGAATCTACCATCTAATGACTGTATCGTGTCTGATAGATTATTTTATGGGTTAAGCTTCTTAACATTCCCAATCAGATGTACGCGTTTTAGTTCGTAATGGTGTCAGGCGTTTGCTGTAATCCCTGAGATTTAGACAAGACGTTCGTGCGAATCGTGGTTTCAGATTGCACACCCAAAACGGTCAACCTTTTTGAATTAGTATATTTTTTGTAGTCCGGTAATGGAAACCAGTTGGATCATTGTTAAAGATCCGTTTTGAATATATGAATATAGAGTGCTGATCGTATAAATAGGAATGATCGGAGATTTAACTGAAGTCAATTTTTATCTGTAGACAAATTTATTTTTAAACAAATAACACGATAAATTTAACAACAATAATCAATTTAGAAATATATAGTGCACTAGGCTGTAAAGACTTCTTTTGGATAACGAGTAATATGTGAACTTGAAAATTTCTAAATTATCAAATTTTTGCAAGTTCAAGTTTAAAAATTGCGAAATTTCCGTTATTACATATTTCAATTTTTGAATGTTCAAATACTTAAATTATATAATAAACACTTAAATACTAAAATTTTTTGTCGTTCCAAATTTTTGAATTTCCCAAGTTACAGAATTCTCTAATTTTCAAGTTTCCCAAATGTTCTAAATTTTTTTTCTAGATTTACAAATCTATCTCCCAAATTTCTAACGTAAACAATTTTTAAATACATTATTGAAATAAGAAGTATGGAGCCGTTTTCCCTTTGATTGTCATGTATTCCCTAGGGAAGCCCTACTTGCTCCTGCCTGTAGATACTTCATACGAATAGATAAATTAAGAACATGATTTAATATTAACATGTATATTTACATTCTGTGTTATTAAGAATGTAAATTAGGAACACGACTTAATATTAACATATACATTTACATTCTGTGTTACTAC
This sequence comes from Megachile ligniseca, assembly GCA_945859555.1. NCBI lineage: Eukaryota > Metazoa > Arthropoda > Insecta > Hymenoptera > Megachilidae > Megachile > Megachile ligniseca. Next base: position 1,806,549 of record OX243777.1, read on the forward strand.
ATTAACATAACGTATTGTTATATTTCCTAGATATTTACTATAAAATTAAGTTAGTATTTTGTTGCTGTACTTTGCTCTGTTTTTTAATAATGGTTGCACATTTTATGAAATATGTTGTACAGATACATCATACAACTAAAAATAAAAGAAGAAATATTAGCTTCCATTTATATAATTGCAGAAATTCGAGATGCTTAATAAAGAGGATGGCAAATCAAATGTAATTTTCATTAACAATTTTTCTTTTTTTTGTAAATATTCAATGTTTCACTTGAAAACTATTTAACTCAAAAGTTTAGATTGACCAATATTCAATAATCAATATTTTATGCGAAAATAACGATCTTTTGATACTAAAATCATTTACATTATGATTCTCAATTTGATATATATATTTACATATTAGTTCTACATTCGTTTCACACAGAGAATAATAATTAATTCTACAAACAAATATCAGATTTACCATGCTAGAATTAGGAATTGTGTTATACAGGGTGATATGTGTTAAAAAGCACATGTCATACACAATGAAAGTACCGGCAGTTTCCATCGAATTCCGGGGCTAAACTTTATTTTGGAGTACCATTTTTTTCATCGTATAATCACACAGTATTCGATAAATAGAGGCGAAATACGTTTTTAAGTGTCGGAATCCATTAGGAGGAGTCCACAGTCTGATACGGAAAAATACGAGTAGTATTGATTAGAATAAATATTCAACCATACTGAGAATCACAAATACATTGGTATTTTTACTTGATTTTAAATAGCGATGAAGCGAGATCTGGTAAAATAAAATACAATTGTATCAGAAGAGTAGACAGTTATTAGGAGTTGGGGATGGTCAACACTAACACAAGCAACTGTCGTACGATTGTAATCAAGAATCGAGGCGTCCACTACATACCAGTTACAAAGGAACACGTTAATGCTAGTGAAATTTACATGAAATGTTTCAAAAGTTACACAGGACTCAATGCAGAATATACATTAGAGTGTTAATAACGATAGTTTATAGGCAAGTGTAATTTACTTGAGATTTAAGTTACATTACGGCCAAATTTCGATTAAATTTTATCTAAAATTTAAATAAATGAAATATGATAAATATTAGCTAACGACGGTATACATATTGCAAAAATGGAATCTATATTGTTATCCTGCAAAAGACTGGATGAGAGCAAGAGGACGTATTCATGACAACGAATTCGCACTTCGACTGTGCAAATATTTATAGTCGCGAAAATAATATTAAAAAACTAAATAATAGAATTTACCTACAAACCACGTTAAAGTAAATTATATTGTACTCCGAAACTACCAAACTTTAACAACATACAACTTTTTAACCAATAGATTCCGATACTCAAAATCACTATATTTCGTCTATGTCGAATACAATCAGATTATGCGAAAAAAGTTAAGAAAAAAATGCCCGAAGACGAACTCCGGTCTACCGATGGGGCCGAAAGTTGCCGGGGCTCATTGAGTGCGAGGTGCATGTAAATTTATTCCATTGAGGTGTGGTACGATGCGCTGCACATATATCGTGGTATGGACAGCAGAGTCTCGTCTTGCCGCCTCCACGTAAGTTATGTACCCACCAGCTCGGTCATCCACTTCAGGTTCCACTCCAGTGTTCGGACCACTTTCGCTTTTGGCGTTCCGTCGCCGTCCAGAAAGAATAATTTCGATCAGTCAGCAGTCCGTCGACTCTCACGCGTCTCGTTAGAGGCCCTCCCTTTTCCCCTTTAACGTTAATATCTTTCTTTTGCATCATCGTATTTCAACACGTGCGTTGTTCGTGGTCTAATGGTGAATTATGGTGGTGATAAAATGCTCTTGTATCCAGCCCATCGGAATTTCTGTGATCCGTTGTATACGCCTTAATAAAATGTTACAAGGGATAAATGGCAGCTGAGAAATGATTCTCTCGAGTTTTGATAGGGACTAGTGTACGGTTATTTATAAAATGTTATAAATAGTGAAATTGATGTGGGGGCCGTTAGTAATTGGTTCATTGTTATTGTTCATTGATATTGATGACTGTTATTGTTGATCGATCTTGTTAACTGCTCCTGTTAGCTGCTATTGTTCATTGTTGTTGTTAATTGATGTTGTTAATTATTGTTATTTGTTATTCTGGATTATTACTCTTGTATACTTCTTTTGTTTATTGATATTGTTTATTGTTGCTGTTTATTGTTGTTATTTATTGATGCTGTTTATTGTTGTCGTTTATTGTTACTGTTTACTGATGCTGTTCATTGTTGTTGTTATTGTTACTATTTACTGATGCTGTTTATTGTTGCTGTTTATTGTTTTTGAAAATTGCTGTTGCTATCGCTATCTCTAAACACCCTGAGTTCACAAATACTTAAAACAGCGCAAATGTCGTACTTAACAAAAAATGAAGATATTTTTAATTAACCAGTTAAATGCGGAATTTATTTTTAAAAATTGCTCACGAATGTGTAATTAAAATTGAGCAGTGACGAATGTATTATATGCATGTATACATCGAACACAGGGCAAATGCTTGTATTTTAAACTTTATGAAAAATGTTAAGTGAAACATGGAAGTATCTTGTTTTTATTCTGTAACAAATGAACAGTTCGTTAACATCATTCGAAGTAAAGTTTTGAATTGAAGTGTACCGTCGAACACAGTTAACTAAAAAACCACATTTTTTGTTATAACGTAATTGGTGTTTGTCGAACATTCCCGTTCAGATATTCCCATAAGTATTCAATTATACACATGGGCACAATTTAAAATACTACAAAACCCCATCCCGACCACTCATGTACACAAATACATATACAGGCCAAACCGTGCCAGATACGAGTTTTTGCTAGAGAATCAAACTTTCTTAAAATGGATCAAAACTCTCAGAAAAATGATCAAAAGTGCCTAACAGGGAGTCTGGAGGGCGAAGAACCCCCTGAACTATCAGCTTTATTCGGAACATTACCTTAACAAAACTGAAATTTGTTATCAATCTTTATTGCAGATGCACTTCGTTTTTACATTTTGTTTTAAAATATCTAACTACTTATTTTTATCTATAATTTCGTTTCTAAAAACCAACTCTTTTCGACGAATTACAACCCTTTTGCGTTTCCGTCCCAAGTTCAAAATTTCTGACTGATCGCAGTGATCTTCGTATTATAATTGATACTTCGAAATATGCTGTACGTTGTACTCAACATATGTAATTAACATTAAAGCTGAAATGTAATCAAGAAATATAAATAAATATTAAATGTCCAAATATTTTTGCAACGTAAAAATAATACATTTCCTAATATATTATTCATTATACAATACAATATTTAAAAAAAAAGAAAAAGTTTAAATATAAAAATTTACAGAATCATCAAAGAAGAATACAAGTTTGACAATAATGAAAAGCACAAAAAATATGATAATTTAATCATCTAAAAATAGACAGAGTAGTAATTGATAGAATAGTGTCATAGAATATGAGTAAGAGTCACGAAGCGTACCGCATTCTCAAGAGATGGTTCCGTTATGTACAAACAACTCTATCAAACGAATGATTTTATCGTTCCAAGAGTTTGCTTCAGCTTCTCCCATTCTGATTTCACAATCATAGTTTCGACGCTATCAAGTCTGTCCGCCGGCTGACAATAAAATAGATGCCAGTGTCAACAGCGAACATTTTTCTATTCACGATGATCACGCGTGATTTATATAACGGGAAGCAAAAGCCACGCAAAATTCGCGTTTTTTAATCGAAACCCTAAATCCATGAAACGATCGTGGCCGAGTACGAAACGAACGTGACTGGGTTCTAAGCTAGAATTATAGTTTCTGAGCTTTCGGAATTGCACGCGATTATCCATAGAAATACAACTTTTCCAACCGTTGACACTAACAATAAATCTAGGTGTCGCTTCGGGTAAATACAATGAAAGTCCGTTTGAATGTCTACACCGAGACTTTTTCGCGTAAATCTAAGATTTCATGTGTGAGGAGGAAAGGCAGTAACTTTACCGAATGAATATCTAACAGGCAAATGGAATGAAAATAAATTATATTATTCATGGTTTAAGATAACCTTGCTCGGTAAATATAACTTTGAATGTTTATTTAACCCTTAAAAATCGAATGGCTGCACTGAGAGGATATCACACTTGCAGAGAATGAAAGGCTCCATTACGGCAATGTAGAGGGAATTTTGAATTATTTATTATAACTATAATCGAGTGTAACATCTTCCACGATATTACATTACATCATTACAACAGCGTAAATAAAAAATTACAGGTATTTATTAGTTTATCGTATATAAAATGTTTTTAAAAATGAGACTTTAAAAATATAAGTTTCTTATTATAGATATATTAAACAGTATGCTAAAAATATAGAATCTCTTTTGTTGTTGAAATAGAATAGATTTAATTAAAATAATTTCTATGTAATTCTTTACACTCTTCAAGATGATAAGATAATTTAATTATTGCACACTGTGGAACACATTTTCAATAACGGATTATAATCTTATTATTATTAAATTGTGTAAAATAACATTTAATAGAAATCTGAAGCGATTAGTAAGTTTATACTGTCAGTATTTCCTCCGATATTTGTAGACAATATTATATTAACAATATGTACATTAGATTGTGTGTAAGGTGATTTCTTAATTTGGAAATTTGGAATCTATAGACATAAAAAATTCGATTATTTAGAAATTTGGGTATTTTTGGATGTGAAAACTTGAGTCTCAGAAAAGTTTGGAATTTGGAAACTTAAAAATTGAAACACAGCTATTTTAAACTTCACGAATTTGATAATTTGACAATAGAAGGATTTTGTAACATTGGATTTTGAAATTCGTAAATTATGTAACTTCAGAAGTTGAAAATTCAAAAATTTGGAATTTTAAAGTAAGACTATATTATAAACATGCAAGTTTGAAAAATTTACTATTTGAAGATTTTGCAACTAGATAACTTCGGAAATTTGGAATATTTGTAATTTACGAATTTACAAATTTACGAATTTACGAATTTACGAATTCACGAATTTACGAATTTACGAATTTACGAATTTACTAATTCACAAATTTGCGAATTTAGAGTTATAGGAAGTAGGGATTTCAGAATTTAGGAATTTAGGAATTTAAAAATTTAAGAATTTGAGAATTTGAGAACTTAGTAATTTAGTAATTTAAGATTTCCTGAATATCGGAATATCGGAATTTCGTAATTTAAAGAGAAAAATTTATAAATTTAGGAACTTGGAAATTCAAGAATTTGGCAATTCGGGAAGTTAGAATTTTTTTTATTTTGAATGGTTATATTCATTGTAAGAATCCTAAAATATTGTCAATATATATACATATATTTATCGACTAAGGTCTTCGTAACAATTGTTACATTGACATAGCGTGACCGAATAATTTTTATGAAATTAATGACAAACATTATTCGAAATGCATGCATAAATATTACAACAAATTCTTTCTTTATAAATATAATTTGTAACATTTATATGTTAAAAAATGATCACTGTTTAAAATTATTTCATGAAAATCAAGGCTTAGAAAAGTCACATTTTAGATGCACGAGACTAATAAAAAGAAAAAGGGTACTAATACTAAATTGTCGACTGTCAAGGGTTTAATATTGTGACATGTACCGGAACGGCCAGAGCCGTAGCTAAAATTTTGGAGGCCTGCGGCAGTAGCCGTCATCATTAAGAAGATGCCAGTCCTCATATACAGGGTGTTTCATATGAACAACGCAACCTGACACACATCTATTCTAAATGAAAAAGAAAACCGATTATAAAAATTACAATTTTTGCAGTAAATTTAATTTCAAAGAAATTTCAAAAATTCGTTTGCTCTTGGTATCTCCATGTGTTTATTTCGGTTAAATGTAGTATTAATCGGTATAATATAATAAACATCGATAATATTATCAAAAAGTCAAGAATTTTCAAGCACTTCATTTATTCAATATTAACAAGGGTACTGGGTCCAAGTTTCGAAAATGATTATTTAAGGAATTGTATTCTTACCGTGATTGTATTTCAAGAATTTCTATTTTTCAGTCAATTGTGTATAATTTAAATCAAACGCATTGGTGAACTGTTAGATCAATTAAAGTTTAAGTGAAAAGTAACTGTTTTGAATATTGAAGAAAAGATGTAGAACTTGTAAAATAATGTAGAACTTATTTGTAAAAATACGGATTCAAAATTTATTAAAATTTCTCTAAATAAAGTTTTTACCAAACAGCGTATCTACGAATGGATGGGAAAAAGGTATTATTTTAGGTGACAATATTTAAGTAAATATGAATGAATTATTAATGAGTTGCAAGCATCTTCCAAAATTATACATAGTTGTAAAATTTTGTAAATGTCATCTATTTGATTTCTTTCTTTCAGGAACACATTCAAAATATCTTAATAATGAAATCAAAAGAAACAGTTTGCTTATATTCAGGTATTTCAAATAAGGAAACTAAACTTGTCATTTAAATAACTCATTCAGTTAAGGAAACTAAACTATTGGCATTTAAACAATTCATTCTAATTTGTCAACCACTATTTGCATTTAAATAATTCATTCTAGTTCCTCGATCATTATTTGCGTTTAAACAATTTACTCTAATTCGCTAATGATCACTGGCATTCAAATAAACCGTTCTTATCCATGAATCATTATTTACATTTAAATAATTTATCTTAATTTCTATAAGCCTTGTAGCAATCAAGCAATTCAAGTTTTCATTACATTATAATATTTCGCTGAAATCTCTTTAAAAATGACTAACTGAATTTATACAATTTTTTGTCACTAAACTGATAAATACTTTTTAAATGATAGCTTCTATGCGATAGGTATGTATTTATGGTAATGTTTTAAACTTGGAAATTCTAAATTTGAAAATTTTTTAATTGTTCAACTTTAAATCTTTTTAACTTCCAAATGTGACAACTTCTTAATTTCTAAATCTAAAATTATTTTAATTTCAAAATTTAACATTTTTTACTGAATGAATTTAACATTTTCAAACTTCTAAATTTTTTATTTTTTTGACTCCAAAATTTAGCATTTTTTAATTTCCAAATGTTACATCTTTTAATTTCTAAATACAAAATTTTCCAATTATTAAATTTGAAGATTTTTTACTTTTTAATTGTAGAATTTTGTAGTATCTATATTTTAAGTATTTTAATTTCTAAACTTGCAAATTTTTTAATTTCTAAATTTGAAATTTACTCAATTTGTAAATTTGAAATTTCTAATTCTTTCTGTGCATTACGATGTTAAGGAAGCACTAGTAAAGTGAATAAAAGCCTGTATGAAACTTTGCTTCACTATAAGTACAAGCCGTACAACAAGAGCGCATTGGACTCATATCCTTTACATCACAACAAAAATTCACTAAAAAAAACTATATTCCCTAATTCCTATTTCTCAAATTTCTATATTTTCTCATTTTTCTTTTTACTCAAACCTCTGTTTCTAAATGTTTACATCTCCAAATTTCTAAATACTCATTTTGTTATGTTCCTACGTATGTGGCACATATAAAATAATAATTTTCAACATAATTGAGAACCACTGTTATTATATCTCATACAAGCTATATATTACCAACGAGACAGGGCTCCGCCTTATAACTGCAGACCGGTAACTAGTTTTTAGAACAATATGTCCAATAATAAATGGATCGGAACATGCGGACTTGTATGTTCGCACCCACCTATGGATCTTTTCTTACGGTGTCAAATTAGATATATTACTTATATTGCACAGCCAAGTAATTTATGCCACCTGCGAAATAAGATTAAAGAAGCATGTACATCTGTATCAAGTACAAAACTAGCACAAACCACCGGGAATGTAATCAATAGTGTTCACGAATGCATTCTTGTTAATGAAAATCACACTGAACATGATAAATGAACCTATCAATTTATAATAACAACATACTAAAAAAATGTAACATTGTAGCATGTTCAATTCGTTTCTTTCATTTTTCTGTCGTACGGCCTTGAAGGTCATAGTCGTTCTTGTTAATAAATCTGTCTTGATACGCTTTCATATGACATTTAAAAGATTAAAGATCAACTTTCCTTTCTCAAAAAATAATGTAAATATTAAAAATTGATATAGGTCATCGTAATGCTAGTAAAATATTGTACATTTTCCTCTTCTATCCATTTGAAATAGTTTACATTACCGAACACGTTGTATACTATTTTTCTTCCTGGAAAATTTGTGTTTTAATTCTATAAAGTTTAGTTGAATTTTGAAACGTAGTTTCAGTTCTGCTTGACCTCCGTAAGTTTTACCAAGATTAAAACTGTTGATATTTCTATGAATAAATCACCCGTTTTATAGCATAAGTTAAGAGAACCATTTCTCCTGGTATCTTCGAGTTACATAAAACCTGTGTATGCTCCAACATTGACGAATACATGAAAATCAATAATCGTTCGAACCACATGGCGACCATTCGTCGACAGAAGACGAATTTACGTGGCACAGATCGTATCCAAGGCGCGACTGAATTCTTTGATCTTCCACGAAGGATCGTCGATCCTGCATAGCTCTAAGCGTCCTCACGAGCCGTAAAACCCGACACTGAAATCTGAAACGTTGTCTAAAGATCGATGGCGAACATCGTCAGACAGTACGATGTGCATACGTTGATGAAAAAGAAGTAAAACCGGAGGATTTGTGCAGGCTCCGATCGCGCCGGAAGTGGTGGGTGCCAACAGATCTGGGAGCGAAATTCGAGAGTCGTAGATTCCTTTTTCGTAGAATTTTTTCGTATACCTTGTCTGTACGTATTCCAGCACCACCGTGTAGATCCGGACGCTTGATACGGTCGATTTATTGGCCTTCTTAGAAGGAAAACACAGCTCGCGATCTTCTTCGTTTAACGATTTCACAGGTGTAAATACACCGCCTGTTTCGTTCTGTAAAAATTCCGTTCATCGATGAAATTGTTAATGGAAGTTCAGACTCGGGTAAATGTTTCAGTATTTAAATGATTGAGGAAGCGGTTAAGATAATTGCAATTTCTTTTGTAATTAGGGCAATGTTAAAGTATAACTAAATCCATTCATCCGAAAAGGTTACATTTTTATTATTATAAAATTGCGAATTTAATATCTGTCTTATAGTAACTATTAAAGCACATTTTAAATAAAGTGAAAGTAAATATAGTAATTGTTAGAGTCATCGTTCATTCGTTCCGAGTGCAATTCGTCGATCGATTATCACAACCAAAACCGATTGAACAAAACAAACGAAGGTCGATGAAATGTCCTGATCGAAAGTAAAAGGATTTACAAGATATGAGAACAAGTTCATTTCATTCGTGCTCTTTAAACCATCATTAATCGGCGTACCATTACGATGTAACTATTTATTGCTGTTGAAACCAAAAGAAGTCGCCATCGTGAAAATAAAACGTCGAATAGGAGACGTCTATGTTTAATACAAATCACTCTATGGTGATCGATAATAGCATGCAATGAAACGTGTATTTGCAAAATGAAAGTAATAGTTTGTTTACTCATTATTGCGCAGACTCATCGCGATACAACAGTCAGACCAGGGGTTAGTCGCATACAGAGTAGGAAAAATAATAAGATCTAATTAATTGGTCGTTTTGTAATCGTTGATTTATTTGTCCATAGCTTGTTACTTAAAAAAATACGATCCCTGCAATTAGGAAGGAGGGTATTGATAATTTTCTATGTACAATTTCATCATGAATTGTTACGAAATCTTAATATTCAGAAGATACTAACTTTTTTGCACACTGTATAGGCTTTCTGTACAGTAATATCCATGAAAATGGGTATTTCTTCAAAGTTTACGATCTGAGAGAAGAAGACTACATAACCTTATCGTACCGGTATTGAGAGTAATTTAGGAAAATTGTACAAATCTCTTCTGACAGTTTAATTAGTCGGAAGGATACAATAAATTCATGCGAAAATTTCGATATCTAACCGATACGAACTTAATTAGAAACGATCTAATACTGATAGTTGAGCTAATAGGACTTGTTTCATTTTTAATTTATGAACCTGTTATTATTTCAAGATTCAGTAAATGTAATGTTAGTTTTGTGTTGACTAACACCGTAATAACGATCCAAACATAAATTATGTAGGTCGTTGATATTCAGAACGATAATATGCAATTATCTCATATAATTAAATTAATACTTCCCTTTGCAAGAAATCTAAGTAATTATTGTTTGCTTTAAGCGGTGATAAATATTTTATAGCCTTTCTAAAGTTAATATCGTTTTCATGCATGATAAATGTCCATTTTTTTCTCGTTTATAATTAGGATAATCTCGAAAAGATTCAATTACTAGCTGTCAAATATTATCTTATTTTCATCAAAGTTATGGAGCATGTCTCTAAATTGAATATCGTAATTTCAATCAATTTTAGTAGAACTCGATATGTAATTCTTGATAAGGATACAAGTGTTTTTACATATACGTAAAAAACAAAATCTAGAGAGTGACTAAATAAAATTTAAATAATTGCACACCTACATTTTTATTAAATGCAATCGCAACGAATCTTTCGGTTATCACAAGGAGATTTAAAATAAATTATTTGCTATATTACCTAGTAATCCAGAAATTGTCAACTCATGTTGTCATGTTTCTGTTAGAGAGATATTTTTATAAAATGAATTGTCATTGCATATTGAAGCTGCTTCAAAGTAACAAATGTGACAGGTTATGTCACCTAGTGTTGACGTTGTGAACTACTGACCCTTTAAGACCTTTCGAAACATCTTCTGGCAATTACAAACGGTGTCATTTATTCATTGATGCATACTTTCCAGTTACTCGCATCGTCAAAAATCATCGTACTATTACTTTATTTATAACAAACCATTGTCGCACAATCACTCCAATGTGTTATATTACAGGTATTAATTAAGTAGATCATTGGTCTGACGTTTGAAACAAATTTTAATTTATTTAAAAAAATATTATGAGTACAATTTCTTTTTATATTACGATTTTGAGACGAGAATTATTTACATACAGAGTTAGTGCATAATAAAAATATATTTAAATTATCTTGGATGCACGATATATCCTACAAATAAAAAAAGACCGTGAAAATTGTCCATGACTGGTGTATTTACCTTAGTAAGTGCGAATAAACGTAAGGACTTGCGTAGCCTTCTTCTCGCGGGTGAACATTAAATTATGATAGGGCAATATTGAAAAAAGATACAACTATGGCTTTTTCCGTTATGCTTTGCTTTTTACTGTATCCGCCATATAATTAGATAAATCAGGTTACTTATGTTATTTATGGGCTATGTTACTCAAATATAGGGGTTACGCTATGATGTTATTCTATATTTTTATTATTCTAGGACACATCGTATATTAAAATGTTGGCTGATTTATGGCTGGTATTAACAATGATTATACTCGAGTCAAATGATAGTACTTGCAAAATTTTAACACCGTTAATGTTATAATAATGTGGTATAGAAGCACAGCAAATAGAGATGAGATGCTTCAATATAATGTTCGCAGAAGAAAAACTTTTCTACTACAATTCATTATAATAATTCTACTGAAAATAAAAACGGCAGAAGTCAGTAAAACGCGATTGTAATATGAACGCAATATCGACCACATTCCTACGTAATCGCAGTCACCGGTGACTTCCAGTAAAATAAATGCGTAAAGTATGATAACACAGTTCAACTTAATCGTCTTATATAGCTACTATGAAGGTTTAAAGTATTTTGTGTTTTCAGGATCACAATATTAGTACCGAGAAGGAAACTGTAACTGCCTTGCTGTTGAATCTTTTTTAATCCATTTGTTTTAATATTAACACCTTACCGACGGAGCCATGGCACTGATTACTATTTAATTATGGGAAGAACAAATGTATAGAAATATGATATAAAATCTCTTACGAAAAACATACAATAGAGATAATGAAAGAATAATGTATGACTATTATGTAAAAGCAATACAATAACACGAAAGGAATAATACATACAATTATATGGAGAGAGGTCCACGTGGTTTAGGTTAGGTAGCTGTGGAATTACAGAAAAATGTCAGTGGAGAAAAACGAGTGGTTCGAAGAATACTAACATTAGTAGATATTTTTTTTGAAGTGCAATGATGCAAGGTCAATCAACAACTGCATTATTTCTGTATATGGAAATCCATACTTTCCCTTTACGTAGATCCTTCGTTGTTTCACGTAAAACAACATTGTGGTACAATGATAACATTAGTTACCGAGATATTTTAAATTATAAGGAATCTTATATAAAAATTTAAAACATCTTATGATTTGTTAACTGTGTTTTATACGATGTGGTAAAAGTAACACTGGGGTTACATTCAGGATTTCTATAACCGTAGACGCGTTCATTTGTAAAATTATGCATTAAATAGAGAAAATATAAATTTTAGATCCTCTAATCAAAAAAAAAGTTCTCTAATATTATTTGCTTAATTTTCCAATTAATAGTCCATCACTTTTCAAATAAAAAAATAAAACTAATATCCCGATTTTGCGTTCTCTTTCCTAAAGCAGTATATACAGGTTAATACAACGTTAACAGTAAATTATCCGCTCGCGAATAACCGTTTACATAGATTTAATATCGCTTTCGATCGCAAGCGACGTTGCAAGAAACATTTTCCCTTTAATTCAATTATTCAAACAAGCAGGCAAAGGGACATTTGCACAGTAAAAAATGAAAATTACCTATACATCGGTTAGAGTCGTTTGCTATTGCTCGACTTACTAATCTAGTCGATGTCGTTTCTTATACGTATATGTAATTCGCATGATAAGAATGAGTTACGATGCATTTTGTCGTGCCGGAACAAGACGACAAAAGGGTCACTAACGTTGGCTGATCTGTTATTCGTGCTCACGTAGAGCAAACGCATATTCAGTATTTACTCATTTACATATTTACAAGGTGCACTTAAGGCTCTCCTTGGATGAGGTGCACGTGAGTACGATTACTATCATGCTCCACTATTACGTAGGTGGATCATGCTAAGCCCACACGTTCGCGTGCGACCGAGGAAGTACCTATCGATAAATCGATACGCTCAATGATTCCACTTGAAAACTGGCTGCGCGCCTTTAACCCTACTCCATTATCTCCTTAATTGCACCCAAGTTTTTCTGAACGTTACTAGACCGACCATTTTTGAATGAACCAGTTGACTGCCATAATGTGACTGGACGTGAGTAGTATGACACGCTATAATTTGCAATTATAGTGTGATATGACATAATCAATGAATTATATACTAGACAATTTTTAGTGATAAAATCAATTTGCTATAACGAACGTCGAGAAGTGTTATAATAATAAACGGTGATGTTTTTTATGAGTAATAATAAACGGTGACGTTTATTACGAATAATAATAAACATTGGCGTTGCGTGTGTATAATATCCATTTTGCTCCGTTGATTGACACCAAACCATAACATGGATCACATGCTGTGGTTAAAGTGAATTGCTCATTTAAATCACTCATGTGAATTTTTACCATTTCGATTTTCTTGTTAATATTCATACTTAAACTATTCGTATTGAACCAGTCAGTTGTTAGAGCGTTCGTAGATAATATCTTTATAAGTCTCTATAGTTAATTTCAATAAATCATGTATAATTTGTATATACTTGATATATACGTGTTATATACTTTCACCAGTGATCTTTGACGATTCTGTGAAGGCTTATCATTTCTATAGATGAAGAATCTTTTTCTACCACTAGAATAGTTAACAACATTTACAAGAATATTATTAAAATGTGCAAATAATTAATTTCTTTTCTACTGCCAACAATGTCTCGATAAAGCGTAAAACATTCTGTAACTCTAAATCGTTTATCACTCTTCTATATCATCTTAAAAGTGGTCTACTCTTAATTATTTCATACGAGGGAACTTGCAGATATACTCGCAATATCAATATTAATTTTGTACATAGTTTCATGAAAAATTAAATCGATTTATAAAAGAATCATAATACAAAAATTAGGGATCATAGTATGATCACTGACATACAATATCCTGTAGTATTTAATAATTCCGCAGTAGAAAATAGATATTCTGAACATTCTATCGTTTTTCTCGTTCTGAGTGATTTGTTTAATCACGAATTATGAGAAATATCTGTTAACATTTTTATTATTGTTTTTGTCTTGTAGACACGCGGTAAACCTTATTTGAACGAGTTTCCGTGATTACAATTCAAATGGTGTGCCACTCCTATGGGTGGTAGGTATGATAAATTGTACGAAAACCCAGCTTCTGGAATCGAAAGCAGCAGGTATCTTGATATGTTAAAGCATAGCCAGTTAGATTCTTCGTGAAAATTAATGTCGTTTTATGTCGGACCGGTTTTGCCACCCTTTTCGAGCAAGGTGCAATGACTATTTCTAGACTGCGTTCGAATTAATCGAAACGAATACCAGATGAACAGGTGTAGCTATAGGGATTCAAGTACACGCATATATTGCAAGTTGGTACGAATCTGATTGGATAATTTCCAATAACTCATGGGTACTTTGGGGAAGGAAAACGGTATTTGTAAGTATATTTGAATCTGAACGAAATCGGTTCGAATCTTTTATAAATACTTTGAGGAACGCTAGAGTTGCTCTTAAATATAATTCTAGCTACGTTTTCGTTGGAAAACGTTTTTGCGTGTCTTATTATAACTAAATTAACATATAAACGTAAATCTAACAACTTTCTTTGTAAAATTTTATTTGAAGTGAAATATCTTTCGCAGTTGGTATATTTTAATGTTTATTATTTAATGTCTGTTATAAAACTCTCACTTGAAATTGTAAACATTTTACACAATGTGATGATAATCACTACGTAATTAAAAGATCAAATATTACTGTTTCGGTTTAATTCGTGATGGTAGATATTTAGTTTCATGTTATTGAAATCGATGTGTTATAAAAATATATCTTACTTGACTATTTTTGTTAATACTGTGCACAGTATTCTTAGCTTCATTCATGACAGTCAACATATTCTAAAATTAAAAATAAGAGAAAAATGACCAATGTACCCCCAAAAATGTTGTATAAAAAAATTTGCAATATTGTTATGCTATTTATTTCGTACATTATGTGTAGTTAATATAATAATATTAATAATAAGCAGATTATGGCTACCACATATCATGCAAAATATTCTTTATACAATAATAATCTAGGTCGGTACAGAGCCCGATTTTGCAATTTTACCCTTAATATTTCACAAGAGGGAAACATGTTTTTGTAGCAGAAATTTTTTCACGTCCCATTTTTCAAAAAAAGCGCCATTTACCGACCTATATTATTATACGAAAAATATTTTGAAAAAGAAAGTATAACAAAATATAGCATTTTGGCTTCAAAATTCTAGCAAAATGAAGTCGCATTTTTGTACATTTTTGGAAACCAAATATCTACTGTTCTTGCCTCTGCTAATCAATACACTATAAATTAAACAAGTATCGCCGGAGCTTATCAATTTTCCATTAGAGACCTCAAAACTGCCCAAAAATAATATTCGAAGTATTCGGTCAGAAGATCTTTAAGTTAAATATGACAAGAAGCTAAATATTTCATGTTTTCTTTACTGTAAGTCGAGTAATACGTTAGTAAAAATATCATGTAATATAAATTGTAAATTCAATATCAATATTCTGTTATGGTAAAAAAAAGTGTTGTCAGTAAAGTCCAAGGTGACCTCCATTTCGCCATGAAAACAAACTGTTTTCGAATTAGTTCTTTACAGACGTTTTTTGAGCAGAATACACACCGTAACTCTTGTTCTGAACCCTTTTTTATTAGACAGCTACAAGTGAGTGATAAATCGTGCGACGCGTTAAAGGTAACGCACTGTACATCGTAAATCAGTTTTTGTATTGTATCAAATAAACACCAAACCGTTTTTATTTCATACTTTCATTATAGGAAATTTTTTAATGAAATATTTCGGTTATTTTTCTTATTTTCATTGCACGAATATGTCGAGATCATTTTATGAAATAACGTAGGGTACATTTGTTTGTTAAAGTTTTTCATCCCCAAAAAATGTCATTCGGTTATGCTAATGAAATGCAAATTCACACTCATCTATACGACTATTGAATTTAGGGGATAGTAACCTTGACCAAGTAATTAAATTCATAAGTGCCTACAATTTACAATTGAACGTGTTCAAATTTTTTGACTAATTCTTGAGAAAAAATGATAAAATTCAATGTTGCTATCTCATACTTCCCTTATCAGAGGAGACGGGGACTGAAACTACACTTTCTTGTTATACAAAATTGTTGTATAGTCAAAAATCACTATTAGTAACACTGAAATTGATGCCTACTACTCTGTTCTTATCAGACTATACCCTTTAATATTAAGTAAATCACAAATAAAGTGGCCTATTATTCTAAATATTTAATATAATTATTGGACAGTTGCGTTCAAAGTGAATCAGAACAACGTACAATTATTTTATCATTCACAAACTCCTACGTATTTAACAAAATTTGTACGTTATAAGTTCGAAGAGAATATATACAAATCTAAAAGACGAAAAAATAACGTTTATTGAAATATATAATGTAAAATTATAAGTTAGAATGTTTTTACAGATAACACATTGAGAGATAAAATCTGATATTATAGTAGTGATAAGAAACAATTCAATTATGATACGTGTTAATATTATAATGATCCGAAGCCTAGATCGGTCCGAAGTGCAACGCTTAAATGAAGGTTTTCTAGGTATAATAACTAGACACCGGATGTTTATGGAAATACGTCCTTTTATAGGAAACCGGTAAAACATGTGGCCTGGACAGAAATTTTTTCCTGATTAGAAGATTCTAAAAATATCTTCTTTGTTTCGCATTTTTCGCATAATATATACGCTTTACATATTCGTGTTTAACAATATAGCACGTAACAACGTTTGCATATATTATCGATGTTAATATGTATACATGTCGTGCTTATCAGGAACGAAATATTTTAGCATCTCATCAAAATAGTTTCATCTATTAAAAACTTTGAAATTTGTAACCGAAAATTTGTTATCTAAAAAAATTCGGAAGCTTACCCAATTGGAATTGTAAAATAAATAGTGGAACAGTGAAATAGTTAAACATTTAAATATAAAAATCGTCTAGTAATCGCCTAGAAATAATGGTATAAATAATAATATAAATTAATAATATAATTAATAATATAAAAGTAGCCCATTAATTGTCTAGAAATAATGAAACAATAGAATAATAAAACTGTAAAGTTGTGAAAATGAACAAATTTGAGATTGTAAAATTCTTAGAATACAACATTGTAAAATCATAAAATTATAAAATTATGGAACTATGAAATTGTGAAATTATGAAATTGTGAAATTATGACATTATGAAATTGTGAAATTGTGAAATTGTGAAATTGTGAAATTGTGAAATTATAGAACTATGAATTTATAAATTTATGAAGATATTAAAATTATGAAACGATAAAGTGATAAAATTACAAAGCTATATCGTTATAAAGTTCTGAAAACGTAAAATGATATAATGGCAAAAAGGTAAAACGGCAAAATAGTTTAATTGGAAAAGCATTGGAATAATAAAACCGCGTTGAAATAGTAAAATGATACAAATGATAGAAATAGTAAAGTCATAATGTGATAAAATGGTATAAAAATAAAATAGTCGAATATTAAAATAATAAAGCAGTAAACCATTAAAATAGTTAAGCAGTTGACTAGTGGAATAGGGGAAAAAATCGTCGTATAAATGGCTGCAATTTATACTAATAGACGTCTTCCGTTCTGTGCCTCTGATTAAGTTTTCTGTCTTTTCTATTTCCCTTCAGCAGTTTGTAAGCACCTTAAGAACAGTTCTCATCAAATACAAATTGCGATCATATCTTAAAAATGAGAAGATATACAGACTTTTATCAGGAAACGACGTTGAAATTTCAGTGTCAACTTTAATACTGATGCAACTGTACCGACAAGATTGAAAATTAAATAAAATACCTCGATATAAATTAAGTTTTTGATGTAGTCTATTTACATTTTGGTTATGCAATATCCGTGTGCAATTGATTTCCTCAGTCGAGAATCTCAATTACGTCATAATCGGCAGTCTCGTTGATTACCTTCGATTTTCAGCCTCGGTAACTTAACGTTGATTGTGCATATTCATGATCGCACTAAAAACGACGTTCTGAAAATGCTGTCATGCATGATTTTCGCAGAAAAAGCTGCATCATGTGAACAATTACCAAGGTGTACAGTGTATAATACACGTTTTGAACTTGACGAAAGAATTATACTCCTTCTTTCCATTTCAACTAAACGGAAATTATAAATGATCTTACAATTACATAACAGAATTTAAATATATAGTGTGTTTCAAAAATAATGTTTTGTTTAATTAATATTGACATCTCATACGTTCCGTGATGGACTGCGATTGTTTATTTATATAATAAAATTATTTAATAGATTTTTCCACGTTGGAAATTTTTTAAAACTGAAATTATAAATATCTGGTAATCAATAACTATTTCCAATTTCAGTCCTCTATTTATTTTAGATATATGGTAATCAATAACGTCACTGTTGGGGATCAAAAACCCTTCTTATCCCTCTTAAGTATCATTACACAAAATGATTCGTATTTAGTGAATAACCATACCTCATAGTGAATAACCATGTCAAATATCAATCGTCTATCTATTCAGGAAGTAGGTGAATTAGTGATTGGTCAATCAGTGAATTACTTTTTGCTCTTATGTATAGAGTCTTTCTAGTAACTGGGACAAGCTACATCTTTCAAACGATTGGAACTAAAAAAGAATGATAAAGAATGAAGTTGGATGGTTTAAGAAGACCTAGACTTTTACGACTTTCATTTTGCTATAAAAAGTGTAAATGTACTATTATATTTAGATGAAACTTATATTATGTTGTATGTAGATCAATTCTAACACAGAGAGAGTATTAGTGTAGTAGAAAACAATGAATAATTCATGGGATATTTAAATTTAAAGGTAGGTAGCTTATACGAGAAATTAAAGTTTCTCACGATTTGTTGATTCCCTTAGCATTATACCTAATGTGGATTTGTGAGTCTCTACTCTATTACATAACATTTACAAATTATGATTTGAATGTGACCGAATATTAGAAAATACATATGTATGTTGGTACATGTGTTGCTTTTACTTGACGTGAAAATATGTTCTTATTTTAATGTACACCTATCTCAGATTTAATTGGAATATAACATTTGGTTTAGTTTACACCACGTTTTAAGTTTGATGCGAAAAGAAGAATGAACGACGCTCGATTTTTTCTCACATTGTTTCATAAATTCGATTAATACGCAATTAGGAAGGTCACAGGAAGCCCAGTTCATGCAACCGAGTGATATTGCGAAAAGAACAATGTTGCACATAACCTATGTCTTCATTCTATACGTTTTATGCAACGGCTGTCTGGTTGAAAAAAAAGTGACATCAATTTTAATACGTTTCTATGCTTGCGAATTCAGAAAGCAATTAACTCTAGGAAAATGAGCGATCTGGGTTATAGTCACTTTAACCTGTAATTAAAACTTTGACCTGTCATTTTATGCGGGTTTGAAGCCTGTGTTGCATACAAAATTTAATACATAAGGTAAGCAAGGACAACTTCACTGTCATTTCTAAATTCGCCATTCGTAAGAAACATTTTATTACATGTTAGAGCATTTTCAGTGATAAGAAACTGTGCCATAAATCAATAATGAGCTTGACAATTTAAACATCTCAAGTATCTTTAGTCTACACTTTCTACATTTCTATGTTTCTTCATTTCTATGTTTCTACGTTTCTTCAGATATCTACACGTTTACATGTCTGGACAAGATTAAGGAATAAGTTTGCATTCGAATAGAAATATGTTTGAATTTTATTCAAATAATCTTCAAACATTTTCAAATAAATCCAACAAATTAGAGAATGTTGGATACTTTTTTTAAAATTATATTAAAACCTTTTGAATAAAACCTAACTTACTCCAAGGTAAGAAATATTTTTTAATTAGAATAAATTTTTATTTCAAAAGTTGCAAATAATATTTAATTCGAATAAAAATTTATTTTTAATTAAAAAGTATTCGTTAATTTTCAGTTCAAAATTTTTGAATATAACTAAAAAGAAATGATTCGTCAGTCTCTAATATTTTCAATGTATTTTAAATTTATATTTGAAGATTATTTTAATAAAATTCAAATTTGCTTTGATTAATTAAATACAATGTTTTTTATTACAAGAAAAGCATTGTTATAAAGGTGTCGATAGACTTAGAAACATAACATTCTTTGTTATTTTTAATTGAACCTTGTAAGTTATCATATTCCGCAGGTTCTACAATCAGCCATGTTTTATAACGATGTATAAAAATATATCCGAGAAGTTAGTTCCAGACTGATTGTTGCTCGTAGACGAGCGCTAATGAGCGAGCTGCTTGATTATGTACGAAGTAACGGTCAATAGCTGATCATTTCAATTGGAATTAACTTCTATTTACGTAATAGCGATTCTTTCGAACCGTACGCTTTTAATACTTTTCCCGGGTTGTCGTAATAACACTCCGCTCGTGCCGCAATCTGCACTCTCGTTAATATTTCCTTGAAGTTAGTTCGTATCTGACTATAAAATGTCAAGTCTAGCTTCATTAAATGGAAAAACCGTGCTTTGTAATTGCTGTTAGCTCTTTATATATTGCGGACTCGTTTCACACTAGATTGCACATATCAAGCGCGCATTTTAATTTATTTTCGCAACAATAAATTGTAATACGTACAGGGTGTTCCTTTTTGAAGTTTCAAAACGCAATTAGCTCGATTCACTCAGACATGGTTCTTATCTCCTTCATTCGAGAGAACGATCTGAAACATTAATGCACTAATTTACTTTCATTCTAAACAAACAAACATTCCAGTCGTACATATTTTAATAAGCGGAAGTTTCTGGGAAACTCTTATGAAGTTCATAAATATTACATCTAAAGATCTTAGCGAGAACAGAATGCTATTTTATTCTGACATTCAACGATCAAGAAACATGTTGTTTGTCCAGAAAACTTAGAAGTGCATCGATCAAAAAATTACTGTGGGAATTAAAGTAACAATATATATTTAAATATCAACCAAAATAATAATTTTACATAGTTTTTTAACGAACTCGCAAACAGTATAGAGAACTAATACTTTAACTCCTTCATTTTCATTATAAAGTTCACTTCGTGCCAAAACTCAGTAAACTCTAAAATAGTTAACAATAACTTTATCTCGAAATCGTAATCTGCAAACGCTGATATAACATTAACATACGTTCACATATAACATTAAACACTCATATATACTTTCCACATCTTACACAATGAAGATGATGATGTAACATCAAAAAAGTAAATATTCATCTACTGCACCACATTAAATATTTAACGACCGTTGATGTTGACGTTTAACTAACCAACGCTTATGTGGACTCTATTGAGATCGATAATTGAAAGGATGTCGATTTGAATCGTCACTGCTTCCGAAAATTGTGTCATTAGGAAATAACATGTAAGGAAAAAGAAAGGGTCATGCAACACATTCGATTGGGCCATTTATAAAACCGCTGTCTGGCAGCATAATGCTTTATGCTAAGAAATTCTATAAGGGTGAAAGCAACGTCGTTTTAATATTCTGGATGCAGTAAATTGTGGCGCGTCGTAATAATCATCAATCTACCAGGTACCGATATGAAGATTAATAGCTACTGTACCGAGTGTTATAATTTCTGAATCTTACGAGAGACGCTTATACCAATGTCGATGTAAATTTCCTTGCTGCGCCGAAGTTCACAATTTTTAATCACCTTATCGCATGAATGCTGGTTCTGGTTTGCTGCGTTATAATCGCACAGCTTCCCTGTAATTACGACGATACTCTCCCAAAACCAGAATTATATCGACAATTTTATGACGCATTCAAAGGTCAAGTGTACCGGTGAGCCAACTCAGAATTTACTTTTTGAGACTCATGTGACGAAATCGAGAAAATTCGGGTGATCCTTGTTTGTCATGCGCTGCTTTGCAATTTGTTATATGTATCTTGCTTTGCCTTTTTGCTCGTGAGAGAGACTAGAACAGTAAACATTTTGACATTCACAAATGACAAATCTTTACATATTATTAAAGAGTGCTACAGAACTCGAGTTTGCAATTTCGCTTCTAAAATTTTATATGGAACAAAAACATAAAAATGTGTTCAGTATAAAGTTTCAAAAGCGAAATTGCAAAATTGGGTTCTATACCATTATCTATTATTGTATAAGGAATATTTTAAAATAGAAAGCATGAGAAAATATTACTTTTTGTCTCAAATTCTGGGAACAACGAAATCGCATTTTTGTATGGCAGAATGTCTACTGTTCTTGTGTCTCTTGCACAAAGCAACAGAAGATAAACGAGGATCATCCAAAGATTCTCAGTTTCGTCGGATAAGACCCTCAAAGTAAATCCTAAATTGCCGATATTAGATTTAATCTACTGAAACTAAGAACACATGATATTAATCACGATGATACTGATAGTTCCGACAACGTACCGTCGATCACAAAAATATTGGAACATCAATATAATTTCTTTAAGCTATACATATTTTGTGTAAGCGTGACGATATATGTACTATAATAAAATATATCGAATTGCAGAGTATATGTTATTCTACATATCGCCATCGTGTATATTTCATTTGTGTTGAATACAGAACATGTGATAATATGGTGACGACAGTAGTTCTCAATGGTAAGCGCCATTTTGTCTACTACGTACATTTTACGATTCTAGTATTGTATCTTATATGAAATTGTTGAGTACAATTTTTAAAATTTAACCTTGATGCTTTCCTTATCAGAAATTTTGTTCCATCCTGTGCTAATTTTAAGATTTTTACTAAACTCCCAGTTTTTAAAATGAAGTTAAAATATCAGCAAAGATTGGCATGTTTTAAGTGCTCTTCAAATTTGAACGTTTTTTAAATGTATTTAAATGTTTACAATGTAATTACGATTTACATTATTTTATTCAGTAGAATTTGTATATTTCTTGACAGAATAACTGCTATTGCAAATACAGAGAATATCTCCAAAGTTGAAGCGTACAATTTTTATTTCAATTCGAATTTCTAAAAAATCATGTGCATTATAAAAACCAAATAGTCTACAAATTCGTGTTCAGCATTATTGGCAAAAATATATAAAGAAGTTACAAAATCAGCTGACATTAATAAATTTTCAAATAGTGTTGTTGTTGTGAATTACGTTTCGTACACGTCATTAAAATGGTTTATTTTGTCTTAAATATTTAATAAAATTTAGCTTCCTTTTTACTCAAAAGCAAAATATAACTTATATAAAACAATATAATATATTTAACGAAGTTATCACATTAAAGTTATACAGAAGTTATACAATTTCTTTTTGTGATGTACTGTGTGTGACTGTATTTAAAACTGAAGATTATTATTTTAATGTGGTAAATAAATTTAGTGTTCATATCAGTTGTAAAAGAATGTAAATTTGGTAGAAGATGGAAATAGAATTTGCTTCTTAATGTTTAAACCCAATAATGAAGTACTGTAGCGATACAAATTTTAATTATTTTACTATATTAAAAAGATTGTTTGACTAACGGAATAATAAAATATTGCCAAAATATACATTTTCAGACAAATCAATGTAAAGAATGATCAAAGATATAAATTTCAATATAACAAAATATATTGCCTTTGACTCCCCTAATTTTGTTGATATCAAAATTGTGTATATTTTATTTATCTGTATTTATTCAAAATACTTTCATATTTCCCTTCATTTCTAACAACTTTTATATTTTCTTTAAAAGCTTTCATTCTTTTCATTTATTATTTACTATTTATTATTCAATAATCTACGAATGTATGAGAAAATAAACGTGCATGAATTAATTATTTTATTAATTAATTTTTATGAATGCAATATCATTTATTCATTTTTGTAAACGAACATTAAAATGAAAGTTAGTTGAGAACGAGTTAAATATACAATATTAGCATAAAGGTAAAAATATTATTTTGAAATTGATTTTAATTATATAAAGAAGTAGGAGGCGATAAAGTATTGGTATAAAACGGATGAAAAACAACTTAATTTTATGCAGTTTATAATTCTTTGTGAAATACATACAAAATGCCTGAGAACGAGCAACCCATATTACGTTGCTGTATGGCGAACCATCCTATATATGGTGCACCTGTTCTATATGTGGTTCGGTATTTTACAAGAATATCCACACTAAACATTATTACAATTCTGATTAAAAAATAAATTTAAAAAATTGTATGTCATAAGTTTTGTACAATTTTAAAATTTCGCTAATACCAAGCATTTACATGTTATGCAATTAAAAAGCTAAAAATATAATTAAACTATAAAAATGGTTTATTTAATTTAGCATGTAGTTCTACTTATTATATCACATGAACACTTGAAATATTAACTCCTTGTTAATAAATAAGACAGCAGTTATAAAATTTTGTCAATTGATTTTAATCTTTCCGCATGAAGTTGTTTTCAAAATACATTTAAAATTTCTATGCTATGCACGGATTGTAAATTAAAAACGTTTAAAAAGTGATAACGTTTATCGTTTCTATGCTATTTCTTGTCGAAGCTAGGCAAATAATTTGTTCAAACAGTTAAACCGTTTGAATCATTCCAAGAAGTGGTACTTTACAAGCAATTCTTAGCTTTCCGGTTATATTTGTTTCTGATATTGAAGTTGAGCAGAGCTCGATTAGCTTTTTGTGAATATCCGGGCAGTTTTACTCGTTAGATAAGATTTTACTTAGGCGTGTATAATTTATATGTATGAAGTTTCTCAATTCAGAAAGCATATTATCGCTTATATGTATTCGGAAGAAACGGAATTTACACAATAACACGATCATTGAAAAACTAATGACCATTTATGATACAAGGTCATTCAAAATGTCAGAATTTTAGACACGTATGTATATCTTTGTTTCTTTAGACACTTAAAAACCAGTAAATTACAAAATGAAAATTCTTTCCAACAATGGACTTCCTTTTTGTAACAAAAATAAAATGAATAAGATAAATAAATAAGATACATAAATTCCAATTTAAGAACAAACTTTAAATGAAAATCTCATGACCATTTTTGAATCGCAATGTTATAGATTTTGTTCCAAAGTGCACGTAAAATGCTGAATCAAAAAATGTAGAAAAGATATTAGGGAACAAATAAAATAATAGTTTTACATCTTTTATATTTATCTGACGGATTTACAATTTAGAGGTAACTAGTTCTTAATGCATTTTATTTCAGAGGAATGTAAAATCGTCTACTTATTTGACTGCTAATATGTAGTATATACGTTTCCTAAATTTCTTATCTAGAATTTTGTTGTATTAGACAAGTCCTTGTATAACTGCACTTGTATTTGGGGGTAGATTGTATTTGGTCTGAGATAAATTATTTTCAGTATGTATTAATGGTGAATTTCATACTTTTTGACATGAACGTGATACCACTCGTTTAAAACATTTACTCCCTAAATAAAATTTTATGAAAAAGTGCACATGCAATCTGCAAACTGTATAATACTAATACTAATGTAATATACAACACAACTCTAATACTAATACTAATATAACCTACTGTATAATACTAACACCAATATAAGGTACCGTATAATAATAATACAATCCAACGAAAAAATGCATGTAAGTGTATTATATGTGTTTATGAACGAATATAAAAGTAATTTTCCAATTGAAGCAACACTTCTACATTAAACTTTTATATTAAACAATATTAGATATTATTAAATGTAAAAATTTGGCAATTAAAAAAATGGAAATTTGAAAATCTGGAGACCAAAAATTTTATTGTTACTGTAATCGTTTCTGTTTTCATTCATTTTGACCATATTTTAACATGTGAACACATGGAGTTATCGATAACATTCTGATATTATCAAGAAGTATCGATGACGGTGGCAGCAGTTACACGTTTTGCGTATACGAAGAGTTTCCCAATATGTACCAAGTTTTGCCCCGGGCTCCACAAATTCTAGCGACGACTCTGACATGACCCACGTTCACAGAGTTTCAAGGTACTCAAAATACGTTTATGTAATAAGGGTTAGGGTAACGTCGCCGAATATGGCAGCGTTTCTCAACCTTTATGAATCCAGGGACCGATAAATTCTCTTTTTATAAGATCATCATAATAAATCTACTGGTAAATGCCTCTCATTCTTTTTGCCTCTAAATTTACAGATGTTTAATCACCACTTATTTTTAGATTGAAACTAAAGTAGAAAAATAAATGAATAAGGGATGATACGTAAACTAGCATATACAATTCTTTATCTCAATGAAAGTTAATAAAAGTCAATACAGGTACATTTTAATTTAATAGAAAATTAGTATAAAATTAATTGAAAACAAATAAATAGAAAGTTAATATATTACAATTTTATTAAAAGATTCTTGAAATAAATTTCGTAA
Organism: Megachile ligniseca; assembly: GCA_945859555.1. NCBI lineage: Eukaryota > Metazoa > Arthropoda > Insecta > Hymenoptera > Megachilidae > Megachile > Megachile ligniseca. The sequence continues at coordinate 1,833,244 of OX243777.1, forward strand.
TTGAAAATGAGAAAGGTGAAATCTGTCTTTCGTTTTAATGGCTTCCGTGAATACGGTATAAAAGTTGATATATTAAATTAATATAAATATTAATAATGAATTATGATATAATAGAAAGTTATTCTTATAGTTAATGTATAGTTATAGTTAATGAATAGTTAACGAGTGTAAAATTACATTTAAATCAGTTATCAATGACTGAGATAATCAAATCATGTAACGTATTGTCGTTCATTTAAACTTCATTAAATTAGTTTGTGCTGATTTTCATTAACATATTCCATTCTGATGACCAATATTATTCTCCACATTTCCGTTAGGAAATATTTACTTATGAAAAATATCTAAAACATTTAAGTAATGAACTTCAAAAGAATCTCTTGTGGCCTGAATAGGTGATGCTGCGACCCAGCAATTGAAGAGCACACGAATATGAAACTTATTTTTTAACAACAGATGTAACTCGATTAAAAAAACTTATTTAAATTCCACACCTTTTAATAGTCACGTGTGCGTTCGTTTACAACTTATTGAAAAGTACTATTAATGATAGATTCGGTTTCTTCATAATACAATAAAATCGAAAGAAAAAAAAGAAAAAATTATGTTTTAGATGAGATTTACTGTGTTTATTCGTCAAATATATTTTTTCCACAAATTAGGCACATCTTTATCGTAATTTGCGTGAGATCCCTGATAACACTTCATACACTTCAACATTGCCTGAAATCAGCTTAAAATAAGTATATAAAATTAGCTGAACCGTTAAGTGCACAATATATTATTCATCAACCCATGAAGATTATAATTCTCAAGAAATAGATTTCATGTAGTTAAACTATAGAAAGATACAGGAAAAGTTAGTTTCAGAATTAATGCATTCTTCATCAAGAATCAACTAATAATAGTAATTTCGAGAGATTCTGTATTTAGAAGTAATAACATTATTGCTATCAAGTAGCTTCAGGGTTGAATCTTCATTATTTAATGATGTACAACTAGTTAAACTCCGCTGCATACACTATAAAACAGTCTCTCTGTAAATAATTATATGTTTAGTATTGATAATGTACTTGTATCTTAATGGCACCATTGCAAACACTTTCTGCAATGTATTTCACCAAGATAAACTGGGGTTTAATGTTAGATAATTTTATCCTGTTTGTGGCAGGTTTTCTTAAATTATTTTTACAAATATTTAAATGTCTATTTGTATCTCAAATAGAGTCTCTAAGTACAATTTCACCTACACAAATGTTAGATATGCATCTTTCATTGATGTATTTCAAGATACATTTTATTCTGTGGTCAAATTTTCAGGTATTCTCAGATTCTTATAGTGCAATATTGATTCTACAAAATATACAAAACTATATGTAAATAATAAAACAGAATTATATAAAATTGAACAATACAAGGTAAGAAAAAAATTAACAGAAGAAAAATAAAGAATAATGTTAAAAAGTAAAAAACATATAAAGACATACAAATATATTCATAAGATAAAAACGAATAAAAAAAAAATACATAAAGTATATTGATCATAACTCGTAATAAAGTCGTAAAGTAATAAAAGTAATAAAGCTTCACTATGACTAGCTTATTATAAGTAACTAATATATTATTTCTGGAGATCACAGAATTAAATGTTAAATATCGTCTCAAGTAATGAATATTGACAAAGATGACCACATATGGGTGTCTCATGTTTCTGCTAGAATCATCAGAAAAGGTTTTATCAAAATGGATGACCAACGACTGAGGGTTATTCTTGTCAATCGTATTCGGTCACGGCTAATTGTTCACGGTTATGTTTATAAATACACTTCTAAATTATCCTTATAACATGACAGAAGTTGAATAATTTTTATAATTGACTTCCTTCGGAATTTGACTTAAAAGATAAGGAGCACAGGGTCCATTGAAAAGGTCACAAAATGCCAAATCGTTTAACTTTGACTGTTACATATGGGTGACGCTTAAATTTTTGTGTAAATCGATATTACTAAACATTTGTTCACTTACCTAATTGGGAACACTCTTATTAACTATTTGGGACTTTGAATGATAAATATAATACAACATTGTCAAAATATTTAATTTGAATATAAGATTTACTATGAATGAAAATACTACCTAATCAAATTTTCAACTGCTTCAGTATAGCAATCGTGTTAAGAGAAGACATTAGAAATAAAGAATTACTCAATGAAACTTAAACCAATAAACTATCTTAATAGTGTCCTGACACAAAACTTTCCATTTTTCTGCCCTTTTTCTAACTTAAACGACAAGTAAAAATCCTTGTACAGTATTCCAGTCGGACAAGTAAACAAATAAGTTAATTTATCGATTCCCTAAATAATTAACTAATTGAATGTAATACTAAACTCCAACATAATAAAACACATTTTTGCACGTAATCGCACACGTAAGCAAAACGTAAAACTCAGAAGAATAAAATCACGTTAGTGTTCCGATATTTTTGTCACTGACTGTATAAGACAGATTAGCTAACGTCTTACATTAGACAACTTCACCCAAAAATGTACAAACGTTAAAAATCAAAAACGTTTGAAAGTTCGCACGAGCGTTTTCGTTGCGTGTCGGGAGTGGTTTTGGATTTCCGGGGCAAGGGAAGAGCGTAAGGTCGAAGGCATGGCCATTTTTAAATCGAAGCTTGGAATCTAGCGAAAACGGGCCAGCGACCGCGGGCGTCTCGCGTGCGGAACTTTGGCGTACGTGCAATTCGAACAAATTACGATGGCGCTCGCTTACTCACCGACGACATCGCGACGGCGTCGCGACGAGGAGGGAAAAAGACGTAACGAGAGGCCAACGTGGAGAAAGGAGAACACCAGAGGGCAACGTCGAGCTTCTCACAGTCGGTATTCGACATTCGACTTCCTTCGTCGGGAGGCGCGTGCTTTACCGCGAGCGCGAACAAACGCCTGCTCTCATTCAATTAATAGTAATCAGCTTTGATTTTTGAATGAAATCGAATGAACCTCACGCGACAAATCAGAAAGGCTAGGGATGGGATCAAGTTCAACGTTCAAGTATTCACGAATACAATGCTGATACAGGAATTTTATTTCACGTGGCTCTCTCTCTGCTCAAGTCTTGGAAAGCTTCTCGTGAATTCAAACAGGACGTCTTTTAATCTTTCGCGCCTCGACAGATACATTTACCATCCGGTTTAATATAATAATTTAACATAAAATATAACATGAAATATAAGTATAAATGTAAGGAAAAATATAAGATGAAATATAAAACGAAATAAATATTTGTTAACTAAATCTGTAGTGTTATGTATGTTATGTATAGTGAAAAACAGTGGTAATTAATAATAGAGAAATAAGAACTTCACCAAACTTTTAAACAAAAAGTTTTGGAGTTACTATCTGGCAACAGCAAAAATACTTTCGAGCACAAAGGGTTAACTCAGTGCCCTACAATATTATGTCATACTCATGACGCACACAACAGTTCGAATGACTAACCAGACTCGTATTTTCACCAGAATTGAATATGCGGTTCAATTCTAATTATAATCTGCACAATCAAGGATTGCTAAACTAGTGTCTAACATTTTAACTATTTGTCTCAATATTGTAGCAATAATTAATTAGCCGTGAATGACGCAAGTGCCCATAAAATTGCAGGTTATGGGGTTAATCGTGCAGTGGTTCTTTGGTTACAATAACTCTCGAAAATATTCTCTTGGAAGAGAAAATTTTCTAGTTGTTTCTACAGATAGAGACTACCTCTTACATGCACGTCCGCAATTGTGTTATATCTGTATACATAAACCTAGGCCGTATCGGAGTAAATTGAGATTTGGGAGCGTTGATCTTTAATAGCGTACGTCAGGGATTTTGCACACGCTGAAAACACAGACACGAACAGATACATTTATTATTTGACTCTTATTTTTCGTTGGGTAATCATAATTGTTTCGTTCATAATCTTCTATTCTGTTTTCATCGAAAATTCTATCGAATTGCGTATTTTGTACTGCTCTAATTTGTTAACAGAACAGCTATTCTCAATTTTTATGCAAGGTCTTCGTAATAGCTCCGTGCCATTTTTAATTCTTAACGCAAATTTGAAAAAAATGTTTACCAGTATGAATTAAAATGTAATTAAATTAAAGCTTTGAAAGTGAATATCTGCGATTTGAAACCAATAGGCGAAATATAGAAATATTTAGAAATACAGATAAATTTATTTATTTATATATACTACTAATTAATTATAAAAGCTATAGTGACTTACAAAATTGAAGTTCTTTAACGATCACTGCAATTTGGTCGAGAGGAAACAGTAGAATTTGTGATATATCATGCAAAAAACGTAATAGTTTTACACGTTATTATCATTGTAATCATGAATGAGTCAAGTTCAAATTTAGCATTGATAACGGTATATTTTTATTTCTGTACATATGTAAAAAACTGGTAAGACCTTCTATCAACTGAAGCTTATTACTCAATTTCACCTTATAAGGTAAAACAAAATTTCGTAACATATTCTGCTTTAATTTACAGAGTACCTTACCGTAGTTGAACATCTCAATTATTTTCATTGCTATTAATAGTGGAATAAAATAAACGATGCGAGCTCGAACAGTTTTAGGACGCACGTACATTTATTGACAACTGAAACGTTCTGAAATCATATAAATCCTCACCATTTATTTTTTCCTTTTGTAATAATAAATATTATGATTACGGTAGCGAATGTGGCAAAATATAAATGTGTTACAAGAGGACGTAGTGTTTTTTATGGTATGTGATAAATGTTTATAGAATAAAGTTGAATTTGTATCGAAAGATCTATAGTAGACAAATTATATTATTTTGTCATGAAAATGCATTACTACTTTTCTTAATTGTTGCATTAATATAATTTATACCCTACACTTTCAGTTTCTTGCCAAATCAGCTTTTTATTTTATTTAATAGGATCTTCTATTTTGTGATAAATTGTGTACATAATATTTCAATTTTTTAAATAATTTCAGTAATTTCTTCGTAACTTATTCAACTACATATTATGGGGTGAAATGGTAAATACGTATTTCTCTGAGATTATTTGTTTCGTTCTCAGAGTTTACACTTTAGTGGTACAATAATAGAATATATGAGCCTAAAAACAATTAAATAAAAAAATAAATAAAAAATGAATAATTAGTTTCCAAATAAATAAAACTGTGGTATTTCCTAATTTATAATTCCACTGAAGTATAGGATTTTTATTAACTACTCTCCGCGACAAAATGATAGGACACCCCTAGATTTTCCGTGTTTTTCAAATTCACTAATGTTTGCAAACCATTGGTGTATACATCTATAAATAGTACCCCTGATTTTGGAACATACGTAGAATTCATTGTTGTTTACGATGTTTTCCACAAATTAAATTCATTTCTTTCAAAACAAATGCGACAAAATGATAGGACATGTTGAACAAAAATAATAATTTGATTCATGTACAATACTGTGTACATTTTCCTTTTCATGCTGTGATTTTTAAGTCTTTTTAGTAAGCTTTTGTGTAACTTTTTTATAAACTTTTTAGAAATTGAATTTCAACCTTCCTCTATAGCAATTGTTAATTCTTGTAGGTAACTTTTGGCAGACTTTCGATTAAAATTTACATGTTAATATAGTTATTTTTTGTGTCTAACGAAATATTGTGTATGATTAATAACAGATTTTATTATTTACTTGCTAGGATATCGCAGTGTTACTAATTGTAACTTTCATAATAGATACAGTTACTCTACACAAATTATATAGAATAATTTTATTTATTTGTGAAATAAAAAAATTCATCGTTTAAAGTAATATAATTATACAAATATAATGTGAACTATTTTTCTATAATATCCACATAATATAAGTCGCTGAATAGTACAGGATAGGAAAGTTCAGATTGCAAAGCTAATAAAAAAGATTTATTTAATCGCGAGATATGAAACTCAATCTGTTTTAACACTTGGTAGCTTAGAATGGTTGATTCAAAAGTGGGTCATTAATTTTCTATGACAGAAGTAGCTTCTTACCTTTGCAACAATGATGCTAAACAAAGATACTTGTGATATCGCTTATCGCTATTTGTCTTTCTTATCTATTACGTGTTACTACTATATTAGTTCAGTCTCTATCTATTATTTCGTGTTGAATAAAAATCAAAATCTAGCGAAAATTCTCTACTATCAGAATGCGCGGTACAATTAGCTTCAACATTCCAGATTCAATCAATATTGATTCAAGATTCAGTATTAAATTGGCGATTATGTTTGCGAACTTCAATCTTTTTTGCAACAAAATTATTGACTAAAGTTTGTCAAACAACATTTTTTTAAGCAAATCAACTATCATTCGAATTAATAATCTTTTGCTGTATTTTTAGTATCTTTTAACGATCCTCAGGGGAGTGATAGAAAATTGCGTCCGCGTTTCTCGTTAATTTTCGCTGTAATAATAACGTTTTAATGAACTGTAATTATTAGCAAAAATAAACGGATTGTATTAGTTTTAAATTGTAGTACAAAAATTATATATAACGCAAAATTATTCTGTTTTTAGATCAATTATTATATCAAATGGTTTCATGCAAGTATAAAATGTATCATTTAAGACTAGAACCTGAAACAAACAATTGAATTTGAAATTATCTATTTTTGAAAAGAAAAAAAACACCTTTAACAAAAGTTAAATAGTTTTAAGAGATGCATAATTTAACGTGATTAATTTTTTTATAAGTGATATCACAGAAGGCATATGATGGTCATCGATGTTTCGTCGAACAAAATTACATATTTCTCCTTAGTTTTTCAAAACCTCCAACGTAAAAGAACATCAGGGTGTAATATTTCTAAATTATACAATTTAATAAATATTTGAAACACTTACTAAGAATTATCATGTTCGCCATCATACTACAAATGAAATACGGTAAATGATTAAAAAGTAATATATTAATATTTAAAACTGCAAACTGAAGTATCTTCTTAAGGAATCAATTTCTGTTATTTTTAAAAATAGATTATATATATTTGTTATTACATACCAATTTTTTCTAATTATTAAACATTATCAAGCATTTGTATATCTAATTATTAAATATTGTTACGTATCAATTTGTTTAATTGCTAAACGTTATCTAATTATTACAAATAAAAACTTTATATTACAAATTTTTGTATATTCTAATCTTTTTTATTCTACATTAAACTGCACACATTTGCAATTAATTTAAGTACATTTTCTTGACAGTACCATAAAACTTTATTATTTTAATCGTTAATTATAGAACAGATCACAGCACAATATCATAATTACACTTACGTTAAAAATTGATTACATTTAGAACTTACATATTGTTAAAACTGTTTTTACACATACTTTATTCCATAGTTATTTAAAAGCAATATTATCACATAATAAATCACAATTACATGAATAAAACTACTTTTATGCAATACGCTTTTCAGATTAGATTAAATGAAAATAAATTCCTTTTAATAGATAAAAGAAAGTTTCTCATGAATATTTCCTGAACGTCATATGAAATAAAAGGATACGAAAATCTCCGTGATCAGTATATTAAATTACGTATATTCACGCGGTATTTTTCCGAAGGTACAAAACCGATCGTTCCACTTTCCAAACAGCTGCCGTGTCTTTCTACCGCTTTTGATAATGTAGCTTTTAGCTGATATTAAACGGCAAAAGTTTTAGGTACACTTGAATTCATTACACCTGTTCGACACGCGAACGCGATGTTTCAAACGACAAACAACCGCCCTCCGGCTACTCCAGTTTCCGGTCGATATATCTTTACAGACGTCTCGATAGGACACGTTTCACATATTTTTATTTAATCTCGTGCCACCTTACAATTAATCATTGAAAAATATTCCGGAAAATTAACAGCCGATATACATCGAATCGACGAAAAAAAAACGAGAAATGATACGACTAACGATAAATGATGGAAAATTGTACCATTCAGATCGGTTCGATGAGAAACTCGTTAAATTAGTGATTTTATTTTTTTACACTTGGAGTAATCAAAAGTCATACAGACCGATTCTATATTATTATTGCACATAATATCCGATCTCATTCCAGCTTGATGCGTTATATGCAGATAACATCAAAATTCTACGCTCTATAAATGCAAGTGCACTGATGATTTCCTTTTCAATTCTTTCCGGTTGTCAATGTTATTGATCACTTACTATCCGCTTAACAGAAGTGTTTTAATGCGTATCGGACGAAGGAACAGCGTACAGGAACTAGTGAGAGGATAGGAACGCGAGGCAGGATAGTATTTGTATTTATTTTCTATAGGAATACTGACATCTCCTTGAAAATTATGATGTTGTATATCAAGGCGATTGCAAGACACACGACATGAACGACAATTTCGAATTTGTAGCGTTCTAACACGTGTAATAAGTATTCTTCTGTCTCCGATAATTATGATGTTACTCCGCGATGCAATTTTAGCAGGCAAATTTTATTACATTAGCTTGTTGTACATGAAATTCTGATTTTCGATACATTAAAAATCAGAGACTAATTGATAAAATAAGAACTGATGCAAATACTATTTGTGAAATAGTATTCTTGAAAATTATGATGTTGTATATCGAAGCGATTGCAAGATACGCGGCATAAACGACAATTTGAAATTTGTAGCGTTCTAACGCGTGTAACAAGCATTCTGTTATTGCTGAAAGTTATGATCTTGTTTCTCTTCGTGTCTGTAATTCTAGTAGGTAAACTATTTTTATTAAATTATACATAATATTAGGTATACATATACATATTAATACATAATATTGTACATAATATAGGTTGTTGTACATGAAACGCTCATTTGTGAAATATTAAAATCAGATACAACTTGACAACAAGAAACTGCTACAAGTACCATTTGTGAAATTAATAAATTTTGAAATCTACGAATTAGAAAATATGGCAATTGGAAAATTGTGAATTTTTAAACAGAAAAACTAGAAAATTTCAAGAGATAGGAATTTGTCAAATGTGAAATTAAAAACTTTCAATATATCGAACGTGAAGAACTTGAGAACTTAGGAAATTAGAAAATTGAAGTATTTAGGAATTTGAGCGCATAATGATGTGAACATACTGTAAATTTGAATGTATGAGAATTTGAAAATTAGAGAAGTTCGGTATGTGAATATTATAAAGTTTCTAATTTTGAGAATATGAAAATGTAATACGTGAACAGTTTGCAAGTATGGACATAGCTGAATTCAGAAATTTGGAAGATTAGAAATTTGAGGATTTGAAAATCTGAAATTTTGTAAACTTCCGAAGTTGAAAATATTGAAAATTAGATATTTAAAAATACAGAGAATTAGAAATTTTATCATTCACGAAAATTGTAAAGTTTGGGAATTTGAAAAGTTACGTAAAAATGAGATGAAATGATTACGCGAAAAAAGTTAGTTAAAATGAAAATTTGACAATTTGAGCATCTGAGAATCTCAGAATCTGATGCTTTGAAGGTTTGAGAGTTTGAGAGTTCGAGAGTTTGAAAGTTTGAGAGCTGGAGAACTTAAGAACTTGAGAACTTGAAAATTTGAGAATGTAAGAATGTGAGAATTTGGTAATTTGCCAATTTAGTAATTTAGTAATTAGTAATTTAGTAATTTAATAATTTTACAAATTTAATATTTTTCGATATTAATGTTTAAAGTTTTTTCGAAATTGGTATTTAAAGTATTTTTAATAAGTTGTCCGCAATTACACCGTTTAAATCACCTTCTATACAACCATTAATTGAAGTAGTGTCACTATTTTCCTCTCGGTCTCATAATCTTTTTAATTGCGTTAACCTGTTAATATGTACCTTCTCAACAAACAAATGGTACTATGTTCAAAAAAAGCAAAAGAATTAGAGGAAATCATCAGTCAGTGTAATATCTCGTATTATTCTAATTGTTGAAAAGAACCTATGCAACGGACACATCAGATCTTTATAAATTCGCTAATAAGTGGTTTGAATTGTCTATCTACAGTCTGTGTGCCGAGAAAAAGAGGAGGCAGGAAAACATTAGTTCGTATTGAGGAAGTTAATCATGACATCTAATAATCTGGTTTCTCGTTACCGGATTAATATACTAAACTATCATTTTTGATCAAATGATTATTTCCTATTGTTGCTGCGATTTTTCTTAGTCATACTTCATCCGACAACTTGCTTATACAAATAACACATTTCAACTTATAGAATATTAAATATCAAATAACGGTTTTTAATAAGTTAACATTTAGATATAATGATTCGATGACATTCAAGTATTACAAAATGACATGTATTCCATATCAAGTTTTTGTTTAGAATTTGATAAAATTGGCTATTTCATTAATATTTACTTTCACTTAATATCGTTTGATATTTATTTTGGGAATTTTGAAATTTGGAAAGTCGAAAATTTGGCGATTTAGGAATTTAAGAATTTAAGAATTTAGGAATGCAGGAATTTAAAAATTTAGAAATTTCAGAATTTAGGAATTTAGGAAGTGTAAAATTTGAGAATTTGGAAGTTTAAAAATATCACAACTTTTAAAATTCAAAATTCAAATTGCTAAAAGGGATTGTAAATAGCCAAAGCTGGAAAAGCTCCGATAAATTATTAATAAAAAGTTATTCTATATACCATAATGAATTATAAAAACACAACTATATGCGCGTCATATGATGAGAAAGTTATGAAAAATGTATATAAAGTATGTGTAAACGTGAACTGTTGGGACTCGACTTTAAATGAGCATAACTTTGAAACGTATGTAAAAATTCCATCCTCACTTTGAAGTAAAAACTTGATATTTATATTGTATATGAAACAGATTACAAATATTAACGTATAACCATAGAAAACCATATACTAAGATAATAGATAACTATACTTTTCCCCCGAAAATCTCTGTCAAATTATACTATCGTTATTAATAAATTATATTAAAATTATACACGTCGAACGTAGGGGTAGTTTTCCAGAGCCTTGAAAAATGAAAGGACTTCGAGTATAAAAGACCGAACGAAACCCGCCTAGGGTGCAGAACAGTTTTTGAAGTCGAGCAAGCTACACGTCGTCAGATAAGTATAATCCGGAACAGTTTTCGCTCGTCAGAGCCGAAACGATTCTTAATTCTTGATTGCAAAGCGGGTATACGCTATTTGGATACTTGATCGCTGGGTCGTTCTAGTAGCTAGCGAACAGCAGGCTCCCCATTCAAGCGGTCTTGTATCTAAAACTCCGTTAGGAGAGTGCTATGCTCAGCATCAAGAAAGGCTAAGACATCAAAACGAGAGCTCTCAGCTACTCACGCAGATTATAGTTTTTGTCGAATTACTAAACGCGCCGTCAGATTCTCGGGGTTCGCTCTGGGTCGTTTCGTAGCTAGCGAATAGCAGGCTCCCCATTTTGAGCAGCTTGGTTTCTGAAGCCCGCGTCTTTTAGGTGACAGTTGAGTAATTACGATTTATAATTACAGTCAATTTTAATTTGCTACCCTGTTGGACGTATGTTATTCATCTGATTCTGGGTCGTTGGGTCGTTCTAGTAGCTGGCGAACAGCAGGCTCCCCAATTAAGCGATCTGATTTTGGGTGTCACTGTATGCTCTGACTAAAAGGATCATGAACAATTAGTTGTCGAGTCAAAAATTGAAAGAGTAACTGTTCCGACGAAAATCTATTAACTTCATAACAATCTTAGGATTTTGAATTAAATCAATTAAAGGAAATTGTTCTGTCACAATCGTATTTCGCGTAGTCGGTTACATCGCGTTAGAAAATCGAGTTAAAGTATTAATATTGTTAACTTTGTAAAAGCGTATTTAGGCAATCCTAGAAAAAGAATCAAACTTAGAATTTTATTATAGCGATAGACCATAAACGCATTAACTTTGTTCACTTTGTAAGAGCGTAGCTAGCTTCGAAAGAGAGCCAAACTTAGGTAGGATTCCTCGTAATGCTAGACTATAAACGTATTAATTTTATTTTGTAACTGCGTTAACTTTGAAAGAGTATTAAACCATGAGCATTTAGAATATCGAATCCTGTTAAATTTGGTAACTGCATAGTTAGCTTCGAAAAAGAATCAAGCATGGTTAGCTTTGTGTAAGAATCAGACTTAGATAGGATTCATCGCAAAGTATTAACCAGCGAATTTCATTTTTGTTAGATTCATTTTACATTCACCGATCGCGTATTATTTAATTTACAGAGTTTTCTGTACATTGTTAATTGTAAATTTCATCATCTTCATCATTTTATTGAATAAACCTGATTATTGAAAAGTATTGACCTGTGGATTTCACTCCTTAACCGCACACCACACGAACCCCACATTCTTTAGATTTAGTTATTATAGAATCGAGTCGTTCAGTAGGTAAATACCGCTCTTTACCTCGCGAGCGCTGAAAATTTCTGAGCATAGTTCCAGAATCGTTACACATGTTATCGTTATTATTCTATTACATAGAATAACAACTTATTCGTTACACATAATTGAAAGCTTTACTTTCCAAGATACTCGCAAAAATCTATGTATTCTACCATCATTTAAATCTTATACCGTAGATATTGTAACCGAAGTGAACATTTTTGAAATATCTCTGAAACAAAGGTCAGACAGAGGTTATATGCATAAAAAAAGGATGTTCAAAATATTCACCTTGACATGTTTGAAGATCATTGAAATCGATGAAATAGACGCTATTAAAACTTTTATTTTTACACGTGTCATTTCCACCATAAACGGATATATAATAGTCGTATTTAATACGGCAGCATGAGTAAAATGAGTATAATATATGCTAAAAACTTGAAGGGGGTTGAGAGCAACGATAAAGTTTACATCACAGCGATATCGACAGTGTTTTTTTGCATTCTCAGAAACTAGATGTTTCCGTCTGTTATGTGTAATGAAAAAGTTATTTAGTATTATGCTTCCGACCACGTATTAAAAGATCGTTGAAATCATCCGATGTTGATACATTAAATATGCCTCAGAAATAATATTATTAGAAGCACATTTGCTTTAAAGATTCATAGTTACGTATTATTTTAATTTGGTGCTTTGTACAATTACAAATTACTAACTTTGACAATTTCTTTTTACACAGAATATAAACGCCGGCGTTTGGTCACAAAATAGCGTTGGAATTTTTGCATTCGTGTCAAAGTTATTGTCATTTAAAATCAACGAGTTCTAAAACTTTGCACTCTGTGTGTTGCACTTTACCTACTTTTCTTACGACTCTCCCATCATTTGCTGTATGCATTATGGTTCTTTGATAATTCCCGAGTGTCAAGGAATAACGTCTTACGAATAACTTAGGTGTTGAAGCTATTCGAATTTTAGCCATTCTTTACCATCATTCTTTTTAAATTTCTACATTCTAAAATTTCGGAATTTCTCAATATCGAAGTTTCTGAAGTTTAAAATTTTTAATTTCCTAAAAATTTCTAATTTCTAAATTTCCGAGTTCCTTTTCCTGATTTCTGAGTTCTGCGATTTTTTATATTTTCAAATCGCCAAATGTTCAATTTTCTAATTTACCAATTTCCTAAGTTTATATATTTTTAAATTTACAAATTTCTTAATTTCTGAATTCATAAATGTTTAGATTTCTAAATTTGCCTATTTTAAATTTCTCTATTCCAGAATTTTCCAATTTCTACATTTCTCCATTTGTGTGTTCCTCTATTTCTATGTTCTTCAAAATTTCTAAAGTCCCAACTGCTATAGTAAACCTATAACAGTCTACCAATTCTAGTCTTTTTATGCCAATAGTTATCAATGCCTCGTACATTGCGTGGATGTGCAAATGAGATGTCTTATCTTCCAACAATAAAAATAAAAGAAATACTATTTTGAGCAGCATCATTGTTATACTGGTCGCAGGAGCTAGAAGAAATGCCATCGTTGGGTCGCATTTCCGGTCAACGGGACTCCTGTAACTTATAGGCACTCTCTAAGTATCTTCTTTGTTATATCGAGTGAATTATGATAATTTGTTGCCGTGACATGTGAGATCCTCGCTGTCTAGCGAAGCAATTACACCAGCGGCTTTTGAGACAGAATGTCGACATCATGATGCAACGTGCACGTGATTGCAAATGGGACAGTGTCTGCTGGTGTTCGGTAAAAACCGGCACGACAGAGACGATCGCGTCATAGGAACTGGGCAAAGTAGCGAACGAAAAGAAACACTATTACCAGAGGCGCGTACTTGCCATAGAAATACGATCCCATGCCAACGATTAACAAGCAACCATCGATCGCTACTTAAACCGGTCCCTTTTAGTTCAAAAACGAAAAAATATTATCTAAGTGCCCTATACTAATTTCATGCTACTTAGGAGGCATCATTGACACTTTGATGACCAACCTCAATTATTCACGACTTCATTACGCAAATTTTCATGTTGGAGGATAACAGCATGTGGAATGTCATTTTATGTTTCGTATTTCGTTTTCACAAAATTAATCAGGAGCTAATGTAACATTCAGTTTACGCTAAGCTCACTTTCACTTGCTAGGAGCCCTCCGCCTCTCAGACACCCCGTTAAACGCCTTTCGACACTATTGACAATTTTTCTGGATGTTTCGGCCTATTTTAAGAAAGTTTGATTCTCTGACAAAAAGTCGTATTTGACAAAGTTTGGCTTGTACATGTGTATGTGTGAGTGACTGGTCAGGATGGGGTTTTATAGTATGTTAATATGGGCGATTTTACATATTATAATGTTGGGAATAATCTTTATTAATATTAAAAGAACATGATGTATACTTGTTGCAGAATGGATACCTAAATACCGCATCTGATAGGATGTACTATATTTTTACGAAAAGCAAACAGAAGTAGCTTTATTTTTCTAGTTGATCAACGCTTTCGTTTTTCTTATTAATTGTAACATTCTATTATCACACTTTTAAAAATTGCATAAGAAATAGCTATTAACAATTATCTCATGTTCTAATGTTTTTGCAACGATACATTTGTTAAGTGCCTATAGTCAGCACATTTGTGTTCCTAAAGTCAAAATATTTATTATATGCCTAAAGTCGACACATCAAGTTGTGCGCTATTTCTTAATCACAACATTGCGAAACAAAGGAAAATGGGACAAAAATATGTAAATAATACTGAAATATGACATATTCCATAATTGAGTCACAATTGAAGGTCCACGTTTAAAATCTTATGAAGTTAAGAATACTTATAATACAGCTCACAAATACCTGTGAGGACAGATAGTTATGTTAACAAAAAAAAAAAAAATTTGGCGCCATAAAGTAATCAAAAATACAAAAAATATATGAAATTTAGGCATCGTCAAAAGGTTTTCAGATAGAAGCAGAACAAAATGTCCGTGCCATGTTACCGACGTTCGCCCGACTGAAACGTCACAACGTAACTTCATGAGACAGCTACTTAAATATCATTAAATATAAATAGCATTATTCTATATTAGATATACTATTTCATATTTGGTCACTTTTCTGGATTATTCTTTGCTTTATTTATCTTTGATGCATTGTACGCGTAGTTTATATTAAAAAGTGTTGATATCGAACAGGGAAAAGGTTAGGTAAAATTAAAAAAAATTAATCCTTTTTTGATAATAACTGTGATCTACAGACAATACAGCCGATTTTTTATCGAACTGTTGATAGCGTTTTGTAGGCTATCCACAGTGTATTAATCGTTTGTTTACCTCATGCTGATACGTATACATATATGCCATTTTTAATCAAAAATATCATTTACGGCCAAAACAGGGTACTTAAGTATAGGATAAAATGGAATATTTTGACACTTAAAAAATCTCAATTTCATTTCGAACTAGATACTTTTCTTTTCTATACAATGTCTCATATTCTAGTAGTTTAAGGTCAACTCAAGATTAATAGTAATATTTGAAGATTTTCAGATCCTTACAAATACGTAAACGTTACAAGAAGGATATGTATGTTCTAATATATCTAATTGTGAATTGCAAGAAAAGTGTATCAGTTATACCACTTTATCCTATCTTTTCCTATATATAATTAGTTGACCCATTCCATAAGCTGTGATATTTAAAAAAAATAAGTTTAACATAATGAGACCAGTTATGATCATTACTATGAATAGTAATGTCTAACCAATGCTACATCGAAAATCTACAGATACCAAATTAATATCCATTTAATTATCATTCAATCCCAATTAACAAACATTTAAAATTAACGTAGTGCAATAATAAAGTCAGTATATTCTGTTATATAGAATACTGAAGCCGTATAGTATTCATAACGACTAAGGTTAATCAACAAATAAAACGAAAAATAAACTGAAACATGAAAACATTAAACTAATAACGATTTATGTAATTGCTCTCATGGCGAAATTACTAGAATCTCGATCTCGGTGATATTATTAAAAAACATATAAAACCTAGGAAAACACAAAAAATAACGTCTATACAGAAACAAAAGTTAAAGAAAAGACAAAAACATAGAAACAAAAGTGAAAAGAAATTCGATTTTGCTTCAATGCCACATGGTGATTTCTAGGTAATAAAATAGAGCGAAAAAGTTCTAAATACAGTTTCTGTGGCATCCGTTATAACCTCGAATTTATAATCATCAAGAAGTTCTGCCACGTTTATCTGTTGTATGAGGTTAATAAAGGAAATAACGCATTTGAGGCATTGGAGGACATATTTAAACTGTATAAGGATGTTCTTGGTATGATCTAATATAAAAAATATTTATAGAATTAAACTGCATACTATTGTAGTGTTCAATAAATATAAATGAAATATAAGGATTTAAATGTCAGGATCCATTTGTTCAATAGTTACATGAACCGTATATTTTAAAAGTGGGTCAAGTCCATTTTTTATAATTGCGCGATGTTTAAGGGTTTGCAGATCAATAAATTAAAAAATATTGTTAACCACTAATCGATACATTTTTTACATTTCTTTGGTATTGCATAATGTATATTTATTATTCAATATTGTGTTGGTTAAAAAAATAAATATTTTTGTATTTTATTTTACCTAACTGTACTTGCCTCACTTTCAAAATTAATGAATTATTATAGTCGTTAGTTAAACAGATAATATTTCATTTGTTCAGTTGTTGCTTTTCTAAATTTTTTTAATCATTTCGGTTCAAATTGCCTTCATATTCAGATCCCGACTCCCAGATGCTTCTTTTAATACCAATTCTCATGGGTCTTATTTCTATAAACATATTAAAAATAATATTCCTTGGAAATGAGGATTTTATTGGAGTTACCGTTATTACCAGCTTCATGGTCAGATGCATCATAATTATAATTTTCATTGAAATCATTCAGAGCCATACTATTTTTTAATAAAATAAACCACAATTAAACCGTAATTAATTTTTAAATAACAGTGAAATGGATAAAGGGTTTTGTGCGCCGATACTAAAATAAAAACCGTGCGAGCTTTATGAGTTATTTATTAGAAACTGAACTGGTGTTTCCTAGCAAGTTAATTAAAATTAAAAATTACACGGTTTATAGTTTTTCACAGCATTATTAGTATTAATAAAATTTACCAGCGCTATATTGTACAGTAATATATTCAGCTAGAAATAATTTCAACCTAAGATAGACTTGCGCCACTTTCAAAATGAACATATGTCCAATACCGTCGATCACAAATTCAAATATGAATGAATTTGAATTATTTTTACTGTAGATTAATTACACATAAAAATATCATATTAAATTTTATCAGTTGTTATCATTGTTTTAATTTCTTTATAAAATGGACTTGCCCTACTTTCAAAATAAACGGTTCCTATGTTTGGTAGTTTTAGTCTATAACCTATTTTAAAGGTATTGTGCTCGAGTTGTGAACTTTACATCAATATATATAGGCGACATAATTGCCGCCATAAATATTTACATAGTTGAAGCATAAATTCGTTGTCGTGAAAACGCGCTCTTCCTCGCATTCAGTATTTTATAAGACGCCAGGGTGATTCCATCTTTTGAGTATGCGTAATGTCGCTGGCTAACAATTTTTTGTTTAATGACAGGTATACTCGGCACGAAGAAAAATATTCGTTTTTCTTAGGTGCACCATGAAATATATTCCTAATTTTAATGCATTTCAGAATATTAATAAATTAAAATTCAAGAACGAAAATCCGAAAATGAGGAAACAATGAAAGAATATTTGAATATATTATGTACAGTTCTTATTATTTCTTTGGTTTAAAAATTAATCGTATTTAAAATTAAATAATACTTGTTAATGAATCTTTAAACAATAAAAATATATATTTTCCAGAAAAAGATAACTAGAAAAATGTGTCATTTTATTATAATTTATTTAATTGTAAAAAGTCGTAATTTTATATAGACGTTGTCGCATGAAAATAATTAAGTACACAGGTGTCCGCGTTCAAAGATAAATAAAACAGTTAAAGGGTTTATCTGACTACCATATTAGCAACTTGACATGTTTTTTTAATCGTTGAAAAAGATCGGCTCTGAAAAGGTTAACATTCCACTTCCTTGGAATCCTCCTTTTTATCTGAATTGAAATGTTTTTGCAGAAATAATAACCACACACTCGGTGAAACTTCCATAACGGGCGCTACGATACTTCAGCATGACCCGAACAGGAACTCGTCACTCGTGAGCTTCGCTAGAACCGCTAATTAGCTTCCGGGAACTTTCTTTTTCTGTTCACGTTAACGTGTAATGTCATAATTCTGGTTTGACAAGCATTTAACGTAATAAAGTTGACCCTACCACAATATTCTGTGTGGCAGTTTATAACGAAAGCTTCGTTTACGTTCAACAAGTTCATAAATTCCAAATGTCACTGATGTGCAAAGTCTATGAATATCATTATAAAGTGACTTGTCGCGCGCAGAAATAGTGTCTAAATTAAAAGTCATTCCTCGACCTTGCTACCGTGAATGGCTTTAATAAGAATTTCTCGCCTCTGGCAATAATTGTGTGCCATAAGAAGATAGTAGTACGTCAAACGTTATGAAGCAATAAGAATTAAATAGAGCAAAATATATATCAATGCAGTTAATTTGAATATGTAATATAAGGTAGATGCACCAATTATGGAGGCTGTCTCAGTTACGGAGCCTTCGTATTAAATTTCCGATTCAAAAACATATGTATATAAATATGTATGCATATATTTCTTTTAATTACACGTAATTATTAACGAATAAAATGGAAAATAAAAAACGACAATTTTAATATGTTATAATGAAGTAGACATCTGTCAAAGATTGCGCATTACGTTTTCAATGATTTTGATCATTCTTATCCAAAACTTTAAGAAATACTTATTGAACGGTCTCGTATAAATCAATCATACGCGGTGTTTCCGTTAATCATATTATATCGCAAAATGGTTTAAGGTAGTAAAAGAAGAAAAAATTTAGGATTTTTCACATTTTTGTGGCACAAATTCCACTATCAGAAATAGCAATTTTTTGCGTCTCTGTTGCAAATCATTATGCATGTATCTAAATTTTCGAAATTCCAAAATCTCACAATTAAAAAATTTTTAGGTCCAAAATTTAAAGTTTTGACGTTCAAAACATTCTAACATCATTACAGTTCAAAAATGTAAAAATCTTAAATTTTAAAGACAAAAAAATTTTTTAATCGTATAGTCCCAAAAATCCTAAAATCCTACTTGTAAAATTCAAAAATTCCAATGTTCCAAGTACTTGTATTTACAAATTCCAAAACTTTTCAGTCCTAAAGTTCAGGAACTCAAAAAATACATCCTAAAATTCGGAAGCCCCAAAGTTAAAAAATTCCACGGTCTCAAAGTCTCAATATTTAAAAATTCCAAGGTCATAAATTTTGAATCTTCAAAAATTCTAAGATTTCAGTTTTTAAGTTTTGAAGTTTCATTTTAAAAGAAGAATATTTTAAAACCAATAGGGCCCAAACAAAAAATATTACTTAATACATAAATAAAAATATTGCTACATTATAATAGCCTAATATTTAATTCTATTCAGTGGAGATTAGTTCATGACCTGTTAGTAGATCGAAACCTATACTCGAAGAGCTTGTATTACACTACTGAACACTTAAAGGAAGCAATTTTAAATGATCGAGCCAATTACCCTTTAAGTAACTATTAACCCGATAAACATTGACGTTCTCAATCTCCCTAACACCTAGCTAACCGATGAAGTCATTTGACTAGCTAATCTCCTAATTATTTCAAACAGCCCTTCCAAGAGAAAACCGCGTATAATTCTGTTCCTAGCTCCCTTGTATGCCAATCAAAGTCCTAAGCCATTTAAGGAAGAGATCTATCAAACTGTCCGTGGAGGTATCCAGCGGCGACTACTAAATTTGTTCGAGGGTATCCGTCAAATCAGACACAAGGAAGCGCGTACTATTAAACACTTCGGTGTGCTGACCTAGAAATCTTATTAAAATGAGCTGTCGGTTCTGTGACGGCCTTAGAAGAAAATGATAATCATTGACGGTAAAACGGTATAGCCGCAGAATTAAAGAGTCAGGAGTTGAGAAAGATGTTCTTTCCCAGCGGATCTTATTTTAACTCTTTGAGGTCGTAATATTTAAGAATACTGGAGTTTTGTCGATAATATCCCGGACTTCGACCACGAACAGTTAATAAATTTTTACTGATGATACCAAGAAGAAGTTCATTTGCAACATATACATAGAACTGCATCAGGTTATAACTCCGTTACCAGTGTCAAAGTAGAAAGATGAACGGTTCAAAGAGTACTATATTCATAGTCCAAGTTCTTTTCACAGGTGCAGTGGTGCATGTGCATTCAACAATTGCACTGTTTCGTAAATGGACATGCATAATTTTTTTTATACGGTTGGATTCCTTTCGTCATTCTACGTAAAGAAGTGTGACTATAGTAAACAAATTAGTTATCGAGGTATTTTAAGAAAATATCTTTATTAAAAAAGATGCTCAAACGCATCTCCATTACATGGACTTAAGGTGATTTCTGTTATTTGTTACACATTATTGTATTACCCGATCCTATACAGAATTTATAAGATTTGAATAAATGTGTCGTTTTAAATAACGCTATAGAAAAAATTAACGGGATTTAAATCAGATGGGCGGGGTAGCCGAGATATCGAGGTGCATGTGACAATAAGATTATTGCCGTACTTATTTTCTAAATATTGAATGGTCATTTATGAATTGTATGCGGGTGCTACTTATAAGTAGCTACTTATAAGTAGAATAAAAAGTCTGAAAAAACTATGGGTACCAACTTCTTGTAATATAATCTTGAAATGTCATTACTAATAATGAACTTACTACTATTACATACTAGCAACTGACAATAAACATGACTAATTATTAGTTATTGATTACTAATTATTGTTAAGATTGGATCGTAATGAAGCATCCTTGTTAACATATGTAATTTTTCTATAGTTCGTGCGTTAATCTATTCGAGTACAGTTATTTGTATTCCATTTGTTATTGTTATTCCATTAGAATTTACAGTTACTGACAATAAAAATAATTAATTTGTTACTAGTTGCTATTCATTATCCCTTTAATGCTAAACCTACCGGCGTAATATGCGCACATAATTAGAAATTAAAAATAAAGTAGACAAAACTAAAGAAACGATAAAACATTAATTATCTCGATGAAAACCAGCACAAATCCCGAGAAGAGCATTTCAATAAATTTTGTAATTCGGAAAAGGAAACTTGTGAATTTGTTAAATGATTTGTTGAGTGGTTTTAATATTAAAACGGTGCCTCGGTAGTAAATACATTTTTCCCTCGGTAATAAATGCAGAGTTGTCTCCACGATTTACAAGAACAGTTATGGTCGAACGATCATATGACATATTGCTCCACGTCGACAGCAGCGTTCCTGTATTTCACTCAGTGTTACACTCCCCAACAAAATTATGAGACAAGCAAGGATATGACAGGAAAATGTATTCTACTAAACACTTTCTTCGTTTTTCATTTTTGATGTCGGTGTTTACATTGAATGGTAGCACTGTGTACAGCTATGCGAGTTATCCATAGACATAGTTCGAATAATTTCAGTAGGAAACGAAAACAAGCTCCTGTTAGTGGTAATTGCGATAAAACCATAGGATAATTTATTTGAAATGGTCAATCGTTTCAGATGAAACAGGTTCATATGAACTTATGTCCGAAAATGTTTTATTGAAAGGATAAATATATTTATGATTTATTATGACAGTTATAAAAAATGTTCGAAAATTCCTCACTTTGGAAGAAAACAGGTTTCTATTCTATTTTATACCAACTGTATTTTAAATAATAGTAAACAATAGTAAATAGTCAGCACATATAAACAATAACTGTCATTGAAAATTATAATACGATTTTTAACAACGGATTGTAATACTAATTTTATCTGCAAAATTTATGAATGCTATCTATCTTGTAAAGCATTCTCGGACATAATTTTATATGTATGAATTTTTCTCATCCGTCCTCAGTAATACGTAGTGTAAGTTTTGTTCCAATCTCCTTTGACACCCTATATATAAAATGTTCCGAGACAAGAAATTGAATGTAACACAAATTAATATCATTACTAATTAAAACGAGAAAAATAATTTTGCTTAACCACTCCTTAATTTCAGATATATTCGCAAGAAACTTCAATTAATTTTACAGTCTGATTAACATATTCTATTACCACATACCCAGTATATGATCGATTTGTCATGCTTTTTTTGCTTAAAGATTATTCCTAGTATGATACAAGTAAGTACACTATATATCAATGTGACATTTTCTACTATCACCTATTCATTACACCATGAGTAACATGGTGCAGTCAGAACGGCAATATGTTGAAATGCAGTATATTTAAGTATTTTATACTGGAGTTATTAAAAAAGAACATACCGGTAATTAAGTGGCTATACAAGGTGGCTATACATTTTAATGAAAATAACACGAAAAAATTCCAGAGAAAAGAGTTGCGCTATTTCAAGGAATTAATGCGTTGATAGAGTAGATTCTTTCTCAAGGTCACAAGATTTCAAGATCATCGCTATTTTTCGTAATGGAATTATATACTTTCTTGTTTACATTCTTACAGAAGGTGAAATTACAAATGTATCGTGTATAATTCTATTCATCGGATCATTTCAGTTTGAATGGTTCAGATTATTTGAATTATTTTTATGATGTATGATAAGAAGACAAATACATGTGAAGTTCATTTAAACGAAAATGAGTAAAAAAGTTCACGTATATACTACTTAACGAATAATTACTGAAACCAAAGTTTTACATTTTAATACAACAATTTAAACGTTCATACTGCAAAAATAGTAAACACATATTTTGTGACTACAAAAATAGAAATTTTATTGTGACCAGCACGGTCTCCAGATTTAAATAATATTAAGGATTCATGAACAATATTTATACGATATTTTCTGGGGAAATAATTGAACAGTGTGGATGAATTAAAAATACACTTGGAAGAGAAATGGAAATGTTTGAAATAAAAAATAATTAAAATATTATGTAAAATACTGATATGAGTATTAGATTTTGTGCAATCGAACGATGACACTATACGTTATTGACAAAGAGTGAAAATATCGCTTTTGTATTGATGTCTCCGAGAAAGTTCTCTGCGTCGCATAGTTTTCTCGCGAATAATAATGACTGCTTTCCAATATACAGGGTGTTTCCGAAGTGATAGTACAAATCAAAAGGGGGTGGATTTACATATAGAAATAAGTAAAACGTACACAATGAAATTATTTCTTATATGGCTACATTTTCAAGAATTTTAATATTTTTCAAGTATTTGTACAGAAGTTTATTTATAACATGGAAAATAACAAACTCAACAAAGTATTTATTAATTCTTTTGATACCATTCAAATATATTTGTCTTCAGTACTTATAATATACATTGATCCTTACGTGGCTTCTCATCATCGACTTATAACTTATAGTACAAGTTAAAATTTTGCAATTCACATTCATCGCCCTGTACATTAATACCTACAGATGTCAAACCACGAGTTGGCGTGTGAGGAGGTTGACCCAAAATAAAAGAAGCTACGCCTACCCCCACTGTGAACATTTCCGGCGTTACATTTCGGCAAATAAGAATAACAATGACAGTAACAACTGCTGAACGCAATTCGCACTATCTCACTCACTCTTGAGACGTTTTCCGACTGTCATTGTTTTTGGCCTAATTGGTATGCATAACCGCTCGAGCCATTGTTCTTATCGCCGAAAAAACGTGCGTGACTAGGCGTCCATTCTTCTATTCTGACCAACAGGAGCCATAGCTCTTCTAAACACCTGGTACTTCTTCACACCCCAACTCGTGGGTTGGTATCGGTATATAAATAATGTTAGAAAGAATGACTGATAAAAAACCTTACTCATATTATTGACTAGATTTATTTATCTAACACTAGCACTACCAACCAGTCAAACTAACTAATCCCATGTTTCGCAGTTTTATATCATTAAATTTTGTTGTCGTACTTTTATCCACATGTTCGTCACATTTTGTTAATATCAAGAATAGCTGTAGATGTTAGTTCAAGTTAATATTTTAGCATTAATTTAATTATATTTTTACTCCGTTTCAATTAAAATGTAAGTGTGCGTTTAACACCAGTATATGTAATGTTAATAACATCCATTAATTCTTAAATTAATGAAAAAGTTGTCGCATTTATCATTTTTGTACTGTAAATAAATTTTTTATAAATACTTCAAGCTGTTCAAATTCATTTTTTTCTTTCTTCACGTATATTCATTCTCTTTTCGACTGCACCAATAGATAGGAAACACATTGTACTAGTTTTATTTCTATAAGAGCTAGACTCATAGAAAGCAACTCCGCATTGAAAAACTTTTTTTGACACGAACTCTGGATGTGCAGGAGGAAAAAATTTGTCGATATAACACAGGTTTGTATGATTTTATACAGGATCTTATAGTTTTGTCGTGGAGTGTAGATTGCTTCTCACTCTCGTTCAAGGATCGAGCAAATGGAAAACGAGGAACATCGGCAATGAGGAAGCGAAGTTCGATCTAGAGGGCACCAACAACACACATACACAGCTAAAATATACTTACAGTACTAGAAAGTATGTTTATTTATATACACTTTCTGTTATTTATTGGCAGTTAATTTCAAAATTAAAATAATAAAAAAGGTGTGAATTTATGGGCATTTATCTAATGCGTAACTTAAAGATTTAAGACAGAAACGTGGTGCTAGTTTGAAAATTAAAAAGCGGACAAATAATAAAGTTACTCGCTCTTGTAATTCAATCAAGCACAAACCTGTCAGTGTAGAAATCATTTTAAATAAATATTAATTTTGAGTCTGAAAATTCAGTTGCAGTAATCATTAGTCTAACTTTCAGTATAATCGGTACACTGACAATGCACCCACATCACATATACAGAACATTACATTCGCTTGTTTCTTTTGACGTTAATTGTTACAAACGAAGAAAGAGGATAATCTTTTGCATACTCCAAATTACGTTAATTTAACATGGCGCTGAAACTTATTTCATGTTACATTTTGTATTGCCGAACTGCTCATAAAATTGATACGAATCAATAGAAATAATATGTATGCGAGTAGATTAAATGATTTTGATCGATTGAATTCTTGCTGAAAAAGATTTTTGTTTAATTCCCAAGCAGATAGAGTGGAAAATGTCAAAATAATATTTCCTCCACAAATATCGCTTGTCAATAAATATAATATTATTTGTATTTGTGGCTTTAAGAATTAAAAACGTTAGTAGATTTTTAGAGACTTCGATGTTCCAAATTACCAACAGTACTCCAAATACATACTACATTTTCACTAATTTTACCCATAATTATAGCTTATAGGTATTATTTGATTTCGATTGGTTGAATTTAATATTAATTCTTTTTTTCTTTTAAAATAATACTCCTAATGCAAATTTCACTCATTAATTCATTGTTTCCTTTCAAATCTGCAGTTTTAGCAGTTATGACTAGTAAATATTAGTATATTCTACGTTGTAGTTATATTATTATTATGTAATAATTATATAATAGTTGTAACATAGCTTATTCTACACTAGATTTATATAACATGATTATGAAGCTTTAAAAGTCATATGTCTACATATCTACAACAAAGCATACCTTTACAACATTTCAAACAAATAAAACTGCCACGCAGTATGTTCATTGCATATTTCAACGTTTATCAGATTTAGGTCAATTATGGAGAGTAGTTAATTGATTAGCTCTTACAATTAGTTGCGGCTTTGGTAAGGAGAAGTTGGAGCAAGTTTCTGCGACGTGTCATTGGAATTAAGATACGCAGCATTGGAATGCAATGTCTGATACTGCCGTTTATAATGGTCTGAAAAAGTTTTTGAAACATTTTTTACTTTACAGTAAATAAAGAGATAACCAATACTTCAGTTTTGTAATTACGACATTTATGAATGATTCTATTAATGAATTATAAGATTATAATTAATTAACACAGTTATTTTTATTTAATTTCTCTTTTATTTATATCTATTTGGTATTTTGTAAATCCTTTTATATAAAAAAGAAATACAGTGTAGGGAGAAGATTTAGGGACACCCGAATTTTGAAATGCTGAAATTTGGTAATTTGAGAATTTAAGAATTCGGGAATTTCAAAGTTTGGAGATATCGAAATTTAAAGATTTAGTGACTTAAGTATGTGAGAATTTAGGAATTTAGTAATTTGAGAATTTGGAGATTTCAAAATTTAGGGATATAGTGACTTCGGAATATTTTAAATTTAGAAATTTGAGGGTTTATTGGTTAAGAAATTTAGAAATTAAAGAATTTGTAAGTTTGGATATTTAGGGATATTTGAATTTCAAGATTCCAGAATGTGGTAATTCGTTAATTTGCGGATTTAGTGATTCAGAAATACATACTGAGTTAAAAATATAAAAATAATAGTTCCTCCCTATCATTAGTTAATAGCTTATTTTTCTATATTATTTGCAGTATTCAAAATTAAAGACGATTAGTAAATTTGTAGATATCCCAAATTACCAGTAATATTTCAAACATGCTGTTCTTTCTCTAGGTGTCAAGCGAAAGTTTGATATTGGGGGTGTCTATAATAGAGTGTCAGGTTACTGTACTTACAGAAGCATATTTAACGCGTAAGCGACCAAGAGACGAAAGGGGACTGTCAAGACACGACCAAGCAAGAAAGAGAATCAAGAGAAAGGAGCAATTCCTATCATCTTGCGGCACAGTTCAACTGCGAAGGTCGGTCAATGGCCAACGCCGGCTAACAGCCGCTAAAGTGGGAAGGGAAAGCTTCAATGGTGAAAAAGAAAAGGAGAACGATGCACGGTGAGTATAAGGGAGGGAAAAAGAACGACGTAACTCGGATGGTACCAGAATATCATTACGTTCAATTGCTATACGGCGACATCCAGCGACCAGATGGTACATGTCAATGCACGTGCGTGCGTACACAGAAAAAAGGATTGACACTGGCTGCCGGTCAGGCTACTGTAACAAGATTATTCGAGTTCGCGTCAACAACGCTAACTAAGACGGATTCCATGATCGTTTGGAACGCGGAAATTTCTTCGTCACGGCAAAACATTAGCGGACAACCAGGCTGATCGTTGATGGAAATTACTACTTGTGGACTCGTTTATGGCTGAGCCGATCGGATGAATCTATGAGTACGTTGTACATACACTGTCATGTACAAACATTACGACACGTGAGACTTTCGATAATTATATCGTCATTTGCTTCAGTTATTGACTTCTTATGGTTACGGGAGACAGAATTGTGTGCATTTAATATAGAATCGTTCTTATTACGAATGTAATAGAGCTATCATAAATTTGTAAATATCGGTAAACGTCTATGTTATCCTATTTCAAGTATGTGGGATAATATTTATTGGATTACATCTTGAGTTTCCACTTTTCCTCTTTTCACATTTAGAAATTTTTGAGGTTTTATTTTTTTTTTTTGTTTATGAACTTATTCTCAAATTTGTCACTCCATGGATTTCAGAATTTTCCTAGTTGTAACTTCTTTGATTCGCAGATTACTGTCCCTAAATTTCAAAATTTCAAAATTTTCAGATTTCTGGATTTTAAAGTTTCTATATAAATAAATTTTCAAATTTTTAAATTTTAAAGTTCCCAAATTTCAGAGTTCCTAGATTTTTCAGTTTCAAGATTTCTATATGTATAAATTTCTTGAATTCTAGATTTCTAGGTCTGTATACTTCTATATTTCTATATTTTTGAATTTCTAAATTTTCAAGTTGTCAAATGTTCAAGTTTCTATGTCTCCAATTATGTATATCTTAACCCTTTGCACTGCTACGTCGAATGTGGCTCGAGATCACATTTCTCTTGGACCTTACAAATAATTCAGATAAATAGATCGGTTGAATATTTTCATTTATTTACTACTTATAATAAATGAAAGATATATTTTTCACATACTTCGCACTGTTGCAATACATTTTAATGAGAACCCCTTTCTCGATCTATTTTGTAAATTAAAGAGTTAACAGATAAAAGAAATTGAGGAGTGCAAAGAGTTAAAGTTACCTATTGGTTCTTAGTCATTAGTTTCCGAGAATATCAAACATAACAAAAATAATAAGTTTTCTCTTTTCACGAAAAAATATGTCTCTTTTGCATAAAGGCATATCTCTGTATAATTTAACGCATTAAATATTTAACCAAATATTCCTATAAACCACAAAATGCCATACAACAATGCACTATAACGTGGTTCCTTATTTTGCTATGTACGTGAGAAGTTAGAAGTGGAATGAATCGGTTAAGCCATCGACTTATCGTTAACACGAATTTAACCTATTGTTGTTTGAAGGTAAGGTCGAAATAAAAACTTACTGCCAGCAGTAAACGAAAGTCGCAAAATCTCATTATCATAATCAATTAGTCGTGTCCCAAATAGAAACTTACTGCCGTTTCGAACTTATGTAAGTGAAGAAATGCAACAAAACAATTTTACTAACTGTACACTAAAGAAATGTTGCACGCACACAGAGAGAGATTCTGCAGTATCATTAATTCCGAAATGGCAATGACATATCACAGCATCATATTTTTTATACATTTAAATGTTTACAAATTTATCTTGGTCAAACGACAGTAAATTATTTTTAAAATATTTCCATTCTTTTATTATAAATCTGTCACGTTTTGCTCGAATTATTTGAAACGAGCGAATACCTCATGCAATACCGGGCTGCGGTTGGATGCAAAAAAGGTTAATAGTGTATGGGCGGAATTGATATATCTCTGGAATCGAAATTATGGGTGAAATGTTTTTCAACGGACTTGTCAAAGGTATAAGGAATTGTCAAAACTCCATCAGGAAGAAAATAATGGGATTATACAGAAAAACAGGTAAATATGTGCAGCATGAATTTTTGAAACGAAGATAACTACGACACGAATGCATGCAATGCAAAAATTCTGACACCATCTTGTATCTAAAAGTACGAATCTTTCACTTCTAAAAAGAGATCCTTGTCAGGAAATTTCTTGACTTTGAAATTTTTGCATTATATACATTCGCTTTTATACATATAATGGTTATTTAAAATGTGTAGACTTGACCTACATTCTGTTAAACTGCCACAAGCCACGTGCTTAATTCTGTCTCTGTAATTCCTTGAGGCCTACAGAATAACACATTATCAATAATTAAGATGCTGGACAAATTTTTGCTACCGTTTATAACGCCCTTTTTCACGTAATAAATTTCGAATTTTTATAGTTGCAAAATTTCAAAACTTTCATATTCTAACATGCACAAATTCCCAAATTCCCAAAATTTTTAAATTACCAAATTTTCATACTCTTTGATTTCAAAACTCGAAAATTCCTAAATTCCTAAATTCCCAAATTCCCAAATTCCCAAATTCCCAAATACCCAAATTCCAAAATTTCAAAAATTCTTAAATTCCCTAATTGTCATACTCTTAAATTCCAAAGCTCCAAAATTCTTAAATTCTCAAATTCAGTAATTTCCAAATTTCTAAATTCACAAATTCACAAATTCACAAATTCACAAATTCACAAATTCACAAATTCACAAATTCACAAATTCACAAATTCACAAATTCACAAATTCACAAATTCACAAATTCACAAATTCACAAATTCACAAATTCACAAATTCACAAATTCACAAATTCACAAATTCACAAATTCACAAATTCACAAATTCACAAATTCACAAATTCACAAATTCACAAATTCACAAATTCACAAATTCACAAATTCACAAATTCACAAATTCACAAATTCACAAATTCACAAATTCACAAATTCACAAATTCACAAATTCACAAATTCACAAATTCACAAATTCACAAATTCACAAATTCACAAATTCACAAATTCACAAATTCACAAATTCACAAATTCACAAATTCACAAATTCACAAATTCACAAATTCGCAAATTCGCAAATTCTCAAGTTCTCAAATTTCAAAATCCCAAGTCCAAAATCCCAATATTTCAAAAGTCCAATATCTCGAAATTCAAAAATTTCAAGACTCCAAGATTTCAAAGTTTCAGAATTGAGAAATCTCACAATTCTAAAAAGTATCCACTACTACATCTTCATCTGTAGTGGTATAATAAGTTTACAGTTCTCCAGTTCCCTAGTTTCTGCATTCTCAAATTCCAAAATGACAGTATCCCCAAATTGCTGTTATGATATTCCCATAATCCCACACCTTCACGTCTCTCAACATATCCTCAAATCCACGGCAAATCTGCGTATTCTCAAATCCTTATATCGCTATATGGCCAAGTACTGCAACCCTATATTTTCCCTTTTTTGTATCAATAATGTATGTACTTTATCAAATTTTCCGTTACAAAATATAAATACAGTATGCAATTTTTCAAAATATCTTCCCTGTAATTACCCTAATTTAACGTTAACGTATAATATCTATATCGAACAAATGTATATTTCTACTTATTCATCAATCGAATGTAGTGCATTAATCGTTGTTACAAATACTGCAATCGAAGATAATATTGGCAACATAGACGCGATTATGTGAACGTGAGTTCTTAGTAAGAAGATTATACGTAAAAGGAGCGTTGCTGTTCCATTTGATCGTACATTTAAAACCAGGACAAGTTATTTCATTGATCGTTTTCCGTAATATACACGTCAACAACGCGCGTTCTCATTGATTAAAGACCGCATGGAAGCCAATAACGGACGCTTTGATGCGATTACGGCCTATGATCGACGTTTGTTATCAAACGTAGTAAATGTTCATGTTCTATCAGCCACTTCGGCTTCCTGATAAATACAAAGAAGTAATGGCAATTTTGATTTCTTTAAATAACCGTAATCGTTACTTCATCTTTACGAACGAGAAATGCAGTAAAATCGAGATATAAGCGAATCTCTTAGTTTTCGTTTATATTAAGTAGTTGCTACCTTGATCGATGCTTTGCTGGATATAAAAAAGCACAGCGAGCGAAGGAAATGACCGAATGATGCGAACAACAGCATTTTATTGGTGAAACAATTTTAATATAAGGATTTTCTTTATTTCTGATTTTTTGTTATGAAACTTTTACCAACATATTTGTAACACATTCTTGATTAAAATGAAATCACAAAATGTTATTCGTAACATTCATTGACTTGCAATTTACTTGTGATTTCACGTGACTCGCTTACATCGAGGGCTTTACCTTAATAAATTATTACAAGTAAATGTGACTCGAATTAGGTCGTGTTTGGTCTCATTTTAATCAGGAAAATGTCACAATTATTTTGAAAAAAGTTGTATAAAAGTAGAACTGAAAAAGCAATTAGCAATGCACTAGCATTCTAAACAATACAAGCTTTTGAACTTTGCCGACAGCAACGATCGCAGCGTCTCTCTTTCTTTTTCACTTGCTATCCTTCTCTGCATTCGAAACTCGTTATAGTCGTTTAAGACAGTAAATGAGTCGTTCATTTTAAAAGTGGGTCAAGTCCATTTTTTATAATTGCGCGATGTTTAAGGGTTTGCAGATCAATAAATTAAAAAATATTGTTAACCACTAATCGATACATTTTTTACATTTCTTTGGTATTGCATAATGTATATTTATTATTCAATATTGTGCTGGTTAAAAAAAGTAATATTTATATATTTTATTATACCCAAGTGTACTTGCCTCACTTTCAAAATTAATGAATTATTATAGTCGTTAGTTAAACAGATAATATTTCAGTTATTGAGTTATTGTTTTTCTAAATTTCTTTAATCATTTCGGTTTAAATTGTCTTCATATTCAGATCCTGACTCCCAGATGCTTTTTTATTACCAACTCTCATGGGTCTTATTTCTATAAACATAATGAAAATAATAATAATCCTTGGAAATAAGGATTTCATTGGAGTTACCGTTATTACCCCGAGAAGTATTTTTATTTTATTATTATTACCTACCAACTTCACGGTTAGATGCATCATAATTATAATTGTCATTGAAATCATTCAGAGCCATACTATTCTTTAATAAAATAAACCACAATTAAACCGTAATTAATTTTCAAATAACAGTGAAATAGATAGAGGGTTTTGTGTACCGATACTAAAATAAAAACTGTGTGAGTTTCATGAATTATTTATTTGAAACTGAACTGGTATTTACTTGCATGCTGATAATAGAAATCAGGAATAGTACCAAGATTGACCTAAGGCACATCCGCACTTACATCGAGGTTACCTACACCACCAATATTACACAATTTGTAGCATCTCAGTGTTGTCTTGCACTACTTTCAAAATAAACACCTTTCCAATACTATTAATCACCCAGACTTCCATTGCCCAAATATTGGGGAATTTTCATTATTTCTACTATAAATTGCTTACAGATAAAAATATCGTATTAAGTTTTATACATATATTGTTATTATCTTAATTTTTCTCAAAAATAGGCTTGCTCCACTTTCAAAATAAAAAGTCCTGATAGAGTTCAAATTATATCGTGCCTGGTTTCATTTGATTAGAAAAATGTCAAGAATTAGTATTTTAGTAACAAAGAAATCAGGATTTAAAAAAAAATTGGTACTTGTCTCAAGGTTATACCCGAAGTCGTATCACGTTACATTTCTCGGCGAGCGTCTCGTTTTTAGCGTCTCAAGGGTCTCCTCTCCAGTGGTGGGAATAATTTTCTCGTTTATGTCGTGTAAATAAATTAATTGTTCTCATTCTTGTCAGTTATACCTTCGTTTTAAAAAGTTCTATCGGTAGGTAATTAGTGAAGAAATATGCGTCCCTGTACTTGACTTGCACAAATCCTTGATATGGCGTATAATATTTTATTCTCATATAGCAACGTTCAATAAATAGATGAGAGATATGAACAGTTAGTCATAACATATGGATAATGCAATAAATTACTAAATAAACTAATATTTATGGCTAATTTATCCGACATATTACAAATGATGGAAGAATTATAATCGATTTATCAATCAGTTCGAAGTTACATATTTCTGATGACGCGCACTATAACCTCACGTGTTGCGATGTTGACGTATGTGGCAACTAATGATGGTCGATTCATGAGAAATACGGAACCTTTCTAAAACTAATTTATTTCTACATTCACAGGTACTGAGTGACTGTTCTAAGGAACAGTCAATTTTCATTAAACATTTGTGTTATGCTACATAAATTTCTACCAAAAGCTTATTGTTAAATATTTTGTGTTATGCAAATAAAAATTTGTATAAGACTCTACGTTAAATATGTTAAAATAAAGATGTCAGTATCTTCTTTAAATATTCTCATTTCACATGAAATAAACCATGTAATTTTAAAAACTATCTGGCGGTACACTAATGTTATTAAAACCTGTTTTCTTTTAATGTTATTAAAATTTCCTACGATTTTCACATTTTTAAGAAAATTGGAACTTTGGATGGAAGGTCATAAGATAAATGCACCGGTAATGAACAGTGTTAAGAGAATTTCTGTGGTCTTACAAGCAACTTAGAGAAAATGGTCAGTGTTACATTAGAAACAGGAAAAAACAAAGAAGTTTTTACAAACATTTTAATTTGATAGGAACTAACTGTTTTTGAGAAAAGAGCGATAAAAACTTTACTTTAATTACAAGACACAGTATGCCGGCAGTTTCATTCGCTTAGCAAACATTTAGAATCACATGCAGACGAATTTTATTGTGTGATTTATATAAAACACCTTCTGAAAATAAGAAAATATACAAATTTGGAGTTTATAATAGTCATAATAAACTTTCTACAATCGTTTACTTCGGAAGTGGTAATAAGCGAAATTAAGTCATAGCTAAATATGTTCCAAACGATCTCTTCTCTCATCCCTTGCAAACTTTCATCCTATCTAACACCCTGTATATTATGCATATACTAATCCTGAACATATAACGTAGATTTCTGAAAACATTTCTGATTACTTCGATTTTTATGTTTGTTTAACGAGGATCGAAAAATACGTTCGGTAGTGCATTAATCAAGGGCTTTTTGCGATGATCTACTCACTAGTAGTACGTGGTTTGCCAGTTCCGCGTTGAAATAAATTTTCCTGAATGCCTTCTTCTTCCTCTTCTTTTTCTTACACCGTGTTAACATTCCCTGACGGCGTCTAGAAACAAAAGAATGAAATAATGTTGTTCATTAGTTGGAAAGCATCACTTACAATCATGTTTCAATAGCCTCGTGGAAAAAGGGAAAAATACCCTTTATCGTGTCGTTAGTATTTCAGAAGTAGAAAAAAGTCAATGATTTACTGTAATTTCTTGAGTTGAAAGTAGCAAAATTGAACGAGCAACGTATAAAGTGGCCAGTAATTTATATTATAAAAAGTGGTTTGTATAAATTATTCGGCCAGTCTGATGCAATTTAATAAATATTTCATTTTTACGTTACAGAACACAGTCGAGTGACTGAACGTAGCAAAAAAAAAAATGTATATTTGTGTCACGATGCGTGTGCGAAACATTGACTTTCGCTCCGGTTCGAGAAGAGGTCGACGATGTTGACGCGTAAATTGCTGATAATTAGCAAACAGATAGCTGGTGCGAGCGCAAATAGGCTCGAGACAAACATACAGTTATTAGTTAAACCTAGATTGAACTTAACATTACGCACACTGTCAAATAAAAGTATAGGACCATTCCATACCATAAATTACGCAAAATAATTTCAATATACAGGGTGTTCCAGTTCTTTACTGTTAAAGTTTACTAACATATTCCATACACAAAAATAAGGAAAAGATGTATTAACAAAAAGTTTTACACACCTTATTAAAAAATTGTAATTAAAGTAAATAAAATGACTTTGGACTGCTTTGTTTTTCGGTGCCATGTATAGAGAGTTTCAATTTTTACGTAAAACTTCAGTAGTATGTTCTATAAATAAAAATGATAGAAAAGTGTTATGTAAACATTGGTTTTATTGGAATATTATGAGAAATACAGGAAATGATAATAAATGATTTTCTCCATCGACACTATGTATGAATAATTATCGACTTTCATATTTTTTAAATTAATGTATTAAGAGTCTATGTTCATATAAAGTTTTTCTTACTTTTATTCATAGAATATGACGACAAAGTTAGACGGTCAAAACTGTCCGTATTTTTATTATTTAATAAAGTGTTTGATAATAATAAGAAAGTGTTTCAATAAAGTATTTTAATAGTGTTTGAAAACTTACGTTGATGTAAGTATTATTTTTACGAATAGAATAAGTAAATAAAATGTGGCAAAAAAAGTTTAGACACCCTGTAAAATACCTTTTTTCTATTAAGCAATTTTAAATTGAAAAATTTTGACGTATACAAATTTGAAAATTACTGAATCCTTAAGATTTTATGTTTTTACATTTCTAAATTTCTTAATCAAACAATTTTTAAATCCTTGAATGCTTAAAATCCTCAATTGGTAAATGACAAAGTTACTAAATTCCTAAATTTCTACGCTCCTAAATCCCTAAATTCCTAGATTTTTAAGTTTCCACGGTTTTAAATTTCTAAGTTCATGAACTTGAATATTTGAATCCTTTATAAAATCAAATTTCTGAATTTTTTACATTCTGTTTTTGTTTTACTTAATATAAACAAAATTTCTCACTTTTTAAATTTCTAAACCTCTGACTGCCGAAGTCTCCAAATTTTTAAATTTAAAGTTTGAGAGTATCTAAATTTTACACTTTCTAAATCTGTGTTAAATCAATATCTTTTAATGAAAAAAATGCTGATTATTTTTTAGATGGTACTTAATATTTCATTCTAATCCAAATTTAATTTTGCTTCATATAGTTGAAACAATAGTTCCTTTAGCGTGATTAAAAAATGGTATTGTCGCAGTAGAATTAGAAAATTTAAATTAAATTATCTACGTGCTTTTATACATGATTATCTCTATGAACCGTAAATCCTGTTCTAAAGTTTGAAAAGAAATAACACGAAGGTTAATCCTCTAATTCTAATCTCGCAATATACATACGCTTTTTCTTTTTTCGTTCTTTGTGTGGCAAACTCGAGGAAATAGGCACTTAATAGACTCATTGAAATGTCAGACGAAAATTATGGTAAGATTTCACGCGAATCAGAAACGCGACAAGTACACTGCGTGTCAAAAGTTTAGACGTACCATATTTTTTTACAAAAACATACCCCCTGCTGCATGTTTGATTGATTTTTTTATCCTATGTGTAGAACACCTTGAAAAATTGTAATTACAATAAAAAACATTCATATGTTGCACTGCAAGGTTGTGTTTTTGGCATAAAGGTGAAAAGCAGCCGTATCAAAAGTTGGACGCACTTGCCTTTTTTATTGTTTACAGCTCATATTATAAACCAGGGGCTATATTTATTATAGGAATAATGTTGTTAAGTATGAAGGTAGCTGAATGGTACACCATTAAGGTAGCTCTAAAATTTGTTGCTAGGAAACGAAGTCGGAATGAACATATAAATAAAATATGGTTAACTGGCAAGAAGTTAAAGTTTGACGTATGTGATTATTTGTTCGTTATTATGTATTGACTTTTATTCTTGATTTATTATTATTAGAACACTACTTTAGCAGTATTAATTTGTTGCTTTATTATTTTCGTTTATTAATTTATTAGTAGTTCTTTCATTTACTTATTTACGAGTTTTATCGGTATTATAATTTGTTATTACTAATGGGGAAGTCAAATAAGTTGACGGATTTTGAAAAAGGCCAAATAATGGCACTTTTCTCGACAGGAAAGAGTAAGAGAGAAATAGACAGAACCTTAAAACGATCGGACCACGTTGTACGAAATTTTCTGGCGAATCCAGAAAGGTATGGCAAGACAAAAGTGTCAGGACGACCACCTAAATTGTCACCACGTCAAAAGAGATCAATTATTAAAGAATCTTTGAACTCTACAATAAGTATGAAAAAGATTAATGATACTTTGGGTAACGACATTTTGAGTTATTCTTCATATGTCTTCCGAATCATTGTTTTTTTTAATGTCATCTTTAGGGTTAAATGTAAAATTTGTATATTTACTCCTCTTTTGTTGTTATAATAAATTTTTATTAAGTGCGTCTAAACTTTTGATACGGCCTGTTCAGTAATGCGAGAAAGACCATTCTTCTAATTATATGATTAAAATGCATTAAACCGATAATCCCGTTAACGATAGTTCCTAGATGTCAACCGTCTTTCTCTCTTTTCGCACCGTTTGAAGACTCTAGAACCATTTGAGAATAATATAAATACCACTACGCTGAAGCATGACTTGATTTTCCGCATATCCACCAATAATATATATTGTAATTCTCGCGACCAGTTTACCTCAGCGTTGTTAAAGTCATTTGTGCAGTTCATTATTTCTTGTGTGTTGTTTTGGAATAAATTGTGTTTCTTGTAATAAACGGCCCTTTG
This sequence comes from Megachile ligniseca, assembly GCA_945859555.1. Lineage (NCBI taxonomy): Eukaryota > Metazoa > Arthropoda > Insecta > Hymenoptera > Megachilidae > Megachile > Megachile ligniseca. Next base: position 1,871,332 of record OX243777.1, read on the forward strand.
ACAGCAACCGAAACACGGCCGTTTTTAACCTTTAAGTTAAAAATACTTGTATATTGCTCTGCTGCTGCATATAAATGTTTTTGATGGTAAACATAATTTTTCAAGGTGTTCTACACATAGGATAACAAAAAATCAATCAAACATTCAACAGGGAGTATGCTTTTGTAAAAAAATACGGTGCGTCTAAACTTCTGATACGCAGTGTATATTAGAAAACTTGTTTCTAATTTTGTTGAGATGAACATCGTTCAGGTATTCGAGTTCTGCTTGCCAGCTTTTAATCATCGCACTATGAAGAACGATAAAAAGATCCGCCGACAGTGATGACATGGGTGTTGTCTGTTATTACGAAGAAAAAGGATGATGATGTACTCATTCTTCACCAAAAAGAAAACGAAATGACTGGTATTTTAACAAGGTCGTATCGAAATCTGAATATTGAGTATCACAAAAGTTTCTCACCAGACAAGATTATAATTAGCATCAACAATTTACAGAAACATGGGTTAAATACATGATTAGTTGACGAAGAAAGAAAGAAAGAAAAGTGGACTTAATATTTTATGCAATAGTATGGTAAATGCAATTAATATTATAAAACTCGTTTCTTATTGTAATTATTACAATATTTTGCTTGCTGGTAACTAACTGTACAGACAAATGACATCACTCAGCTATTTTTAAATGAAAAATAAGAACTTTTCGTTTAAATATTTAAATGAAAATTTATCTTTATACTGATAAATAATTTTGGAATAACAATAGAGTTTTATTACAAAAAAATACTGAACGTTTCAAATTGCACAATTACTTGATACATCAAATTGTTTCAATATATTTTAAATAAATGTTAAAACAGAATCTTTATTTAAAGATAAAAGTGTGAGATTGAATGAACAGAACAAATGAAATGTGATGAATTTATACATACAGATAACACATATAGAGCATACAAAGGATATTGTAATACTCGAAAACAATGTTTATAAGTTTTTACATAAGATTGCATAATCTTTCATTTTTCGATATTTGCATAAGAATGACCCATATTAGGATTAGATTAGAGTTAGGTTATGTTACAGTATGCTACGATTTTCTTATTACTCGTTACGTCTCTTTTTTTGAACGATAATAAATATTTCACCGGGATATAATCACTGTACCATAGCTTAAGTCTGTATGACCTTGTAACAATGAGCGACGACAAAAACTTTCTGAAGGCCACTCAGAAGAGTAATCTTGCTAATACAGGTGAAGGTCAAGGTCATAGGATGTGAATATTCTATGATACAATTAATATACTATTAAATTCATTTTTATAACTTTTTAACACACAATTAAAGACGTTTAATATGTCATAATGGCGTATAATAATTGTTTGTTATAGAGTATAGACGACTCGAACCTTTTTTATATCACTTAGAATGTTAGATAACATATGTTAAGGTGAAAGTCGTTGGAGTGGGCTCCATTTTTTTGTAGTTTTATAAAAAATTGTGGACTGTTAGCGTTATTTGCTACTACCCTTAATCATTATTAGAATTTCAGTACGTCTGTAGTATGTATACCTTTTACATATCCATTTTCACTACGGTCGTTAACATTTTAGTATACATTTTTTATTTATAGATCATCGAGAATGTAATTATTGTTTAACTGTTATAATAGCATGCAGGGCCAGTAAAAATTTTCCAAACATGCTTTCCAAGCTGTCATACAGTATTGTAACTACTTATAGTGTTTTATTATTATTTTGCTCTTCATAGAGATATGAAAATCACCGTCACTTTCTTAAACGGATTGACTAACACTTTTAAAATGATTAAAAATAAAAATGAAAATGTATTACGACGCAATTTTGCCTTAAAGTTTATTAGGAAAAATAGACCTTAATTTTTTAATACGTAATTAATGAACTTATACTAGAAAATAGATTCAGTTTACATGGCTGCAATGTAGCTGTGTTTATGACAAATCATACTTCTAAACATAGTTTGCATTACATTTTAAACATTGTCAACATGAGATACTTTACTATCTCATTGTCAGCTCAAATAAGACCATTAATAACAAAAAAGATGAAGCTAGTATGAGAAATGGCGTGTACCACTTTTATTTCCGTGTGTAGTAACAGTATAAAATACCATATGATAATCGTTTATAGTGCGTGTAAGGAAAATGCTATTAGAACTAAAATATAATATAAAATCCTGATCGAAATCAACCGTTGCACTCTACTTTTGTAAAATTCAGTAAAATGCTAAGAGGACATAGTTCCTCCAATGTACAGAAACCTAAACGTTGCAAAATTATAGAAAAGTGAAGAATACTCCACTTTTGTTTTAGTATCTGTTGTCCATAATCCACTTATCAGTACTCGACAAATCTCGCATAATGCGGGTATCAGTCAAATTGTTGTGTGTTTTTTATTCTCAAACATTTTATCCATATCACTTATCAATACATTAGGAATTACATGAACGGGACCTTGAAAAAAGCTTCCAATTTTTTGAACAGTTACTACATTAGATACAAAGTACATGGTACATTTACGCAAACTATTATATAATGGTATTTGTAGAAACCACTCTGTAGACTGGCAAAACAGCATTAACAAATCGCGAAGATGTAAATTTAAGAAATATGCATTTCTTGGGATTAGAGAAGAACTACCTTCGTGTAATCGGCCATCAACATTGGTGAAATGTAAATGTTTGATGCGACATAGACTAGATCATCTGATTGTATTTTATTAATGGATCATTGATGAACGATGAAAGATACCAGATCTAGAAGATGTACCGTCTCTGATATGTTTAAGAATGTGCTATCAACATGACGACTGTTTGCACATAGATGGGAACTGGGACAAAAGTAACGGCGTGATGAAAGTAACACGTCTTCTCCTGCTTCCTCAAACGTTTTTAGATAATTTGTTTTTCATGGTTGCATGTGCATAATATCTATTTTGTTCTCAGTGTTGATTGACACTGAGCCATAACATGAATCACATGCGGTTATTAAACTGAATTGGTCATTCAGATCACTCAAGTAAATTTTTACCATTTCGACTTTCTTGATACTATTCATAGTTCAACTATGAAAACTAATCACTTGATAGAGTGTTCTTAGATAATATCTGCATCAGTTCCCATAGCTAATCTCAATAGATCATGTATAGTTTATATGTTACTTTGACCATTCATCACAAAGAAGCTAAATTTTTGTTAAATTTGATGAACGTACTAAAAATTAATTGGCAATTAGGTCTAATGTAAGAAATGTTACTTTTGTCCTCATCCTCCCCTAACGCTCAAAAAGCACAAGTATTGAATGGTACTATAATATAGTATTACTATTATCTGGTAAAAATATTACTTGATCAGCTCTCTCGTCAGATTTGACACCTCTCGATTACTTTCTTCAGGTATACTAAAATTAATTTAATTAATTTAATCGAAGATATGCGAGAAGGAATTGTTCATACACATGTCATAACAACTACAGATATGCTTAAAGGAATTCATCGATCATTCTAATCAGATTACAAAAATGTATTGACAGTAATTAATAGTTTGAGCACCGCTTGAACTGGAACAGATTTTGATTCTAATAGTATTAATTTTAAGTATTAATTTTAATTTAAAAAACTGTAGACGGCCATTGGATGTCGATGAAAAAGCAACCTAATAACAAAGTATTTACTGCTCTATATATACTCTTCCACATCATACTCTTGGAAACCATATAATTTTTGTTTAGAATAGCTTTTATCGGTGATTTACGTGTTATTTACGGTGACTGTACGAATTATTTGAAGTCGTTATGACTCACCCTGTATATGCATGCAAGATATTCCTAGAAAATGAAACTTATTCCATAATTTGGAACTGTATCCCTGGAAAATAAAACTGATTCCATAATTTCGACATTATTTCACGTAATATCACCCTCTTTTGAATTATACCACTCTAATCTTCGATAACATACTCTATACTTAAAGATGATGAACATAATCATAACATTGTTGAGATTAATAAATCACATAACCATCATTATGTTTTTATTAAGTTTTTGAAATAAAATCGTCAGAATGTGTTATTCTGTGTCGTTAGAACTGAGCTTAATAGTAGTAAATGGCCGCTTAATATCTAGAAGTTAAATTAAGTATTCATGTGTGACATGAATATGTTGAAATTATCCTGCAAATGAAGTACATGCCCGGTACATTTATACAAAATTACCTGCCAGAAGCAACGATCGTTGATGATTTGCAAGCTCAGCAAACAGGATTTTCAAGACGCTCGGTATTAGGTTCGACGATGGTTGCCGATTCATCAAGGCCGTGATAAAAAGGGGATTGGCCGTTTTTCGCGGACATAGTAGAAGTTAGGGGGTTTGAAACAGGACACTAAGTAAGCATAGTCTTATTCCGTTGGTACGCGCCGTGCCAATAAAACTTCTCCATGAAATGTTTTGCTTTCAGAGGAATCGAGTGAATAGTCCTTTCATTCGAGTGAATGCAGTGATTGTAAGCAATGTAGTTTTTAAATCACTCCTGCGGATGTTATTTTTTTCCTAAGGGAAAAACCGGATTAAAGGTCATTTTCTATTGCTAATTGAACGTGTACGAGCAAGTCTACACGACGAATGTAAACAGTGAACGCGATTAATAGTTTTGAGGAGTTCATAACCGTATGTGACACAAATCTAATTCTTATTAAGGGTTCAAATTGCGAGACTCTGACGGCGAGACTGAGAAACTGCGGCGATCCTTGTGCCTCCTCCAAGAAAAGATCAAAGCAGTAATAGTCTCGGTGATGTAGGACCTTGAAGAGTAGAAGGAATATTTTTCCATATCTTTTCCAAAATATTGTAGCCGAATGTAGTGAGGCTCCTGGGACGACTCGATCTGCATTCGTTTATTTGACTGTTTGTCTGTACCAAGCTAGAGGTCGCAATTTTGGATCTATTGACTTAAAGTGTTAAGGGTAGCGTAACATCCTTTTGCAGTCATTGATTTTTGCGGTAATCTTACGACAGAAACCTGTCGTCATCAGCGTCGATCATCGAGTTGATAAAAAATCGTGTTTTGGTATCGTTTTCGACAACTTGTGACATATAGAATCGACTGGAACCACGTTAAAAGCTCTATAACTCATTGTTGATGGCAATACTTCGTCGTTATTAATGTTAATTGTCTTCGAACCAATAATAATCGTGTTTGGTATATTTTTCGATAGTTTCAGACACGTTTAATCATTTGGGGCGACTTTAAAATCTCTGCAGTTTATTCTTTTTCTACCTTTATGTTTATAGTAGGTATTCTAAACTTTATATACACATTCGAATTCGGGTGGGGCACTTGGTCTGATGCCCGCTAGTATAGTATAGTAGACCCATTAGTATAACTATGCAAGATCGGTACAGAACTCGATTTTGCAATTTGGCTCTTAAAATGTTATTTATAATATTTTTTTGTACAAACAATAAAAAAGTAGTTTATTCCTTCTTTGTCGAATGACCTATTAGGATATTAGTTAAATTTCCACATAATGATGGTTCACAGTAGGTATAAAGTTGGATGGAAGATATATTATATTGAACGAGACATCGTACACATGTTAGTATGTAAGTATGTAAGTGTAAGTTATTATTTTAGTACAACACTAACATATGCCTAAATAAGGTTGACTTTATTCCACAGTCATTTATAAAGTTGTTCTAATACGGGGTTAAATTTTGTTATACTTCAAAGTAATGTTTTTGGTATTTTCTTAAAACGATTTGTGAGATGCTATTATCCCTGATTTCTTTATCCTATTACTGCATCGTACTGCATTTAGATATACATAAATTCAAAATCAATAACGTGAAACGTTAGATATTTCCTTAGTAATATTCTAATTGCAAGAGTTATATTTTTAGTTATGTTGTCATATTTATAAAAGGGATGCACCATTTATTATTATTATATTATATAAATATGTCGGCCTTTGAATGTTTTACTATTTGGGAGAGTTTATAGATTAGTTTTGTGTTAAAAGTAACCGAAGAGTTATAATTGTTTGAGTATAAAATATCTTTAAAGTTGACATTTTTTATTTTTGTTTCAAAATCAAAAATCTTAAAAATTGGAGCTATAATCTTAAAATTTACAGAAAATGTCTAGTGAAAATTATTGGTGTCAATTTGCGTTGAACTGTGATATCGGTATTTAAGACTTTCCAATATTTATTGACATTATTATAACGATACTGAATATCGATCGTGAATTTAATCATCTGCGAATTTGCAATTTTCAAAAAGTTAAAAATTTAAGAATTTGAGCATTCTTAATTTGGAGATTTGAAAAGTTCGGATTTTCTTAAATTTAGGTCTGAAAATTTCAAAACATGGAACATGGGAATTTGAGAATTTCAAATTTACTTTATGTCAAAATTATTCGAATAGAAAATAATACAACAGAGTGATAACTTATTAGTTATAATGAAAAGTATTACTCCTTCAAATGATGCTTACTTCGATCGAAAATTATTATTTATTAATTTATTAAATAATTATTAATATTTAGTATGGTAGACACGAATCCAGATACCAACCTAATAATTTAATTTCAATGAATGTTTATAAATCGATTCGATTCATTATTTCTAACATTAGAAAGTTTATTAATAAGCTCTCAATTAACAGGTCATTAAGATATTATTGGTGCAATGATTATATAAGAATTCATTTTTAGTCACTATTGCAGTATTTAAACTTACAAAATAATTGATTTTAAAGTCTTTACACGATTGTGCAATCGTTCTTCTCGATTAGCATCGTCGATAATGTAAAGTAAATTTCTGATACGTTAGAAGTCCGATAGATACCGAGAAAAATATTGAAAATGATACTTGTGGTTTAAATGATTGATCAGGTTGTGATAAACGATATTCTATGAACAATAAAGCCTAGTTCATACTGCGTGTTACTTGTTATGATGTAAAGAAGAATGTTTATATCGAAAGGTATTAAATGGTTTGTTTACAATGAAAATAGAGCAATTCTATTTTTAATATAATTTCTTTCTTGACTTTCTATATTCCTAGTTGTATAAAACGTGGAAACTTAATTTTCTGTTTTAAATGGAGTTATCTCTATTTTATCATAAGCAGTTTATTATTATTATATCTCCAAAAATAATTTCAAATTAAAATTCCATATTATCAGATTGACACGTAAATTCACATTTTCGTCCTTTTTTAGTTATAACGTCATTTATTAAAATTACGTTCAAGAAATAATAACTTTCAGTCAAAGTGATCGCTATTCGAGTTAATAATTATCCCCTATACTTATTATCATTTTTCAATTCCTTTATGAGTAAAATTTCGGCGATTTTTAAAAAAGTATGCGAAAAATTGTGAATTTAACGCTAACCTCATACGCAAAGATACAGTACTGCCATCAACACCGCATTTAGAAACCTTCAAATTATTTAAAAATTAATTAAATGAAGTATAACCCAGATATATTTGTACAATTGAAATTGATTGTGTATTATTGTCATCGGCATAGTTATAACAAGAAGGTTTACTATTAAATAAAAATAAACTGATGAAATAAATATTTTATTCCACTTACGACATATGTACATGCATGACAAATAATATGTGCAACATGTTTTTTCATATATTGTTATGAACAAATATATAAAGAATGTACATATATTGTTCCAAATGATATACATATTCAAATTTCCCTATAAATAAATTTCTGTTTAAGTTCCATTACTTCGTTTGTTTCCTATAAAACTCGAAGTAAATAAAATTTCGGGAATTGACCTCTTCAATTTTCTACTTTAGTTTTTCTTTTTCTGTTCACCGAATGCAATACAAAAATGAAGAATTATTATCGATTGGATGAAACTGTTTCATAATTTTATTGTATCGACTTGTGTAAGAAAAAGTCAATGCCCAATTATTTAATTTCAACAAATGTTTGATATAATTGGACGAAAATAAGTGTTCAAACACATTCACCTTAGAAACTCAACGAAACATTCAGTTTGACGTACGATAATCCAAACAAACACGTATTAATACCTGTCCGTTCGTATTACTGTTAAACGCTGCATTTACTTTAATGCGACAAGTTTTCAGAAAAAATGAATTTGTCCCAAACGAGAGTAGCTTTAACGCCTGATCTTCGCTAATGTATCGCGTGTGTATTTCGTTCTGCTTTTATGTGGATGTCCCTGATCTGATTGCGAAATGTATTTATAGCAGCAACGTGTACAAATTTAGTCGTGCAAAGAAAGATATAGGGTCACATATTTAACGTAACGCGGTTGTTTGTCTCACATCGTTTGGTCCATATTTTTTAATCAAGAGCTTTCAATGAATTCTCGTTCGTTCTGTACTTTTTGTAATACCAGAACCTACGTTAAATTATATGACTATTAAACATTTGCTTTGCATGGTGCTCAAAGAAATATTATGAACGAAGAATTCATAATAAGAACGATCAGAATCGTGCAAGAAGATTCTAGCACTTCAAAACCAAACTAAGTGAATTGGTCGTCGCTACTCCATCGTAGAGATTTCGACAAATATTTGTTTTGCGTCTAAGAGATCCTCACGACATTTGGAACACCAATTTTATTTCGACTGTCTACAGTAACATAGTACATTAAAAATTATCATTTTGAAAAATCTTGACAAAATTTTGACAAAATTTACGTATAAATTTGATCAAGTACATATCGTAACGAGATTTAATAAATCGAAGGCCACGAATTCGAAACTAATAGAATTTACATAAATTCTTCGTTTCTGTTATTTACACCCTTTAATTTTACATAATAAAATTAAAAAGCTTTCAGAATCTAAACATAGTAAAATAGTAAGGGAGTCAAATACTAGGTAATCAAGAAACGAGATAATTTGATTGGACAGTAATTTTTCCGTTTCATTGTAGATGCCATCACATTAAACAACTTTTTATATCATGTAATGAGAGTTATAGATGCACTTCATGTAAAGATTTGTCGACTTAGCCTTAAATTACACAGATAATTTACAATAACTGTCATATTATAATGTACCTTAATTGTTTAACTTGTAGAAGTCTAAAAGTTCACTCCCTTAAACAGGATAGTATATTAGTATAATAAAATAGGAGAACAGAAGTATAGTAATATAATGATTTAATGGAATGATACTATAGTAGTATAGCGAAAGAATGGAATAGTATGTAATGAAATAGTAAAGCAGTGAAATAGTCAAACAATTGAACATTTGCATAGTAAAGTATTAAAATAATTAAATGATGAAATAGTGAAGTAGTAAAATAGTAAGGAAGTGAGATAGTGAGGTAGTCAAAAAATCAGATAATGAGATAGAGAAATAGTGAAACGGTGAAATAGTGGAGCGGTGAAATGGTGAAAGGGTAAAATGGTAAAATAGTGAAATGGTGAAATAGTATAGCAGTAATGTAGTAAAATAGTAAAATAGTGAAGTACTACAGTAGTAAAGTAGTTAAGTAATTATGTAATTAAGTAGTAAAGTAGTAACGGAGTAAAGGAATGCAGTAGCGAAGTAGTAAAGTAGTAAAGAAGTAAAGGAATACAGTAATAAAGTAGCAAAATTGTAAAGTAATAAAGTAGTAAAGTAGTAAAGTAGTACCATTGTAAAATAGTAAAATAATGAAACAGTAAAGTAATGAAGTAGTTAAATAATGGAATAAGGAAACAATAAAATGGAAGAACAGTGAAATAGAAAACCAGGAAACTAATAAAATACTTCTAAAACAGAATAGAAAAATAGATTAGCACTTAATGAAGAAAAATTTATGAGATACATGTTAATCGTTATACATAGCAAAGATAAAACAAAAGTTTCTATAATTCACAAAAAAATAATTTTTCTCATTACCACATGTATTTTAATCTTGTTACATTTTATACACGTATATAAACTACATAAAATAAAATAATAATAACAGTAATAAAAAAAGTAGTAGTATATAGTAATAACACTATTATTAAGCAAGTTTTTCAAGTTCTCTGAGTAGTCACAATATAAAAAAAAACAGAGTTCAATAATGTAAATACAATGAAAAATTAATTGTAAAATAAATATCGCATTAATGGAACATTGATCCTTATTGCGTTAAGATGAATAAAAAGCGGTTTAGAGATAATTATCTTCGGTAATGAGATACTTCGTAGAGCATAATCCTATTTTTTTTCAACCTGCTCGTGAGAAAAATGCCCCATTCATCATGGTACCTCCGTTTCATGCACCGAAACCACTTGAAACTTTCACGCAGTGTGAACAGAGGCTGAAGATCAAGATTCCTGTCGAGATCTATCGAGACGGACGAATGCATCAGAGTGATCTTAAGTGGCTCTTGACCTCGCACTTCTATAACTTTACATATGTCTAACCTCCAGCACACGAGTCTTTTATTAGTGATAACGTCATCCCTTAGAATTCGATGCCCATAAATAAAAACCAGACATCGCATATTATTTGCGCACTGTCATCTCCATGACAATTTATAACGACTGATATTTGATTGACACCTGTCCATTTTAAAGTATTTCATTCTTTACCATATCAGATTATACATTTTTTTTTTAATTGTTATGAAAAATTAAAGAGCAAAGGTTCCAAATTTATAATGGATTCAAATTCATTTTCGAATGTGGCAGGCAATTTTTTCAGTACATTCACTTTTAGCTGATAGCATGATTACATTATTTATCGAAGTTACATAGTAAAAAGAACTTTAACGTTCCAAAGTCAAAAAAATTTCGAAGCCATAAAATTCTATGGACACAAAATTCCAAAATCTTAAAAGTGTCAAAATACCAAAGTCTCAAAGTTCTAAAGTACGAAAGTATACAAATTATAAACTTGTAAAGTCCCAAAGTTCTAGAGCTCTAAAATTAAAAAATCTAACATTTCTGAATTTTCAAATTTCTAAAATTCCGAAGCTCCAAAATTCCATAATTAAAAATTTCAAAATTGCGCAGAACCAGAGTTCTGAAATTGCAAATCTCAATATTGCGTAGAGGCGAAGTTTCGAAATTCAATATTCCAAAATTGCGCAGTACTAAAGATTAAAAACTTGAAATCTCAAAATTGCACAGTACCAATGTTCCAAGATTCAAACATTCCAAAGTTTTAAAGTCCCAAACTTGTACAGATCTAAAATTTTACGCCCCATAACTCAAATCGTACCAAACTCACAAAGTTCCAAAATCCCCAAAAAACAAAGATTCTGAATATCTAAAATTCAGAAGGTCCTAAACTCTCATAGCTTCAAAGTTCCAAAGTCCAAAAGTTTGAAATTCCAAAATCCCAAAATCTTCAAGCTCCAAATTCAAAAAATTTAAAATCCTAAGTCCGAAAATTAAAAAATTCCGCACCTTCAAATTTCAAAAATCCCCAATTCACAAAATTTCAAAAGACCCGAAATTCTAAATCCCCAAAGTTCCAAGAACCTCGAAGTCTCGTGGCTCTAAAGTCCCAAGGTCAAAAAATTTCAAATTCTCGCAATCCTAAGTTTTTAAGCTCCGAATTGAATTCAAACAATATTTATGTTTCATCAGTAACTTCGATAATAAAAACCATCAGAGTGCATCGAGTATTTCGTGCTTATATTCCACTTAGAACGAAGTTGCTTGTGGTAGAAGTAGCATTGATTATGTAGTTCTGCTTGAGATAACTGGAATGCATAGCAATCGCGTTTTCTGATAGGCTTTGCAATCTGGTGCACTTCTTTGAATTATGAGTGACACTATTAGAACCGCAAACTTAATGAACAGAAAAATCTTTTATGGCACTATAACTTAACGAAGTCCGCGTTACATTTCACGCCTTCTATTGCACTATTTTGTTAACTTCTTTAATAGACGTCACATATTTTGTTCGTTACGACCATACTTATTACATTTATTTACATTTTATCACTATATCCCGTCTGAATTACGAAATTTCCAATCGGTCTATCCCATCTACAATATTTATATGTCCCGTTAATTAAGAAGAAAGAAATTACATTCTGCAGGATGATCCAATATAATCACATACATTCCGTTCGCAAAAATAAAAAAAAGATGTTATATTGGTATAGGGTTTTAAGAATTTTATCAAAAAGTTATAACGAAAGCACAGAATGATTGGACTGCTTTATTTCTCGATGCCACATACAGTGTGTCTCAGTTTTGCACATAAAACATTACCAGCATGTTCTATAAATAAAAATGATAAAATATTATATGAACATAGAAAGATTATGAGGATTATGAGAAATGATAATCGATGATTTGTTCCTTCGAAACTACATACGCGTAATTGTTGATTCATCATTTTTTTAATAACGTTTAATAATGCATTCGAGGAGCTATGTTTATATAATCATTTTTTCTCTTTTTTTTTTATAAACTGTGTTGGTAAAATTATATGAAAGAAACATCCGGTATATGACAGCGAATAATAAAGCAGTTCGTTGTCATTTCGTACTCCCATTATATTTTTCTAATAAAGCGCTTGGGACCCTACATTAATATATCTATTTATATTTTTATGAATAGATTAAGTCAATAAAATTTCGCAGTAAAAAACTGCGACATCCTCTACATCATTTTTTCCTATTATGATATAACATCTCTTCTTCTATTTTTACGAATAGAATGTGCTTATAAAATATCATGGTTAAAAATTAGAGCACCCGATATATCTGATAACATCTGGCAGGAAAAGCGTGTGTTACAAAAACGAAATTTTACAGCAGATCGTTACAAACTTATCAGTGAAAAAATCAATACAATTTACGGTAGAATGTAAAACGTTTTATTGGAAAGTGAAGAATCATTATATATGTATCGCATTTCCACATCCGCCATGCTGATTTTATCGTTAAAAGCGATTAAAGCATCGTCGTGTGACATTCCGCACTTGTAACATACATCTTCACGCCACCTATTTAAATATACACTTCGAATATCTAGACTCCATAATCAAACTGTATTAAGTCACGCTATTCAAATTTTAGAGAGTAAATCGTAGATGCAAAATTTTTTAATTTTTCATTTATAATAATATGACAATGTTATATGTATGACATGAAAATGACGAATGTTATAATTATGATTTTGAGAAAAGAAATGATCTTGAAAAAATGGGTATGGTCTTAAAAACAAATTAGAGATAATCTTGAAAAAAGTGGACATAATCTTGAAAAATAATTTACATCACTTTTCTCTAAAAAATAAAAAATTTTATCACAATATATCTACCTGTACACTATACAAGTTTTGAATATAACAGCTCTCCCATATTATTACAAAAAACGGCAATATTTAGTGTGGGCACAGTTATTGCCTCACCGTATATATATAGCTTCTTAAATGCAGGTAAAAGGAATATCAATGCCTTGATCAAATTCATGAGATCATGAACGATACGTTGTTAATTATTGAACCAAAAAGTTAATTGCATCAAATACTGTTAACCACTTGCGGTGGAATGACGTACCACATACGTCGGGATGCTTTTGTTACAGGTGGAATAGTGACGTGCATGGCAAGTCATTAATGCACAGGCAATTTAAAACAAATTTACAAATTAATTGGTTCATATCGAGAATTTTGTGATGTTTTAATGCGAATTGTGTTTGACTGTTTTGGCATACGCATTTATGAATTATCCTGCCAGCGCATGTGGTTAGGCTCTAATAATGGACATAATATCGAATAAAACAGCAGCGATGAGTAGATCGAGTACTCACTGAAAAGCTTATGGCTGCAATGGTGGAATTATTGAGAAAGAATTCAAATTTCCAAATTTGGAAATTTTTGAATTTTTGGATTTGGTGATTTCGTAATTTAAATAAATATTTGGAGTTTGAGAATTTTCGAATATAAGAATTTTGCAGTTTAGAAAACTATGAAAGTTGCAAACTGAAGAATGTGGGCATTTAGGAATTAAGGAATTTGGAAATTTAGAAATTTGAAAATTTGAAAATTTGAAAATTTGGAAATTTGGAAATTTGGGAATTTAGGAATCTGTAAATTTAGAAATTTCGCATCATGTAAACTTAGGAATTAAGGAATTTAAAAATTAAGTAATTTTGGAATATGGCACGTGGGGAATATGGGAATATGAAAATTTGGTAATTTGGTAATTTGACAGTTTAGTAATTTGGGAATTTGGGTATTTTGAAATTTGGTAATATAATATTTTGGGAATTTTAAATATATAACTTCAACATTGAAAAATTTGTAAATTTTTTAAATTAATAAAATTGATAATTAGCGAGGTTGAATAATTAGAATTTAGAAAATATAAAAACGTAAGAATTTGGAAAGTTAAAAGTGCGTTGGAATATGTGAAAATTTAGAAATGTAAAATATTCAAACATAGAAACACAAGTAGTAACACAACAATTTGTAATTTCCAAGTTTTCAAATTTCAAAATTTATAAACTCTCAAATTAGATCTGAGCAAGGCATAAAATCTATTACATTGACTCGTAATAATTAGAATGAAATAATACTAGCAAATAAATCGCACATAAAGTATACGCAATGTTGAATCCTAAACTGCTAGGTCGTGCAACAAATAGAACTCCAAACTATCAAATATCAAGCTTGTACATACTACTTACGTATCGGTGACTCATGATCGAAGATAAAGTATTAGTTACAAACTTTCACAACTGATAATCGATAAAGCGGATATTCTGGTACATCGATCTTTCATTACCCAAAGAAAAGTAGCATTAACAAACCAGTAACCGTAGTAATAATAAATTCCCGCAAAGAAAGTGCGTTTTGTATAGGTGAAGCGTTAACGTCAAACAGCGTGATTTCAAACGAAGAAAAGCTTTATGGACTTGGCTCAGGAAATTTTCATTATCATTTTTATAATACGCCAGACGTGTCGCCAGGTTGGCATGAATTATACCTGTGTGCATGTCATCTTAGACAAGTTGACCGAAAAAACTAACTTATACAGGCCCGCTGGTTACCGCAGATAACACAAGCACGAGTAATAGTAAATAGGTCAGTCACCTTCGTTGATACACTGGCTGTTATATAAATCTTAAAGCTGTAACGCAACACCATTAAAGAGTTATATGCTCGCTGGTTGCTTTATCGTTCGTAGTCCATTTCGTGAAGGAACTTGATTTAAACTAGGGATGGATTCGAACCGAATTTTTCAACTCGCGAAACTCGATTGCGAAGATTCATGAAATTTCGAAACGTTCGGATCTCTTGAAACATGAAACGGTGATTTTATTTTACAAAAGGAATATCTTATGAACCGATGTCAACGAAATTTTTCAAGTTCAGTCACACGCACTTGCTCTGCAGTTTTACGACCATGATCGAGTTTATCTGCTTATATCCTTGAAAACAAAAATTACCAAGCATTCGAAGCACCGACTTATATTTGAATCCAATATTCTCCGCCTATGAGATACAAATGAAAAAAAGGGTTGTGATTGATAGAAAAAAAAGAATATTCTTGAAACTGCAAACGATTTGTTCGTTGATTTTGTACGTTTTCTTATCTGGATTTCGGGAATTTCGAATCGCGAAAAGAGTGAAAAATTTCGAATTGACGGTATTTAAACTTTTATGTGTTTCGATGAATCCCGAGGTTTCGACGTTTTGAGAAACTCATTTTTAATTTAAACAGAATTTTAAACTAACAATATTTTCCGTTTCGATGAACCCCATAAACTTCCGGTCTTTTAATCGCTGTTCAAATGACGAGATAACAATGATCAAATTTAAATCCATTTCTTGAAGAATTCGTTTAAAAATCAAAGTAGCTAATTTCAGTTCATTAGACCATATTGTTGTGTACACAGTAAGGTAATAAGTTCTGACATATAAAACTGGCATGACCAAGTCGCGGGCCATATTCGGATGTTATGCTTACTTTCTTAATCCGTTCGCTGCTCTTCCTTACTTCACTTTGGGATATGTTACCTTCATCACACCAGATATTTACGATTTTTGAAAAGTTACAAAGTCCTACATTTTTAAACATTGAAATAAAAAATCTTTGAATTATTAAATTTACAAATTTTCAAGCTGAGGAATTTCGAAAATTTTTAATTTCCAAATACCTAAATTCACAGATTCTTAAGTTTTTTAATTTTCAGCTACATAAATTATCAAATTTTTTAAACATCTAAATGTTTAAATCTGCAAGTGTTCAAATTTTCACATGATCCAAATCTCGGATTTTTTCTTCAAATTACGAAGTTTTCAAAACTTTTAAATTTCCAAATTCGCATATTATGAAATTATTAAATTGTTTAATTCCTAAACATTCACATTCTTAAAATTACAAATTCCTACACTTATAAATTTATTAATGTTTAAATAGACATTTATAATTTTCAAATTTTTGAACGGAAATGTTTTCAAATTTTTCAGTCTTAAAAGAACTAAACGTCCGAACTGTTAGGAATTCCAGAATTTTCAAATTTACTTCCGAACTTTTGAAATTCGAAAATTTCTAATTTTTTAATTCGTCCAATATCCGAATTAATAAATTTAAAAATATCCAAGCGCTAAAATTCCTAGTGTTCCAGATTTATGTATCTCCGAATGCAAAATTCCAAACTTTCAATGATCTAAATTTCCAAATTCCAAAATTACCAAAAATCACAGTTTCCAAATCCCTACGTTGCCAAATTTCAATTTCTCCAAATTTTCCCACTTAACTGCAAATTTTAGCATTCCCGAATCAATAAATCTTTGGATTTTCAATTTTTCGAAGGCTCTAATTTCCAAATGTGAAAATATTCATATTAGTCTCGAAATTGTCATATTCTTATTTACAGACATCCAAATTCTCAAATTTCTAAATTTCATGATCTATAATTTGGAAGATTTATGCACCAAGCATCAAATGATAAATTTAAATCAAAATTTCAGTAGTAAATTTAAAAAATTCATAAGTTTTAACGTTGGAATAATTCCGGAATACCTGTTTTCAAACTTAGGAGCACCCAGCGTACAACATATGGAAGTTTTCCAGATACCAGCTTCACGTTTTTACGGCATACGATGTTCATACCAACAAGGTTTTCTTCCGTAACTAACATGGTCATGAGGCTACCATGAAAACCGGCCTTAACATGCACGCATGTTCGCAAGGTCATATCTTTTACCTACTCAACAGGTTTATTATGATCGGCTCATCAAAACAACTTGTGAATTATACTTACACGCTACAAAATCGAGTTTAGATATTTCATAAGTAGTCGACTGCGGAAGTCTTATCAATTTTTCACTGTGCTATTCAATCGAAAAGAATCTAAAAATACCTTAGAATAAGAGTCTAATATTTTTCAACTGTACATAACACGGTCGATTTTAACAATAAAATAAACTTGTTTCTGTCAAGAATGATGATTCTTTTAATAGTAAGCTAATAGTATCTGTAGTTGACCAGCTAAGAGAAATCTTCCACTTTGCTTTGTTATTAAATAGCGAGTTTCGATGCCTGGAAACATTTTTTAAATCTTCTAGATTATGTAACCAGACCACTTTTAAAAAAAAGTTGTTATACAGGTTTGAGAAGTATATTTAAAAATTCGGTAAATGCTTCAAAAGTTGATCAATCTTAAAAATTAAAGAAATAGTAATTCACCCTCTGTTCGTTAGTGCCTGGCCACTTATGCTAGAATAAATACATTTTATTCGCGTAATGTTCACAAGGTATGAACTTTCTTACCTGCAGTTATTCTCAACAGAAACGTTAAGGAAATAGAAATACAGGGCTAGTATAAATGATTCATTCGTTTTGAAAAGGCTATATCTTCAAAAGTATTACACGTACACATGAAAGATATATGAAAAGAATCACAAACTCACTAAGTTTATACACCTTCTACAAATGTTCAATATGTGCCCCTTTGGATTGTCCCGCAATCCTTACAATCGAGCTCAAAGAACGCATCAGTGTTGCAGTGCAGACAATTGACAGGACTATGCCACAGAATGTATGGAATGAGCTCGATTATCGTTTGGACGTGTGTCGTGTCACCAAAGGGGCACATATTGAACATTTGTAGAGGATGTGTAAACTTGGTGAGTTTGTAGTTCTTTTCATATATCTTTCATGTGTACGTGTAATACTTTTGAAGATATAGCCTTTACAAAACGAATGAATCTTTTATGCTAGTCCTGTATAACGGCATATTATTTACATTAATTTTAGATATTCGTTATTACTCAGCGTACTTCACATCACATATAATTAGTATAAAATGTAACTGACATATGTGGCATCTGTAGTTCACATTTATCAAAAGTGCACAAGTTATAAAAATCTTAATTTTTATGTTTTCTAAAAGGTGATCAACTACTGGTACCTTTTCCTTCATTTGGGAAAAATGATGTTGGAAATATTCTTCCTCCAATTATTTTAGGTAATCGGTAACAACTTTCGCAATATTTACGATTATGTAAGAATGGAAAATTCTAAATACTTCTTTGTCATGTTGCTATGAAAATTTATAAAAATTGTTTAATCCTATAGCACTGGAACTTGTTCTATCTGCAAGTGAAAGTTGTTGACACACATGGTCCGTCTCAACAGTGCTATAGTCCTTCATAGATTATTATCGTAAATTTTTCTCCAGAGCAAAATCTGAAGCAGATTTTCTGAATGCTTATAATCATATTAAATTTAGAAAATTTATATGTAATTGTTTGAGATGAAGAGGAGAATATTGTAGTTTGTCTAACGTGAAACTGAAAATTATTTACAGTAGCATTTATAATTGTAGTAGGACTAATGAAACCAATGAAATATACATGATGAAGTAGTTCAAGTAATTCGTTTCAAACGTAATGAAATTTACGTTTGAGGAATTGTTCTTGAGAATTTTACCATAAATTAATATGAGCTCAAAGTTGACAACTTTGGTTTTTGAGAAATTGGCAGTTTAAAAAGTTCAAAAAAATGTGGTATTTGGAGATTTAATAATTTGCAATAACAATTTTAAGCGGAAATCTTTAGTTTCACTTTCGAAACAAGAAGCTAACGCTGTATTCGATTTTACTATTTCATGTTAAAGAGCCTAAACAAAGGTCATATAAAAAACCTGTAAGTACGTGGACGTGGTCATACAGAAAACATGTAAGTACATATATACGTAATTTACCACTATCCGTGAATTTCATTATAACATGACAAGTATTAGGTCCATTTTCCAGCGGATGCGTGGTTTTATTGCACTCATTTATGTCTTCGGTAGAAGCAACGTAGAAAATACTCTACATGTTATTTTAATTGGATTTTGTATTATATAAAGGTGAGAAGTTCATATATGATTTATAGTTTGTGGGCCAAGAATTTTTCAGCTTGTCATGCGTTCTGTCGGCCAAGCAAATGAAAGTCAAGGATCAAAATTTACTTCGTGGTCACTTGACCGCTAAGTGGAATAAGTTGATCGATTCGTGTCACTTCCTATAATTCTAACAAGTTTAATAACCTCGTCTAGTAAATACGAGCAACAGTGCTTAGTAACGATTGCATACGAGATAGACAAGCATTAAACTATTTTAAACACCGTTCAATTGCAGCGTTGGCTACAGTCTAGACAGTAGCAAAGGTTGCGTAACATTTAGTAATGAAATCAATGATCTATGATCTATTAACTTTCGTTTCAACGTCGACGCTGCTGCTGTCATCCGTTAATTACAATTTTATCTTCTTGCGATTTTCTGACATTCAATTCTGTCAATCTCATTTATGCTTGAAGTCCTTTACTTATAACGTTGTGTCGGACTCGTGAGGCCAGGTTCACACGGCGACCAGTCGATTCAATTTTCTCACGTGTAAGGTTTTGACGAATACGAGACAGCAATTCATTCACGAGCCATTTGATTCGATTGTTTAATGCGATTCGATTGTTGATGCACTGCTACAGTCTAGTCTCTGAACAGTTGTCATCATGGATCCACGTTAGTACTGCAGGCAGTGTGCTCGAGAATCATGTTTGTTCGTGTGAACAACGAATATAAGAAGTGCTATCGTATCACGTGTTCGATAAAACCGTTCCGAGATTCCTCGAATTGCAGTGACAAATTCGATCAGTATACGGGAAAAATATTTCTTGAATATGGGATTTTACCGCATGAACTCTGTGCGAACAACTTAATACAAAATTTGGTTAAACTTCACTTTGGGGAATACAAAATCATTGACTTTTTGTTTAACCATTTAATGGTTTGTGATGCCTAAAATACAAAACTGTAAGTTTTAATGTTAGAAATTCAGCGGCTAAAAGTTATGCGTATGCACAGTTGAGCATTTTTAGCTTATTTGACATGTGAATGTGACGCTACATTGACTGCTATCTATAATCTGATTGAGCTACGTTTATAAACGTTAACACTATTTCTACCACGATTTTGTGTATACCTATTGCGACCAAAAGGTGCCTTTTCACACCTTTTCGTTTGAATGCAAATAATTGCTAAAACTGTTGGGATTTCAAATTATCAGTTAAATGTAGATAATTTGAGGAATATATCTATTGAAACATTGATGTGTGTTTACTAGAGATTATTTAATCAGGTTCTAAATTCTAACTTAATTCATTAATCTACAGAATATAAATATAGCGGTGTACACTAAAATGTAACATAACGCGAAATAAGCGAATATCGTAATCCTAACATTTCAACTTCCTTTATTTATCTTAATTTTGCAGTAACAAATAGTTAGTTTTGACTGATGCAATTGCCGAACAAATTGTACGATAAGGGACCAATGAAATTGTTTTCTTGGTTATATTTGTACATAGTCGGTTAATTTTTGATTGTACAAAGGAAGGAATAGAGGACATTTAGAGCATGTAACGGCATCAGATTTTATACAGTATAAAAATAACAGACGTAACAAAATATAAAATTTGGAGGAAATTTGTATACCTATATACTTTCTGATCTTTTAATGAAAAGATTTGAAACTTGTATAATTTGACGATCTAGAAATTTAGCAACTTAATAATTTAGGAATTCAGATATAATAATGTAAAATTTAGAGTTTTGTTTATAAAGAGTAATAGAAATAACATGTTTTTTTTTAAACATGTAAAGAATCGAATGCAAATTATTCAACTCATATATCAGCCATTCGACATAGCGTACATATTATTCTGATTTTCTGCTGAGAACAAAGTTTTCTAATATGAAGACTTTTCTTACTTACTGTTAGTATGATATATCAGTTGACGATTATTGCAGAGATTTTAACACTTTGCTGACCGGCAAATTTATGCAAAAGCTACCTTATTTCTCCGATTATTATTTCGTCACTGAATATGAAAGTGAAATAATATATACAAACTTCAATATACTTTATTTATACATAATGAACTGAAATGAAATTTTGTATATATTTTCTATATAACTTTTAATAATTTGTTTCGTGTGGTAAACTATACAGCATATAACTGAAAAATTATTGATGGAAAAGTTCCTTGTCATGATTGAAATATTTGTAATATAAAAAAAATTATTTTTGTAGAATAAAGCGAACACGACGAGGAAAGCTTCTTCGATATCCTACATTACTGAGTTTTAATAATTGAGATAGTTAACACAAGTGCAAACACGACTTATCTCATGATCGGTCAATAACGTTTGGGCACGAAAACACGTGTTAAGTCATGGCCGGTCAACAATGTGTTAAGATTTACTAGCTGCACATCATTAAATAACGAAATTTCAACCTTGAACTACTTGATAGTTACAATGATACTTTTCAAACATGAGATAAAGGAAAATTAAATAGGATAATGTCCTTATTTACCGGAGTAAAAAGATAACACGTGTATATAACCAAACCATAACAAATGCATAGATAATACTAGTGAACTTAATGTACATAAAAAAAATAAAAAATAAAAAATTACATTAAATTACAGAAACTATTAAGATGCCTTTGTCGAAACTCATGTCAACTATTATCGAGATGATGAGTAATTATATAAATTAATTTATGTTTCATCCCTTGCATATTTATCGTTGTATTTCTAAAAACTACTTCACATCGGACATCCGTAAAACTAGTATTAAAATAAAAATGTTCCAGTTAATCAATCGTTAATAGAGCAACAGTTAGCCATAAAAAACGATTCCTATTCTGATTATTTAATAAATAAATGGATTTTTATAAGTGAACTTTTATCTAACTTTCCCACACATTTTCCATAAAAAGAGAAGTAATTACATATGTAAAAACTGCGAAACCTTTTTCCATAATATTGTTGTACTTTCTCACATACGTATTATTGTAATTGTAATATGCAATAAAGTTATCAATCACTGTAAACTACTTAAAAATGAAGCGAACTTATAATTTCGATGAGCAGCACGTATAAGACTACGGTCATTTATAATTATATGGTCATTTATCACTGTTAATTATAAACAGTTACGACAAGCAATACTGCTTATTCTGCAATCACTCAACTTCATTAAATTCTGCATCCTCTTAATTATAGTGGACTTGACCAACAGAAAAAAAAGCTGTGATCAAATAAATGGTAGAATAGTAAACATTTCATTGACCTGCGAATGATATATTAAAATAACTCGGTGATTCCATTCAAAGAGACGTTCTAACTACCGGGATCGTGAATAGAATCTGCGAGGGTCTTTAATTATCATTGCCCCGTAAATTGGTCGAATAAATAGACGTTCGTTTATAATATGCGGAAGAAACTCATCCACGAGCAAAATTAACTCTCGGGCAGTTTGCCATTTATATAAATTTCCCGTTGCATCTTTAATGTCGATCCACTCGATCTGCAGAGAAATATTGCCTCCGTTGTCATGTTAACTATCTCCACCAATGTAACGTCTTGTAATTGCACTTGTGTAAGAACATTACTACCGAGATCCATCAAGAATGTTGCTGTAACAGATTAGCCGACTCGGTGATCAATAAGACGTTCACTGCTACAAAGATAATTAATACCTATTGGAAGACATGTTGACACTTTAATTATTAGGAACAGACAGACTCAATTTTCGCGTTTCAAACTTTGAGCTTTCAATTTCCAACGGATGGGATTACGGAATAAGAATGAAGCAGTTTCACGCAACGTGTATAACAGTGTGCTGTGTTCTTCATTTATAAAATTTAATGAATCTAAGAAATGAAACGGAGTTTTTATTGCGATAGGTGTCGTTACACGAAATGAAAAGTTACCAATTTTAAATTCAATTAAGAAGTTGCAAATTTTAATTCAAACCAGCAGGTGTTTCCTGCAATTAGTATAACAATGATGCTGATTAAAATTATACATTTTTTACTTACATTATTGCAAGGTAATGAGTTGCAGATCCAATGGGCATTCGAGGTATTGATAACTATTGCAACAATTTTATCAGTAGAGTTGCAAATGATAATAGATTGATTCGCATAAGTTTACTGCAAGAAACGTAGAATTTACAGGTTTAAAATTTTGAAATTAAAAAACAGGAAAGTTTGGAAATTTAGAAAATAAAATGTAAAGAAATTTGGACATTTTGAAACTTAGGAATTCAGAAATTCAGAGAAACAAGAATTTGGAATTTCAGAAAATTGTAAGTTTATAACATGAAAACTTAGGAATTCGAAATTTTAGAAAGGAAATTTAGGAATTTGGAAAATTAGAAATTTAGGTATTTGAAAATTTGGACATTCATGAATTTAGAAATTTAAAAAACAGAATGGTAAACAGTGGTTAAAATTGGGGCAATTCTATAACCTAAATTATTCATAACATGTTATTCTATGCACTCTAAGAAGTTGTCAAAGCACCATCATACATACGGTAAACAATAGAAAAGTTACTAAAACATGCAAATAAAGTGGAACGTGTGCAATACTTTATGCATTAGGTCTCGAATTTAAACGACCATAGTTTCGACACAAACGTATCTAATGTATAATTTTTGACGCTGTTTTGTAGTTAAAACTCGATATTGACTTCGCTAATATTAACATGCATCCATAGAAAGCAATTAATATAATAGATAGTTACGTATTTTTCCAAAAAATCTGTCTCCAATAATACTGCCACATACTTGTATGACAAAATGGAGTTTGCTAAACGAAAGCAATAATTACTATGGTTCCTCCCCGTTCTTTTTTGAATAATGACTGCATGAGAAATGATCCTTAATAATGCTGTATGATCTTTAATGAGTGGTCCATTTAAATCATTTACGTTTCACGCGTTGAAATCACAGCATTAAAGTGAAATGTATATGTCCCTGAACTTCTTAAAAGACTATTTTAATAAAACGTTACCACAAAAGACAAAAGACGACCAACTACAACAATTATTTTTTACGTTAAACAAGTTCTATTTTGTTATACAAGTCAATGATATGCTTAATATTTGATATACTATTTGAAAGTGGATGTTCAGATATTCACCTTGACAACATAAAGATCATTGAAATCGATGAAATGGACACTATCAAAAATTTTACTTTTACAGACTTCATTTTCGTTATAAATAGATATATGCGTATTTAACATGGCAGCATGAGTAAAATGACATACAATATATGTTAAAAGCTTGAGAGGAGCTGACAACAACGGTACAGTTCAAATCACGACAAAATATATCGCAGGGATGTCGACAGTTCGTTTCGAATTTTCAGAAACTGCATGTTTTCGTCAGTTATGTGAAAAGTCATTAAACTTTCTTGAATATTGATTCAACTTTTGATTATTGAAATCATTCTATTTTGGGACATTAAGCATGTTAGAGATAGTATTATTAGAAACACATTTGCTCTAAAGATTCTTAGTTATACATTACCTCAATTTGTTGTTTCCTACGGTTACAAATTACTTACTTTGACAATTTCTTTTTACACGGAATATAAACGCCAGCGTTTTGTTACAAAATAGCGTTGGAATTTTTACATAGCACGTACTCATGACAAAGTTATTCTCATTTAAAATCGATGAGTACTTAAACTTTGCACTGTGCGTGTTGCATTTTACCTACTTTTCTTACAACTTTCCCATCATTTGCCACGTGCGTAACGGTACCTTGACAGTTCTTTAAAGTCCATACAATAACACCTTGTGAATAACTTCACAGGGAGATGCTGACGCTACTCCAATTTTGAACATCACCATCTTCCTTTTTACAATAACACTGAAAGGTCCATAGAATAATATTGTCAGGTTTAATTCGAGAAGTCATGGTTATTGTGTAAACTATATTTTAAATACTCATAAACGATTAAAATCACAACACACAAAGTCACGTAACGTTACAAACAGATCAACATGAAGTTATTGAAATATAAATGTGGAAGTGTTTTTCCAAATTATCAACAAACACCTTGTCAATAATTTAGTTGTCGAAGCTACATCAATTTTGTTCGTTTCTCCTTTCGTAATATCAATTTTACAAATAAACATATTTTTCAATTTTCGAACCGAGGAACTGTATTTCACATAGTGCTGATGAGGTAGTCCGTTGCTACAGGAAATCTTCTTTCTAGCTTTAGCCTCGAAACATTGATGGATCGTTGTTTGCAGAATCCGATATTGAAATTGAACGCAGTGACACGTAGTAAATGCATGTATTATCATAAAGGTAAGCTTCGGAAGATTGGCGATACGAAAAGCTTTCTCTCATTCATTTCTAAACCCGTCTCTTTGGTTGGCGACAAAGGCGACAGAACTCGAAGGGAATAACTAACGACGTTAGCTGCTCGTTCTTCAGCTTCTCATAGCACTTAAATCACCATGTAAGAAGATTACAATCAGCGTACATGACTACTTTGATCGGGCCACACTCGAAAAACTGAACACAATGGCCTGCGCTACGAGGAATAGGTAACCGATCAATGGCAGGATTTACAAAAAGCATGTGATTAAATGAGCCATTCACCACACCCAGATCTCGAAATATAATGGTATTAGGTCTGGTTTCTAATAAAATTTAATTGAATGACCATTTTACAGGCATTTTCTACCTCGCTGAGGACCTGCAATGGCCGTCGAAGCGATCGCCTTTTGTCAGATTATACGAGTGATATCTGATATTTAGAAGAGTATGATTTATATTTTTCTCGCGTAATTTGTACGCAAATTGCAGATTTAAGCCGATAAACGAGGAGACGAGTAAATTCGCCGTATGAGGAACCGATGTACAGGGTGTCTCATGACATGTAGAACTCAATTTTAGCGGAAGGACGATAAAGAAATAAGCCGTTTATTTCGAAAGTGGCCTAAGTCCATGTATGTTTAAATTCGTCTCAATAAAATGAAAAATATACGTATAACCCCTGAAGTATATTCAAGAGAGTTAAATTTACAATTCCTAGTCAAATAATAGCAATTATTAAGTGAATAGTGTCTTCTTACCAAGAATAGACTTGGGCTATTTCAAATTTTATGACAAATCTAGTTGTTAATTTTGAAAGTGGCTCAATTTTGAAGGTTAAAATTCGATCAAAATGACTGCATAAACATTTTATTTTGAACAGAAAACAAATTTGGAAGTTTGCCGTTTAAACATCAAGTGGTACATTCTCTTTCCCGTATATTCAATTTGTAAATGAAACAAAATAAAACTCTCTATAAAGTGAAGAAGAAAACAAAAATATGAAGAAAAGGTATAATATTAATCAGAAGTTCAATAGTTCCCTAGTTTGTTACGTATCCTATTCTAAACAAAAATGTCAATTTCATATCATTTATCTTTATAAATACTGATATGAAAAACTAAAAAAAGTATAGAAGTTCGCGCTCGAATAGATTATTTATGTGCCGATTAACCTTATTTCTTTGTTGAAGTCATTTGCAGTAGAAACCCTATTTAGCATAACAAATTTCAACCTTTTAAATATACAAAACCTGTTTTTAAGTTTTAATTAATTCTCGTTCTACACTATAACATGTAGGGTTTTACTGGTAGCTGAATTCAAATTTAATGGTAAAATTAAGGTATAATAGTTCATAGGTAGAACCGTTAGCGGTTTTCTCAGGTAAGAAAGTCGCACGCTGTTTGTGTAACTGTTATATGTTGCGCCAAAATTATAAAAAGAAAAATAAATATTATTATCAATGAGTATAATTACTAATTTTTTCTTACTTATTTTTACATTACTGTTATTTGAAAATTACTAAATGAACACGTGTTAAAATATAGGTAAGACATCTACTTATGCATTTGTTATCATTTTTCACATATAACATTTCGTAAAAATAAGGTCATTTATCCCATTTCATACTGTAGATAAGTAATCAGTTTCTTTTATATTGACAAAGGAAGAAATTGTACAATTTTACTATTTTTATAATCACACTACTTGAGAAACCTATTTATAAATCTTCCAAATTTAATTATTAAATCTGCTATGCGGTTTAATACGTTTGAAAAACTGTGAAGATCGGAGAGATTAGTGATAATACTTTTAATTGCTTCTTTTATTAATGACCAAGTGAATATTATGACCCTACGAAGAGTGGCCAAATATTCAAGAACCGTTATAAACCAGTACGTGAAAGGATGATCTCAGTAAAACTAAAGGGCTCCTTATATACCGTGTGTGCAAATATGTACATACCAAATTGAAGGAACATTATTTATCGTTTGTAAATATGACTATCAATTACACGAAAAGAAGTTATTCTCATTACTATTCTTGTACTCTCATTCTCAGTAGTTAACACTATTTCTACCAAGAGGTATCAAAAAACACCTTTCAAATTTTAACTTAAAATTATTCTCTAAGTTGAATCATTTCTCCTCAATTAATTTTTTGACTTTTCATGCAATAGTTGTTAAATTAATTCACCGATATCATTTTCTTCCAGTACATCCTAGATTTAAAAATGTGCATATGGTATACTTATTTCTACCATGAGGTGTCATTAGACACTTTAAGGATTTCATGACAATACCAAATTTTCAACCATTTTACATATACATATCAACACCACTTTGCAGCAAAATATCAATTATAATAAGATTAGAGAATCCCGATTTCAGTTGTAACGGACAATACAGGAGTTGCGGCATAACTTTGATATTCGCTTATTTCCCGTCACGTTGCATATAGGATTTTCGGACATAAGTTTATACGAACATTTTTCATTTATTTGATCTCAGTAATATGTTGTATCAATTTGGCCCCAACCTTTCTGGACACCGTATGTAGTAGAGGACATTAAATGCTACGTATGTACAGTATAAAACAACAAATGCAGTTAATATTATCAGCATTTGAAGAAACGTGCAAGTGCATATTTTTGTCCCACAGTATCTACATACGTACTTGTGTCTTATTTTACAGTGTAATAAAAAATTCGGTTCAGTAGTTTGATTTTATCGCAATCTTAATTTGAAAAGACATAAAGTGCGAGCTTTTCACTTAAATAATAAATTTCTGAGTATGCATTTTTATTATTGAAAACATTAGTAAAGTCTTACAATAATATTAAAATGATCTAAACACATTGTCTAAATTATGTACACGATCATTGCAATACTTTATTACGCGTTAATTGCACTGTTATTCACATGGACATAAATATAACACATTTTGTAACATGTATACAAATATAAATTATAGCGACGAATTAATAGTAAAACTACCATACTGCTCAAATAACCGTTTCATCGGTTTCTTATTTCAACTTTTGTATAGAAAGAAAGACTCCTACCGTACATAATAAATAAATTAGTATCTGGTTCATTAAAACTATCAGTTCGATATTAAAATGCTCCCAAAGTCACAAGCATAAAATTGCCCTTAAATTCATCATTATAAGACTAAATACGGATAATAATCTAATATTTGTTGCAATCGATCTTATAAAAAGTAACAAAATGGTATTTCGTATTTGGCTACTTTCCTTCGTTATATCTCGTTCTCCAATATCGTGCTGTAAATCTTGCAAGTATCATATAATTCACAAGCTGTCTACTTGTTAACCGTAAGTAACAAGCACGAAATTTGTTGATTATCCTGACACCGTAAACGCTAAACAAACACGAAGTGCACGATGTACTTGTTACACGCCATCTCGCCGTAGCTAAAAATCTTCAATAGGAATAAGCACAAACTCTATTGTTCGGTGACTTATGCCGTCTTGTATTGTGCATTATATCATCGCGCTGTTTGCTCTATCACAATGAAAGTGGCCCGTGGTAAAACGCGTCGCCGCTATGGCAATAAAATATAGTTCATCGCGGAGACGACCAGGTAAGTCGTAAACATTGTGGCTGTCTAACTGTACCATCTGAAGCATCACTTTGTCTTTAGTCTTCGCAACTTATGATGATTTATCTGGACGTAATGGGCAGTATTAAATTGTTCGAATATTTGTATTTCACAACTGTCAGTAGACAATATTGTATCCTAAATGGAAATACAGTTGTCGGTCGGAATATTAAGAGAGAAAGCGATGGAAACAGAAACGTTTGATGATTACCTGAGAGAATTTGCGTAACTTTTCGAAGTTATGACAGAGTATTGTAATCATGACAGATTTATGATTAGAAATTTCTAGATTTATTTATGTTTCGTCCCGTCTTTTGGATACTCTTCAGAACATAAGTACCGGATTTCAAATTTTCTAATTTCACATTTTCGAATATTTGAATTTTCAGATTTAACAATTTGTTAATTTTTTAGTTATTCGAGTTTTTAAGTCTGTTAACAAGTATACTTAAATTTTCAGATTTAATAATTCACAAATTTCTAAGTATTTCAATTTCCAAATATGCAAACTCTAAAATTTTTGAATTTATAAATTCCCAAAACCTCAAATTTTCAAATCTCTAAATATGCAAATTTTCCAAACATCAAAACTTTCCAGTTCTCAAATTTCCAGATTTTTAAATTTTCAAATCCCCGAAGTTTCCAAATACTCGTATTTTCGAATGTAAGAGTTCTCAAATTCTTACATTTTTATATTTTATAATTTTCAAATTTTCAACCTTAAAATTATCAAATTTTCAAATTTCCAATTTGTATATTCGAACACATAAACATTTGAAAATTTACCAATCAAACGCGAACGAGTCTCTTTTCTAAATTATGCATAAATTAAAATAACGATAGATTAATAACTTTGTGAATGAAAATATAATTAATAACACGTGTCTAGATTTTGATAAGCAAATACATAATGCAGAAGTAATAACAATTAGAAAAAACTGCATGAATGCTTTCAGTAAAAATACAAGAAGAAATAAATGTAATAAAAATTGTAACACTGTTTTTGTTGATATAGTTGTTAGAATGTCATTGTAATGAAATTTTATTGGAAATTATATAAAATTTTCAGAAAAATTAATAAACACTACAGGAACTATAATTAAATATTTACTAAATGAAATAGTTAAAATTCTTACAAAATGTCTATAATCTCGGTTCTATTTTCTTTTTTTTTTTTCATTCAAGAGGACTAGCACAATTTGGTACAATTAAGTAGCTTATATAGGAGGTCAATGTTTACTCGAGATTAATATATTTGTACAGATCATAACATTCGTTAAAAAAATAGTTAATAACATTTTGAATTTAACTAGCTAATTACAACATACAATATTATCAGTAATTATATACTCCATTATATATAATTTGGTTGACATAATTACTAGTAATACAGGTTATCATATTGAAAAAGTTAACTAAAAACGCTCAAACTGCTTTACCGTAATCGCACATTTACGTAATTACTTAAAGTATGTCAAGAAATCTTTTATTAAGGTAGGTAAAGACAGCAAAAATTAGTCCTCTTTTAAGGACATGAAAGAATAAAAAGCATGAATCTTAATCATCGGATAAATCACGAACACCCAGAATGTGTCAAGTTAATATAAAAACCTTTGTATTGTTTAGAAAATATTGCAAAACAAGATTAAATTAATGACCTTCAATTAATTGTAGTATAGTAATATTTCATTGTACAATATTATTAATAACAAAATGGGTAAGTAATTAGATTTTGAATTTTGTTGTTCAAAATTCAACTTTTCAGAACCTCAGAAAACGTTAAATTACAATGTTTAATTTTTTATAATTAAGAACAGTTCTAGTTTAAAGAAAGTGTGGTCCCTGAACCAAGAGGGTTCGTTTGTGCATTATAACAATCATTAAAATTAACAATAAACATCATAATAAAAATTAGAATGTTCTTCTTATCAAATATTGATGTAAAACTGTGACGATACATTTGTTGTATCAATATGTATAGTGACAGTTCAAGAGATAGAGGACTTCAATGCGGCATTTTCTTTTTATTCCGCTCTTATATCTTTCAGCCCTTTTACGTGTTCTATTTTTATATCTCTATCCATACGGTGAGCTTGCACTACCGTGCCTTAAGAAGTTTCACTTCAATAATTATTAACCTACTTTAACGCTCAGTGAAGTACCTTTAGATTAAAGGGACCGTCGTAACTCCCATAATCAGCGTCGGCACTAGATAATTATACACTCTAGATTAAATTAGTCACAGTCTTTTCAAATGTTGAGGAAAGAAAAACTATAATTAACATCGACATATTTATTATCAATCGTACCAGAACAGGTAAAAACGGCGACTAACTGAAAACATTTTCCCATGCAGTTAAAGAGACCTTACTGTACATTTAATTTATTCACTGGGTTAAATAAAATGATAGTATTTATGCGCGAATATTAGGGTATAATATGCTACCTTAATAACAGTGCCGGCCCTGACCATAAACTGTTGAGTTATAAAGATTTGAATAACGCGGTTTGAAGAAAAATGAAAGGAAAGCGATCGTATTCCTCGCGAGGAACGTAACCCATCTTCGCTTTCAAGAACACTTTCTCCGTGTTTCTGCTCCTTTTTCTTTTTCGTCCGATTGGTTCACTCTCGAAGGCGTAACTTTTCAAATTATTTCAAAGCGATCGATTGTCGAAGCGAATTATCGACGAACCGTTCAGCAGAATAATGCTTTCGATTGGGTTTCACCGAAGCGGACTCGGACAAGTCGGTTCATGGTCCGCCTAAATCGATCTCCCGTCTGTAGAAAGGACACAAACGTAATCGCGTTTATTCGCCATAGAAGAAGGAGGCCGGAGCTGAAAGTGTTCAGTCATCGGACGATTTTGCGACGCGTAAGGCGCTCGTCTTAGCGAAATGTCGCAGGCAATATTCGTGAAAGTCATTTACATCGTTGCTCCTTACCGAGCCGGCTACTCGGTGACGTCAACTTCGATTACAAACCAAATTCAATGGCAAGGTCTTTGGCCTCGGCACCTCTTTGGTATTAAGGTCAAAGACAGCAAGACAAATCTGTCGATATAAGGTAAATGTCTCAGTGGTCAAACGATTAAGGAAGCAGTTTAGATATTTGCAATTTCTTTTGTGATTAGATAGTACAAAATTATCGCTAAATACATTTAATCGAAAGGGAAAAATTTCTACTTTTAAAACAAATAAAACCTATATTTGGGAAAGAAAAAGTTTAGAATTAATATCTGAATATGTTTGTGGCCTGGTAATTAAATATTCAGACTAGTGATTAATTATCATTGTTCCTAATATTAAATATGTGTTAGCTTTATTATTTTTATCGTTTAATAGAAAAAATGAAGATGGTAATATTTTGTGGAGGTTAATAGTAATTATTTATAATCTATAAATATTTGATTTATAATCAATTGCAACATGTCGAGTTAGAATAAGAAAAAGTATATTTTTGTATAGTTAGTATTCACATATTTGTATGAAATATAAGACATACTTGTTTTAATATAATAAATAATAATGTAGTAAGACTAAAGTTAATTCGTTCAATAATTTGTTCTGATTTGAAATCGGTGTGACTGATCAGTCATATTATCACGTACTAGTGGAAAAACACAATATTCAATTTCAATATTTGAACCAAATTGAGAAGAAATAAGATTAATTTGATTTCTCTATTATTTAATAAATCCAAGACAATTTTACTATTTAAAAAAATGTATATATATAACATTAATTAATTACAACTTTAACAAAAGTACTCCTTCGTTTGTATGATTGATTGTGAAACAAGTTTAAAAATTCTGAATCTTGGAGTATTGTACAATAATATTTTTGCATGATATAAATATTGAATAATGGAAACTTATAATTATATTTATGGAAAGCTAATATATTTTGGTATTTTATTTTGTTTATTTTGAACATTCAAAATAAGAAGAAATGTTATTATTAACAAAACTCACACTGAATTGTTAATTTTCGGATTTGTTTGGGCTCTAGGTCGTTTACCTTAGTTATTAGCAACAATCCTACTCAATGAATAACTTGCGTAACATGACCAAAGAGACTTTGATTAGTTTTCTTCCATAATTTTGATAATGTTATCATTAGAGATAGATACTTGTTCTACGACAAAAGATTCTCTGATTAGTTATCTAGGAACAAGCTAAACAGATTTTATTGAATGTTTTTTTTCAATGTAGGAAATTAAAATAGAGATTGATTATGTAATAGAATGATTTATTTAAACATAGAACACAATTTATTTAAACATGTATTTCAGAACAGGACTGGTTCTGCCAACGCCCGGGTGCAACACGTGCATTAGCATTGGGCAGTAAATTCTTGAAGGCGACAAAATAAATCTGCACTGTACGAAATTTAAATGTAATAAATTATTAGAAGTAATGAAACAAATTTAAAAAAGTTGAATTATGAATTAAATTGTAAAAGAGTAATTTATTTCTCTCTCAAAATTATGTATCAGGATATTATTCGATCAATTTGGGCATGATAATCGATAACACTGTCAATATTTCAGAGTATTCAACATTTATTCATAGTACTAATATTCATCATAATGACTGAAATATTGACATACTGTGAATTTGTAAATTTGCAATTTAGAACTTGAAATGTGGAGATCGAAATTTAAACATTAGGAATTATAGAGATTTAGAAATTTGAAAATTTCGAAATTCGGAAATTTGTCTTTTTGCAAATTTGAAACTGAAAATATAGGTATTTAGAAATTTAAATATTTAAAAACTTGATAACTTGAAAATTTAGAAACTGAAGTACTTGAAGATTTGTATATTTGCGAATTCAGCACTTTTGGAACTTTGGTATTTTTAATTCTATAAACTTAAAAATTTATTTGGAAATTTGGAATTTGGGATTTTGGAAAATTAAGAATTTGAAGATTGAGGATTTAGCAATTTGAAAATTTGGATTTTTGAAATTCTAAGATACCAAAATCTTCAGGTTTCAAATTTCTAAAGTTTGAATATTAAAAAGTTTGTAAATCCCGGAGTCACAAAGTCATAAAATTTGAAGGTTCTAAAGTAAACAAATTTTTAAATTTCAGACTCTGAAATGATAAATTCTGCACTTTTAAATCTTGAAAATTCCAAACATTCAAAAATCCTAAATTTCCTAATTCCCGAAGTGCTAAGATTCCACAGTTCTAAACTCCAAAAATTCGAAAATCTGCACATTCAAAATTTAAAAATCCAATGCTCCAAATGTTTAAGTTTTCAAAGTGTAAAAGTCTCTGTTTAAAATTTCCAAATTTCGCATGTTGAAAATTCGTAAATTCCAAGAATACAACATTTCCGAAGTACTAAGCTCGAAAAATTCTAAAACGCTGTTTAATGTTTTCTCGCGATTGAATTAAACAGAAGCCTTATCTTTCGGGAATAAAACGGCTAACAAAAGAATGAACCCTAGAAATCGCGGATAGTTTGAACTCACCGTAGTTCGCATGATTATACGCGCCTTTGTGTTACCGACATGACGAAGAACTTTATCACGAAGACAATTGAAAGCTATTTACGAGACAGCGTGATTTAAGAAGAGCAAACGAGCACAGCGAAGAAAGAATTCTCCACGCGAGCGATGACAATCCGTGGTTTAATTTCGCCTGCCGTCGCGTAAATAATAAAAAAAGGGAGAAACATAAAAAGGATTTTGTTATCTAATATCTCTCGGTTGCTTTCAGACCAAAGGCAGAATGCTTCTCTTCTATCGCTACAATGCTTCGTCCCTCTGGTTGAAGAATAATGTATACGAATGAAGATAAAGCGGGAAAGAGGGGAGAAAAATAGAAGAACGAGACGAAGAAGAATAAAAAAGTATAGAAAGGGACGGAATGAAACGTACCGCGGGATAATTCTGGAGGTTGGAGCTAAAAGCGTAGGCGAGGATCAAGATAAATCATTTACATGCGCTTTTATACCGTGCCGCGTGTTTACACGCCTACGAGCCAGTGTATTAACGATACTTTAACGAACATACGTGGAAAAGCGCGCGATAACTGATTGAAATTTTTCGGAATGAGCTACGGTCTAATGAATAAAGACGTGTAGTGATATGACTTTTATTCTGTTTCACTGATAGCGTCGTTAGTAATGTAACAAGATGAAGATGTCTAAACAAGATTGTAACGTCTGACGAATTTGATACGGTAAAACTTGATTTCTATGTACGGTAGTAGTGAAATCGACTTTATCGTGTATACATAAATCCGTGTCAAATGCAACATCTGTGGTTCGCTGCACAGGGTTCAAATACTACTTATAAGATATTAGATTGTTGTGCGTGTAAATTGATGACCATAAAGGTACAGTGCACTTCATAAGTATATTAACTCCTCATATTTTCAATGATCTGAGCTTTTTACGTGTGTGGTATTTTTAATTACTATAAGTAAAAATGTCTTTAATGTCCGCTGTCCAAACCAAACAACAAACGCAAATCACGAAAAGCAGTTCGCACGCTGCAAAATATCGAACATTGCCGTTTCGACTCGTACACATTCTATGATAGACATTCAGTTGTTCCTTTAAGGTTCCTCTTTAACAACACGAAATTTTCATTAATATTCCTAAAATTCTAATTCCTAAAGAATAAATTGTATAACAAAATTGACGTATTAACTATATTAAGCTGAGTTATATAAAACCTTTAGGCAATTCATAAATATACCAGCCTTGTATATTCTCTTTATGTCGGCGTCAATCAAGCTTCATTAGTAAACAAATTCGTTATGTTACCTTTATTTGTTTCATTTTGTATTCATAAGATTCGTCTATAAAGATTAGAAAGTGGTATGTCAGTGGAAAAGAACTTTCACAGAAAGAAAAAGCTATGATCGATGTTATTCGCATTAAAGATTAAGAGTGTACTGTGAAATCAATAGAAAAAATATAGTAAACAATATTATTAGTAATATACTAAATAAAATTTTCAGTATAATTTATGGTGTTGGACGCACGATAAATTTTTGAAAATAAAACGATAAAACAGATTTTCTTGAACGATTTACAAAATGTCTCAAAATCAGTTTTTATTCAAATTGGATAAATGTTTACATCAATTTTTTAAATATTATTTGTTGTTTACATACTACAAATTAGTGATTCATGATATTGGTTATAATGTTCAACCGAAAACTCAGATTAATAAAAGCACAGTAGGTTGGAATATTTATACAACGCATTGTACTGGGATAACTCTAACATTACTTTTTGAAAAACAATTTGTATATCATGAATTTAATCGATATGTAAGTAGAGAAAAATATTTTTGTAAAATTAAATACATGTTTATAAACAATTTAAATACAATCGTACAATTATTAACTTCAAGGTAACAAGCAAGAGTAATCATAAGTTCTATACTTGTATATTAGCATAAATCCGCGAGATGTGATTAATAAAAGTATTTAGAATAAGTCAGAGAAAGATGATCCATTTTTTCAAAAAGTAATCGGTGTATTATCGATAATTCCTAGAAATTGAACATGGTTTATTAAGGAGTTTCTAGATTCTAAATTATTTTCTTCTACTTCGATTTTCTGTTTTACAATTTTTGTGAATAAATAAATAAATAATCCATTGGGAGTAGGTAGTATAAATGTTAATAATAATTGACAATGGTCGAATCTAACCAAAAAAAATTGCTGCCTTCGATATTTATTGGGTGGTAATTAAAAAAAGCTGGCTATCAAGAGTATTACACAAAATCGAAGTTGGAAACTGTATATATGTAGAATAATTGAGATAATTATATATTATGATATATCGCTGAACTTGTAAAGAATAAACGCTTTTATTCATAACAAAAGAAATACAAATTTCCAAACAAATTGAGAGAGGCAACTTGATTTTTGTAAAAAACTTATTTTTTCCAAAAAACCTTTTGCATTGATTTATAGGTCTAAAGAAGCAGTTTAACTTTTGTTTCAAACATTTTTTATTTTCTCTCGCCGTTCATTATTTATAAGCAGTTATATAAACGGGCTGACTCGGATAAAAGGGTTGATTTTCCCTTAAAGTAAAAAACGGACATCAACGAATTACAACTATATTCTTAGTTAGATAAATTGATCAAAATTTCGTGGAATATTACACCGAAGTACTTTTAAAAAAATTTGGGCAATATTATAGTAATGCACAATAGCCTTTATGGAATTTAAAATGACGCAGAGAATAATCTTTAAGTATACACCCGCAGAATGTTCAACACCTTGACTGCCGACACAGCTCCAAACATTGAGTATATTATGTAGCTTCTATAATTATTTATGATTAAATAAATTATATAGTATATCATTATAAGTCGTTTTAAAGTCAAACGCCTTTGTTCGTTTTCCGAATTATTGTATTCTTCGAGATTCGACTCCCCGACCCGCCGAGGATGCAATCTGGATAATAGCCGGATACCTCCCACAAGATTGCCATGATCATCGAATTTTGTTGTGATCGATCGTCAAAAGTAGTGGATATACAAACTGATTTGCGCAGGATAAAAAATTGTTTAAAATTAAGTATTTATTTTCTCATGCGCAATTACTTAATCAAGAAAGCACTTATTTTCTGATAGCTAGTTCTAAAAATGAAAAATGTCTAACTCTATTTCGGTATCTGTGCATTCTTCGACACCTAATGAAACAAGATGTCCCCTGATTTCGTAAACATGGTTACGAATGACAGATGGAGCTGTGTTAAGTGCAATAGTGTGAGGTGTAAGCGTATGAAGCGGTAACAGTCTGAAGTGTAAAAGTTCAGGACATTAAGAGTCAGCTCCGATGACAGAAGACTCTAAGTATGATTTTCAGCGACTATAGCAGAAAATGAATAAGCTCCGACAATTCTTGTTTATCTTATAACGTATCGGTCAGAAGAGACCAGGATGGTAGATATTTGGTTTCCAAAAATGTGCAAAAATGCAACTTCGTTTTACCAGGATTTTTAGGCCAAGGAGCAATAGTTTGTCATAATTTCTTTAGAGAAATATTCTTTGTATAATAATGTAGCTCTTAAAATTTCATGAGAAGGAAATATAAGTTTTTATAGAAAAAGTTTTGTCATGTCCCATTTCTTCATAAAAACGCCCTTTATCGATCTAGATAATTGTACAAAAAATATTTTGCAAAAGAAATAATGGCGAAATATTGCTTCCTGACTTCAAAATGCTGGCAAAACGAAGTCGCATTTTTCATATTGTCGCATGTTTCATACTTTCAAATTTATTTTGGCAATTTGGAAAAGTTAAAAACTTAAATGTTATGAAATTTAGTAGTCAAATTTTCATGATTAGGAATGTGAAAATTTGGGAAAGTTCGAAAATTATGCAAACACAAAAATTTAGAAATGCAGAAGTTTAGTAATGCAAATATTTGAAAGTTTTTAAATTCAGAAACTTTCAAATTCATAAATTCCGAAATTTGAAGATTGCAAAATTTAGAAATTCAGAAATTTGGAGATCCAAAGATCTGGAGGTTGAGAAAGGAGATTTAGCAGTTTAGAAATTTAGAAGTTTAAAAATTGGGAATGTTTAAAATTGTAAAATTTCGTAAATTAAAAATTTCATATTTTCCAATTGTGAAACTGCAAATTTATCGGTATCCTCAACAGCTCGGTTGCCCACCACTTATCTACCCTAACCAAGGAACCAGTTCACATAATACGCAGAACCACAGTGAATCAGATATGCCAACATGTACGCAGCATTTATTTGCTACATTGTTTGCTATTTTATTTTCTAGCTCCAAACCTGAACATTTACTGACAATGTATACTATCTAACGATTTATTCGAAAGTCAGTAATACAAATTTTATACCACCTTTATAAGTACGTTGTCATTGTAAATATATCATGTTACAGACTGCGTTACTATGTAGGTCTATCACGATTTAATGGTAGTCAAATGACATTGCATTTATACAATGTTCGTGATACACTTTTCTGAAAAAATTACACAGAAGATTTCCATATCTAAAGATACCAGTTTCGAAATATTCTGTTTGCATTCGTCGACATTTAAGTTTCCAGCATTTAGCATTACACAGGCGACAAGTGTCAATTAATTTGACGTCTAAAAGGATTTATTACGATGTGATATTTATCATCGAATTCTGTGTAACACGTCGAATCGTCGCTATAACATTATTTGATTAACGCGACTGTCCGGCAACCCCGGTTTCGTATCCATGTTAAGGCGTGGACGTAGAACGAGGGTTGAATGCAAGGAAATGAGCCTTGAAATATAGTTTGACGTAATAGATATTCCAACGGGTAGGAAGTTAGGCATTAAGCACGGTAAAAGTAATGAAGAATTACTTTGAAACGGGCGTGTCTGAAACTGGTTTCCAATCTGATCGAGAGTAATACCATGTCCGCGAGTTGCCGTTTTATGAATGAAAGTTCAAAGTGTCTACCGTTTGTAACTGTCTCCGTGTTTTGGTCACTGGAAAAATCGAACCGCTTTTCCGCCACGGCTACCAAACAAGGAATGGTAAAATTATTGTTCGAGACTGTGTTCTTTCACTCGAGTCGCAAATCAGTAGGCTTTACAATTAGACGTTGATTAACGATACTAGATACATATTAGCAGGGCCGTATCTGGCTAAACTTCGTTTTGGGACAAAACTTTGTTTATCATTTTTTGAATAATCAAGTAATATTCGATAAATATAGACGAAATACAACGAAGTGTCGGAATCTGTTAGGAGTCTCAGAGTTTAATTCTCTAATCATTGTCCAGTTACTTAATTTGAGTATAAAAAAATACGAGTAAGCTTAGTTAAGCTAAATATTCAGTTGTACTGAGAATGTTTCCTAAATAAATTTTTGAGTTGAAAGATGGACAAAGTAAAATTTAATAAAAGAAAATACAAGGGTGTGAAAAAGGCAGATGGTCATTGAATGTTGGGGATCGACATTAACATAAACGATTGTCGTATGATTGCAACCGGGAATCGACAGACGTTCACTATACTGTCAGTTATATTGCTATTACTGCTGGTGAAATTATAACGTTAATGACACTAGTGAAATGCACATGGATCGTTCCAAAAACTACACAAGACTCAATGCAGCGTTATTCAGAGTAAAGAGTTTGCACGCAGGTATCATTTACTTTGAATTTGAGTCACATTATGGCCAAATTTCGATTAAACTTTAGTCAAGTGAGAGTTAACTCTTAATAGTCACATTGGGGTATGAAACAACCCCAGCTAATTTAACTTTAATTTTAGTCTCTTCATATCTTACAAGAAATCTGAATAAATACCGTTTTTGAAACCCCGGTATTTTTTCTATTTTTTCGTCAAACTGTTATATCTCAAGAATGTTGAGCTAAAATTGTAGGTCTTTATATTAAAATCGAAAAAAGTTTTAAATTTTTTGTAAAAACAGTGTTTTCTCTAATTTTTTTCACGTTTCTGAATTTTGTCTCATATTCAACGTTCAAATTTATTGAAAACAGCTATGAAATATGTTAAAACAACTTTCAAAGATTATTTATCATTTTTTCGGGTTAAAATAATGAGTAGCATCTTTTTAAGGAATATTTTCAGTGACTGGATTTAATAAGGGTTAATAAACGTTACCTAGCGACTGTGCCCATACTCAAAAAATAGAATCATATGGGCGTCCGGCAAAAAACTGGATGAGGGAAAGAGGACATTTTAAGGACAAGAAATTTTAATTTCGATTGTATAAATATTTATAATGGACTGTACAATGTTTTACTAAATGATAAAATTGACCGAGTTACCACATTAAAGTAAGCTATACAGTACTCCACATTACCAAACATAAAAATATTAATGATTTAAATAAAGCATGAGTAACGAAATGAGAAAATTATGCTTTTCATATTGCTAGTAATATTTTTGAAAAAAGTTAGGTTAATGTCTTACTTTCAAAATAAACGGCTCATATGACTTTTGAATCTATAGATTGTGAATAGATTTTGAATGGACTTTGAATTCTATCAGATTATACAGAAAAGAAATTAAAAGAAGAAATACTGCCCCAATATGAAATTTAATTCAATTTTTCATTTAAAAAATTAATTTTTGAACTATCACAATACTGGTAAAAAAACAGTATACAACGCTTTTGTGCTAACAGAGTTTGTGTAAAGAAAAGTGATATAATTGTGCAAGTTTATAACACCTTAAGAAACAACATGAATTATAATTACGAGAAATAATTTTGATAATTATAAATTTTTGTATTGAACAGTGACTAATAAAATCCCACAATGTGATAGCACATTACTTTATACTGCATATCTGTAAGATAATGGGATTAATCAGCATATGATTAATTGACGTTATGACACTTTGGAATTGCAAAAAATATGAAATTAAAATAAAAATTCATTAATTTACAACACTGAATGTACAATACATTGGTATATATTGTATGTTGCTTGAAACTGTACAAAACCTACGATGTTGATTTATGTTCAATAAATACCTAATAAAATTATTTAAATGCCTAAAAACTTTGTATCTCTTTTTACAATTTTGTTATAAATCTTCCACTCGAAATCGTGCCTTCGCTCGAATTACAAATCGACGAGTCTTATAATCAGACATTGATTAACGATATTTTCAGATGCTAGATATTTAGTGGAACGTGAATTTTATTGCAATGAAATATATAACAACTTTGTTATAAATAGCTAGATACTTTTCTAAAATCTTACTTTTTATGAACTGCATATCGTTCGATGTCGTACAGTTAGACACTGATTAATGACATCTTCAGATGCTAGATACTTAATCAAACATGTATTCCTTTACAGTAAAATATAGAACAACTTTGTTACAAGTAGCAAAATATTTTTTTCAATTCCTGCTATTTATCGGATAGCAAATCAAACATTCTTAATGTCAGACATTGATTAACGATATCTTGACATGCTACATATTTAATCAAACGTTGTACATTCCATCATATTTCATTACGATGGAATGTGTAACAACTTTGTGTTAAATAGCAAAATATTTCTTTGAAGTCGTGTTTTCACTCAAATTGTAAATCAATGGATCTTAAACATTGACAAATAATATGTTTGGTTACTAAATATTGAATTAATGACCGTGCTGTCGACGGCTATAGTGTAACTTTAACCCATATCAGATGCCTGCCGAAGGGTTTACGAGCACGGACTATGTACAGTGCGTACAGTGCGATCGTTATTCTTCAACGGTATCAGTGAAGAGTTTTTCATGACATTGAAATTGTCGATGTTCTTCTCTGTGTACTGATCTTGCACAGTGTCGGATGTTGTGACAAATAATACCTCAAGTTCAGTAATAAAATTGGTAAATGTCATTTTTAGCGTGAAGTGAATCCTCTTCAAGTCCTGACGCCTCTGAAGAGTATCCCGGAGAGCGTGAATAATGATGTTTACGCAAGGTCATAACTCCCGCGTAGGGCACTCTTCGTACTTCGTCTCGGACCCAAATGTGCTCCCGTCCCTTCAAAATATCCGCCGATGAAGTGAATGAGGGTACACATACCTGCGATAAGTGAT
The DNA here is from genome assembly GCA_945859555.1 of Megachile ligniseca. NCBI lineage: Eukaryota > Metazoa > Arthropoda > Insecta > Hymenoptera > Megachilidae > Megachile > Megachile ligniseca. Next base: position 1,914,188 of record OX243777.1, read on the forward strand.
CTCCAGCTGTGAGAATCTTCTTTGAAGTGGCTTGGCGATCCCTTCTCCCGAATCTGTCGTCAATTCGTCAGACGATGTTCAATCTTCAGCACGGCTTCATACGCTCCTTCCAAGGTCTTTAATTTGCAGTCCAAGGAGGCGATTCGAGCCTTCTAGTAGTCGAAGAATTTTTCCAAAATGCCCTTTTCTATTTGCTACATGATTTGTCTCAGGACTGTACCTAACCTGGATCGCAGCACGTGAACCATGAACAAGATGGCTCTGTCGATGTACTTCCTGAGCGATTTATCATCACGAATCTTGAATCGTGAGACTTTAGCTCGGAAATATGCCAAGTTTTTCCCAGGAGCGTATCGCTTCTTCTGATACATTAACAACTATGCTACGTTCTTGAAACTTTTATCTTCAATACTAATATACTGAGCCGGTAGTTTTGTCAAGACGATAGCCAGATATTTTGTTAAAACGATGGACAAATATTCCGTATTTGAACCCTACGATGAAGTGAACTCGTTTTCTACGCTTTGCATGAATACTGACAAGGGTGAATTATCGCCGTCAAAGGTAGGAATTGATGCGAAAGCCAATTGAACGCAATTACGTTGCGTCAACAAGGCCATAAAGTTAGCCAATGAAGGTCTAAGACTTGCAACATCAATAGACGTAGATCTAGCTTGTGTCTGATTCATTTTGACGTTAATATCTTTAGCAAAGCAATTATAATAAGTCGAAATGGTTAACACCATATTTTACTGTATCGTTTGTGTATCACACTACTGTCACCAGTTTCCTGTTACGAGCCGGAGGACTACAGCAACGTGGCTGGGGGCTGTCTGTAGATTACGGTATTTGTTAGTGAAACTAATCCAATGTTGTTAAATATGAACGCCCAAGGAATCGGACATGGAAACTAGCTAACTTATGGGTAACGCCGGGAACAGTTAGTTGTAAGTAGTAGTTCTGGTAACAAGAGTTTAACGGTAAACCTTGAACGGCAAAGGTATACCGACAGGTTGGCTCTTGGACAATAATTGTAACTGAATATTGCAGTATTTTATATTACAATTGCTTAAATGATTAAATATTAAATATTACATATTAAATGTAAAAAATTAAATATTAAATATTAAGTAAAATTAGAATAAATAAAATTATTATAAAATGATGATCTTCAAATCAATGTTTACAAGAGGTAAGTGTACTTGATACCTAAGAATTGATTCTAATTTACAGGATTCAAAAAAAGTTTAATAAGTTTCGATTCTGACGGAACAAGAAACAAATCCCTCTAATTGTAAGTCTTAACGAGAACCAGAAAATGTTGGATCACGGGCAACACTAAAATAATGTCTATTAATAATATGTATGCTATATGGTTAAATAAGCTCCGTAAGTACTTGGTATCCAATTTAGCAAAGTTATCCCGTACAAATATTTTCCTTTAGTTGAACCTTGAAGTGACGCAGACTACTCGGGAAAATTATTCAGTATAATTTAAATATTAATGATATTAATATTTTTTAACCAGGTGAATTAAGAATTAAATTAAATTTATACCAAATAATAAAAGAATAGCGTTGATATAATCGAACTTTAGTACAATTAGAATCTGTGATTTTGATTTTAAAACCTTGTTTATATTAGTAAAATTAAAAATAATAATAGTACAAAAAATAATAAAACATAAACATTTGTTGATATTCGTAGTCTATTCTCTAAATTATTTATGTGCAATTATGTGTTTTACAATTACGTTGTATGCTGTAGTATGGAGAAAAATTAAGGAGGTCGATGAAGAAAAACATTTTTTTAAAAGGAGTGGGTGCAATCAAAAGTTTGGGTATCCGTAGATTAATTCTTGGTACGCGCAGTTGTCGAACCACACCTGAACGTCCAAATTCAAATGAAAAAGAAAAACCGTAAAGCGTTCATAACAAATTTAAGAATTTAGGAATTGAAATAACTGGCGAATAAACTTTGGGAAAATAAGAATTTGAAAATTGGGTTATTTGATAATTAACAGATTTGGAAATTTTGGAAATTGCGAATTTCAGAATTTGGAAAATTTAAGATATATAGTACTTATTGTTAGTGTTACGGATAGAAACAGCTTTGCGAGGGAAGATCAGAGCAACTAAAGAACATACAGACGATCGAGTATAATTAGAGGTGTTTCGGGGGCGGCTGATCAAAAGCAGCAGGTATGGGAGCCATACCTCGAAGCCCTACGTGCACAGGGAAACCTGTGGCCGTATTCGTCGAGCACCATGAGTGTTTCGGCATGAAGAACATCACCATAGCACCGGGGGTATAGAAGCCGCCCGGGAGGGGTGATGCTCACCATAACACCGAGAGCCACACTGCTCGGGAGAGGTGAGAACCCGGGCGGGTTGGCTGTCTGCAGGATCGCTAGCACCCGAGAACAAAGAAATGATCAGTTGAAGAAACAGACACGTGCACGAGGCACGTGGCACAGGCTCTGACTTTCCAAGTAAAGCGCAAATTAATAAGTATTTTTATGCGGCCGCTGTATGTCGGCGAACCTGGTGCGCACTTCGGCGAATAAGAAGGACTTCTTCGGCGACGTCTCCTGACGGGTAATTTCTAGAAGCGCGTACAAGGGTGCGGACCGCGCCGTTTGATGGCGGATACCGGCAAGTGGCCGGCGAGCCGCCGGTGTCGGCACGCGGCTTAGCGGCGCGGCGGCTCGGCCGCAGAGGGCGAGCGGCGTAGTAGCGTTCGGCGGTCCGGCCGCACAGGGATGGCGGCGCGACAAAGATCGGCGGAGGGCGCGCCAACGGTTCCTCGAGGAATCGGCGCGGTTGCTAGGAGACGTCGTAGGGGAATGTCCGATATAAAATGCGGGAGGGCCCCGAGGCCCTCACTTCGGTTTTGGATTTGTATAAACGTACTGCGTAATCTAGAATATCTCGAACCCAGCGAATAAACTGTTAAACAATTATTCAGTCTAATCGAACACACCCCACCGGGCTCGACTCTCGACCTATTCGGGAAGTCGACACGATACAGTTAGAGAAGTGGATATTTGGAGATTGAAGAATTTGAAAACATAGGAATTTGTATAAGAATTTATAGTAATTTAATAATTTAATAATTTAATAATTTGAAAAATTTCAGCAATTTCTGAAATTTATAAAATTTGTAAATTCGTAAATTTAGGAATGTAGAAATTTGGAGAATTGAATAGTTAAAATTGAAAATTGAAAATTTGTGTCTTCAAAAATTTTAGAAATTAGTAAACTTAAGAATTTTTTGTAGTCACTAGTTTACATAAGTGGCAAAACCTCATTTCCTTATATCACTATTTTGAAGATAGGCTTGAACATGCTTATCATACTCAACACTGTATGACAATAGGATGTAGATAACAGAGCATGATACCAAATTTATTCTCTACTCCTGTCAGACAGACAAATACGTACAACTGCAGGAGGCTACTATATATTGCCATCATTTATATTACCGGTTAAGCCAATTTCCCGTTAAACTTCGAACAGACTTTCTCGTACTCTAGTGGTATTCTCCCACTATCGTAGCTTATAGAGATTCATAGAGATTATCAAATTTATAAATTTAGAAATCGTTCAAATTTACATATTTACAATTTTTGTTTAAATTCATAAATGTAAGAATTTACAAGTTTTCAAAATTTATAAATTTACAAAGTTACATAATTATAAAGTTACAAAGTTGCAAAGTAGGAAAGTAGTAGAGTAGAAAAGTAGCAGAGTAGCAAAATTACAAAATTACAAGATTAAAAAATTACAAGGTTACAAAGTTACAAAGTTACAAATTACGAAGTTCCAAGGTTACAAAGTTACAAAGTTGCAAAGTTGCAAAGTTTGAAAGCTACAAAGATACAAATTACAAATTTACAAATGTAAGAAATTAAAAGATTAACAAAGTTCGTAAATTTCAAATAGTCAAATTTTCAAATTATGGGATTAGAAAGTGTTGAAATATTGCTTGAAAGGGCCATTTACTACATTGGCTAGTTGCTACAATTTCGTTTGTAACAGCAACTATGCGAGTGAATGTCCTACTGTTCGCACTACAGTGATGTCTGCATATATGACGGCGAATATGTCTTGTATGACCGCGAGCTATCCTCATCAATTCCTGAAACTGTTGACTAGTGATAAACTATCGAATAGCGAAAACAAGAGAAGTATAATATTTTCAAATTTGTATTATATCGTTACAAGGTATTATATCATTATTATGTCGTTTATTACATCGTTAATTGAATTCATTAAAATTTGTCCATAATCATGACACGATAACTGAGGTGAAGGTTAATCTAATGGCCTATAATACTATGACCTCCACTTGACCTTGAAGTAAAAAAATTACATAAGAACTAGATAACTGATGGACAAAGTGAAATAAACGATAGAAAGATTAACGAAGGAAATCGGCCGTGTTGCAAATATTCGACGGTCTGCACGTTCACCAGATCTTATACCATTAGATTCTTATAACGACATTCCAACAACACCGGAAAACATGAAAGAACACATTAGAATTCCTTGTGTTAATACCAATGAACAAGTTATTAGAAACGTCTGAGATTCGTTCATTAATCGTTTAGGAATTTATATTGAGGCATTGTGATGTCCAAATGTGCTGGATATCATTTTGAACATATATTATAATAAAATTTCCTGCGTTAATCGATCTATCAATTATTTCACTTTCTTCATCAGTTATCTAGCTTTTATGTATTTTTTGCTTTTCAAGGTCACTTGAAGGTCATAGTGTTCTAGATCGTTGGATTCATTTTGACCACAGTTATCATACCCCGATGATACAAATATATTGTCCTATTTAAAAAGACATTAATGACCTTGAAATCTCGGAAAAAGTGACCTTGAGAAAAATTTCTTAACTTTAGGCAAATATTACTAACCCTTAAGCCTTACTTGTTTCGTTTCATATTATTATGTTATTTTTATTATTTAAAGTTTTGAGTGTCTAATACAGGTATTTCTACTTAGGTAAGTAAGAGAATTTTTAATCATACGAGGAATAGATTCTTGTGGAAATTCAACCGTTATCCACATATGGTTGACGTGATAGACAGTATCTTAAAGACTTATTAAATGAGGTAAAAGTAAAGTAAAATGTAATAATAAAATTGTCATTTGAGACCGTGCTATCACTCGAGTTGTACAAATGTCGGTGATGTTGGACACTGATTAATGATGTGTTCCGATTATAAATATTTAATTAAACGTTAATTTATCATGCTAAAATACTTAAGGGTTTTATTAAAAACGATAAAATGGTCATTTACGTTCGTACTTTAAACTCAGGCCGTATATCGATTCATGTAAGACACTGACTAATGATACCTGTAGATTATAGATATTTAATTAAACATAAATTTATCATCATATTTAAAGGTTTTATTGGAAACGATAAAACTGTCATTCGAGATCGTGTACTTCCGGGCGAGACACAAATTGAGGGACATTAGATACTGATTAATGTTACTATACGGAAATATTTATAAATTCTATTGAAAGCTATACGATGCAATATTTGCACTCTCTTTATGACATTTTTCAATTTATTAATAATATATCGGAGCTAATGGATATCATATCGATATCTACGTTGTAAATTCTCTGACGATGTTTTTCGTCAGGATGTTTTTCTTTAGGTATACTATTATAATTACAGCCACTTTAATTGTCAAAAATCAGGCATTGTAACTCGACATTTCTTAAGGACATCGTGTTTAAATTACAGAAAATATAATATTTAATTATTTATGCACTTTGCTATTTGAAATTCAGTTATCTATGTGCAGACTTTTACTTTGATTAAATAACAAATGTTTACAAATAAACAAAACTAATGTAAATACTCAAATCGTGTTCTCAAACTTCTAATTAAAAAACTGCATACAAAATTCAGAAAAGTGGACATTTAAACAGTTAGATGTTCAGAAACTTAGAAATATAGAAATTTCAGATTTTCAAGTTTCCCGAATTACACTTTTCAATTTTCGTGTTTTCAAATTATCCAAATTTTACATTTTTTTGTTTAATTTTCTAAATTCTTAAATTATTAATGCCCACATTTTCAAATATAATGACTGGAAAATTTAGAAATTTAGAAGTTCAAGTAAACATTTCAGAAATTTAAGGATTTAGAAATGAAAAATTATGAAACTGATCTTGACCACCCATCAATCTCCACGGGTGCACTTCACTCGACGTACCCTTGCAAGCCAAGTTATCCATCACTGCACTAACTACACCACTCAGTAGTTCACAGAATAAATAAAACGAAAGCACAGCAGTAGATTACCTTGTCCCTTGACCTTGGTACTAATGACAGAAAAAAGAATTTATTTGCTACGAAGCGAACACATTCAATTAACGCAAGAAAATTTCCAATGAAATAACGCTTATTTGCTATCACCAATAATTTGTCTATTTGAAGACAGTCGAAAAGTCCCTAATAATTAAACTGCTCCGTTATTTCCATCGTTTCTTGGTAGTTGGATAATCACATGACTACTTCAACGTAATAAACGGGTCAGTGACACTGGTACAATTATGATTGATCGTAATGTAACGTTTCACACGATACGCATTCCTTCGTGCCTCGTAACAGTTAAATAAAAATAAGCAAGTTTCAGGCACGCCATCGTGTTATACCTAGAAACGGTGCCTGAAGAACTCTCACTTCTCCAGGCCGGCTTTTGTAGGACAAACATAATTGATCGAGTTGTGTAACAGGCATGAGACCAACTTCAAAATACCTCTGCAACACGAACATTTATTATGATAAGGAGCTGTGTCTTCTGTTTGAGCTTAGTTACCATTTTACATCTATCGTTTACAGTTATACACAGTGTAGATTCGTTGAATAGTTTCACCCATGGCGGACTATCAATCAGCTGGTTTCAGGCAGAGTCTCTGATTAATTGCACGATAATGAGAAGTACGGAAAACATAACATGAGTTAATGAATATTTCTATGGTATCACGTTCGATTTATCATTCTGATAAACGAAAAATTTCAGGTAAATCTGTTGCAAAGATGTACGCAAATTTTTACGCATGCAACACAGTGTGACAAATGTTTCTAAACTGGTTGCGTGTTGTATGAATAATGGCTATAAAAGAAGATATCAGTTTTGTCAACGATGTACATTTTGCTTCGACTTAGAAACATTTTGTCGATTCGAGATTATTTTTGTTGAATTCGGAAATGTCTGTTGACAATTTATAGATAAGTATGATAGTATTTCATGAATTTTTCTTATAATCAGTGGATTGCGGATGTTATGATATATTGGAGTCTACAGAGTATAAATAATCTGTGAAATTCACAGTCTGTAGGTTACATAATTCATGTTTCCTCTACTGACATTAATGTACCATAAATTGGAATTATAATTACTCCACTGAACGATACCGTTTTTATATTGAAAAAGTATTTATGATCGGTTTTCAATACATGAAGCGATTCATATCATCATCATCATTATTGCATATTAATTTCAATTAGAAAATTGCTGTGATCAAGTGCTTTTTTCTTGTAAGAGATGCCTGCATATCGTTTTACTATGAGAAAATATTTAACCTTCGTTTTCAAGCATATCAATAAATTTTTAATTGCATACTTTGCGTATTTGTACTTCTGGTGTTGTTTGAAACATACAAATTAAACGAAAAGATGTAATTTAAGAAATGTGGGTACACCATGGGTAACCTAAATTAGAAAATGTCCAAAATCTTCAATTTCTTAATTTCCAAATTACCAACTTCTGTATTTCTGAATACTCAAATTTCCAAATGACTAACATTTCAAATTTCGAATCCTAAATTCACTTTCTGAATGTAGGAAATAATTGATACAAAAATTGAGATTTTGTTAGAATGAAAATATGAATTCTCTAATTAATTAATCGTAAAAGAGTATCAATTGATTATTAAAAACAATTGTTGTAATTAGTTAGCAAATAAATTGTTTATTTAGGAGTGAACTCTTGTGTAATCTGCAAATGCCATTTTGAATATAAGAAGCAACAATTTATTTAGTACGTAGAAATTACAAAATTAGAAATTGAATTCGGGAAATCAGTAGTATTATCCGCAACACTAAGGTAGCTGAATGTGAAGTGAATTTATAATTTTAATGAATAGTACGTGTTACCTGTTACACCATGTCCTACAACTTTACAACACATACTTTACATGTTTTTTGTGTATACTTGCACATTTTCAATTCATATTCATATATTTTAGGCATATAAATGACATGTATTTTTTTACTGAGTGTAAATATTTCTAGTCTATTTGGTAGTTAACATCAAATTATTAAACACGTTAAAATTAATAATTGTTGAAACGAAGAACTTACTATTGAAGTATCGAAGAATTAATTCAATATAGATTTGTTTTAATCATATACTTGTTACCGAGTGAACGATTATAGCTAATTTATTCTTAAACTGTCAACCGCATTCATATGCAGCACGCGATATATGTACATATGTATACTTACGTTTGCACCGATAACTGTTCAATTGAGTTACGTAATTGACTTAATCGGTTATGGTTTGTTTAATCAATTAGTGGAAATTGTAGTTTAATTGTTATGATAATTGCAACAAATTAACAGTCTCACCGCGCAAAACATGTAAGCTGATCACGGTGCGTGTAATCACTTTGAAATTCATTAATCACGAAATTATCCGATTTAACGATACACGAGAAGGTCAGGGACGTTAGTATGTTAGTTGATCGTAATCCTAGTAGTTTCAGTAAATTAGTATTTCAACACGGGTTGAAATTAATGAATTTCAAAGCAAAATGTAATTAGGTAAAATGGAAAACATGTGCATATATTCGTCTTTGATTTTAATCTCCGAAGACTTTTGTTTTTAAATTTAAACACGTTGAAGATATAAATCGCTTGTACCTTGATATAAGGTACAGCATTAATACAATGCGGGCTATTATACGTTTGCAGAAGAAGAGAATATCACGCATTAACACTATCAGGATCGTTGTAATACTTTTAGATACCATAATAAAACATTTTTACAATTTTTCAGAATTATTTAAGTTATACCGGATGATCAGATTATTAAAGGCACCTGTATAAATTCATGATTTTACGTTAAAACAATTAACTGCTTAAGAAGATCGTAGTTTGACTGAATTCCCATTATTTTTTAATAGAATATTATTTTGCACAAATTATACATATAGAATACTGTATACAAATGTTGACCTCTATGTGTTCGATCCTTCTCCTAAAAAAGTAGAAAATATAATGTAATGCCTAACCATGAAATATAATTATATTTTGATGGTCCAAATATTTGTTCGTTCAATACAGTTATACTTTATTATGATCATTGTGCTGTAAATGTATAAATAAATCGTAAATACATATAATGGAGTTTTTAATCTTAATGAATCGATATAACTTGATTTAACACTTGTAACGTGATAACCATTAATATTTACTTATTTACAATTATTAAGAACTGTAATAACTCGCATAAACATAGCATACGTATCAAATATAGTCTAAAGTTTGCAAAGAAAAGTCATTTCGCTAAAAAATGTCTGCAATTATGAAATACATAAAAACTCGTTCTTGAAACCGTCAAGAAGTGTCACAGTAATCTTCCTGCCTTATAATGATTGACCGAGAGAAGACAATAATTAATTTGAGGTTATGGCAGTACTTTTTCAGTAATTACTGTGCAATTTGTTATTGCTAAGTATTATTAATAAGTATTATTATAACTACATAATGTGCTATGATAAAATAAATTGTTAAGTAATATAAGTAGGCAATTATTGCAAATTATACAGTTTATAAGTACAGATCATTGTACTTATACTGTGGAAGATAATGTCACAAAGTGCTTTTTTTTAATGTTCGAGGCTGCAAAAGAAAGGAAAAGGAAGAGAGCAAGAATCAGGAAGCTGCAAAATGAAACAAATGTTTACAACAAAAAATATTCGCGCAAATTAAAAAGAAGGAAGTGAAGAAATGGAAAAAATGAATCAAAAGAAACACAATACACTATTAGTTAATAATCACACGATTTGTCCAAATAGAGTAAAATTAGTTACAGCATACCATTGTAACCAATTAAGAATGCTGTTGAATTATGTTTTCTTTTTTTTTAGGATTATTGAAGATAAGTATTACTGTTTTATCATTTTACATTAATTTACAGTTATAAATAAACAGTTTTGTATGTTTGGAGTGGTTAATCCGTCTTTTTATAGCTGTCCTAAAACGTTCGGTCAGTTATAATACTACGATCTAACTAAGAATTAATGTAATTTTAAAAAATCTTTTTGCATATAATTACATAATGTTATCTTGAGATATTTACAATTTTTTTTTTGGCTCACCGTATTTTATACTTGGCAGATAATTTTATCTAATACAAACATAAAAGATAATATACATAGAATGTCGATTCAATCAACCAATAAATTTGTTTTAATTTTTAATTCCATTATTGAACACTCCAATTTTATCCATTCTGTTTAATAAAAAATAGTTACAAAATTGGTAATCTCGTAACGTTATTAAATAAATCCTTCAAATATAATTTTGATTATTCAAAAGAGCGCAAAACCTCATAAATTCCACAAAATATGTAACCTTCAAAATGTGAAGAAACAAATAATTTGTACAACGTCGAAAGAAAACTGTGTCAAACGTTGTATCAACTACGTGGTAATAAGAACTGTAAACGTAAAAAAATGATGGTAGACCTTGATTATCGTCCAAGCAAAGTACACGAAATAAAATAGTACAGTACACGTAATGAACGTCTGCTACTAGGTATTTTCCTGGTAATTTCCAAGTATTTTCAACGTTGAGATTTCAACGTTGCCTTTCTACTGCGAACAAAGAGCTGTTCAAATGCTTATTTCTGTTCTCACCCCTAATTTTTCATACACGCCACTTCATGTATTGTTTTCGAAGACGTCAATGATGAATGAATTACACCTGAACGACTGTCGACAACAAAGAATTACACGGTGCATTTGCTTGCCTAGCTGAACGTAGCTGGTAACCAATAGGGATTCCTTATTTTTACCTTTGAAACGTGTTAGCATGCGCCTACTAATCAGTGAACTTTGACGCATGCAACAGACTCGACGCGAATCTTTCACTTCGATTTTATGGCACGATACACCATCCATACTATTCACTGAAATTTTAATTAACAATTGTGTTTTGAAATGATATTAACTTACTGTTGAAAAATTGTGCATGTGATAACTTCCTTAGCAATGATGTACCGTGCATGAGAATTTGTGTTACAGGAAACAGGTCACACTACATTTTCTATATTTAAAGATTAAATATGCAAACATACAAGAATTTATTTTTCAAGTTTCTAAATTCCACTATTTACAAACATTCTACATTTTCAAATTTTAGTGTTCTGAAGTTTCCAAATTTCTAAACTTTTAAATTTCAATATTTTTAGTTTTCCAAATTTTCAAATTTCAATATTTCTGGTTTTCAAATTCCTAAATGTCTAAATTTCAATATTTTCAGATTTCCAAATTCCCAAATTCCCAAATTCCTAAATACCCGAATTTCAATATTTTCAGGTTTCCAAATGCCCAAATTCCCAAATTCCTATATACCCAAATTTCAATATTTTCAGGTTTCCAAATTCCTGAATTCCCAAATTCCCAAATTCCTAAATTTCCATAGTTCACTATTTTCATGTTTCCAAATTATCAAATTCCCAAATTCTCAAATTCTCAAATTTCCAAATTCCCAAATTTCTAAATTTCCAAATTTCCAAATTTCAATATTTTCAGATTTTCACATTCCTAAATTCAAAAATTTTCAAATTCTGAATTTTCGAAATGTCCAATTTTCATAGTCGTCAATTTCCAAATCCAATTCCTCAAATGTTAGAATTACAAATTTTCAAATCGTCGATACTTCAAATTTGCAATTTTTTAAATTTCATTATTAAGGATATTATATTAGGGATATGAAAAAAAACAACCGATCATATAAAGTATATATAGTAGTAGAATATACTGCGTTGTGCATACTATTGTATATTATGACTTTAATTGAAGCTTTGTGTGCATATGATGTTAAGGGCGAGCGCTAATTAAGTGCGTAAGCAAAGTTATTTCGAATGTTGACCTTGACAACATTTTCCATTTTTCTCTTTGTGAATAATTATCTTTTCAAAGATGTTTTTGCGGATATCACTGATATTAAAACTAAAATTAGTTGTTCAGAATAATATCCTTTACAACATATTTCAAGATCATTTAGTCAGACGTGTCCTTGTCATCTTAATTATCTACAATTAAAATTAAAACTTCACAAAAAACATGCTTGTAATCCATCAGAGGTGACATATTCGCAATACAGGCGTACAATTTTGAAATATGCATTCAATATACATATACATGTGTATAAATATACATATGTATTATATGTATTAAATATGCATGTGTATATAATATCCAAAATGTAAGAACGGTATACAGAATCATGATGAATGGTATACATCTCAAAAGGCATAAAATGTTAAAAAACAAGTTATTAATGAATCATCAAAAAGAAGCACAATTAAAATTGACATAAAATCAGAAATATTTGTCAAAAAAATAAATCATCTTTCCTGATAAAAATTATTTTAGTTCGAATGGTTCAGATTGTTTTCATGATTTAAGGATTGTAAAAATCAATTTTCAAAAGCGGCAAATTAAAGATATATTAAATAAATTGCCGTTGAAATTAAAATTGAATAGCGATTATATGTAGAAGAAGAAGTTGTTCAGAATAACGTCGTTGATAACATATCTCAAAATTATTGATGTGTCTAGTCTTTTTTTATAATATAATTACCTAAATTATTTAGGATTACACTCTAATAAAAAGACAGTATTCCCAACGAACAGTATCTTCTTCAGAGACGAAGATAATTTATTTATTAACTGACCGCCACATAATACACAACGTATTATCATCGTCGAGATCGAAACCATTCGATTATACAGCACACCGGGCAAATAAGTTAGACGACCTCAAAGTTGCATACTCAACGCAACGTAAAACAATGAAGCAATTATTTATTGTGTATCTCAGGACGAAACAATCGACTTTCACAAGGAAGCTGTTCAAGAGTTATGAAAACGTCCTTGCAAGTTCATTATACTTTTCGATTTATGTTGGACTGGTCGTTGATGAAATTGGCAGTTCATTTTCGCGCTTAACGCGGCCATTCTTGCGCGGTATAATTAGTCACTAATTAATAGTGGCAGGTACGGGATAATGGTTCGTTCTCATAGCGATTGGGATCACAAATTCCAAAGAGACGATCACGGTCATTACATCTTAGATCGGCCGCGTGTAGGCGTACCTAGCGTGGAATGTTTTGTTTTGAAGGAAATTGAGCTGGGAATCGTATTATCGTGCATTGTGTGAGTTTAGTTGCACGGTTCGTTAACATTCATAAGTGCGTATTATGCCGACAAAAGGGCTACCGCGATACAGTTTCACACATTTTTTCTCGTTAAGGCATAAGGACACCCTTTAAAAGAAAGCGTAAACAGTTAACTCTGAAGACTGTTCTTGCAACGCTGCAATTATACCCATTCCTTGTTACTTTTTACTGACTATAGGTCTTTGTTTTCAATGTATCGTGGACTGAGTATATACTGTTACGTTATTCCACAGGTAACGTTCTCGCGCGTAATTGTAATACGTTCACAAAAATTATCATACTCTACTGATTAATCTAAACTTCTTTGAAATATCGTCATAACTTGGAATTTTAATGTTATTATGTTTCGTTTATAGGCATGTAAGGTACAGCGGCTTTACAAAGTAAGTTAACGGTCCCTTTGATTCGTTTGAACTGTGGAAAACAATTCGTATACGTACATTTAATTAAGCCCATGGAATTTTAATGAGATACTATATGGAATAATGAAGTAAGTTTGAAATTTGTTTGGAACGCATTTAAGGAAGACAGAGAAACGTAGATCAACGTAAACAACCGTAAAACGTGGTTTGATCATTACCTGGGGATATTTTAGTGTTTGAGTTAGAAAATTTGTTGATCATTAACTAGAGCTATCAAAACGATCAAATGACAGTTTTACAAATTACCTATTTTAATGTATAAAATTGGTTAAGGTTTAAGGTAAAAATTTGCCAAGGCTTCTTAAATGCTATGCTAATTTAAAATAGCAGATCGATTAATTTATTTAAAATAAAATAATATAACAATAATATGATAAAATAATAAAATAGCATAATATTATTAGTATAATAAGATAATAAAATTAGTAAAATGGTAAAATGAAATAATGCAGTAGTAAAATAAAATAATACATATAAAAGTAGTTAAAAATTATGTGTTCTACTTTTTTGGGTAGAAATTATATTATACCAAACCTTATTTTAAAAATGATATTATTTGTAATATTATTTGAAATAGTATGTTATTTTATTTCATACTTATTTCGTCATCACAATTATAGTTGCATTATTTTGTTTTAACAAATAATTTTAACAATAATCATTTTGTATTTGCGATAATAAAATAATGAAGCATTCATTCATTAATATGACGATTTCTATCTTCTCAGTGATTGTAAATGCGAAAATATTTAAAACTTTATTTGATTAATGATAATAAGTAAGAATACATTTAAATCATTTCTTTAGGTTATACTTTGAAGTTATTAACTGAAATAATAATTTGTTTACCAAGCATTAGAAATAATTCTTTAAAACACAGTGAACTCTCGTTATTGAATGTAAATATTTGTCGAGATACTACAATTGATTTAGAAAGTTAATAATTTATGATTCTTAACTAAAGATTAACTAAAGATTATTATGATCCAACAAATATTAAATTAAGTTCTCACACATACATGTAATCTTAACACGTAAGTGGTGCACTTCTTTCCTGTACATCACCAATTTTTAATAATAATAAATTTTATTAACAAAAAATACCTAATAGTATATAGAAAATAAAAAGGGTTTTTCTATAAAAGTCCACAATATCCGACACTACACATAATTATTACTAGTTAGTTAAAATTTCATACAAATAATTCGAACATTTTCAAATCGTTGAAATATTAACCACAAAGTAAGATAGAATAAATATTTCAGATATCATTTCCCTTGATATAAGAATTAAATTATTTTAAATTATCCAATCCAAGAAGGTTCCAGTTTCTACGAGTGTTTTTTTTTTATTTCAAATACTATTTTGGTTACGAATAATCAGAAATAACAGAAAACATTCATCTTTCATTTTAATTTTAAATCAAACTTGCCAAGTGTACTTTGATCTGATTTTCTTCCCTTCGTTGCTGGTACATTTGTTTTTACTGCTCAAGGATTTGAAATAAATATATCTATAATAAAACAATTTCTCCACCTGGTTTTAACTTCTGCATGCCTATAAGCTACGCTGATAAAAAGAAGATGAGGGTGTAAAGAAAAATATTTCCTTATGGCGAATGTTTCATTGGTGTAATGTGTTTTAAACGCAATTGTAAATAGTAATAAAAGTCTTCTTATGTAATTTCGATACCCGACATTTTTTCAGATAAAAGCGTCTTCTTTCTAATTATAGATACTATAATAATCAACCAGTTCAATGTACGTAAAGTGTAGGCACTTAAGCCACTTTAAATCGAATATAACGATCAAGATAAATTAAGCGTACAACGGAAACATAAAATTTGCATAAAATGCTCGTTTCTTAAAACGCTATGCTACATAGTACAGACATTCGTATTACCTTGCTATTACCTACTCTTTTTTTACTAGAATGAACGAAACGCAAAAAGTATGTCAAGGCGAAATAAATAAACTACCGTACCGTAACGTATGCTGATATACGAATTATATTCCATTGTATTCACGATGCTAGTTTCAAAATGTACTTTTGATAAATTTAATTACATGATTCTTTAGAGTTCTAATTATTTCTTATATCATTACGTGAATGGTTATGTTGAATTCCGGAAATAAAGTCATTTCCGGGCTACATACAGGTTGGTCATCTTTAGATTTTGATGTTATTTGAACATTTGTTGAAAATATATCGAAATTATAATTATTAAGGAATAAGAACAATAGCAAAATTATAGGCGTATCTCAAGCGTAATATTTTTGTTAAAAATTAATATTAATTTTAAATAAATTTGTCAAAGACAAGTCTGGTTTCTCTAGGAAAAATATAGCACCTAGAGTGAAGAGATCTAACTACTCGTGCAATTATAGGAATACTTGAGGATTTTAGAATTTTAGGATACAGGAATTTAGAAATTTTTAGATTCAGAAATTTGGGAATCAAAGGATTTGAAATGCTAGGAATTGGAGAATTTTGAGATTTTGGAATCTGCGAAATTGTGGACTTGAAAATTTGAATGTATGAAAACTTGGAAATTTAGAAATTTAGAAATATAGCAATTTAATAATTTGAAAATTGGAAAAATGGGAAAATTGGAAACTTATAAACTTAAAAATTGGAAAATTGGAAATTCGACAAATGGAAAAATTGAATTATTTGAGCATATCTCAAATGTGCTGCCAATTACCGATGACACTAAAGACATTTAACATATTAATATATCATTTAGGTTTGTTAGAAATAAAATTACTATTATCGTTAGAATATCTGACAATTATAATCTTGTTGCTTTAAATTGTATTTTCTTCTCAAATTATACATTTTTGTTTAATCCATAATCACAAATATGTGGTTTGGAAGACTTTTAAATGTCTCAGATGTTTATGTGTATTTCTAACAGTAACAATTGGTTACTTGACTGTGACAATTTTAAAATTCACAGTGGCAATTTAAAAGCTCCTATATTATGAAAGAAACTAAAAACAGAGTAAGAAGGGTTTCTATAAGCCACTAATCGTGAAATTAATATAGCGGTCTGGGAGACCGCATGTCTGCAGTAACGTGATAATACTTCGTCGTCTGCGATTACAGGTTAACATACAGTGGCAGCAAAAAGTATTTAGTCCTAAGCATCTAAGGATTGAGCTTACGGCAAATGTCTTCAATTTTTATGAGAAATTGAAGAGATTCGTTTACACGCCATATTTTCGGTATTTTGAAAAAATTGTATTTAATCAAAATAGCAAAGAAAATAATGAAGGTCATAATTTTAAATTTTATGTATGTCTGTACTGTGAGATACAGATAGTCGAGGATGGTGAAAATAGCAAATTTTCAATAGTCTCAACTCATAATGATAAAGAGCTTAAAAATTTCTATATATTTTAACATTTGTAGCTCATTTCCACATCAAACGGTTCAAACAAAACTTTATAATTTTTTCTGCTATAAAAGTGAAACATGTATTATCGCTTTATACATATACAGATGTATGTTCCAACAAAACCAAAACAGGATATATCTACTTCTTTATATCCTTATATCTTCATATTTCTAAGCTTCTATATCCCAAGATTATTGTATTGCTATATCCCCAGATTCCTGTATTTTCCAGACTGCTGTATTTTCACATCCCTATATCCTCGAATCTCTTCATCCTCAGATCCCTATATTTTCTAATATTGAATACCTTAGATCCCTGCATTCCTAGATTCCTACATCCCCAAATACCTATAGCTCCAGATCTCAATACCCACAGATCCCTATATCCCCCGATCTCTATATCCCCCGATCCCTATATCCCTAGTTCCCTATATGACCACATCCTTATGTCCCCAGATCCCTACATCCCCAAATCGCTACAGCTCCAGGTCCCAATGTCCACAGATCTCTATATGCCCAGATCCCTATATCCCCCGATCTCTATATCCCCCGATCCCTATATCCCTAGTTCTCTATATGACCACATCCTTATGTCCCCAGATCCCTACATCCCCAGATCGCTACATCCCCAAATCGCTACAGCTTCAGGTCCCAATGTCCACAGATCCCTATATGCCCAGATCCCTATATCCCCCGATCTCTATATCCCCCGATCCCTATATCCCTAGTTCCCTATATGACCACATCCTTATGTCCCCAGATCCCTACATCCCCAAATCGCTACAGCTCCAGGTCCCAATATCCTCAGATCCCTATAAGCCCAAATTCCTATATCCCCCGATACCTGTATCCCCAGATTCCAATATTCCAGATCCCTATATCTCTAGATCCCTGTATCCGTAGATCCCTATACATCCCTGTATACCCAGATCAGTACATCTGCAGATCGCTATATCTTCAAATTCTTATATTTCTACATCTTTGTATCCTCAGATTGTTATATCTTATATGTACCCAGGTTGCTACATTCCTATATAATAACTGGATAGGACGTGGAGAAATGGTTGCCTGGTTTCCTGGATCCACAGATTTTACATGTATAGATTTTTATTTATGGGAACACATTATACGAAAAGTAAGGAATAATTAGTGCGAGTCAATAATTACGTATTTAATGAACTGCGAAGTCAGAACATGTTATCCAGAGTACATGCTTTGGCAATTAGACGGGAATAGGTATGCAACAATTTCAGTAACTTTGCAACTGGGAAAGTAAAATTCTTTTGATTGAAAATCTTTTTCGAGTCAATGACATTCGCATGCTATGCGGACACTACAAGCATAACAGTTTACGTCGCTTGACAGAAAATAACGTTGCCACAATAGCAGACGAACGCAGAGGATGTTCAAATTTAATTTTTTCGAAAATTAACCGAAAGATTTAAAAATGTTATTGTATATATTTTTGTCTTACTTTTTCATAAGGAATTACGTGGTGTTGGCTTTTATATTTTATTCAGCTGCACCCTGCATAAGCCACGAACTAAATCTGATCCAGCATATTCTGATTAAGCCAATGGGCACAATGAAATGCATTTGTATCGTATTTCCTAATCTCGACCGAATTTATCAAAGACAATGCACAGGTTCATGTTATCGACTATATCGTTATCTTCATCGTTGAAAATTAAGTGTTCCAGTACGTTAATATTTAGTAATATTTATGTAATGATATAATGATATAATGCAACTGAATGCATTTTACAGAAAAATATATTGCACGTAATGGCGGCTAAATGACCGCCATTAATCTTACATGCATTATCTGATAAAATTATGTTTATGATTTAATAGTATTTAAGATAATTAAATTTGTTTAAAATCGGTGAAGTATACCCTTTTGATGTAATTGCCCTATTTATTTTAACCGAAAATTTCAAAATTAATACTGTAAATGTTATTTAAATATTGGTGCCCTCAATTCGACTTGCGTGGTACAGTTTTACATAAAACGATTCTAATAACATCTACTGTTAGGACATATATTGTCACGTTAATTATTTTGAAATAAATCACTTTGCTGACCTACACTGGTGTGATCTTAGGTGGCGGTAAAATTCTAATCTATTTATGTGAAGACAAACTGTCGTAATAAAGTTACAAAAGAAATTTTCTTACTAGTTTAATATGAAATAAAGTCTAATCTCTTATAGTATCAGTTCGATGATAAAAGATAAATATTATATTTAAGCATTTACTTTCGATTAAATATCTATTTTTATCAAATGTAAATTGGAACAATAACAATTTTATTATACATTTGAGTAGATGACAAATATTGATACTACACAAAATAAGTTTTAGTATTTTGTATTACGTCAATAAAAGTGTTTATTTTGGTAGTTCATTATTACAATTCGTCTTTACACAAACAGATTTGAATTTTACTTCTAATCTTTTTTTTTCTACTGAACCAATCTGTTTCAGATCAAAGTGGCAACGATCAATTAAAAACGCGGACATCGTTTCCTATTATTTTATACAGGATTACATTTATCCGAGCAATAGAATAATTCTAGTTATGTAACTTAAAAAATAATAATAATAATAACTGCATCAAAGTCCATCAAAACGAATGTTCTCAAAGTTGTAGTATAGATAAAACGTTTATACATTTATATTGTTTTAACAAAATAGTTCGACTCATTTTCATAATAAAAATCGTAATACAAATGGACAATTGTGGCTCGTTTAATAGGTATTTGCTCGATCAATGGTATTATATTAACTCATTTAACGGTATTATATTTACAATGAAAGCATACTTGCTGCTTTCAAATGTGCAGCACTAAGTTAAGTACCTAAATTAGTTCTGGTGCACAGCAGTTACCATTGCGAGAAATAGGCAATAACAGTCGCACGTTTAACACAACGTTTTCCAATGACAATAATGACCAGTATTATCCTATTATTTTTTGTACATTCTACTGCGTTTATTGCACCTATATTTTCTTGAAATATAGATCAAGATACTGGAAGCAACACCGGTGTTCGAATATTTTTGCGACCCACTATATAGACCGCAGATCGCAGATAGCGAAATATCATCTTAAGATTAAATCAAGCGATACAGAACCAATAAAAAGAAATTCAAATTCATACCAATTTCATACGGAAGACTTCCCTTTAATCCAGCAGATCGCGTACCCAACAGAGGACGTAACGGGATTCCTAAAGGCCGATACCACAAGGTTTTCTACGAAAGCCGCACTCGCGTGTCGAGAAATCGCCGGTCGTTTTTCTCGCGAAACAAAACGAATAAGAAGATTTTACGATCTCCCAGTCGCAGGTAATAGTTGTCACACACGTGATTTCGCAGTGTCACGGTTTCACAAACACTTAGCGGATGATACCGCTTTCACTAACAAATAAAAGGGCTCACTTCCCCATTCACGATTCGTAGAATTCATTCGTGGCCAAATTATTGAACTGCCAACAAAGAGAGAGAGAGAGACAAAGAGAGAAAACCTCTCGTCCTCGACGTTGAGCGTACGGCACGTGGTCGTTTATCGAGTTCACGAAAACGCGTTAACACGAATTTCATTCTTTCTTCTGATTACGTAACACCATAGGCAGAATCCATGCCATCGGGTCGGTGAGAAGGTTCCTTTTCTCGATACAGCCGAATATTCCTTCCCTCTCCCTTTGTTTCACGAACGGTTCACCCAATTTTTCTGGCGTCGATGTTCGACCTTCGCTAACGGGTGCAATAACCTTTCACGGTGACGTCTGTACACGTTTCACGTTAGCACGTGGTGAACTACTCGCAATACCGTTCGCGGAATCAAATATTGCACCACGTGGTTGCTTGCGGGCAACGTTAACGCCCGAGAACCGCGAACCGACTAACCGAGAAGGTGCCGATAGGTGTTGCCGAAAACGACCTTCCTGGGCTGGGAGGTTGTCGAAGATTGCAGCTAATCGTGAACGAAAATCGAGCCACACGCGGTGTTTTTCCCGACCAGCAACCGGATATCGGAGCGTGTATTTGCCCCGTGCATCCCGCACGTACGGGTGGTACGTGACTATCGTAAGATCGCGCGAGAAGGTAATTACGTATGCGTCCGACCGAGCAAGAAACGAGATAGGGGCTAGTTTGTCGTATCTGATCGAGAGATTCAAAGATTCGAACGAATCACTGGATCAAGCCAAGCCGAGCAAGGGTGTGCGTCGGCTAACACGCGAGAAAGAGAACCGAAGCGGATGGAATGCGTGCGACACTACAACACATAGGAAGGAAGAAATTGCGTCAGACGTAGCGTGAAAGATCGAGCGCGAAAGGTCCGCGTACGACTATCGATAGTTAAGTGACGTGTGATTAGAATAAGGTCTTATCAGCGTGAGCGTGCACGAGGTACTGAACCACGGCACCGGGTACCCACTGCCGGCCCCTCTTTACTCGTACAGACGAGTGGAGGGACAGACAGGTGCTCCAGCTTCTGTCTGTCCGCCTGTCTGCCCGCCTGTCCGCCCGCCCGACACGTTTGCTCCACCGTTTAGGCTGCGTTCACACTCGACGCGAGATCTTGCCCGATATCGGCTGCATTTGAATGATACGTTTGAACATTGAATCAGTCGCGCGATGCATGGTGGTGCATGGGTGGAAAACGCCGTCAATTGTACGGGAGCTTAGGGCAAGGAGTAGGTATAACAAGAGGCGACACTTTGACAAAGAAACTACTTTTAGAGAGAGACGGAATAATATAGCCAATTTAAATGCCTATGCCAACTTAAACGGGATGGGATTACCTTTTCGACGCGTATTCCGAAGAGCGAATGTATATAATGTGCAAGTACGGCAAAGAATGATTTATACTTGTACATTTATCTGTAATTTATTTATAACTTATTTATAAATACTACTTTGTTATTTATTTGTAATTTGCAACGAATGGGAGTAAAAATTTTGTCCCTTCCCTGTAACACATTCATCGATAATTTATTTGTAATAAATATTTTGTCGTTTTCGTGAAACACGTTCATTAATATTTTTCTATAATAAGTAGATCATCATTTTTCTATAAGTTGTTTGTAATAAATATTTCTGTCATATATATTTTTAAACTATATTATGTAGAGTAATCATTTTAGGACATACCTTTCTTTTCCAACATTTCGATGATGTAAATACTTCGAAAACTAATATTAAAACATAGAAAATTTACGATAAATAGATTTAACTTTACTGGATTTAAATTTTGCGCTCGTTTATACAATCAATTTAAAGAGCCAGTTTTTGCTGAGTATCAAAGGTACCGTCCGGAGTGTCGCCTCCTTTTGTATCCACTCTTTGTTTAAGGTATGCTGCAAAGAGCTCTGCCCGTCAAGCACGAATAACTTCAACCGATACTGTGTATAATTGACAGATTAAAGCCAACGAGGTAATTGACAGTTTAACACTAGATTTACGGAACGTATCGAAATGACGGATTTTATCTTCATCGAGATAAAGAATCATTGTATAAGCTAGAAAATATATTGTCCATTATTTATTTGTTTTTAAAGATTAGTTTCAACTTAAGTACAAATGGTCATGAAACGTCCGTAAATCTACGATTAAGGACGAGTATCGTATTTACAGAAAAAAAGCGTTTACAACTAACATTGAGAAATAAAAATTATTATTATGTTAAAGATATTTGAAAATAACAAAACAGTTAAAATGGCGTAGTTACGTACAGAAAGTTATAAAGACACATTATTAGTAATATTTGAAAATTATAATGATTGATCGCATTCTGCATAATTCTGCAATAGTATTTGGTTCTTGTTTAAGATGCCAAAATACCGATTAATCATTTAGAACAGTATATATTTATTACTATTACGGAAATTAAGAAAAATTTATGTATATAATTAATATAAGAAAATGTTTGATGTAATTAAATTATACATTAAATAAAATTTTTCAAAAATATTAAAGTGTAATAACACTTATGATTAATCACGTAACTGCGTTCGGCGTGTATACATACCAATCCACAACTTTATTTCGCTGTGGTTAATATTATCGAACTATTAATTTTTTATTGAATACAAATGTAATTCTTCCACGTTTTGCTATACTTACTTCGTACAAATTATAATACAAACACTTGTTCCACGTTCGACATGAATCCATGTCATTGCTTGATTTTAATTTTATGTATCTCATGACGAATTTTAAGAACGAAATTTCGTAGTAAGCTCTCCGTTAATAATCATCTAAAAATATAATACAATAGTATTTTTAAATGGTTGCAATATTATTATTATTGTATGCTATAACTAATTTTATTCTACTCGGACAAATCGTATTATTACTAATAGTGTGTTGTGTTTCTTTTCATTCATTATTTCCACTTTTCCATTTCATTCTCCTTAATTTATGCGAATAGTTTTTGTTATGAAAAATTTATTTAATTCTGCTGCTCATTTTGCTTCTTTGCTCGTATTATTTTCTTTTCCTGCAAACGTTTAATAGCTCTCATTGCATTCATGATGTACTTTGTAGCAAAATACAAGCAATTTGTATCTTCAACTTGTTTAAATTCAAAAACGAAGTCTTCGAAGATTGAAATCGTTCACAAAGTATGTGCGCACATTTTCCAGTTTACTTAATTACAGTTCGCTTTGAGATTAATTAATTTAAATTCACGTTGAAATACTAATTTATTAAAATTTACTAGGAGTGCGAACAAGTAACATACTAATGTCTCTGACCTTCCTCTGTATCGTTAAGTCAGATAATTTCGTGATTAATGGATTTCATCGCGATTATACGCACCGTGATTAGCTTAAATGTTTTGCGGCGTGAGCCTAGTAATTTGTTACGACTATCGTAGCAATTAAATTTCAAGTTGCGCTGGTTAATTAAATAAACTGTAGCCGAGTGAGTCAATTACATAACTTAAATCAATAATTATTTCTGCAAACGTAGATATTCTTCACATATATTATCATTACAATTTCACAATTTCCGAACATCCGAATCTCCAAATTTTCAAATCCTAATTTTTAAATTCCTTAATTTCTATCATGA
The DNA here is from genome assembly GCA_945859555.1 of Megachile ligniseca. NCBI lineage: Eukaryota > Metazoa > Arthropoda > Insecta > Hymenoptera > Megachilidae > Megachile > Megachile ligniseca. The sequence goes on from OX243777.1 coordinate 1,938,604, forward strand.
AGTACCTAAATCTTCAAATTTCTAAATTTATGAGACATTCGATTCTTACACTCCCAAGATTCCAGGTTTTCTAATCATCAAATTTTCAAATTTCCCAATTGCAAAATTAGTTAATTTCCTAATCTTCGGAATCTCAAATTTCCAAATTCCCAAATTCTCAAATGATCAAAGACCTTAATTCGCAAATTTTTTATCTTTCAACTACTTTCTTGCTTGATTACTGATAAATAATAACACTTATTTATTAAAAACTGCATTGTTTAATATTAGTGGTTAAATTATACATAAGATAAATTATAAAATGGCTGACAACATAAGACTTAAGCTAAAACTCTATTTGAAGAATTGATTTATGGAGAGAGTAGAATAAAATAAAATAATTGATTAAAAAACGGTAACAAAGTATAATTATTGGCATACGTGATATACCAAAATTGTGGTGCTTCTTTTCAAATATAGAAACAATCAAATCGTTTACCATTCAAAATTACATGTCGAATTTCGGTAAACTACTCCTTATTTTAATTTCGAATAAAATAAAATTTGCTCATTTATTTGGTCGACGAACTTAGGTTGTTTGCCTGAGTAGTTAGTCCAATATTTAATCACTCATAAGCGCAACATATATTACGGAAGAAAACTGATGACTACCTAAGAGCAATAGGAACCTAAAGAGGGCTTGAATATATCCCTTCGTACCCACATAAATGTCTCTATACCTATATTTAGGAACTTTAAAGCGGCTACCGTTTCTGGGAAAATTACCGTCATTCGAACCGCTAATAAACGATCGAAGCAGTCTGCTCTGTCGATCGAGTATAGACAGGATTATTTCTTTCGTTACAGTCGCCTCTGCAAGAAAATGTTTCCTGGTCACTTCGTATGTAATTATAGAATTTAATGTACCATTAATGTATTTAGTTAATAAGCTTTGAGAGATTTTGTTGAAAGATTAGCGCTAATCATTGCAACCAACAGTAAAAACATACATATAATATACCATACACTGGACCATAATAAAAGCATATAAGTGCTATCTTTGACTCGTGAAAGGTAATGTAAAAGGACAAGGGCTGAACTTGGACAACTTTTTGCCTGTGTAGGGACGAAAGATTTTTATTTATAAATATGTTATATGTATAAGTAATGTATTTATTTCGTACTGTATTTACATATTAAATTCGTAACCGAACATCACCTTGAAAAGTGACAAAACTTTTTATTTACGTCAATATCGACAACCTGGTGTACGTATTTGTTATTTAAAATATTAATAAGCTGGTAACATCCTCGAAAATATTATGAAGTGTAATTAAATTTTTATGAAAAGAAAGATTTAATTAAAATTTAATTTAATTTATTTAAAATTTTAATTGTCCAACCCAAAATTGTAACTTTCTTCATAAATATTTTAAACTGCCTAAACGACTAAAATGCTTGAGCTACAAATATTATGTGATTCACTCTATATAGTGTGTTAATATTAGGAATGATTTAAAGAAAAGCATTAACTTCGAAATATTGTCGTTAGTAAATCTCATTCTTTTTAAGTTAATCATCATTCTTATATATGTATGTAGATTAAAATCATTTTCAACTTGATACCTGCTTAATTAATTATGGAAATATAATTAACTACCGTAGTCCCTCGTAATATCTAGTAGTACTGGTATCCGAAGTATTTCGCAACTCAACGACTGTAATCGCCTTTGATGGCACGAGGGTTAACGAGTTGTGATACATCAGAGTGACGTACGGTAATTTTTAACCTTTCTGCTGCAGGCAACGTAGAAATCATGTTCTATTTATTTTGTGCATGTCCGCGGGCCATGTTATTATCGTATTGCATTTCGTTTTTAGAGCACCCGAGCAATGAGAATCTCTATGTCGAGTCAAATTACTTTTAAGTTAATCACGGAACTAAATTAAATTCACTTTCATTCTTACTTTCTAAATTTTGTAGGTGGTATTATTTTCTTAGATATTATTTTTTTAATACATGAAATGTGAGTACCTAATTGTACTTAATACATTGAATTCAACAATTACGATTGTCCGTTGCAAACCTTTCTCTTAATTTAAATAATGCAATGTAGCACATCGAGGTATCATTCTAATTTTGGTAAAAAATTTCGTACGGTTGTTTACAAATTTTTAGATAATTTAACAAAGTATAGAAAAATAGACAATTGTGTACTAGAAAGTGGTCTGCATTTTATGAATTTTGTTTCCAAAATTCAACGCAAAGTTCAGAAAGTTGATAATAAAATGAAGAGATGACCAGTATTTATAATTCTTGATTAATATAACCTGTCAATAAGAAATTTTCAAGAACCACGACTAATTACACATTCATCAATTATTTAATATAGTCATTCGATATTCAATACGACTTACTGTATATTTTTTTCGACATGTTTCATATAATCGAATTCGTAATATTTTATTTAAAAAATATTGCACAACATATTTTCACAATTAGTTAACTATATCTATAGATTCAAATATTTCTGCTTTACTGATATGCGTTAATCCCCCCATATTCTTCACTGACAAGAAAAAAGGCAATGAACGAGAATAAAATTCTTGCTACAAGTTTTTTCTTGTGCCATTAAGTACAGATATGTCCATTATTACCGCCAAGAATCCCACCTTAGAGGTATCATTTGCTGATTCTACTTTATAAGACCGTTTCTTATATTTATGACGCCTGTTTACATTTTATTAACCAATTAATGTTTCAACAAAACGAAGAGGGTGAACACGTAAATTCTAAAATCGAACAAAATATTCTTCAGGATTAAAACCAATACGATCATATGTCTGTTCTGGTCACAATTTTGAGTTTATTAAATGTAAACGATCATCGGGGGTAACTTGATTAATAATGCCATTTGGCTCCCCAATCGAAATATGAAAGAGCACGTGTCAGTTTGTTTTTCTTGCATTACATGCCTTCGAAATTTTTTACAATGTCAACTTAAATGGGACACCCTGTATATGTACGCCCTCTAAATTTGTCATATTACAACACATTTACTGTTTTACTAAATTGATCTAACACAATCTACATACATATAGTTACGTGTAATCTATCAACAGCAAGTATCTGAATATCGGCAAGTGTTTCAATATTTTACAATCATACACACTTTTGTAAACATACGAGTCCTTTATTTTGAAAGTGGGCTGAGACTATTTTTTGCTATTGCGAGGCATTTAAAGGTTTGATAATACGAAAGTGCACTGCAGACAAAAGCTTAAAAGGCATTAAAGTGACTGTATTGAAAATACAATTTATTGAATAATAATCCTAAACACTTAAAAAATTTTATAAATATGGACAACATCAAATTTTCATACAGGGAAAAGGATCTCAACATTTAAATATGAACTCAGAAAAACTGAAAGTAAACATGAATTTACTCAGGAAAGTTCGAATGTATAGAGCTTTCAAATATTATCTTCTTCCGTTACAACACTATTTCTCTTGGTTTACTCTAGGTCTACATCAGCTAAGTCTACAAAGTTCGTTAGTACATAAGTAGGCTTCTTTTGGTGAAGGATAAATGCAGAGAGAAGAATCTCTCATCATTTGCTTTTTTTGGGAGAATCTAACGATAGTATGAAAAATACATAGAGGAAACCTAGGAGAGCAGCGGCAAAATCTAAAGTGAAACTAGAAAGACACTAAGAAGAGTATAAAATGGACCTAAGGAGAGTTTAAGAAAAGGATGAAAAGGAACAATCCTAGAGAAAATCTAGGAAGAGATTTAAAAGAACCTAGAGAGATTCTGTGGAGTGTCTAATGAAAGTTTAAGAACCTAGGGAGATCCCAGAGAGAGTCGAGAAAGAATGCAGGGAGGTAACCTGAAAAAAAGTAGAAAGAACGTAGAAAATATTTCTTGTTAGCAACAGATTGTTAATTTCATATCTGATCTTTATTTTTATTGGTAGAAGGTTCGAATATGAAGGATGAACGTTACACCTTATTTCCATATTCTTAGTCGACTGTGAAATTGATGTCGACCAGAAACGGTCCCTAGGTAATTGATCTGCTTTCAGTATTCTTCAATCGTGAAGATCATGTCATTCGATAATAAATATCCTCCTTTCATGACAGGTGTCTACTTGAATCAGCATTCTTGTATTTATCAAATGCGAGAGTAGAAAAATGTGGTCAAAAGCTGTAACGTACTATAGTGTGCACAATATCACAAGTAGAATATATGAAGATTTTTAATTAATTGTTATTTAAATACCTTTTTATGTAATACATTTTGTTGACTTACGTTTTGTAATAATTTACCATTTGCAAAATTATTGTGATGCCACTAAACTTCTGTTTTTGTTGTGAGTTTCAATTAAAATTAATGCTAGTAATTAACATGATATTTTGTAATGTGAAAAAGCAATGTAATATTTGCCTGGTGTATAATCAGTAACCAATTTCGAAACTATAAAAATTTAACGCAATGTGACTTAAAAGTAAATATTGCAATAAAGCATTTTCAAATTAAATTTTTATAAAATGTTTATATACTTACAGTTTTTCGTAAGTTTCTTTTATCAGTTGACTTATCGATTTGCCTTATCGAATTGCCATAATAAAATAGTTATATAACGACTAATTTATATTAATAATTTGAATGAAAGCTTTTCAATAAAATTTATGCCTCATACTGATATAATGTACGTTCAACAAGATTTTAGCATCAAATTGTAGCAAACTTTATAAATTTAAAAAATGATCATTGTTTATTATAATTGTCAATCAACTATTTTGTATTAAGAATATTAATGAAATGTTCGTGCTATTATTTTCAATAAACTTCAAAATTCTGTACCTGTCATTGTCAGCAAAATATTAACTAACTAACTAAAATATTAACTAACTAAAATTAAAAAAATAATATTTAACTAATATTATTAATGTATTGTTCAATAATTGCTGCCATTTTTTAAGCTGTTTTGATAACATTTTGTGTACTTTTAGAAAATTTGTTATATACACATTGACGTTATTTCATAAAATGAATAAATAAAATGGGTATATACTTCATAATAGAAAGTGGTGCTTAATTTTATTACTTACAATTAATAATGTTCAGGATTTTTAATACATTTATTATACAATCTTTCATATTTTAATACTATTATATAAATTAATAATAATTTAAATGTTGTTCGGAAAACAACCGCAGTCATTAATTTTCAAAATACTTTACACGCTTTACTATAATAATAACAGTGCATTATACATATAGGATAATATTACAGTAATTAATCATTTTTATTGGTTTAACAGAATGTGTTAACAAAATTTTTTACACAAATTTGGTGGTATTGTCTACGTTTTCATTCATTTATTAAAATAAAAATTGTATTACTAATTATACAAATTATTTTGGTATTTCTTAAAAAGTATATCTTTCTAATTACTATTTTACATTCAAATATTTTTCCGCATTTTTATGCACTTGATGTGCGATCGATAAATAACGCAATATCATCGAGAAAAATAACATTTATTTTATAATTAAGGAATAAAGTACAAAAATATAATTATGTAAAGTAAACTTTATAGAAATAAATTTTTGATCCCCAATTTCATCATCAAATTAATGTTTGCTTATCAACTGTAGCTTTCCAAATACTCTCTGAAATGTGATACCAGGTGGCACAACCGATCAACTACAATTTCATCGAATTTACTTGCCGAACGATAATTAAAAAACTGAAAAAATTGAAAGCATATTTTAAGCTTCATTATTACAATAAATATAAAAATTATATTTTCGCACACCCTATCTGAAAACAGTACTGTTAATGCTATTTAGCACATAAGGGCAAAAATATGAAAATAAATCATTGTTTTTTTTCGTAAAATTAGGCATTTTTACATTTTGTTAATACTAACAAATTGTTCTACAGAAAGAGCTAAAGTCAGAAGAATAGCTATAAATGAGCTCAATGCATTATATTCCTAAATTTAAAAAACTGCATTTAATAAATATCAAAATCCATCTACTGGTGGAAGGTGGGAACTAACACAATTAAGTATCAAATTCAATTTTTCCATTAATTTTCCGATTTGTTGTCACTTAAAAAATGTTCTAAAGCTAATTATTATTACTTTTAAAAGCAAATTAACGTGTATTGTTATGTACTAATTCGGAAAAGTTGATATGAATTGAATTCGTAAATGTTACAACTGACACCATCTAGTGCTTACCGGTAGAATTAGCGAGATAGACGTTTTGCTTCAAAATTATCAGTTCTTCCACTTTTTTAAGATGAATAGAACATTTAGTGACATCAACGAAACATATCATCATAATGCGCTACAAACGTTAGAAAAGAAAATGAAAGATATTGTTTTTTATGGGCCTCGAAATATTTTGCCATCTAGCGGTGGAAGGTGTGAAATAGCGAAACTAAATTTTAAAAGCAATTATGTATTTGCTTATTGTTTTCAACATACTGATTTATTATGTACTCTTCCAATATTACCATTTGAAACTTTTTACTATCAAATAAATCGGAAAGGTTCATATTTTGTAAAGTAATTGCAAATTTGTTCGGATTAGTACTTATCTTCTACAGCTAGATGGCTAAGCATTTTTAACTCCACAGAATGGAAATGTTTTAGGAATCATACATTTTTGAAAGATTTCCAAACAAACATTAAAGCCCTAAAATGGATTGATGATTTCTTCTATAAATGCAATGTGGAAATTTGATATTTTTGCGCTGACCTGTACATCAGCTAGTTATCATACATAAACTCCGCACTACATTCTCCGGGCATTTTACTTCAAGTAGAAAAGAAGAGATTTTTGGTTGTCACAGATCTGTCAAGTTGAAATGGATTAATCATCACTTTTTGTTTTTGTTTGTTTGTTACATAATTTTTCTTATTTCTACTTGGTAATCATTTATATATTGTTATCTTTTTGTGACTAATGGATCTGTTATCGACCTAACAAGTCATTAAAAAAAACATGCAAATTTTTTAATTTACGAATATAATACTTGGTGTTCATTGTGAAGTAGTACATCCTTACAACAATTTATAAATGTTGACAAAATGTTAAATGCCTTATTTTATAAGAGATGACAATTTTTTCGATAATTCCGCTATTGACTGCTAATTGACACTCTTGATATTTTCAGAGACTTAAAGTTGAATCTCAAAATACATGTAAAGATGGGGCTTACAAAATACAGTCAGTTTTTTAACTCTAGATTTACGGATGTTTAATGAATACTTATATTAAAATTGAAACTAATTTATAAAAATAAACACGTTTATAAAATAACTTATGTTCAGATGTAGTTCCTAAAATTACTTTTTTGAAACGTAAAGTATGCAATAAAACAGCTTACTATTAGAAGTAAACATGTACTTTCAAAAATTGTATTATTTATTGATTTGGAAAAAGTCTATTATTCATTAGGTACAATTGGATTATCATTAGGAATCAGTTTCCCTTGATTGCTGTTTTCCTCAGAGAAGTCAGCTTTGCCCTTGAATGTACATTGGGGAAAAAACCTGGTTTTCCTTGGGGAGGGTCGTGACCTAAGGGAAACAACTCCATGAGGCAACACAACTTTCACAATGAAATTCATGGAGTTTAAACCGATAAAATGACAAATTAGTATCAAGAAAAAATCCGTTTTCAGCATAAAAAGCAAATGAAAATTGGTTCCATATGCACAAAATTTTTTCTCCATTGGATTCTATAATTTGCCCTCACCCTATTTCTGAGAGTAAACGATTCTTTTCGTATTAGTTTGTATTAATTTTGAGACGAAACTACAATTTGTTTTGAACTACAAATACGAAACCGAACCCGAAAACGATCAAAAGTAAAAGAAATTGAAGATACTGATTAAATATTTGAATCAGTATTCAAATACTAATTTTCAAGTTGGCCACTTCCTTCTCAGAAAAATTGTTTCTATCGATTGTATTGCATTTATATTAATATGCATAAATTTCAAGAAATTGCTTATTGCACAAGAGTTCGCTAAAATAATTTTTTAAAAACATTTTATTATATCCAATCAAGAACTTCATATTTACACTGCTTCTCTTAGATATTTTATATCGGAATATTATCCTTCGGAATTATCTGCAACTATTTAAGATGACTCTTGCTTCGGCCACGTCTGCGAACTTTACAACGACAAACTTTCGATTCATTACTCAAATATGGAAGTTCTCGTTGCAATCTATCCCACACTCTTTCTTTCACGTCGATTACGAAAGGCACTACACCAAAATCCCTGTAAAATGTAAGCGACATTAACACTTTATTACGAGAGTTTTTAAACTTAAGATACACTTTTCAAGTTCATACGTAATCAAGAAATAATAATGTACAAATATTTGTTGCTATATAAGGATATTAAACCCCTTAACTTATAATTTTCTAGGCAGTTGCGTCATTCACAGCTACTTAATTATTGTTACAACGTTAAGACAAGTAAAGAATGTTAAAATGTTAGGTATGTTTTGCCTTCAGCAATCCTTGATGATACAGATTATAATTAGAATTGAACCCAAAATTCAATTGCAGTGAAAATACGAGTCTGGTTTATCACATTCCAACTGTAGTGTGCGTCACGTGTGTGACACGTAGTTATGAGGGGTTACAGAAAACATGACACGATATTGCAACTTCGAACTATTTTGGGAAAGGGCAACAACAAATTATAATCACGAAGGACATGAAATAATTTCATTCAGAGATTTTCTACTTATTTATGTTTAAGAAAGTACAAAAACTTTATAATATATCGTATTATGTAACGTATTTGCATCAAACTGCAACAAAAGGTTAATATGAACTAAATTAATTTTAATCAGCCTTCTTAGAATTTTGAAATTAAAAAATTTGAAAATCACAAAACTGTCAATTACTGAAAGGAAACCTACGTTACACACGAAACCTAAGCATTATGAGTAGTAACGTTAGAGCACTTACTCTTCTCAGGGGCACAGAAAGAGACAGATTTTGCCCATATTTACTATAGAGAACAAAAGGGTACCAACGTGAATAAAAAAAATAAATTAGAATTGTTAACAATTATTAATGAATATTAAGATATACAGAAAATTAGTTTATGATAATGCGATAAAATTTATGAAGGCTTTTGCCACCTTCTGTTTGGCAGCCTGTTTACACTCATGTCAAACATCGCCCTTGTTTGTACAAATATACGAAAAATTTCTTTATAAAATTTCAGTGTCTGGCCAAATTGCTATATTCAAACAAAAAGTTCTTTATTTTATAGCATCAATCGGTGGGATAAAACAGATATTTTTATTGTAATGTTACATTACATTATTGTAAAATATAATATATCGATTATTATGTTACAAGGTATTATTTTTTAACGACAATACATCTAATGAAAAGTTAAAATAGAACACTTCGACATAAGAAGAACACTATACTACACAAAAAAATAAAATTATTTAATATTTCGTCACTCTGCCTTTTATGATTATAATCATAATTAAATAGAAATCCAGCACCTACCGAGTAAAATGTCTCTTAAATTGAAATCAAGATTTTCCTTCAACCATTAAGAGAATCCCAAAACAAAGAATACTCAACATAGACTTACACATTTGCCTATTATTCGAGAACGTATTAAGTAAAAATAACATTGCTAAATTAATTGAAGTCTCTTCTATCGCATATTTTTAAAAATAAATCTTTTAAGTATAATAATTTGGCCATTCACTGTATGTACAGAGGATCTTTACTATCATAAGTTACTTGATTCTTTTTATATAAGTTACTTGATTATTTATATAGTATTATGATTGCAGTGTACCTCAACATGGTATAGTCCACGGAATCCGTAACATGAAGTGTAAGAAGGAAAAACGTGATAGCTACTATGTAAGTTATCGTCGCTGTCAGAAAGTTGCTCGTGAAAAATGCGATTACTGCATCATCGGCACCAATCTGTTGAAGCAGCTGCATATATATATAAAAACAAAATGATGTATTTTGTCATTGTGTCTTAACCAAATACTGCAGAACGTATAAAATCGTTACGTTACGTGACAAGCAGCCGTAGGAAATCTGGATGAAATTAGCACGTCGATCGGCGTCCAAATGCAAGCGAGTGCAAATTCTAAGATAAATGCTGTGGCCAGAAACTAAAAATGAAAATAAGCTTAAAGGAATATGGGTCATGTGTAAGTTACAAAACTATCACTCCATTAGGGTGATGCTTATTTTCTTCCAAACAATTTAGTTTTGTTTTTTTCGACTAAATATTAGAGTTTGTTATTAGCAAATGAATTTAATGTTTTTCAAGAAAAAAATGAAATAAATAAAAATTTCTTTTCAACATACTATAATGGCTAAATGTAGTTGCTTAACATTGAAGGATTGTTGTAAAGTTAATTTGTGAACCGATCATTTTTAAACGTAGTCATTACACGGTCATAAAATTTGATATCTTAAACAGTTCCATTAGGTTGAAAAAATCGATTTCTTAGTCAAAGGATATTTGCATTGAAATTGCTCGGCTATTAGTAACAAATATTGCTTTCCTCACTGATAACACTGTCCAATAGCCAATTGGCGTTTGCAACCCGTTTTTCTCCAGCACGTACAGTTTTTGAGAAATTTGAGTTTGAAAAAAAAACACATTTTTAAAATTTGAACCAATTTTGTGAGGTAACTATAAAAGATACGAAAATTCTGTTTTTATCATAAGATTTTACAGACTTTCCTAAATTCGTCTCTTTAAACAGCCACAAAGCTTCCTGTGTAAGCAAATATGGAGAACATGTTGCATGAATTTGTCATTAAAAATATTTACAAACCGGTACTATATCCGAGAAATATTATGAAATGTAATAGAATTTAACGAGGCTCGTTTTTCAGCATAGAGAACAAAGTGATAAGGTTCCAAACAATATTTTAAGCATCACCTTAATGGGTGTTCAATATTCCATATAAATAAATAGCATTTTAGAATCTGTAGATTAGTAGATTTAGGGATTTCAGAATTTTGGAATTATGAAAGTATATGAACAATTTAAAATTAAAAATTTTGGGAATTTTTGAATTCGGGTATTTGCAGATTTGGAAATTATGTAATTAGAAACTGATAAATTTCGAAATTCGAGGATTTTCATACTTTAAAGTTGGAAAATTCAGTTTAGAAATTTGGTAATCTGGAGATTTGAATATTTTAAAACTTCTTTCAACTTTTTATAATTCAAAAATAAAAAGATAATACTATCTTACTAGACGGGCTACATAAGCAATTAAAAGTTGGGCTACAACGTTCTAGTTGTTTAACGATTACACAATACATAGTACTTTTTGTTTCATTTTATCGTTTTATCAAAATCAGCGGGAACTACTTGGTTAACATTTGTTATCTATTTTAATTAATGAGCTAATATGAAGCCCAAGCTTCAAAGTAGTGAACACCTTTACCTTTACTTATTTTGCAAAAGAATTATACGTTTTCTTACAATTAGTTTTAATATTTACTATCTATTTACTATAAAATAAAACATTTTTAAATATATTTTTACACTTATTTGTAAGAATTCTCATTCTTCGGACTCTTTATATCGACTTGTGTCTTTAAAACAATAATTTCTATAAAATTTATATAACTCATATAAAAACAATAATTAAATATACTATACTTCCACTGTATTTCTAGAGATCTAATTGCCTATACAACGAGTGAAGAATAAAATAGTAGAAATGAAAATTGATTACTACTAACCTCATAGAGTACTAAGAAAACCAGTTGTGGTTCACGAAAGAAACGTGGAAAAAGCGTTGAATGAACGATAATCATGTAAATACCAGAACTGAAGAAAAATGAACTTAACGGTGGCCCACAAAGTAGCGATTCACGATCTTCGTCCTCCATAGCGTTTGCGAAACATGTTCGAAAAATTGAGAATTCAGAAATGTTTAGCAATAGCGCCCAAATTGTGTAAATCAGCTTTGCCATTTTTAGGGAGGTTATATTGCAATCATCTTATGTTTTCGTGTAATATTAATGTTGCTGGCAAATTAATGAAAATAACTCGTTAAAAAGAACATTCATTAATAAACTGACATGTCAGTTATATCAGATTTGTTTTCAACGTTTCGATTGTATATCGATTACGTGATAATCGAAAAATACAAATAATGATTCGTGATGTTAATCATCAGTACCACTCTGAAATTTACAGAATTACTAAGTCTTAAATTTAGGAAGTTTCGGACTTACAATGGAAAATTTGCAAATTTAAAAATTTTCAAATTCTCAAATTCGTAGTTTTAGAATTAACAATTTTCAAATTTACAAATATACAAATTTACTAACTCCTTAATTCACAAGTTTATAAAATAAACTTACAAATTCCTTAATTTTCAAATTATCTGTCTAATTTAAAAATGTAAAAATTCAGAAATTTAGAAATTTGTTAATTTATAAATTTCTAATCACTGCATCTATGGATCTTTTTCGAAGCTTAAAAAGTTTCTACAGTTTTGCTCTCAACTATTATTGTAACAGTAAATAATGCTATAATAATAGTCCCTTTTCTACTTTGTTACTTTTTTTAACTATTCAAGATTTTATACAAAAAATTGTCTGCATAAAATAATAAATGTCTGAAGAACCAATACAAAATTCATAAGAAGGGAAAAATATCGAATTCGAAATTAAATAAAATGTATGAATCATAGGCTGGATGAGTAGTGATTCTACTCCACCATTTCTGAATCAAAAAGTTCCAGTTTTTTAATTGAATATAATTTAGAATATTAATCGAATCAAAATGGCATGAGTTAGTTCCAGATTCTTAATTTTATAAGTTTATAATGTACGGAAACAAATTAGGCACGATATTGCTGTATAAAGAAAGTGACTTTATTACAAAGAAGCATGTACATCAATAGACATCCAAATTATAATATACAACTTACAAAATATAGGTACATATAAAAGAATGAACAAATGAATTCCATTGAGCTACGTATCCGGTTCCTTGTTTTCGTTTGCCGATTCTGCGCTGCACATCAATTTATATACAAACCAATCCGTAACTTCAGGATTTGCAAAACTGATTTTTTTTCTCTTACATGTGCAAACTGACCAAAATCCCTTTTGACCTCTAAAAAAAACACATAAAAACTATAAATATTAATGTCGTTAATACAGTAAAAACTAACAAATAAAAATGTCGAGTCTTTAGTAGTGCGGGATTAATACCATTATGCCCCCCAAGCACCTATCGTTAGAATATTTTGAGACCACTTTAATCTGATAAATAAGAGTTTTTAACAGAAGTTAATCAATTTTTAATCACTTATAACATTTAATTGCAACAATTGTGCTTAAAGTACAAGTTGTAATATTTGTATTTGAAATACAAATTGTAATATTTTCAAAAACGTTTCATTTTCGATAAAAGAAAATAGAGATGTTTTCTTTTCAACAAAAAAAAAAAAACAGTAAAATTTGTTTACGAGAAGTCTAAAACTTTGACTTTTCTAAATCACATAATGTATTTTCTAAAAGATTCTAAAAGATTTTAAGGTACAAAAAATTTGTGTGGTGATACTCTTTCCCCAAAAATTCCAAGTACGAGTTTATTAATTAATCCAGCACTGATCCTTAACGAGGAGAAGCTAATGATAAAGTTATTACTAGAATATAGTACTAGAATATTTTAGAGCACTAATATCTATTCAATATTTAACCTCGTACCTTATAATATTACATACGCACCCTAAACTTAAAATGTGATAAGTCCGATTAGTAATTTGATAGTTGAATTTTAAGCTTAATTCAAACTAACTAACATTTCAACATTCTTTACTTGTATTAATGTTATAACAGAGATTAGCAATAATTAGCAGAGACGGACGCATTTGCTAAAAAAATCATAGGTCAAAAGGTCAAATAAAATATTATGGATCAAAGTTAAACGTCTGGAACAATTTCGGTCTGAAGAATAATATTTAACTATTTATTTTGTTTTTAATTTGATGGAGAAAATTAGTGAGTGCAGAAATTAATGCATTCAGTCATACAAATTTCTTTATCCTAAAATTGTTACGATTATTAATTAATCTATACTGAATTATGTCAAGTGGTGTTATACGAAGCTAAACATCAAATATATTTGTTTTATTTAATTTAATTGAATTAATCAGGTTATTTACATCGGGTGTTCTAAATTGATTGATCATTGTTGTTTGTAATCTGTCCCGCAAGAAAATATACACTAAATCTGCAAAATTTACGGTAATAAAACAAAGGATGTATTTTCGCAATGTACATTAAATTAATTTTCTAGAAATTATCTAGTAAATCATCTACTCTTCATACATAGAAAGTTTAATAAAGTTTCCGCATATTTTGAAATAATTCTTGCTTCAACATTTTAAAGTTTTTAAATTAAAAAATTTTCAAATGATCAAATTTCGAAGTTACCAAACTGTAACATGTTTAAATCTCCACAAGCCTGCATTTTTTATTTTCAAATTTCTAAATTTTGAAACTTAACAATTTTCAGATTCCTCAAATTCTCCAATTCCCAAAATACTTAATTTTTGAGAGCCTAAATTTCTATTAAATATTCAACGAAGTCCATCTTCACTATCATTTGAAAATTAATTACGAATGATGGTTTATTTTATTAAAAAAAAAATATGGCTCGGAATGATTTCAATAAAAATTATAACTGTAATGCTTCTGAAAGAAAATACTTTTCTAAGTAATAACGTCACTCCTATAAAATCCTCATTTCTAAGGAATTTTATTATTTCTATTATGTGTATAAATAAGACTCATTAGAATGAGTAATAAAAGAAGAATCTTGGAGTTAGAACCTGAGTATGAAGACAATTCAAACTAAAATGACTCAAAGAAATTAAAAAAAAGATTAATTGAACAACTAAAATATTATCTGTTCAATTCACAATTAGAATAATTCATTAAGTTCAAAAGTGGTACATGTCCATTTAGGTATAATAAAACGTTACCCTTTCAGCTAGTACTTTAATCACTATTGGATAATTAACATACATTATCTAACAACACAATACAAAAAGTATGCCTATTAGTGCTTGCCAATATTTTTGAATTTACTGAAATGCAAACCTTTAAATATCTCGCAATAACAAAAAATGGACCTGGCCCACTTTCAAATGTATCTATACACTTTTTGTATAGAAAAAACTTATTCGAGACCATGACCTTGACAGACTTCATTGCAAGTTTATTCTGAAGAATTACTCTCGAAACACCGCTAGTAATTCTCTTATATCACAAAATAATGAAATATAGCGTCTACGGGGAATCCCATGATTCTCCAATTGCCTTTTAGCTACAAGGTCATGTATCATGATGTATATTATATTTCTTATATGCAAACACTTTTATGGGACATACTATAGCTGTAGCTACAATCTACAACTAAGTTGCTCTACAATGCAAGTGTCTTACAAAACTAAACATCACTGGTTCACTACTTGGCCCTAATGTCCAAAATGGCGTCCAACGATTCAGTGGCATCCAACATCCAGACGAATGATAATATCGACATGCAGAAGGCCATGTGCATCGAGGCGCAGTCTTTTGCCATGTAGTAAGCAAAATCAGTCAACATCGAGTAATGACCTAGGCCCAATGTTGTATTCAGCCACAGTAACTGAAACAGGAATACATTTCTATAAAATAGGCATTGATACAGGGTCTCTGTAAAGTCCGACCCCGCCCTTATATTTCGAAAGCGCTTTTAAGTATGGAAAAATGTTTCAGACAAAAATTGTAAGATATCCAGGGGAACATAAGATGGTGGCAACAATTTGACATTGAATGGTCGTTTGAAGGTCACGTAAACGTCATCTTCAGTTTCTTAAGTAGAACCCCCACTTTTTATCGCATATTCTTGTTGCCAAGATGTTTTCAAAACATTAGCTATGTTTGTTTTTGGTGTAAGTCATTCGCAAAATATGGAACTTCAGTGTTGACACGTAAGTAGGGTAAATTTGACCGTAGAAACTTTGCGCGGTACACCTTGGGTAATGTGAATAGCAATGTTATGACAACTTCGAACCTCCAAAGTAGGTAATGTACTCAATTAATGTGATCAATCAAATGTGGGTAGTGTTTTAAAAACGTCCCGACTTGGGCTACAAGAATATGCAATAAAGATGGGAGATTTTACTTAAGAAACTGAAAATAATGTTTATGTGACTTTCATATCATCATTCAAGGTAAAATTCTTAATGCCATTATCTTAAATTATAAATTGTAAAAGAAGATTTTCCTTCTTGAGTTAATAAACTTAAAACTTCTCATTTAATAATGAGCTATAAAAGTTTCTCAAAGAAGAAGACTTTTTAAGACTGTTTGATAGATAGAGCCCCTTAAGGAAATAATTACAATTAACTCACCCATCTGCTTGATTCCTGAGTTAAACAACTAATGGCATGCATAAGTGGCACCCAAATAGCACGAGTGGATAAGTTTGTGATTAAAGCTGCCACCAACATCTGCATAAATATTATCATCTTATTACACTTCGTTTGAATAAAATACTGCTGCGTTAGTTAATAAAATGAAGCTGATAATTAAATTTATGTTTAAAAGTAATTAATCCCTGTAAGAACAATTTAGAGTACATTTGTTTACAACAACAATGTTTTGGTACAAATTTGTACATTGTTTACCAGTAGAATAGGAATTTATTCATTGGGCTATAATGAATGTAATATTTGAAAAATAAAATACTCAAATTATATTATACGACTTATTATACATTATACATTATAACTATTAATAGTTTTTATTAACATTAAAATTAATAGTTGATATTAAACTTAATGACAATAATAATTGAGCTGTTAAAGATATTAAAGTTATTTTTAACAAGTGCAGTGAATAAAATTTATTTTCAAATATATTTTCTAATGTTAATTATGGAAGCAAGATAATTAATAGAATTTTAATTTTTTAATATTTGCGAAAATTCATTAAACTTACTTCATAAATATAGAGAAGTTGAATCGGTGGCTCTTTAAGGGTTCTAGGCCAAAGTCTATACTCTGCAAGAAGACACAGGACAGAAAATACGAAAATCACCGAGGCGTAAGATGGATCAAACGGAAGATTGTTTTCTTCGTCGAAACATAAACCAATTATACAAATTTGACGAAGATGAGTATACATTCCTGTAGCAACCACTGCTATCCAATGAGGATTGATAAACGCTAAATATTCCTTCACCGATTCCATATCCTAATAATAAATAATAGATATTCTCGTTTCTTTTGTTGGTGAAACAATTTCAAATTTACGAAATATTCCAGGAATAAAGTATATATTATATTAATATATAAAAATATGAATTGCAATTGAAGATTATAATTATATCATGCATGAAATTAAAAATAACTGAAAATTATAGAATCTTCATAAGGGTAACATGTAATTCATGCTGCAATTATGTAAAGAAATCTTCAATTGTATTTTAAAATAAGTAAACTACAATTTGAAGTCACTGATTATAAACATTACAGGATTTAATCATTTTTACCATAAGCTATATTTATATTTGAATAATTTTTTGTATTAAGAAGTAAGATTCAATCATGTTCGACAAAATATGATTTTCTCTATAATGTAATAAAAATAATAAAGTTTCGTTGTTTTATAAATTTTTGCATGAATTAATTATTCATCTTAAATACAGTGTTACACTAAACGATTTAAATTAATTGTTATTTAATTGTAATTGTATCTTCTTAAACTTGCAATTAATTTGAATCAACGTATGTAACGAAACTATAACAATTTCAATGATAGTTGTAGTGATAATTCTATTAATGATTAATTTTTATAACTATAGTGCAACGATATTATAATACTAATAATCATGTTAAAAATTATATAAATTTGTTTATAGAAACTGAATTTTGTAAATGAAACTTTAACAAGGAAAAAATCAATCTTATTTACTGGCCAAAAAAGAACCATTTCAAAACGGAATCAATGTCGCAAATTCTTGAATTAAACATTTTTCTTAAAAGTTGTTTGAAATAGCATTGTCTATGAGCGAATACGAAAGGTAAAGAACAGAAATATCTTAAGATGTCTGTAAAAGTAACTAAAGAATGTTCGACCGACCAAAACTCATGAAGACAACGTAGAAATAAAGCAATTGAAATATGTATTACGTAAAAAAATAACGTACCATTGGGAGTTTGTTCGTAAAATTCTCCACAGCGTTTAAAACACAAAATTAACATTAGGAATATTTATCTAATTGCTCTCCTTTCAAATTTATAATCCTTCAAAAAAAATTTGTGTACTTATAACGTACAATTTAGATAGAATTCACTTTTATTCTTGAAATCAAATGAACAAACAATAACTGTGTCCTAATTTTGATTTTAACTATCAATTTAACATCGTCGTATAATTCACCACCATCGGCCAGCTAGGTTAGGACATTTGTTATACCTTTCAAGATTCAACGTCTTCTGAAATTTGTTAAAATGACAATCATAAAATTTATGATGATAATTTCACTCTAGTTCTCTAGTTAGTATGTATTTCGTAGTTGGAAAATGAATTAAATTCAGCTACGCACCACTGATTAAAATTACAAAATTTTGAGATTCTGAGAATCTGAGAATTTGAGATTCTGAGATTCTGAGATTCTGAGATTCTGCACTACTGCAATTACGAAATTATGAAATTACAAAATTACGAAATTACGAAATTACGAAATTACGAAATTACGAAATTACGAAATTGCGAAATTATGAAATTATAAAATAATAAATTCTTCATTTTTAGTTGATTTACTATCAAGGATAATGTTACGAGCCGGAGGGGTACAGCCGCTTGGCTGGGTGCTGTATTTGGTTATGGTAATTGTTACTAGGCTAACTCAGGTTTTGTTAATTAACGCCGAGTGCCCCAGGAGGTTGGCTATTTTGAACTAGCCGACGTATGGCTGACGCCGGGTGTCACAGGAAAGGTCAAGACGTGGGGATGAACCGACGTATGGCTAACGCCGGGTGTCACAGGAAATGTTAGTATAGGTCTCGCAACTAAATTTGACGGTTTTTGGACTCTGGTTATAATCAAAACTGAGGCAGTATAAAAATGAACAATTAAATATATTCTTCCCAAAACCGGGTTCTACAAAAGTGTGAAGTGTACTTGTCGGTTAAAGTGACTCTAGTATGCAAGAGTTCAAAAGTTACTTTGATTTGAATTTGATGAATGTAAATAGTTTCGACTCCGACAGAGCGAGAATCTAGTCCTTCCCAGCTTTAACGAAAAACGAGCAAACGGGGACCCAAGAGCAAGTCAGTAAAATGCCTAACAGCAGACATAGGTTACTGTATGTTTACAATTTCTCTCGACTGGGACTCTAGCCCGATCTCGATTGAAAGGACTTCTCTAAACTTGACGTGATATCTCTAATAGAACTCGAACAGAGGTTCCGCGTTAGTCTACGTACAAGAATTAAGTGGACCAGACACGTCTTCTCCACGCTTTTTATACCCAAGAAATGGGCGGAAAAACTCTGTCTGATTTGAATAACTATTCCCGCGTCTAAGACACGGACCAAATGGACTGCCTTACTGACGAAACCAGTCGCCGGTCCTGAATCGAAACGCCTCTCTTCCTTTCCTGTCCTCGTTTTCCCGAGCTTGGCTAATGCTCAAACATAGTGCGCCACGGACTCAACCATAACGCTAAAATTTTCATATTCGGTCGGTAAAGAAGATAACAGCATAATCGATAGAAATTCTAGAATTCATATTGGTTCTTCAAAGCCATTTTCACAAACAGTTTCAATAGCTGTTTGTACAACGCTGCTTTTCGAATTGGTCCACGTGATTGCAAACCTTTTTTTTAGTTGACTCCATGCTTCACTCGATTCATTTTCCCCTTTTACGTAATTGAGTTGGCCTAACGTTGCGCTCAAATTGGCTAAACTTTACTTTAGGCACACAAAATTATTGAGGTTTCTTTTTAACCGGCTAATAGTTTTTTATGCCTAGAATACAAAAATGTAATTTTTAATGTTAAGAATGCGTCATCACACGTTAATGCGTGTGTCAACTGGAATGCTTTTGACTGGTTACTGCGACACGATATCGGTTTTTATCCAGGCTCCGTTAGTCGGTTAGGTAGAGAATACTATTAAAATGGTAAAACATGTTTTTCCGATCACCAGTTGTGAACAGATGTTAGTTTTTGTTTTAAATAAATGACATTATAAAATCACTTTTACGCTCACAAACGAAGCCCAATCAAATTATAGAAAGAAATCAATATGGCGTTGCACTCGCAGGTCAAATAAGCGAAAAACGCTAAACTATACAAATGCATAACTTTTTAACAGCAGGATTTTTAACATTAAAATTTGCATTTTTCTATTTTAGGCATCAAAAACTAAAAAGAGTTAAATGGTAACTTAAATGGTAAAAAGAATAATGAATTTTGTATGTCCCAAAATAAAATTTAACATTCAAATTTGTCTGAGTTAACGCCTTTGAGTCATTTCTATCGCATTCTAGTATATTCTCTTCTGTTCTTTTCTCAGTACCATTAACGCAATTCTACAGATCACTATACACAAAAACACCTTTTATCTGTGAAAGGTACAGACTATCGCAATTACTTTCGTGAATTTTTTCGATATTACCGAAACGGATAGCGCCATCCACCTTTATTCCTTCTAAAAGATTAATTTTCAATCACGTTCTGGGTCTATAACTTATGAGGTTTTAGTGAGGAAGAAAATAGCTTTTCGAGTTGATGTGAGATATATTTTAAACATAATATTACAATAACGAAATCAATATTCGCGTAAGCACGTGCTTCCTTGCTCACATAGTTCAGCCAACTGAGGCATTCCTAGAAGAAAAAAAGCAAAAGTAAACCGCTAAATCCTCGATCGGTGTTGGTACATTAAAACTGTATTAAATTGTTACTTATACGTACATGAAATAAATTATTTTTTCATATATAATGGCTATAATGAATGTAATATTTGAAAAATAAATTTTCTCTATAATGTAATAAAAATAATAAAATTTCGTTGTTTCATATATTTTTGCATGAATTAATTATACATCTTTAATACAGTGTTACACTAAACGATTTAAATTAATTGTTATTTAATTGTAATTGTATCTTCTTAAACTTGCAATTAATTTGAATCAATATACGTAACGATACCATAACAATTTCAATGATAGTTGTATAATTCTATTAATGATTAATTTTTATAACTATATTGCAACGATATTATAATACTAATAATCATGTTAAAAATTATATAAATTTGTTTACAGAAACTGACTTTTGTAAATGAAACTTTAACAAGGAAAAAATCAATCTTATTTACTGGCCAAAAAAGAACCATTTCAAAACGGAATCAATGTCGCAAATTCTTGAATTAAACATCTTTCTTAAAAGTTGTTTGAAACAGCATTGTCTATGAGCGAATACGGAAGGTAAAGAACAGAAATATCTTAAGATGTTTGTAAAAGTAACAAAAGAATGTTTGAACGACCTAAACTCTTGAACAAAGCGTAGAAATAAGCAACTAAACTGTGCATTACGTACAAAAATAACGTACCATTGGACGTTTGTTAGTAAAACACACCACAGAGTTTAAAGTAAAAAATTAACATTAGGAATATTTGTCTAATTGCTCTCCTTTCAGATTCGCAATCCTTCAGAAAGAAGTTTGTGTACTTATAACGTACAATTTAGATTGAATTCACGTTTATTCTTGAAATCAAATGAACGGATAATAACTATGTCCTAATTTTGATTTTAACTATCAATTTAATATCCTCGTATATTTCTTCACCATCGGCAAACTAGGGTAAAACTTTTGTTACACCTTAGAAGCTTCATGGACTTCTCGAATTTATTAAAATAACGATCATCAAATTTATAACGATAATTCCTTGCTAGTTCTTTAGTTAGTATGTATTTTGCAAATGAAAAAAGAACTAAATTCAGCTATGGACTGCTGGTTAAAATTATAAATTTATAAAATTGTAAAATTCTGGAATTATGAAATTATGGAATTATAAATTTTTAGTTGGTTTACTGTTAAGGATAATATAACTGCTCTTTCTTTTACAATATCATGTAACTATACAAGCGAAACAATGTTAGGCAAAGAGATTTGTATACACAATGCATTATTATTCCCTTTAAGAAAAATGCTGTTTGTATTTTGCAACAGTGTAAGTTCACTCATAAAAACCTTTTATTTAATAACTAATTATAACGGAAGATGCGTTTAATTATAAATTGCTACTCTGTTATAATTAATTCTGGTTTTATGCTATTAACGAGTATATCTTCCATGATGTTTACGTCTGATGAATGTGTCGACTATTTTAAACCTAACCTAACCATTTTAAATGGTCGACAATGTGTTTATAGAATTCCTTAATGTTTTGGACCATTCATCCATGCAGTCAGAGTTTCTTAGATGAATTGAAAACTCTTTATGCACGTACGGTAGGTGAAAAACATATGTATAACTCAGTGAATATAAATGCAACAATTCTTTTTCATTAATTTAAATTTCTATATTTCCATATTCTCAAATTTTGAAATTCTCCAAATCTCAAATTTCTAAATTTCTAAATTTCTAAATTTCTAAATTTCTAAATTTCTAAATTTCTAAATTTCTAAATTTCTAAATTTCTAAATTTCTAAATTTCTAAATTTCTAAATTTCTAAATTTCTAAATTTCTACATTACTACATTTCTAAATTTCTACATTTTTCTAAATTTCTATATTTTTCTAAATTTCTAAATATCCAAATTTCAAGAAATTCTAAATTTCCAACTTTGTATAGTTTCAAGTTTCCAAACCCAAATTTCCAAGTTGCTAAATTACAAGCTTTCTAATTCTCAAGTTTCCAACTATCCAAATTAAAAAATTTACAGGCTTACAAATTCCTAATCTTCCAGTTTTTCAAATGTTTTAATTCCTGGATATCCGAATGTCCAGCGTACAAATAGTGTTCCGACTCACTATTAGGAAGTGTCCTCATTGTACAGGCAAAGCAGAAAACACAAAAATTTAGAACGTTACAATATAATACCATAGCAAGGGATTAAACCTTCAGTTAAGTTCTTTACTCGTTGCACTAACAATATTTAAGGAGTCATTACATTGTATTAAGTATTTTTAGTTTATTACGATTCACATCTGATTGTCAGAACCTTTAACCTTAGTAGAAGAATTCTTTATGTTTTCTATTCAGGTCGAGGCATTGCGTGGTTTTATTACTTACTATGACCACTGTTTGAGGAAAACCAAGATGCAGCGCATACGTCACACAAACTTTCATTTCCACCTAATCTTATGTAGCCAGTAGAAATCGGGAACTGTTTCCCTTCGAGCCTTCGTTCTTGTAGAAATAAGTCTTCAGTTTGTAGGGGTCCTCCGAGTAAAGAAATAGTTATAATATAGTACAGAAACAACGTTATTCGTTCATACACCATGTGCAATATACAACAAAGCTCGAACAACTTGATTCTACTACGAGCGTTAACACATCATTTTTCTTATACTTTCATGCGATATTACAAAAGAAAAGACAATGTCGTTATCGATAATAGTAAGTAAACTAAAAGTGAATTGAACTTTTAACTTTAATCAGTACTGTAATATACATATTTAAATATACATATGTGACATTTATCACGTGATATAAAATCGATATTTATTTATTATTATACATATATTTATTTACTGTTATCATAAATAATTATTTCTTGTATTATCTTTATTATATACTTTATAAAATACTATACAACAGTTATGTTTGCCAATTTTTATCATTTACGTATGGAAGGTATAATAATAAACAGATAATACTTCTAATAAAAGGATAATTA
The DNA here is from genome assembly GCA_945859555.1 of Megachile ligniseca. Lineage (NCBI taxonomy): Eukaryota > Metazoa > Arthropoda > Insecta > Hymenoptera > Megachilidae > Megachile > Megachile ligniseca. The sequence goes on from OX243777.1 coordinate 1,962,571, forward strand.
ACGTTTCAGACCTAGCATAGTATTGTGCTAGAACTGGTTCAGTCCTTCTTTTGTGTACTTCTCACATAAATTCTAAAGTATATACCTACTTCAGGGTACATTTTGCATTTCAGGTTAATGGAATTTTCTTGTGTGCGTATTTTCTTTAACCCGTGGCCAGTTCTAAATCCATCGTATATTTTTTCTTATTTTCTTCACGTTTTCATGTTATCTTTATGCAATCAACTCTTTTGCTATTTAAAACAAATAAAGAACCATACACAATTAAACTGAAAGAAGGAACCTGCAACACTAATTTTGAACAATTCTTATTTAAGAAAACATCCAATCAAACATGACATATAATTGCAAATTTTTAAAAAATTTTATTTTTATTACAGCAAAGTATTGTCTTTTATTTTACTGTTGCATTTAAACAACAAACTGCATGGAACTATAACATATAAGTATAAACTGTGATATTTTAATATCGTAGAAATGGAAAGAATACAATAACACGTAAGCATTACATTCGGTTACCGTGAACCTTAAGAAAGGTTCATTTTCTGAAGCGTAGTCGCTTTACTTGAATATCACACATTCATACATAATGCATTACATTTACGGATAGCTTTTCCTCTTCACCGCGAAGTAACGAATGGCTACGAATAAAACAGTGCTTTCTTTGTGTCATGTTTCCCCTAACGGACTTTAACCATTAATCGCATTAACGCACTTTTAGTAATAAAACAACCCTAACTGAGTGTTATTTAATGGAAGCTTGCAAAGTACTCAAAAAATGATAACTGCTTTAGCACAAGAGTAACTCGTTATTTTATTCGAATGATTTTATTATTGCTCTAATAGTTCTTTCTTTAATATTTCTAATATTTTACTATAAACGCATAACAACTTTATTCAAACACAATTTTATTTCAAATTTTGTAAGGAATTTTGTGAACACTGTATTATACAAAACAGATTATTGTACCCTTATTAATAAAAGGTGATTATTAATTTATTACATCTGAAATTACTAATTTATTTACAAAAATAGTGTAGTTGTAGAGCTAAAACTTGTCTCTATTGATTACAGATACGTTTCGACGTAATCATATGATTTACGACTAAATTGTCAATACCTTCTGTTGATGTTTGTTAAATTAGTCACAAATTAATTGTATTGCATTTTCTTCACAATAAATACTCTATATTATAGGATGTCCTAATTTGAATCTACAAAAGAAACTTACAATTCAACTGTTAATCAGGCATTTTTAATCAAACAGTTGGACAAAAATTTATGTAATTGTTTGCATCAAACATTAGTTTTCAAACTAATGTGGATTAATCATATCAACAGTATAATAATGTATAGTAATTGAAAGTCGATGTATGTTGTTTCATTTTTATAATAAACATATTCAGAAAGAAATTAAAAATAAAAATTGGGTATTACGAAAATTCAAATATGTTACAAAAAGTAATAAAGCATTTCAGAAACTTGTAAACTTGCATAAAAATTTAATTTGCATAAAATTGTTATATATATTTTATTTGTTCTTATTATATTTTATAATACTCTGTATACTTATATGTTTATATTTATAATATTAAATTTTATTTGTACACATTTCTGATACTTATAGGAATAATTAGCTATATTGATTCAAAAGGGACATTTAGGTGCACAAGAGGTAAGTTTCTTGAATGGTACAGTGCTATTAATCTAGTTATACGCACTCAACCTTGGTAAAAATGACAACAAATGTAGAAATTTAAGTAATTAACTTTCATCCGAAAGGGCAGAATCGTTAGATCAAAATATATTCTTTCGCTTCTCAATTAAATTTGCTGAAGATTTATCCTTTTCTCTGATAATACTAGAATGTGTAGCACATTAACATTTTCACGATTTACAGCCATTACTTTTATGATAATCATATTGAAAATGACTAGACTTTAAGTGAATATTGCTGAGAAAATTTGCAGTAAAAGTCTCTTAAAATCAGACATACTTATTAGTGTCAATATTAATTTTATACACTCACAAAGCGATTTTAGTCAATCACTTTTAGGAAATTCTCACTGCCACAACTCTTCTGTTTGAATTTCTTTCAGGATAGTTCAAAAGATAATAGTGCTCAATTACAAAGATGTATTAATAGCACTAGAATGATCAAAGGTACCACAAGTGGGCAGAATTTGGTGATTCAAAGCTAGCAGAATCTGGTGAGATAGAATGTCCGAACAACTTTAGTCAAAGGAAATGTCGCCTCAAGAGACACCAGGAAATTGTCCTTCCACGCTTGAATCCTTTCCTCTGTTAATGACATTTTCCCAATATATGAGAATCTTTGCAAAGAAATTTCGGGCTACAGAAGGATTGAAACAGTTCTAATCGATTAATCGAAATATAGATTACAGTAAGTCACGAGTAAAACTTCTAATACTAACTTCAAGTACAATACTTATGAATTCTTGTACTAACTATATTGTATTCAAATACCAATGTTTATTATTATTGTCATTATTATTACGAATGGTAAATATGATTTTGAGTACAGTAATAATTTTGGTAACTAATTAATTAATTAGAGCAAAAATGAATAACTAAATTATTAATTTCAAGGAATAGTAACAAATGTTAAAGTAAAAACTGACAACTCTTTTCAATAGGGAATTTAACACTTTATTACGTGATTTGTTCAATTGTGATAAAAGTTTTTTTGGATGTTACCTTGTATTTATAAATAATAAAAAATGTTCTATGGTCCGCTGATAACGTGTTAACATTAATTGAGGTTCCTGAAATACATCATCGATCATTACAATGTCTGACTATCGCTCTGAACTAAACTAGGAGCGGAGAACGCTTTCACGGAAACGAGAAATAAAATGGCCTGATATAACGCAGGACATGTCCTTAGAGGCAGAAGATTATCCAAGACGATGGTAGTCATGACGACGGCACAGTGTATCGTGGAAAAGTACATTCGTTTCTTGGCTTTTCGACGTCTGAATAAGGGAGGTGAATCGAAGAGGGAGCCGAAGGTGCAGAAAGATGCTCGACCGTGTAAAAGCTCGCCAGGAAGATTTACGAGAACTCGGTCACTTTAACCCCTTTTTCTGTTTCAACTGCACAGAAAACTTCTTTGAGGAGCATCCGACCATTATTCAATCGTTAGTCGGATTACGATTTGAACTTTTATCGTTCTCCAAGTACAATAATACCTCGTCAAGGTAATCGTTGTGATTTTAGAGATTTCAATGAGGGATGAAAATAGAGACGTATTAATTTTGTAAAAGAATATTATTTTATTTAACGTTACTTTATGAAAAGGACATTTATATCAGACGATTTAAGAGTTTCGTGAAGAAGGTATGGGAAAATTAATTTTCAAAACACGTTAAGATCACGTTTACAAAAAAAAATTAATTTATTGTCAATGTCGAATAGTTCGCAATCATTTTTGAGAGAAGTTGTTGAAATATTGTGAACAACTTGAAATAACTATGTTTCAATCGAGAAGCGCTTTGGACCATCCCTAGATCTAGGGATCTTCCATCTACAGATGAAACATTATTATAATTATTCGCTATTTTAAGCGCTTATAGTAAATGACATAGAATGTATGTTATATTATTAGTTTCATAAATTACTGTTTACTACTGTTTAAATTATTCACTTTCTTCGTTGGTTTAAAAAACTACTATTACTTTAAGTAACGGATTACATTTATTTTCTTTTTGTTCATTTCAAAATCTGTTATCAGATTTAGTAAGATATATCCTGACACTTTTTCTTCCTGTAAAGAAATTGTACAGTGAATTTTCATTATTTCTCAAAATGTTAAATTATGTTGTTAATTAACAGACTTTGAAGATATTCAAACGACAATATTATTAAAGTATATGATATAATGTAGTACATACAAGAAACAAGTTCTGATACTTTTTATCAGTAAATTTGACAAAAAATTGTTTTTATGTGAAGTTTAGTTTTTACATTGATAGTTCTATTTACTTTTACTCTTCAACTGTACTATGCCATGACTTTCTATCATTTTTCGTTTAAGTATTTGGCTCATTAATTTTCAATTTGATCGGCAAATTCAAAAAGTTCGCTTTAGTTGAATAGAAAATTGAAATTAGAAAGATGAGCTTACTTACAGTATTAAATGATAATTCTGCTTTAATTCTATTATTTTATTCCTGTTAGCATTTATTTTTGGGTTTATTTAAATATTTTTTAAACATATTTTATTTCTCAACTTTTAATTTAATTTAGTGTTTTAATCCGTCGTTAACTTTATTATGATATTATAAATATACTGTGAAACGATGAATTTATACAAAGGGATAAATAAATTTTACAATTACACAGAATTTATTTATATAAACAATATTTTATATGAATTTTACAATTTTACAATATTTTACCACAAGTACTGTTAAGAATTTTCAAATTTAATTTCCTGAGAAACGACGATTTGAAACTGAAAAACATAAAATGATTTTATACTGTATTTTCGACTTATTTTTGCAAGCAGTGCTTTTATTCCTATTATACCATCAATATTTATACACTTTATATAATTATCAGGTTTCCTATCAATTGCATAAATATTAAATCAGCTATCATTGTTTATGTAACGCACCTAACACTTATTAAATCCCGTCTACCGTACAACAATTAAATAAAATTTACTGCACATCTACTATAACTAAACAAATATTATTTTAAACGAGAATATTTCCTGGATTCGTAATACTGTTCCACTGATTTAGAAATATTCCGGAATAATATTAACGTCACGATCGTAAAATCATTTGCCTCTATCAGGGACTTTCCGCTTTAGTCTGAATGAGTCAGTGTTGTTTTACGCACGATTCTGTAGCAAAATACAGGTCTGTGATATCACATGAGAGAACAGGTTGAAAGCAAAAGCGAACGAGACTCGATTCAGCTCAAAACCATTGACACAGATATCGTTTCAACCGGTTCGAAGTTGCTACTGTTTAATTAACGAAGTAAGCTTCGACACTATATGACTCTGTCAATTATTTCTAATTCTCAGAAAGGATTTACTAAGAAATAAGAATTCTGACAAATACTAGGAAGCTACAGGTTTCCTACTCTCGGGACAACTTGTTGATCGTCGACCTCTTTTACGCAATCTCGGTCGCCGATGCTTTCGGAATAATGCATTTTTGACTTTAATGTACCTTTTTCAACGGTAATGCAAGATAGTTTTTGTTCTTCTTATCTGAATTAGCTAGGTGATAATTTAATAAATAAATAAAGTTTTTATCTTGTTTTCCTGATTATTTTGTGGCATTATCACTACATTTAAATGCGTGGAACTGCAAGGTTGTCATTCAAAAAATTCTTCAATATTGATAACTAATAAATAATCATATGAAATTTCTTATTTGTGCTGTCTTATATAGTAGAGGCAATATTTTACTTCCATAACTGTATATTTTTTAAGGGACATTAATTTGTGCGAGATGAATAATAAGTAACGCTAAAATAAATTGTTAATCATTTTTCATAATTTAATCCTACACATACTAAGGAATCAAAAATGTAACTCTGAATTATATTGGAAATGAGAAGATTATAATTGTAACTTTAGTTGCAATTTTACAGCACTTTTTCGACGATGGTCTATTCATAAATTAATAATCATGCAATTTATATTAAATGCTATTTACAAAGATTGTCGAACATTAATGATCGACAACTAAAATTAATGAAACATAGTGATAACTATTAACGAGTTTTGGAAATCATTGAAACATGTTCTTTCATAACACAAAATTGCGATTCATGCACAAATAGCATTCATTAAGATATTCGTTCCTATTATTTGCAGTGTTACAAGTTAGGTAACATTAACAGATTTTTAAATATTTCGGCACCTTAAATTGTCATTCTTTAAGTGTCAAAGTCATATATGTATCTGTCGAAAAGAAAAAGAAAGACTTGATACATAAATTGAATAAATGTCATTTACTAACAAAAAGAATATAACTTTTGGTCAACGTAATACGTCTGACAGCTAAAGTATCAATAAGTTACATACCAGAAACAAAGAAAAAAAACTGTGTTATTTTAAACATCTTCACTTGAATAAATCGACTTTATTAATTTAATGATAGTATTTGCAAAATAGACTTTTACAATTGTGAAGCGGCTATTTTTAAGAATTATTAATTTACAAATTTATTTTGTAATAATATTTTAATAAACACAATTTAAGATTATAATATATCGAAAAAATTCATTCTTATGAAAAACATAAAATTCTCATGAGAGTGAATACACTAACAATCCTTAATAGAGTATCAAAAAACTATTTTAATCAAATAAGGATCACAATATTGTATTCTTTTGTGACCACATTTTTGTGTTTGTGTTTTCGCCCCTTCTGTTAATAAATGGATGTATGCTCTTTCCTTTCTTACTAATAATAAATGTTATATTTTTGAATATAATAACGAAACAATTATTTATTTCTGACCTCTTTCTAGGCCAATATACAACGTTGAGTAAATCTTAGTGCGATGTACGGAGATTTTTTTGACAGATTGTATATTTAAGGAAATGATAGAGGACGCCTATCCAAAATTAAAATTAAGACTTTCAAAAGTATGGAGTTCCGTCTCGTTATGTATGACCTTCGTTGGTCGTTCACTGACTCAGATGTAATGTACGTAACATTGCAATCGTTAACAGTGAAAGTCCAAACTGGTTGCACGAATAAATAAATTTCATGGATCAACCAAACTCAGTCCCGACCCGATACAGTTTTATAAGAGTGTGCGAGTCGACGAGGAAACAGCATAGACTTTGAAAGCGTTAATTCGATTTTGCTGACTGAATGGCGCGTTGATTTTGAACTTGAAATCAAATTACAATTCGTCTTACCATCGCTCGCTTTGACTCTCCAAACGACATTACGCTGTTAGACTTTATTAAGCATTCGATCTCCGTTTCTACTTTGTGCTGATTTTAAATGTAACAGAAGACCTTTGTTATCGACTGTAATTTACTCTCCAAGCTTCAATTTCATCTGATCTCACATCTAATGTTAAGCTTTACTTAACTCTTCAAGGCCACAATAACAAAACTTTTGAATCACACACAAGTTTGTTTTTAAATTACAAAATTTGTTAAGATATTTTCCTTGAAATTTGTGTTAGCTTTTATCAAGATAAAGAATTAATGTTTATATTAATGAATATTTTATTACTTATTCGTTTATTTTTCTAACTGATCATCCCACATGTGATATTATTACTTTTAACTTATTTTTGTCAGAGACAAATGATGTGCGAAAACCGCTGTACTCAACAAACATGTTTGCAACATGCTGATGTTAAAAACTTTGCTAGTATTTCGATAAAAAAAAGAAATATAAAAGCATTCTATCAAGTGGCATTCTAGACTAGAAAATTCTTAAGATGATTGAATCGCATACACACTTATTATATTTTTATAAAATTTAACTAAATATACATATATCGTAATGGTGTCTAAACAATAGTAAAATTTCAGAAACGTCTATCGTAATAAGACAAAAATAATCCCATTTAAAATTAATCATTTGACACGCATGGTATAAGGTAAATAACGTTTCCAATTAAAAGAAATTTTTAACTTTTAATTTTCTTAACCAGCTGAACCATTATGGAAGGATATAACTTAAATAACTCCAAAAATTCGGAAAACGATTTAGTGCACAATTTCAAAAATAAAAGCTAGAGAGATACACTTCTCACAAACATGCCGCATCAAATAATTAACAAGAACAATACATATTTTTCGTATATGTTATATCGCTACATATTCTTCTTATTTTGTATCGATATTATATTAAAAATTTTGTAATCTATTATCAAAATTTCATATTAAAGTTACTTCATTCTTCATATGTACCAATATCCTAACTTTTGAGTTTATCACGATGCAATTGCATAAACCAAGTTTAATTCACCCCTCATCACAAATGAAATAATTTAATACGCTAACAATCTCTTTCACGATAACTAATCACCAAATGGAATAAAACCTGCGCCACAGAATCATTTTGAAATCGTTTGCCGGCCAAACGTAATTTCCTATAACCAACACTAAAGCTTGATCGATAAACTCGATTAAAACCTCGGATTAAACCGACGCAGAATTTATCAGTAATCCTAAAGGAATTTTCCGATAGAGATTTGATAGTAATTGCCGTCGACAGTAGCCCATCAAGAGGATAGTTAACAGGACAGCAACGCCAAACGAGCGAACAATTAACAAAGTCGTTAATCGCACCCGTTCGTTCCCGTATCGCTTCGCAAACTTTAATAAAACACGCCGTCGGACTTATCGATCTTCGACTTCGAGTCGAGATAGATCGAATCGCGAATTCAGGGACCAAGTGAGCGGATCTACCTGCGCAGTTCGCGATCACTCGGTGGCAACCGATGATAGCCGAACATCGCCGCTGGGTGGGGCGATATATAAAGCATGCTGATGTGACGAGACGACAATTTTACGCGAACATTCGCGGGTCGTGCATCGTATTCGTTCATTTCCGTTCATTCACCAACCGGATCCACGTGGATACCACCACTGTCAACCGATAACAGCACAATCTTGGTATGTTTGAAAGATATTTGATCATGATTTTAATTTGATGCACTGATCTTTTTTTTTTATTATTATTGGAGATTTAGAGTAATCGTTTTCGGGTAGTGTTTTTTGACTGTTGAAGAAAAAGTGAATATGGATAAGATAGATCGCTATTCGAATATATTAGAACATGAGCGTTTGGAAATAGTTACTTTTAAAGTGAAACTTTTATGGGCGCGAATCGGAACGAGAGCGTGTTGCAACTGACCATTAAACACGAGTGTCATGAAAATTGCAGACTCTTTAAGCAACTTCCTAATTTTCAAATTTGCACATTTCTAAATTACCAAATTATTAAAAATTGACCTTCACAAATTTCCAAACTTGTAAAAATTTATATCCTAAATTTATTAATTTTTTAATTTCTGATGTATTCAATTTCTGAATTATTAAATTGCTAAATTGCGATATTTCTAAATTTCCAAATGACTAAATAACTAAATTTCTGAATACATACATTTTTAAAATCTATATACTCAAGTTTCCAAGTTTTCAGCCTTGAAAAAAATTTTCGAATTTCCAAGTCGTCCAGTTTTCTAATCTCCACGTTATGAATTTTTACGTACCCAAAAGCATTTTGAGAAATGTTTATTTTTTTCGATTACTAAGGGTAACTATTTTATGCAGTGCTATTCGATTGTTAAAGAAGTAGCGGATAACAATAATTACAATTTTAGTACATTTATGAAATCTCTTGTTCGGCTGCAATTACATATTTTCATTATTTTTTTTAGTTAAAAATATTAAGTGCAATTATTTCAAGTAGTATTCGATTGTTGATAAAAAGGTAAATACGCGTAATTACATTTTAACATGTTAATTAAATTTGTTACTAAACTGCTTTTAAAGATTTAGTACCTTTTTGAGTATTTTTGTATAACTACAAATCATATGTAACGATATATGTATTTAGATACTTTGACAGAAAAGAACGCAATGAAAAAGTATATATAAACTCGAGAAATTATAAGAAATAATTGAAATCTATGGCAAATACAGTTAAAAGCAATGAAAATATAGTTAAGTGTAACAAAGTAATAAATTATTACTATTTATCTTTTTGGACATAACGTAGGAAAACACATATGAATTTTTATTTTTAAAAACATACGTGAGGTAAAGACGTGTACGAGTGTATACATTTAGTGTACAACAGTTACAGACTAGTTTAGATTGTTTTTAAATATCAAGATAACGTAAACGTCCATACAAAATGTAAAAGACGTGAATATTTATAACTTTGAGATAAACTATGTTGCGTAATAAACAAGTGCATTACTGAAGCTTGCATCGAATGATACGTGTTAATACGTGTTCACATTAGTTTAAAGAGACTGTGATACGTTTTCTAGCTCCGCAAACGCAAAGCATTCCAAGGATAGGACTGTCCTTTCGCTCCTGTAGTTACCTATGCGATTAATCGAAGGATTCGTTTACCTTTAATCGATTTTGTTTGGTGTTTCGTTCATGTAAAAAGACACGAAATGTTTCTCTGATTGGATAAACGATTTAGGTTCATATTTCGCATAGTTGTCGCCCCATCAAAGAATTATACTGTTAGTAAAAATATTTTAGTAAAATTTGTACTACTTAAGATATTCATTTTATTATTTTTAGCAGTTCTCATTTTTAAATTTCTTAATTTTTACAACTTTGGATTTATTTATTTCAATATTTTAGTAAATATATATATACAGGGTGTCTCACAACTAGTGTAGGTCCCGGAAATGGGGGGTAGCTGGCGTGATTCTGAACAAGATTTCCCTTTGCAAAAATGGGGTTTGAAGCTTCGTTTTTGAGTTATTAAGGAAAAACACTGACCAATCAGAGCGCGAGAATAGCGCGCGCCCAGACGCGAGAGCGACAGCTTCGAGTCTGACGGCCGATCGTCGTCGTGAACAAGCGTATCGATACCGCGTCGGTACAACAGGAATCTATTAGGTGAAAGTTAAATCCAATAACGAATTAACAAGTTAAGAATAATATTAAATTCTTCATTATTCTTAAATAGGAGATAAACCAATTAGTTATTGTTTATCCCGACAAAGTATATTGTATTTATTTTATGCCTTCGAAAAGGAATAAAGAATAAATTCACGAAAATTAATTTTGTCAACTATTCTGATGAAGCAAACGAATAAATTCACGTTTCAAAACGAATGAGTACCTTGTCTATGAAGTGAGATAGAACTGGAATTGAATATGTAATGCAGTAACTCACTGAAGTCAAATAAATCAATTCCTGCGTACGTTTAATTTTAAAAATGCACAAACAACTTAAATAAAACTTACCCATTGATTCATGAAAAAACTAGCTTCGATAAAAAATATTTGTGTCACCGGGTAGATCCACCGATCAGATCATCAACAGCTGATGTCCTGGCAGGGTCAATGAACTCTCAATTTATTTCACTGTCTTCTTTCTAATAATTGCACAACATAAGCACGATCGGCAAACAGACCGAATGAAAACGCGTGAACGATTATTCATAGATATGTATGTGTAACGATACTCTATATTCTCATTATAAGGTATCCGAATTCAGGAATCGATATTATGTTATATTTTATTAGGAGACATTGTTGAACGGGCCACGGATTTCGGTTTCGTTCTCGATCGCGAGGCGTACGTCGCAAACGGTTGCTACGCAACGGGGATCTGTTGATCGACTACGGTGTCGATAGACAGTCATCGTTTATTGTCGAAAGACACCGGCCGAAATAAAATACATCGTAGTTTTTAATCGAAAATTCCGCTTTCTTGTTTTCAGGACAGTATCGTTAATATTATTTATGAATATTCGTTCACGTGTTCCGCCGATTTACGCGTTGCGCTCACAGTGACTAATTAGTGAAAAATGACAGGGAAAAGTGATAATGAAAGCTAATAATGAAAGATGACAGTGATAGGTGACAGTGAAGTAAATTGAGAGTTTCTGTGTAGTGATTTATTTTTTCTAACCGGTAAGGATCGGTGGATCGACCCGGTAATAGAGATGCATTTTCATCGTGACTATTTGCGGTTCAATGGGTAAGTTACATTTAAATTCGTTAATTATTCGATTGAAATTTTTATTTGTTGAATGGAAAAGTTATTTAATTTTTCAAAAACGAGAATTTGTTCTTTTTCATCATCACAATATCTAACGAGAATAATTTTCCATATTTTATCTATTATTTCTTTGCAATAACGAATAAACGTATCGAATAAATTCTATTTATTCTGATAGGACTAATTTCTTTATTTCTTATCCATTAATGAAAGATAATTCAACAATAATCAAGATTTTTTTATTCGTTTTTCGACGTAACTTTCATTTAATAGATTCCTGTTATACCGACGCGGTATCGATACGCTTGTTCACGACGACGATCGGCCGTCAGACTCGAAGCTATCGCTCTCGCGTCTGGGCGCGCGCTATTCTCGCGCTCTGATTGGTCAGTGTTTTTCCTTAATAACTCAAAAACGAAGCTTCAAACCCCATTTTTGCAAAGGAAAATCTTGTTCAGAATCACGCCAGCTACCCCCCATTTCCGGGACCTACACTAGTTGTGAGACACCCTGTATACTATTTATATTACTAAATTTATTTGACTGCTGTAACAAATTTGTCGTATATTTGACCTGAAATTGCAAAAAAGTATGCTGATCTGATTAACTGAACTAATCCTTGTTGTCTTTAATTATCTTTCATCATTTATAACTAAATATACAAACTGTTTTGCTAAAAAATTGCATATTTCTCAAATTCTTTTTGCAGAAAGCTAATATTACTTTTCATTAAATAATGACATATAAATTCAAATAATTAAACAATCGGTTAAACTGAGCTTATGATTGGCAGAACCACTACTCCTTTACGAATTAAAATGGTTTAAAAATACAGGTCAACGTTATTTTTTCATTTGTTTTTCCTTCAAATTCAGGATGAGGAATAGTAGGTGATATTTAATATAGAATTAGAAGGAGATATGTAATCAGAAGTTTTGAGAAACTGTTAACTTTTGAAATTGTTGCTTTTTGTATCGAGTTTCGGGAACATGGGTTAAGTGAAATAAATTCGGGGTAATTAGGAATTGAAAGGTAGAAGAGTTGAGTAATTCTTGTTGGGTAACTTGTGGAAGTACGTAAGATCCTGAATTTTATGTAAGAACATAATAATTACGACCTTGCTTGAGCCTGGCAAGAATTACAGAAAATGAATAATCGGTCATGGTCGATTTAGACCAAATGTTACAAAGATATTATACCATATCTTGAATCACCAAAGTATATCCAATTCACGTACACGATTTAATTCTTATCCTCTGGCATTTCTTTTACTTTTGTAATAATTTTTTAGTAATTTAATACAATAGCTAATTTAACTTTTGTAAAAATGTTATACTTATTTTATAAAGGAAAATAACAATCATTTATGGTCGATTTAGACTAATTATAAATATTGTAACGATATGACCTATCTTGAATCGTTAAAAAATGTATAATTCACATACACGAACTAATTTTTATTCACTCATATTTTTTGTAATTTAAAAATCAGTTAAATTAATTTTAGTAACGATGTCATTAAACTTATTATAAAAAAAAAGAAAAAGTATAATCAAATCAGATTCGTAAACATTAATTTTTATTTGATCTTTATTAATTTATTTATTAATTCAATTTTATTTGATTTTCATTTCGAATTAAGTAGTAAATTGATGTAGTTTTAGTAAAGATATTTAGCTGTTGCGAATTAATTGAAAGTATTGTTGATCTTCTGCTAATTACTTTCTGACTACTGTTTTCCAAAATTAAGGAATAATATAAAGTGTGATTATACACGAATCAAAATTTAAGATGCAAATATTTGGACAAAATTAGGAATCATTTTACCATCAGTCATTCGATATAATACCAAAACTACAATAATTAATTTATCTTTTCGATCTTAGCATTCAGAGCAGTCAGTGTTAAACGTATACATAGTTTAAAAATGTCATTTAATTGACAGAGCAGATAAATATGGAGATTAATGATACTATATTTCCGTTACTATTAGTGACAGGAGAAAATAATTAAGAAATAAATTATTTATCTCGAAGGAACATCTTAGATACTGTGATATGACGTATACTTTTCAAGATCATATTTGTCGAGATTTCGAGACTATACATTTTTTTAATTAAAGTGCATACTTGTTAGAAAGAAAATATCTTGTATTAAACGATTCTATTAAACATTCTTGTATACAAAAGAGTCTGGAGATACCATACTAAAAGAATTGACAATTTGGGAAATATTTTAAATCTTTGTATAAAATATTTTAATTTTCAATGTAAAATATCTTACAAATTGTTGATCTTTTTATAACATAACGTAGTATTGTACTTTTTTTTATATAGAATGTTCTATGTAAAACCAAATATAAGATTCCATTTAAAAAAAATCAATGGCCTTCAAAACTTGAAAAAATACAACCTCGAAGACAACTATTTTACATTACAGTATGTTTTTTTGAAATAAATAATTCATTTCTTAAGTATGTTTTCGTATCATAAATACCATTATATATACTGAGACATCCCATGTAATCATTTCTAATTTTGACAAAAGTTAACATACAAACAATTTAAGATTTTGAATGACACTATAAAATTATAGAAAATTCTTTTAACTAGTAATTTTATTCTGAATAAATCTAATAAACAATTTTTATGATATTTAACCTTTTTTTATTGGATAAGTGTTCATATGTTTCACAAAATATATTGATTGCATCACATTATAAATATAATATGAAATTATTTATAATTCATAATAGAAAATAGTTTCTACTAAAATAACTGACAGGTCTATAAATAATTGTGGCATTACAAGTATTAAAATAAGACATTTGAAATTTGTCATTGTGACAAATTTAGTTCTTATTGTACCAATATTATTTCAATTGAAAAAACTAGGAACAATCTCTGTAAAAACAATGTGACGGTGATGAAGTTAATTTGATCGAAAATATGTACGTGACAGGTTTACTGAAATCAAAGTAAAGATCTAATATTATCTGTTGAGTTACAGTCTACGTAAGAAGTTGTAAGAGGAAACATATTTTCCTTGTATTTACGCACTTTGGACATCATCAATTCTTTTTTTTCAAACGAAAATAAATTAATTATACGTGAAAGTACCACACGTTCACCTGTGCATCAGGAGCTCAACGACCTCAAATGGTTAACGTGTTGAAATGAATCTGGTTGCACTTCCAGTTCTGAGAGTCTTTTGACGTCATCTCTGTGATCACGGGAGTTCCCAGCGGGGATTTCTGCTTTCTTTGACGTCCGAGGTTTTACGTTAACTCGTCATTTCCTTCTTTCTACGTAATACAATATATCGATTCAATTACCTTCGTAAAAACTGAACGTTAAGTATCGAAATATGAAAATGATATCGAACTTCAATCATAGTACCATATGCAAACGAACAAGCGTGGTAAGCTCCCATAGATAAAATGACGATATATCTCCATATATCAAAGAAATAACCTTATTTCGCTAATATAAATTTTATTCAGTTGCTGAAAATTAGAATGTTCTATTAAATGTTTTTCAGTAGAACATTTTAGTACTTTTTTAAGGTGAATGATTAGAAATAAAACAGTATTCGTCCATTTAACTGACAATGAACTGTGACAAGTGTTTTAAAATATGATATATTTAGTGGGATGCATTGGAAACATTTTATATTGAAACATATTCTCATTTATAAAACATTTTGGTGAGAAGCACACAAGACTTAAAATACCTGTAGGTATTAAACTTTGCAATATATATAGTATATTATAATATATGTATAATTATACCAAACAAAAATAATATAGTAAATATATACATTGATGTTATATAGTTATTATTGTTATCATTAGCACTATTATTTAAGCAAAACGCTTATTGCGTTTTATTGAATAATTAGAATAATTAGAAGCCATTTAAACACCTAAAGCTAAAATTAAACATTTAGATTTTCAGTGATGTTTAGGGTGCATTTGTTAATTTTCACTTCAAATATTAATTTTATTTCAACACTTAAAGTATTTAAATATTTGTAGTCACTGTGCAATTATTTGTAAATTATTAAAATCTATATTTCGTGATTAAAGATTTTTAATTAAAATGACTGTTTTGTATTAGTCTACTATCTCTACAAATTAATATTGACACTCTTTTAAACGTAAAATACAAGCTTAATAAATATATTAATAAATAAATATAATTGTCTGAATAAGAGTTACCATTATCTTTTTTTAGTATATATTCAATTTTATAGCATTCGATAACTGAATATAAGTATTAATTTTTTCTAAATTATAGGACTATCTTATCTTTTGTATTCAATTACTCATGTGTTATTTAAATCTTTAACATTTTTTAATGTACAAATGTATTCCTTATATATTAACACGAGTGTTACAATGAGTAGTACGATTTCATTCTCGTACTTATATTTCTATTTTCCTCAGGAAAAATATTCCCTAAGGAACGCTTACTGTCAGTACCGCTAATACAGACCGCAATAAGAAGATAAACCCACTTTTTGTTCATACCGCACTTCTTAATCATCGTAGAGTACTTTTGATTTGATTTCCGCAGTTCTATTTAAGTATATAATCGTGACATTACTCAACAGCAATAATTTATCTCTGAGTTTTATAGCTAATAAGAACATTATATGATCATAATTTCTATTTAATGCGACAAACATATAGGTTTATTTGAAATAATTAAAGATAAATGTATATTAAAGCTTCATAATTTTTAATTTTCGTAAAGAAAAAAAGTTAACTGTTCTTTCACTTTAATATTTTGTAAATTTGTTGTATAAGTTAATTAATTAAAAAGTTCGATTTAGAATGTTGTTGTATAATTTTTCAATAACATCCTGAACATGTGAATCAACATTCTCGAATTGCAATTTTTATTTCACTTTGTGCTCAAACGTAATGATTTCGACATTTTTACAAACATCTGTGATCGCAACAAATATTTGTCGTAAACCGCGGATCACATTATATTAGATTCGTTATCAGTTTTTGATAACATTTGTTCATTTTTTCTGAAATCATAGTAATGACATAAAATAGCATCTAAACCATCTGTATTAAATTTTTCATTCAGTATTGCAATATTAATTTAATTTAGTTTAGTTTAATTTATTAATTTTCTTCATTACAAAAATGGCACATAATATAAATGAAACCGATTGAGAAAAATGATTTTGACCGAACTATATGTATGTTTGATTCTGAATCATGCTATAAGTATTATAGTAATTCACATAAAAATTGGTATAATTATAGCACAAACTACAGAAGTAGAAAACCACTTTTAAGTATAGTTTTTTATGGTAAGAACATGTTAATAGTATTATGAAATTTAGATTTAAACAAGCTTGCATTATTTGATGTTTATATTCTTTGATATTTCATAACTTTTATTAGTATCATTTCAACTTTGCTGCCACCGGGTATTAAATTGAATTGACTTATTTTTTAATATTAATAAATACTTGAAAAGTTTTATGATACTCAAATAACAACGAGTGCTAATGAAATGAAAATTTGGTATACAATTTTAATAAGCCCTTTGAAATATAGTTTACAATATTATAATTACAGAAAATTATAAATTCATTCTAAATAGCACTTTAATTTCTAAAAGAGTAATTAATATAAATTCACGCAAGTAACGTTGAAAAGTTCTTTGATACAATTTAAACTAGAGAGTTATAAAAGTTACAAGGAATGCTTATATTTCCACTAAATTTGTTCACGAGTTTTTGTATATATAAATCTTTTTAGGAAATAGATTTGTAATAATTACTAAAAGATTGACACGGTCGAATTCACCTGAAATGTTCAAAATGTTATTTCTACTAAAGTACAAAATATATTAAACGTTATAAGATGTATACATTCTTACATGAAAGAACTTCATAAATTAAAAAACAATATTTATGGAATAGCGAAGAATTTAAAAACTAAAAATAATAAGGGGTTTAAAATTACATTTATAAAAGTTATATTACACTGTTCAACGTCTAAAATTTGGAGATAGATTTTGTTTAATTATATATTTAAAATTTCTTTATTGGTAATATGTAACTTAATATCTTATAGCTATCATAATATGTCAAAATTTGGAATTAAATATTTTTAAAAACATCGTTCGACAGTTTAAAATATATTTGAACTTTTAGATGCAGAATATCACCCATTTCATTAAAATAATCTTTTTAATAAAATTTGTGTGTTTTGCTAACTAAATGCATTATGGTGAAACATCACTTACATTCATTTAAGATAGTTTCAATATAAAATTGATTGATTACACATACTCTTAAATCGATAAAAATTTATAATTCATAATTTATACTTCATCAGAGCTAAATCAATTTTTTTCTAGATATAATTTTCCATATTCTCCCATGAATCTATTGCAGTTAAGATTTTTTAATTAAGTTATATCTTACAATGTCATCAATTAAAATAATATATTCATTATGTAATAAGATTATTTAATTTTTCAATTAACAAAAGGGGACAAACAGTTGCATTAGAGTCGATTACACTACAATTTGTTGTAATAATAGGAAGTTAAAATTACTTAATTTTTTCATGAATTTATCAAACATCATCAAAACATTTTCCTTCTGACGAAACCAACGTGCGGTATAGATATTAATCTATGAATCTTAATAAGTTTTCTCAACCATGTGATATCTTATAATGCCATCAGCTGAATATTATATTTCATTATTGTGTAAAATGTAATTGTATTTAATTTTCCAATTAACAAAAGGGAAAAATACATTCGTATTAGAATCAGTCAAATAACTTGTAACAATAAGATGAATTTATAATTTAATAATCCTTATATGAACTTATTAAACATGATCAAAGTTATATAAAGTTTCTTTTTGATGAAACTATCCTAAGGCTTGTAGATATTAATCTATGAATTTAATTAAGTGAAGTAAGTAAGTTTTCTGAATCGTATCATATCTTACAATGCCATCAGCTGAGTATTACATTTCTTTACTAACCAAAATGGCTTAATTTTGTTTAATTTTTCAACGAATAAATAGAAAAGATAATACATGCATGTTAAATCTAATTGTACAACTTTTTAAACTAACATATATTCATAATTTATTATATAATTTTCTTATAAATTCGTTGAACATTGTCAAGAGCATATAAATTTTCTTTTTCATGCAATTATCTTAAAACTTATAGATCCACGAATTTAATTAAATAATTCCTATGTTACAATACAATCAATTTCAACATTATATTCCAATGTTTATAAAAATTATTTAATTCTATTAAATTTTCCAATTAACAAAAATGAAAAGTATTGTTTATTCATATTAGAATATACACCTATTCGTATTCCACAATTTCTTTAACTGAATAAGATTTTATAATTGCTTCATATTTTATAAACTTATTACATATCACGAAAACTACGTACATTTCGTCTTTAATGCAACTAACATAGAAACCATATTAATTTAATATCTTAAATGAATGTAACTAAGTTTTCTTAAATTAAATTATATCTCACAATGCTCTTTAAGCACTGTACATTTCATTTTTGACTAAATGAAAAATTGTAAGTTCATATTACAAACAACCAAAATTTAAAATGCAACAATAACGTACATCTAGGAAACGCTGATTTTGGATCAAATTATTATATGAATCATATGATCTTGAATTAATGATTGGAATTTCGAACGATTTGTCTTCCTGTCGAACGCTTTGCCCCAACAAATCTGATGACAAATCGATTATGCGTTCAAATTCTGTACGGTTATCAGAAAACAATCTATGACCAATCACGAAGGGGAAAGGTTTAGAACGAAACATGCTTCAAAAGAAAAAAAAAAAGAGAAAAATAGGTCACGGTCATTGTTCTCTCACGAATCAACTTGTCTCCACTTGCGATGGAAATCGTAGATCATTACGCACAGATCAAATCTCTCTCCCTCTCTTGCTGTCTATCCAGAAAGGAGACACGTGTTTCTACCTCCTACCTCGACTCTAAAGACCCACATTGAGAAGGCTAGTCTCGCCAATTATTGCATCGTATATACCGAAGAACGGTGCCAACGATCTGAACGTCGTAACTCGAAGTGTTTCACCGATACTTTGTCATCTACTTTAACGTGAGTTGCTTATGATTGAGTTAACTGCCTTTGTGTGACTAGGGTTTCAGTTCAGGAGAAGCCACTTCAATAGATTTACTAGAAATATTAAGTATCGAGAGTTTCTTAATTCTAAAATAATTTGTATTTAATCTTTAAAGAATGCAACGATGCTGAATTTAAACTAACGCATGGTTTAAAATTTGTTATCACAAAAATGAGTAGAACTTTTTTTTTCGATGTACAGAGGAATTTTTAAATAGTAATTAATAGAGATGAAACATGTTGAGCACGAAATTAAAAGTTTCAAGTTGTTGATCTTTATACATCTATAGATTAAATTTGCTAGTGAATCTTGGATCTACTCTACCCGTTTGGGTACTTTTGGACTCACTGTTAATATGGCAATTTTTAGTATCCTTTCCTTTATGTAAAGTATTGGTAATAATCTGAATTTGAAGAAATACTTCATTTGAATTTTTTGTTACATCTGTAAACACTTGAATTGGCTGCTAGAATCCTCACATGTCAGACCACCATTAACACTTCGAGTGCTACACTGGAATCGTGCAGAATGCTTTGAATTAATATTTTATTTTCAATAAATCTAATAAACATATACATGAAAGTATTTTAGTTTTATGAATTAATTTTATTAAATTTTTAGTTTAATATAATCACAGTTACAGTAAAAAATCAGAGCCACAGATCTATGTAAAATTCATATGTCTTTACAAAATGCGAAACATGGTACTCAAGGTGTTAATAATAAGAATTGTTTATTCAACATAACTTGAAAAGAAACAATTAGACAAATTGCATTTCTTTGAGAAAATTGTACAGAATGTAAAAAATACTGCTTATTAAGATTTTTACAAGTAAATAAGACGTCTATTCTTTTTTTTAAGTACCCTCTTTGTAAAGTATTCCTTTTATTTTTATTCTTTTTCTTAAGTATTGTAATTATTATGGTGATGTCAAATTTTAACGGTAGTGTACATTTCCTCTTAATAGGAAATATTTTCTAAAAGTACGCACATGTATGTGGGGGAAATGTACAAAATGGTCCCCTAAGATAAAATCATTTCTGACTGTCTTGTGACTATTAGCGCTCTATATGTTTCTCGCAAAAAAATTAAAAATTACTGCATTTTACCTAAGATAGGGTGTTCTTTAACACTGTGTAATTTTTCTCATAAAAGGTATAACGATTATTTAAATATTATTTTATTATCTCATGTAATTATTTAGCGTTACATTTAAATATTGCATGAGTTAGATGTCAAGGGTCCTATAATTCCCTCATAGCAGGATATCATAATCCTATAAATAATTTAATCCGCGTGATATATCATTACTTTCTATTTTACTTATGCCAATGTTTCGCCAGAATAAACGGAAAACAACGTACCAAAGTTGGATATCAACAGTCTTTGAAGTTAATCTCATTTTCATGTTTGTTAATTGGAATATTGTACTGAAGTTTAGTATTTATATTTTGACTGTCCATATGATTAGTACTAATTTTTAACTTGAATGAAAGTTCATGAACCGAATACTTATCAGTAATTATAACCTCCTGAGCGACTATTCACAAATCAATCTTAATCAATAATCAGATAAACCAATTTCTAAATTCTACAATACTTTTATTTCAGTAATACACGTTTGTGTTTTTATATAAAGGTTCGTTTTCGACACCTGTTCCCCTAGGTGTATTCACCAGTAGCACTTTAAAGATTAATGTACATTTTTTTACTCATTTCAGAACAAATATTTGTTTCTTACAAAATAAAACTGTTTGCAGCAACGAATTTTTTGTTGGTTACAGGCATGTCCAATTTAAAACGACAAATATATAATTGATTCAACAAATACTTCTTCCTTATCATCAATTTTTTTATAATTAACAGTTGCTGTCAATATCTGCAAATATTTCTATCTTTCTTGCCTTCGATTTTCGTATAAAATGTATTTTAATATATTTTTCAACAAGTGATCAAATATAAGTCGACCTTTTTAATCGGACAAAAAGGGTCCAAACGTTTGCAATTAAATGCAACCTGTTAAATTATTTAAAATAGTTAATCGTAATTATTTTTTATTCCAATATAAATACTTTATTTCATTGGGTATGAGTTCTACTTTTAAGAGATGATATTTTATTTCACATATTTATAATAAACTCAAATAACATAAGTCAGTTTGACAGATTTGAGCTTCACCGAATAATTCATCCTTTAACTTGTTGGAGAGAAAAATCTTTTTATTCATTTGCTTTCAAGATGTACATTTCAGATAATTTTGTGTAATAAATTGTAAATTATATTTAGTACATGTTTACAATATTTCTTTATTCTATGACAAATTTTTAATATTAGATGAAATTCAATTTTCTTCTAATTTTATAATTTTCTTCTAATTTTGAAAGCAATAATAATTCAATTTTTCTCATTCTTGCATTTTACTATCTGATCCGCTTTTCTTCTATGGATTGGTTTAGAAGAAAATTGAATTTCATTTAATATCAACACTTTGTTGCATGATTTTTTTCAATCTTGAAAAGTACATTAGCAAAATGTTACGAGTAATGCTGACAAAAAGAAGATATTAAATAAATATTTTGTATGAAGGAAATTTATTTAAAGTAACTGATATGTTTCAAAGTTGTAACATTTTGAAATAGTTGAACAGAAAGTTATAATTACGAAAAGTGACAAATGTTCCTAATAATTTAATTAATTATGTAATTTGTTGGTTATTTGTGTTCGAAAGATACGCAAATGTAATGTTATTTTATGTTATGTATATCTACAACTAAATGCAACGAAGGCTTAAATAATTAATAAAATCGGATAGCATTAAATCGTTTAAACATCTAAATTACATACAATTATTTATATTACAATTTAAAACATATGAAAGCAATTATGTCAACATATTGTAATTATAATCATTTTAGAGCAGCGTTTCGCTTTTTACTGACATACTCCTAAAATAATATTCAGAGGCATTCATTGTCCAAATATTTAAACAAATAATTTTTCAATACTGTTTGTTACAATTATCTATGTTTGTCATAGAACATTATGTACGTTATAATCTTTTAATTTGATATAAAGTGCTAAGAAGAAAATAATAGTACCTTGTAGATTAACATTGTAGATTACAACTTATCAAGATCAATTTTTTACTGACACGAACGCATAAAATATTACTCATTCATACAGTACATGAGTATTGAATATTAATCACCAGAATGTGTAAATGTTGCAGGAAACGTAAAATGGATCCCGACGGTTTCAAGGATTTCGCTAAAGAAATGACGGAATACATTGTTAATTATCTGGAGAATATCAGGGACAGGTAAATGTTTTTACAATAGTTAGTTATTGTATCCTGTATCATTCGTCCTTTGTGTTTTGTTACACATACCTGCATTGGAATGTTCAATGATATTTATTATCATAATATGACACAATCGTATCAGAAAAATTTCTAATTAGTCGTAGAAGAAGGCACCAATTAGCAGCTTGCATCTTACAATATTGCACTCAAAATATGGGTACAATGTTTCTAGAAATTTATACAATTTATTACATGTTAGTCTACTTTTTATTTCGTTTCCCTATAAAAAAATCACTCACCACATTTCTTGTTAACTTCTTAATGTTTTCACTTACAAAGTAATTAATAGGGATATGATGCAAAGTTTAATATACGTTGTTTTAAATCAAATTTTTGTTACTTTGTAGAAAAATACTTCCAGCAGTGGAACCAGGTTACATGAAACCTCTTTTGCCAACTGAGGCTCCACAAACACCAGAAAATTGGAAAGACATAATGGCCGATATTGAAAGAGTAATCATGCCAGGAGTGAGTAATATACTTTGAAAACCTGTTATACTGTTCAATACGTAGGCATCTTGTTTTGCAAACAGAAAACTTCAAGTTTCATGCATTGATTATAAACCTAGAAATCATAAATACATATTTTTAAGAAATTAGATTGTGTAGAAGAAGACAATTTTTTAAGTTAAGAGTCTGTTGTGCTTTTACTGCAAGAAGTATGCGAATGCTTTATATTGACTATTCCAAATAAAATAATATATATTTTTATAATATTATTATTAGGTAAATATTTTAAACAATCCCTAAAGAGAATGAGACCTTCATCAAGCGTAAATTTTGTTTCGAATATTTGTTAATGTATTTTGTAAATTAGGAGTAGCAATAAGAAACAGATACCATGTGATAGAGCAAACCTTTATTTTGCGAAAAGAATCCAAGGAAGTTACAAAACAGATTTGGTTTTCCATTGAAATAAAAATAAAACTGACTTAAAAAGGCACTAAGAATAATAAAATAATAAAATTGAAGCAGAATTATCATTGCACATTATAAGTGAATCAATCTCAATTTAAATTTTTCATTAATTTACTGATATCAACCTTTTGAAATCGGCGCCATTTTTTAACAAGATGAACTAATTAAACTTCTTTAGAAATAACGTGTGCACGAATCACTTGAAAAAAGATGACATAAAATTCGTAAAAGGTGGTATTAAATATGATACACAATTTTTACGTACAAATAACTGATTGAAATGTCTGTGTTGTGTTTTAAATTTAGCACTAACTTCAAAAATTGATATTGGTAGATTAAAGCTAAATTCAAATAAAACAGAGATTAGCTTATTTATAATATTCGACGATAACTCTTCTTTGATTTTATTATATTACTAGTTATAGTTCCTTTTATTTTCATTGTCAAAATTAAATTTCTCAAAAACTGAATATGTTGGAATAAAATAGTTTACAGATCTATAACAAATACATGACATTCGACAAAAATTGCTTATTGGTTACTGGTAAATGTAAAAAAAGTTAAAATTTATTCCATATACAACAATTACTTTGTTATACCAAAAGTAGACTTAGACGCTACTCATTGTATGAATATTATAATTGTTATTATCAACAATTATTTTTCGAAATTAATTATAAATTTGAAAATCGTATACAAAAGGCGAAATATGTATCACATAAATATTCGAGCGTCAGTTTATTTATTTCCGAGTTAGCCAAAACTTAGTTTTCTCTATAGAAACTAATAATAATGACTGTTGAAAGTGCAAGTAAGATTTTAGGTCATAATAAATTAAAATTAAAATTATTGAAAGTACATATCCGTCATAAGTATACATATAGCAAACGTATCATATCGAGGTTTTGTTCAACGAATGTTATTATTAGTATTTGTCAATATCTTTAGCTATTTATTCTACTAAAAAATAAATTTGGTTCTAGGTTACTCATTGGCAAAGTCCTAAATTTCATGCTTATTTTCCCACGGCTCAATCGTATCCAGCAATCGTTGCCGACATGCTTAGTGGTGCTATTGCTTGCATTGGATTCAGCTGGGTAAGAAAAATATTTTATTTCCTAATTATTATTTTATCAAGACATACATATATGCTTTTACATTTTTCTGTAAAATTATAAACCGTTTTGTTCTTCATTTTGTTGTAGAACTGAAATCAATAATTATTTGATTGCATTTTAATATATTTTGAAATGGTTATATTTTTATTAGTAATATTAGTACAATATCATTGATTTATTTCTCTGCACAGATCGCGAGCCCTGCATGCACGGAATTGGAAGTGGTAATGTTAGACTGGTTGGGAAAGATGTTAGATCTGCCTAAGGAATTTTTAGCTTGTAGCGGTGGAAAAGGAGGCGGTGTTATTCAGGTAATATAAGAATATATTTACAGAAAAAGAATTTCAATAACACATTTGTAATTAGTAAAATTGAAATTCTTGAGTTTTTAATGCAAGTACTGGAATCATACAGCAAATACTAAGAAATGAAATTACCGTAACAATGTTTATTATACATCTAAAATCTAATTTAATTAAAATTCTATATAAATAGTTATTAAATGGGTATAGGTATATCATTTTATAAATCAAATAATATTTACTCACCTTCAGTACATTTTGCATCGCAAAGATTTGGATCCTTAATCGAATTTTATTGAACACATAACGTTCCCTTTAACGCACCCTTTGCTAAATTAATATGTTTGAAGTAAGCAATTATAAGCATACACTCATTACCTGTTGCTCAAATATTAAACGCCTCGTGGTGAACTTTATGCTTCATTTTCGTGAAAATCAATTGGACCCTGCAAGTCCATATGAAGGTGCAATATAGTGAAAATCAATATAATATTAAAAATGTACAGAATAACATTACAAAATTTGTATTCTGAAAACGGAAAGAAACTTTAAGAATTTTAGTTACAGTGCAATAATTAATACAGCTTAAGTATTTAGCTGCTTATAAATAGCAACTGAATTTCACTTCATAGGGGACTGCAAGTGAAGCAACTTTGGTGGCACTTCTCGGTGCCAAGGCTAAAAAAATAAGGCAGGTCAAGGAACAACATCCTGACTGGACAGACAACGAAATAGTCGGAAAACTAGTCGCCTATAGTTCCTGTAAGTAATTGTTTACAATTTCATTAAAGTATATCAGCATGTTGATCAGACTTTCCAGTTTTATGTTAATTGAATAAATAGAGTTCGAAATAATTAAGGTATTTCTAAACGTCTTTTCTTTCCATCCAACACATTAACTAAAAATATTAATAAGCTTTAATATTTGTTAGTGACAAGAAATTGCAAATAAAATTTTGTTATTTTATTTGCAATGTTTAACTTCCAAATTATTAAAATATCAGGTATTCAAACTCTTACCCCATTCTTCAAGCGTGTTTCTAAAATACGTCAGGTTTACAACCCTTTATTTCTTCAAAGTGATCGTCGAAAAATAACAATGCCAAGGGGATTAAAGATTAGGGAGATAAAAATTCGAGCCAGTGTTCAATCATGATTTTCCCCGTAAACAAGATTAACGATGACGTTAGCCGGCGCTTTTTAACATTTGACAAAGGCACCAGAGGAAGGGGTGGGTTGACAGGACAGAGTATGGGGTTGCAGCACTTCATCAACCAGCACTTTGTCACCATGGCAACCCGTAATAACCACTCGAGTTATTCCAACCCTTCTATCCTCCACCACCCACACTCACCCCTTCGATTGTTCTGTGCTCCTGTTACCACTTCTCTCCGCTGGCACGTCGAATCATAGAAAGTTACCGGCACAAAAGCATTTCGTAATTTTCCATCGACTACGTAGCTTGGTCTGTGCATTAGCAACGTGAAGAGAAAAAGAATGAGATGCCCTTTAAGAATACGGCTCTTTTGTATCGATAGTTAATACCTACTGAAACCATTGTCATTGACTATTGTCCTGTGAATATTGAGAATTAAAAGACTTTTGTTTTGTTGCATCAAATGTAGATCACGTTATGGAACGTGGAATAATGGATTCATGTTTGAAAGAGAATAGTGTTTCAATTATTCATCGGGTATTGAACAAATTCACTGTTGGTTGGAATTTCATGTTCACCTTACTTTTAGCTAACTCACTGTTATGGATAGTATTGCTTTTTTCGTTTTCATTCAAGAAAGACAATGCTAAGAGGAAATAGTCTACAGTTTCTACGTATTCAAAGAATTATTATACCTTTTATGGAAAATGCTTTTTGTGGATTGGACAAGAGCATAAGTTCATTTATAGAAAAAAAGTATTTACTTGTTACCATTGCAATAGAAATTGTTTTTGCTTCATGTGCTATATTATTATAATGTACTTTCACGAAAGATCATCTCACCTGAATTATCTACATTTGAGAAATACCTGCTTTTCTAACTACGATATGAATAAGAATTAGAAATGTAGACATTATTTTACAACGTATACTTTGAACAGAATCAATATTATTTATTTCAGTTTAAATAAGAAATGTATTATACATTTATAGTTTCTAGTTGGTTATTGTTCCTAAAGGAGACTTATATTAACACAAATTGGCAGTTCTTACCTTTTTAATGTATAACTCCATATTTTTTCCTACAGGAGCCGATTTTTTAGAACAACATGAATAAACAGAGTACCAGAATACTGTATTACCAAAATTTATGGCTTGAAGATGTATTTCACATCATTGAATAAGATGTTTCAATTTTTAGTACAAAATATCTTACATACCGTTCATTTTTGTTACATTGTACCATAATACTTATTTATTTAAAACGGTACAAAGAATCAGCTTATGCAGAAATACATGTCATAAGGTTTCATTTAAAAAGACAAATGCAGTAGTAGCTTTCAACTACAACGATGTCAAAAATTGCACTGCACGATAATGGAATTTGTTACACAATGCAGAACTTTTCTCTTTAAATGTTTACTATCTTTAGTAGGAATATAATTATAGTCTCATTGAAGTACTGAAGTCACTCTGTACATAAATTGCAAAGTGGAATTTTATTTTTAATGCATTTTTCAGGTCAAGCTCACAGTTCTGTAGAACGAGCTGGCCTTCTAGGAGGCGTGAAGTTCCGGTCATTAGAAGTCGACTCTAAATACAAACTTCGAGGCGAAACACTTGCAGAGGCTATTCGCAAGGATAGAGAACAAGGACTAATTCCATTTTATGTAAGTTGGAAATTTACAAAATTTACAATTTTCGTGTATTTACATTCAAAATTTGAGAAATTTAAATGATTTAATTTGCAGATTTCAAAATTTTCAAATTACAAAGTTTAGAAATATTGAAGTATCTTTAATTTGATAATTCAGTAATTGAATTATTGTAATTTTTTTACTTTAGTTGTAAGCAGTGAAGCTTTCGAATTTTCATACTCGGAAATTATGAAATATAAAAATTGTCAAAAATTATATTTTCTAATTTTGAGATTTCCTCAAACAGTCAAATTGAAAAAGTTCGAGATTCAGAAATAGTCAAATTGGACAACTTAGAAATTTATAAACAGTCAAGTTGAAAAAATTAGAACATTAGAATTCACAGAACGCTGCAGAAGTTCCGCTTATATGACACATTTTACAACTTTTCCGATCCTAAAACCCATCTAGGATCATGAGTATCCAGGGAAACGTCACTGTGAATCTAAGTACTAATAAAAATCAATTCTCCAATTTTCAATTGACGAAATATATCTCAATGACAAAGCCACAGATCATATGATTTTAAAAGAATTTTTTGCTTGTATCCTCGTGGAAAATCTGTATATTTCATGTTATACCCTATTTTGGAGGCAAAAATGTAACAAAATAATGTCATGTACTGTTTAGAATTTTAGAATATATGTGATATATGATAACATATACTTGTAGTATCTAAAACTACTATTACAACTATTTTATAGGTTGTTGCAACTTTGGGAACAACTTGCTCTTGTGCATTTGATCGTTTGGACGAAATGGGTGTCGTGACGAATCGCGAAAACGTTTGGTTGCATGTGGATGCTGCTTACGCTGGTGAATTATTGCAGAAATTATGCTATTCTATATGACATATTAATATAAATGTGAAATGTGTTTATATAACATTTTTTTTTTTTAGGTTCTGCCTTCATTTGCCCTGAATTCCGGCATTTAATGAAGGGTATTGAGTTAGCTGATTCCTTCAATTTCAATCCGCATAAATGGATGTTGGTGAACTTTGATTGTTCAGCTATGTGGTTAAAGGATCCGACTTATGTTATTAACGCGTTCAATGTCGACCCGTTGTACCTGAAACATGATATGCAAGGATCTGCTCCAGATTATAGAGTAAGTTTGCACTTTCATTATCAATAATCGTACAATTTTGTAATTGCAAATAACATTAACTACTAGGGAATGAAAAATCTATCCTTAGGTTTCAAATTGTTTTAAAAAATTCTTGAATTATCCCTAGACTGTAGATGTTAATACATTAATAATATAAGACTGCATAATAATACAAGTTATTTAATCCATACGTTGTGGATTTCATAGATTTCATGATTCATTTACATTTTGTAGATGTTTAATGCATAAACATTTGCAGTCTAATTATTACATATAAAGGTTCTTTTGATTGCCAAATTCAAATCTGGTATTAAATTAAACATTTTGGAACCTAATTGTGTATTACTATATCACTATAAAAATTGAATGCAGTGAATTTTCAGACTTGACTTTGTTGAACACTAACAAAGCCGAAAATAAAAAATTCTATTCAATATTTTTTTCTTATTTTTCCATACTTATGTGGTATCCACTTTTACATGTTATTCGGCCAGATCTTATATAAAGGCAATAATTTATAAACACGTAAAAGGAACATCTGTTTTTTTTACATAGCATTGGCAAATTCCATTGGGACGTAGATTCAGAGCACTGAAACTCTGGTTCGTTCTGAGAATTTATGGGGTGGAGAACCTGCAACGATATATCAGGACTCACGTCGCCCAAGCTCATGAATTCGAAGCACTTGTCCTTTCAGATCCACGATTCGAGATTGTGGCTGAAGTGATATTAGGACTCGTCTGTTTTCGGTTGAAGGTAAATTATTTATTTACAATATTAACTTTACTTTATTAACTTTATTTACAATGTTGTTCTAATTATATTTGTGTTTACAAATTAACATCAGTGAAATGTAACTTCACATTCAGTCATTGTACTTCTATTATTTACATAAGTGCAGTAAAAGTATTTATGGTGAAGAGAACGGTAAATTAACTTAAAATTTATTATTAAAACTGACATTCACTGAATTTGAATATAATGGTATTTCTTTATACAATGTTATAAATAACGATTTGGACAAGTAATTTCTGTAATTCAAAACATAATATTTTCAAGAAATTAGAAAATGTCGAGTTACAACGCTTGATTTTTGATAATTAAAAGTAGTTGCAATTGGAGCAGAAGCATAGTTTCTAAATCGATAAAGCAATAATAAAAAATTTATTAAACTCGCTAATTTAACTTATAAACTTTTACTTTTGTCAGTGTTAATTAACAGCACATTCAACTCTTTCTTATCGTGCAATATGATCTATCTATCTATATCAAAATCTATCGAATTTATTCGCATGATAAATTCAACAGA
Source organism: Megachile ligniseca (assembly GCA_945859555.1). NCBI lineage: Eukaryota > Metazoa > Arthropoda > Insecta > Hymenoptera > Megachilidae > Megachile > Megachile ligniseca. Next base: position 1,993,445 of record OX243777.1, read on the forward strand.
TTTATATCACAGATTCATTCATTGAATTAATATGTAACAGTATTCATATATATCATCAGTTATACGTTACATGTGTTAAATACACAGATTCAATTAAAAAAAAAATAAAGTTTCTGAAGTTATCTAAATTGTTGGCAAAAAGGTTAAGAGGATCGCAGACGGTGTTGCGTCACATACAATGTCTGCTGTTTGAGCTATACTTACCATATAACATTCGACGAGTATTTGCAGAAAAAAGTAATACGTCTTTCTTTTAATGTCACTAAATTTCGCGTTGACGATATAGTTATGAACATGGAATAGCCCATGTGATATTCTCTCGAACGCAAGAATTTGTATTTAATGTTTTTTAACATATTTTTATATTTATTATCATATTAGGTCCACATTACCAAAGCAAATGCCAAATACGGACAAACTAAAGAACAGTAAAGAACACGTATTGCGTTAACATTACGAAAAAGTTTAGACACTCTATAATCAGTCTAAGTAATCCGTAGACTCTTCCCAATTATATAACGGTTGTGAAAATTAAAAAAAAGTTTGGCAAAGAAATAAATATCTAACAAGGGGACCCCGGTAACTGATAAATGCCGATCTTTATGAAACTGCATGATTGTTCATTAGACCTATGTAAGAATATAAGCAATTCATTTGGACCCGTTCTTTACATGAAGGAAAAAATCAACCCCTTTATCCGAATCGGCCTATGTAACTGCTTATAAATCTAAATATACTGTTATATACTTATAATGTTTCTTTAAACTTACAGATCTCCATAAAAAATAATGTTTATACAGAAATTGAGGTGCCTTATCCTCCATTTTTTTTGGGTAGATTTTTTCTTTTCACTTTTTTTTTATGATGAATAAATTCTATTATTTACAAATTCAACAGTATATCATTATTGTAATTATATCACATACAGTTGCCAGTTTACATTTTGTGTATTTTTTATATTAATTTAATGTATCAGCCGTAGTATGTATTAACATATTTTCTATTTTAATTCAATATATAGACATATAGCTGTTAATTCAATCTATACTTGTAAGATTGATAACCTTTGTGATAAAAGTCATTCCTACGTATGTTTCGTATCACATTTACATAACCGTAAGACTATAATATACTCACACATAGTGTACGCTAGCGGGAAGCACAAGAGGATGCATGGTATGCAAATCTAGTAGATTATTGATTGATGAAATACACTAGAAAAATTCACTATGAATATATATGATGCACATGAAGCATTAGCTATACTTTGTTGTATATAAATTATGTTTTTTACAGTTGTATATCATGGAACATACTTATGTTTCGAACATTTTTCCGAAGAATGTCATACTTATATCAACTGTATTGAATAAACTATTTTCAATCGTTAATAAAATACATTATAATATGTGTAAATATATTGTAATCTTATAGTGAGGTAAATGTGATATGAAACGTACGTAGACATGATGAACATTACAACTATGTGTAGATTTAATTAATAGCCAATATAGAAAATATGCAAAACCTAAAATGGCAATTGTAGAATAATCATAATGATCATATACCGTTGAATTTATAAAGAATAGATTATTAAAGCCACTTAATTTTTGCAAAAAAATTATTTGCTCCAGAAAGTTTTATATACATTTTCAGGTCCAAAGGAGCAGAATAATTTTTGTTTTGGGCATTTCTCAATATCTTCCATTGTTTACGATTTATGAGTTTCATAGAGAAGCCAACTTGGAAAAAAAAATTGGTTTTTCTCTTAAAGTAAAAGACAGTAAAAGTTACTGTAAAGTAACTGTAAAGTTACTGTAAAAAACAATAAAGATCTTGTACATAGTATCCATACCCATAAATTCTTCCTGAACCACATTCTTCGAATCATTCATCAATACTCATTCTTACAATTACAGCGTATCAGGTATCGATAAGTTTTTTGGTACACATTAATGATCTGAAAATCGCTTTACAGGGATCGAACGAAATAAACGAGAATCTGTTGAAGAAAATCAACGCTGCCAGAAACATTCATTTGGTGCCATCGAAGATAAACGATATGTATTTCCTGCGGTTCGCAATTTGCTCGCGGTTTAGCGAGAGCAAGGATATTCAAAATTCCTGGAAGGAAATAAAGCTCAGAGCTGACGAAGTCCTCGAGGAACAATCGGTTTCCAAGTGATGGCGGGCTCAGATAGCTCGTGGCTGCAGATCTTTAGCACCTGCTACCTGCAATCAATCCTAGTTTCTAGTTGTTTTCTTGTTTAAGTAGTCCTGAAAGAACGAGTGGATGATTAAAATATGGCGAGCTGTCTAACGTATTTCACAGTACGACAGTAATTAACGAAACCAACAAAAGGAGTAAAATTGTCTGTTAATTGCTTCTGTTTTATATGTATTCACGAAAGATAAGGTAATTCTAATTTTCCTTTATTAACAAAATTTATTTATGTCTTAACAATTTCGGAACAGACGATTATTGGCATGTCTTTCGATTATTACAAATATTGCAAGAAGAATATTTTGATCGGACAATATTACAAATTATTTGTAAATTCCATGATATAACCGTAGATAGTTCTAATTATGCATTTATTTTTGCTTAAGTAAAATGGAATAAATATTATATTGGGATGAGTTTGCTCATTTATAGGCAAAGTAACATACTTAGTACAAAGGAGCAATGACACTCGAAACAATTGTGTATTTAAAAATTCCTATCACTGAGACATCTAGGTATTTTTCAAAGCTCTTAACATTAATTTATAGAAAAAATTGTATATTACCTGCAGTGATTTACTAATCATCAAACGATTACTGAGTTAACTTTGACCCATGCATACGAAATATACGTAACCGAATAAAATTAAAAACCTTAAATTTCCAAATGAAAAACTTTCATATATTGGAAATAGTATATTCTTATCAAATATAGAAAATGAAAGTAATGTTAAACTCCTCATCATTCTTTGGGTAATTTAAGACTCAGCTCTTCTATTTGTGGATTAATACATGCCTCATTAAAAGGTACTTATCAGATAATTAATAAGATTTGGAAATACGTTGGACACGTTCCAAGTGTACGTAAAATGCCAAAGATCGTTCTTCGAATGTCGTTTTACGCAAACAAGCATATAATTCGCATAAACGCAGTATTACTGTCACCTTGTGCCACTTTTTCCAACAGCTAGCCAACCTTCTATAGATCCATTGGATCACTTTCTTCGATCACTGAATGACACGAGATATACTGTGCATCTTTTGCAACCATAATGCATAGTTGTTGACACACGCGTAATTTGCAAAAATACTGTTGGTTATTTAACCGAAGAAACAGAATCTTATTCTCAATCATTCTTGTGCGAATCGTACAAGTTGATAATATTGCATAAATCCAACAGAATTTTTGCACTTGTTTCATGAATTGCCAAAAGTACATGGTATTACGGAGGATGTCTCAAAGTTTTTTGCCTAAAGTTTGTCAGTATGTCTAATTAGTGTAAAAGAGGAAACAAACTGTTATTGCTTCTTATTTCAGACTATTCATCTTGCAAACGCGTGTAAATCTAAAGGATTATTTCGTATATCCTAATGAAAAATGTTTTGATAAAAGAAAGCTTTAACAGATAGATGTATTATTGAATGAAGTTGTTAAAATGTACTTCTATAACACAGTCATTGCATGAATCAAAGTCTAAAAATTTTAGTGCCTGAAATGGAAATTATAAGGCATATAAAGTTGTGATTGCAAAATTACCTATTTTCAGATAACAGGTTATTCTCTTTTTGTACTTATAAAACATACTGACAAAACTTGGACGAAAAAAATTAGATGACTTTACAGAGTATTCCACTATTGATGATACAACTGAGATGGATGTAATTCTAAATGGAAAAATGACCCAAATGTATAATAAAATTCTTTCATACTTAACTTTGTTTAAGAAAACAAATATTTACTCAATCATGGTGATTGAGCAGTTCATAATTGGACATTTAAAAATTTTCGAAATTAATAATTCAAACATTTGAGGATATGAAAATTAAAAAATTAAGAAATTTAAAAATTTGACAAATTTGAAGATTTTTAATCTGGACGTTCTTGAACTTAGAAATTCGGGAAATTGAAAATTTGTTGGAGGAACTTTTAAGAATTTGGGAATTCGAAACAAGAAAATTTGAAGAAATGAAAATCAAAAAATTATAATATTTGATTCTGTCTTTTGGACTTATTTTCGTACGTAGTGGCACTCCTATCCGGTTGTATCATCGACAATGAAACACCTTGTATATCGCAATGATATATCTTTGTTGAATAGATGTAGTATTAGTATAGATATCCAGTGCAATACAAGAAACGAATTAACATAAACGTTGTTGTTGAACTAAATCGTGTTTTAAGCAATGCGCTGAATGCAACTTCTGCGTCATTGATCCACAGACGTAGATTTATGCAGGGTTATGTCTAAAGTTTTTTGAATCCTAGAGATACAAATGAAAATCGAGTCCCTGCTTGTATAAATAAAAATGAAAGTAATATTTACAAAAACTACTATTTTTTAACTTAATTTATATTATTATAATTTGAAATTGCAAAAAAGTATAAAGATCTATAGGTATTAAGTTACTTTAAGAAATTAAAAATTTTTGTTTCTTAATTTTGATGTTAGCTTATTAATATCCGCGTAACAACGAGTTTTTAAATTAAGAGCTATTTTGCCTAATGCAAAATGCGACCCTGAATTCACGTATGTTTTATCGAAAAGAACACAGAATTGACTAAGAAGACTTCAGTATTTTGAGAATATGTTGTTAACAATTTGTATATTTTGAAGAAAATGGTAATGATAATTTTTACTTTTGCAAGAAATATATTGAAAACAATGCCTTTTTGGAAAAAAGTTTACCGATTTCGGAAAGGTGCAACCATTATATTTATTTTTTATTTCTTAAATATTCTCGAAATTGTTTGAAGGTCAATTTTCTTTTTTAAAATGAAAAGGTATCTTCATAGATTTTTGGTTTATATACCTTTTTAATCAGACTTCTTAGAAAAGTTATTTAGTTTATAGTTTGACAATTCGGCAGTAAACTTATACAAAATCCATTATACTTTTAAGTCCGAATTATAAAAGATACATTTGTTAAATATCTTTTCGAGAAGATACCTAATAAATATGAAATAAATGTGACAGTTATACGTTCGAAATCGTAAAACTTTTATATTCAAAATTCTTCCTGAGAAAAATGTTGTTCTCAAGAAGTTTAAAGGTGACATTTTGAAACAGGCACCCTATATATGTGAATACATATGGAATATTTTTTAATTTTATTTTTCTCGGAATGTAATGTTTTATCATCGGTGCTATTTCGTGGACAGTGAAGTATTAATTATTTTCATCACCCTGTTTCTAATATATGTATAGTACTCTTTTGTAAGCATTCATGTGCGTTTATAAAATTTTGATTTTTCAAATTTTTATGAATCATTTGTCATCTTCCATTATTCATCACATAGATAATGCCGATCCTCGGTAAAGTCGCAGAAACTGAAGGTGAATATTAGGGTGATCTTTATTTATTAAAAAAAGTGTTCTATGGTTTCATAGGGATAATGCGTTCGCTCTTATAAGCAAGTAATATAGTACTTTTATTATGTTTATCAATTAAATATTAGGGGACGTTACGAGTTATTAAATTTTGCGTTTTTCAAGAGAAAAGATGCAATTTTATTTTCGATAAATTATAATTTTAAAACGTGATTATGGGAATATTATTACAAATTGAATTTGTGAGTCCACAATTTTTATGAATAGGCACGTCACATTTATAAAGATCTATTTCGCAAATATTATTAGGCTAATAATATCGATTTCTTAATATGAGGATATTTCAGTCGAAATTCCTTGGCTAATGATAACAAATACTATTTTCCTTTTTTGAAAAATATGTAACTTATTGGTAATAAGACTGTTAGATATATTGAGTCGGGCAAAGAGTTATGTCGCTGTTGTCAGTAGACATTTACTCAATTTAACATTTTCTTCAATTTAACATTGTAGGGCGTCTTATTAACCCCTTGACGAATCTGACGCATTCACGCTTCAAATGTGACAAATCTTACTCGAATTTTTAATACGATTGAATTTATTACTTAAGTCCAATTATAATTTGCATAGTCAAGTATTGTTGAATACAAAATTGACATGACATTTCAACTTCTTTTCTTTGCTTTAATATTGTAGCTCTGATAAATTAGTTCTGACTGACGCTCCTGACAAATAAATCACTAGCAAGAGTTAAAAAAACAGTGAAGCTGTTATAAATGGTGAAAAATAAAAAATACATAGACTGATTTTTGCATTATTTTCATAGAAGTTGGAACGTTGTTTAAGCTGGACAAAAACGTGTATACAGTGAGGTTGCACTAAATCTTTACATGTTTCAGTTTGAGGTATTTTAAGTATTCCTGTGATTATTTAAAACAGAAGAGAAATAGTTATAGATGATCAGTAATAAATAATAATTCTCATTATACGTTGAAAAAACAGTTAATATGTTGTATAATATGACTTTAGTTACATATGTTAAATTGTTAACCGAATATTTCCTTAAAAGCGACAAAACTTTTTGTCCAACCCAATATTAGAATCTGATGCATGAATTCGCCGTTGAGAATATTATCAACTGCGTGACACTGTTTAAAATATTGTGAAATGTAATAACATTTTGTCAGACCTGTCTTTTAGCATAGAGAACAAAATGTTAAGATAGCTAAATAATATTTAAAAGATTTAATTTTGAACATCACCCTAGTAAGTAGATATGTCGTATCTGGAATGACTGTGCGCTACAGAAATAAACAAAATTCTGGGTGTTCTATATAATATATCAATATAATATTTAATTGACTAAATTAAGTAAGTATAGAATCGTTTTGTAATTTCTGTTGTATCATGTATATGGGTGGCAGTGCTGTACAGAATATCGTTTAGCAATCTGTATATTAGGTGTCAACATTGGATGAATAATTTTATGCTGCAAAATATTGAAACAACGAAATTTAAAATTGAACCGACTAAATTTAATTAAATTTGAATTAAGTTACAATAAAAATTTGTATTACTTTGGATACTTTGTGTAAAGTGCTGGAAATGAAAGTATTGAATTAAAAGAACATAAGAATATTCAAACAATTATTACAATTTTGAAAACAAATACATGCATTTTTTATTCGTCTAGTGTGTATTAGTTATTAATATGTACGTAGCGTAGTTATGTTGTAAATAAGTTATACATACAATGATCATAAATATGTAGTATATGTATGTATGTAAAATATTTTCATCCTCCTGTCTTACACAAACATTATTCCCGAACATTATATTTGTTTGCCGCAATTGTACTCGAATTGCAATATCGATAACAAAATACTAACGTATAACAGACTCGGTTGTAATTTAAAGCAACATTTTTAATGTAATAGATATACGTATATCCAATACAAGCTAGAAATTAATACTCGGTAAAGTTTATTTTAAGTTATTCTATAGTTAATAATAAGTTATTTGTAATAATCGTTGAACCTTATTGTTTCGAGTACATTTATGGCATTTTTGATGTAAAGTAGTGCTGCAACTGGGACAATAAATAGATCTAGAATTACTTTGCACTGTTTGGTCTATCGAACGAGCAAACGTTCTTAAAAACAACAGACATAATTAAAAATAATAACTATTCCATATGCACTGGTTACGATTCGGCACACTGATTTTATACGTTTATAATAACGAGCAATATACAAATATTTGAAGACAGTTCTAACAATTAAAATGTATATATTTTTTTATACCGATGGTATTGAAATGTATCGAAAGTATTAATGTAAATAGAAATATTAATTTAAAGCTGAAGAAAGTGAATTCGAATGAATATTATTTTTGTTATTCATACGAAATAAGAACGTTTTCTCGGTGAAATAACACGGATTGCTGTTAAGCGGGACCAACGGAAAGTAATGAAAGGAAATGTAACTGTATGTGCGTACCTGTTATACGAAAATGTGTTTCAAGCTTCCATTTCATTTAAAGCTGACACATTATAATGAAAACATAAATACATAAATAACTTACTATATAGAAGTTAAAAATGTCTGTCAAAATTGTTGTTGTTATAGCAGTACTGATGCAATAAATCATATACAACGTGTACTTCGACTTTTGTATCTTCTTAACCTTGCTACGCATCAACATTGTGTTAAAAATGTTTTTTTACTTTCATCAAGGGATAAATTGGTACTTATTTATAAATCAAATAGTGCTAACAATTTTAATGGTCTTGAAATATTTCTGCAAAGATAACATTTTGTATCATTGTTTGTGTTTGTGCACCAGGAAATTTTGAATGAATTACGCAAGTGCACTGTGTTAAAGTACGTGTAATTTTTATAGTAAAAATTGTAAAAAGGTTAACAAATGAGTTGAAATGACAGTTGGCTAATTAACTATTATTTTTACGAGAGTTCGCTCGCACAAGTTCACATATCACAGGAGTACGCCTGGAGAGATTATATTGTCGTTAAGTTCAAATGGTAAAACACAAATTCTTGAAACGGGTCTTTTAACAATGCCTCGAGGAAGGCGCACAGACACTACACGAATTATACCGTCCTTTCCCTGGTGACATTCAGTAATGCGTCCTAACGGCCACTGCATTGCTGGTATGTTGTCCTCGCGTATGAGGACCATGGCACCAATTTTAAGTGCGTTGGGTACACTTTTATACCACTTGTGTCGTGCCTGAAGCTGTGGCAAATATTCCCTTTGCCATCTATTCCAGAAATGTTGAAACATTTGTTGCAAGTGTTGATACCTATTTAACCTACTAGTCTTCACGTCATGCAAATGCTCTTGTGGAAAAGTCATTAATGAATCTCCGATCAAGAAATGTCCGGGAGTTAAAGGTGATAAATCATTAGGATCATTTGACAAAGGAGATAATGGACGGGAATTAAGACAAGCCTCGACTTGTGTTATTATTGTATAAAGTTCTTCGTTTTGAAATCCATTATCTGACGTAATCAATTTTACTAATTCGTTTTTTGCACCAACAAAATTCTTACCATTGTCTGAATAAATATTCTTATATCTACCGCGACGTGAAATATATCCTTTCAAACAATTAAGAAAAGCTTCCGTAGATAGATCGCGAGCTAATTCTATATGTACTGCCTTAGTAACAAAGCAGATGAAAATACAAATATATGACTTATTAGAAACTCGTGCACGAGCCCCTTCTTTCACTAGAAAAGGGCCTGCGTAATCGACTCCACAGTTGTAGAATGGCCTTGCAGGTAGTACCCTAGCCGTCGGCAAATTTCCCATCAATTTCTGCAATATTATTTTTGCCTTGATTACCGTTGGACCAACAAGTCCAAGGGGATCAAATATCTGAGATATTGTTGAAGTTATTGTACGCTTCGTAATTCTATTCTGCTCTGAGTATTTTACATTGTATCTAAGTTTATCAGTCACAGGATCCCAAAATAAGCCTAACGTTTTAGGATCTTTATCTAACAAAGGTATTACATCCTTTGTCGTGTTCTTACTCTCCGTCTGAAGTCGAGAATCGTTACTGGCCCATTTCCGCAATTCAAACCCTGCTGAGCTCAGAATGTTCACTAAATTATTTTTGACCTTCATGGCCTCTTCAATATTATCCGTACCAGTTAACAAGTCATCCACATAAAAGTTATGCCGTATAACCTGACTTATAACTGGATTTTCTTCTTCCAATTCGTCGCTCAATTGACGCAAGCAACGTGTCGCTAAAAACGGTGCAGAAGTTGTACCATAAGTCACAGTATTTAACTCGTAATATTTCATTGGTGCGTTAGTGTCTGACCGCCACAAAATTAGTTGGTAAGCTCTATCATGGGCTTTAACCTTAATCTGTCTATACATCTTTGCGATGTCCGCGGATAAAACAATGCTGTGTTTTCTAAACCGTACCAATATAGTAAATAAATCGTCCTGTACGGTTGGTCCAATGTACTGTACATCATTGAGTGATAACCCTGAGGAAGTCTTCGCAGAGCCATCAAAAACAACTCGCAACTTAGTTGTTGTGCTGCCTTCCTTACTCACTGCGTGATGCGGTAAATAAAAATGCGTTTTATCTATGTATTTTGATAATGATATTTCACTCATGTGCCCGAGTGCTTCGTACTCTTCCATGAAAGCAGTATATTGTTCTTTGAGTTCTGGGTTCCTTGACAATTTTCTTTCCACTGCGTAAAACCTTTTTTCCGCTCCTGCTAAAGAATTTCCTAATTCTGACGCATTATCCTTGAACGGAATACTGACTACAAAACGTCCAGTTTCATCTCTTTCAGTGGTGTCAATAAAATGTTGCTCACTATGATCTCTTTTACTTTTCGCGGTTGAGTCGACTGGTAGAAAACAATGTTCGAGTTTCCAAAAACGTTCGAGTTGATTATTTAAGTCCTGATTTTTAACTAAATTACATATTAATTTTCTTGGAGAGTTGAGACATAGATTTCCGGCGATAATCCATCCAAGAACAGTTTTATGAAGAATTAGTTCGGTATTTTTTATGGAAATTTGTCCTACTGAAAGAAGTCTCAAAAAGAGTGAGGCACCTATAATTAAATCTACTGGTCCAGAGCAGTTATAATCTGGATCAGCTAACTCCACGTCTTTTGGTATTTGTACGTCCGTTGTATTAATGTGTGTACTAGGAATATTGCTGCTTATCTTGTCCAAAACAACACAAGTGATCGTTGCTGAGAAATTAGTAATCCGGGAGCAAATCTTCGTTGTTGCTAAATAATTTACGTGCAATGACCCTTGTTCAATACCCGTAAGTTCGAGGTTGCTTCTTGTTTTCGGCAGTCCTAAACGATTACATAATGCGGTAGTCATAATGTGCGGTTCGGATCCTGAATCCAAAAGTGCCCTGCATTCATGCCTCTGTCCATGGCAATCATAAATATAAATTCTGGCTGTAGATAGCACTGTAACTTTTGTTCCCGTTTGTATAACACGAGCTGTTAATGATTGTTTTATTGCGGTTGAGTGACTAGACGTACTTTCATTCGCTTGTATAGAATTTTCTACCTGCTGTACCCCTTCAGACTGGGCACCTGTAACTTGTACCTGTAGCGACCCCGAGGTATTAGTACCTGAACTTTCTAGGTGAAGTAGATAATTATGCTTTTTTCCGCATTTTCGGCATGGTCCGAAGGTACAATCTCTGTTCTGATGTCCATCACCCAAACAATTAAAACATAGGTGAAGTTCCCTCACCTTCTGCAAACGTGTGACCGTTGGCATACCCTTGAAAACTTCACACGAGTATATTGGATGTGCTCCATTACAAATTATGCACGATTTCTTATTCGTGACTGTGGAATATGTTCTTATTTGTTTCGGTTTCGTCGTAACCGATTTCACTGTTGCTTTATTAATTTTAATATCATTAAATTTGATTTTATCTAAATCTGAATTTTGTAAAAATTTAATGTGCCTTTCCAAGAAGTTTGCAAATTCCTTGAAAGTTGGTTCTGTCGTTGAATTAGCCAACGTTCTTCCCCATTCGCGTCTCATAGGGATATTCAATTTCGATGTCAATAAATAAATAATTAACGGATCCCAGAATTCAGTTCTCTTTCCTAGAGTTTTTAATGCGAGTAAGTTATTATTCGTATTGTCCAATAATTGACGCAGTTCCGAATGTGACGAATCGCGTGTCAAAACTGGTGCTTCAAATAGTGCTTGTACGTGGTGGTGAATTAAAGTGTTCGGATCTTCATAGCGAGACTTTAACCCTTCCCAAGCTAACAAATAATTCGCCTCTGAAACGCCTAGAGCTTCAATAGTGCGAGCAGCATCTCCAATCAATGCTGAATTCAAATAATGGAATTTTTGAATATTACTCAGTCCCATATGGTCATGGATTAATGACCTAAATGTGTCACGAAACTTTATCCAATTACTAACCGTGCCATCAAAAGTCGGCAATACTAATTTTGGAAGACTAACCCCTATTGGGCCTGCTTCTGAGTGCAGTGCTGGTGATTCGGTAACACTACGCGATACCGATCCCACAGAAGGTACAAAGGATTGCCTACTTTTTATGAATCCTTTTGCTTTGCCAATTGCCTTATGGTAGCTATCTTCGAAAATCTTTATTTCCTCCTCTTCGCGTAGGTGTTTTTCACGTTCGAAGTCTTCACGTGTTCGAACGGTTTCATCTAAATCGACTTCATCAAGCGATTCTATTTCCTCCTGTATTGCTTCAAATTTATCTAATAATGGAATAGCTTTTTCTAAACGCGATTGTAAATCCTCAACATCAGACAACGGTGTAAACGAGTCCAAATAATTGTTAAAACGCGTTAAAGCTGATTTGACAGTTGCTCTCTTTTTCCTTAGAGTTTCCATTGTATACAATTTAAATAACACAAGCCGCGGATTAGGAAAACAGGAGAAGAAAGGAAATAAATCGGAGACTCACCAAACTTTATGACTGGTGAAAATCAGGCTGGCCCTGCTGCTGCCTGCTGTTTGCTGCTACCTGCTTCGCTGCGTTCTATCCTCGTCCAATAGGTTTGCAGAGTAGGTACTGGATATGCTGATACTTCGATGTATGTCGTCGTATCAACACAAATTCAAATTCACTAATTCAAATCAAAGTTCACAAAAAGACACAGTCTCTAAACAGTTCAGTTCGTTGCAGTATACAAAGTCCAATTGTACACTTAAATGATTTGTATTCTAGTGACTATCCTTGTTGTGTCACAATAGAATAATGATTCTTCAATAATAATCACTGATCACACACAGTTGATTCAAAGTTCGTTCTGTTTCAATCCGGCTCGAAGGACCAATGGTTGTGCACCAGGAAATTTTGAATGAATTACGCAAGTGCACTGTGTAAAAGTACGTGTAATTTTTATAGTAAAAATTGTAAAAAGGTTAACAAATGAGTTGAAATGACAGTTGGCTAATTAACTATTATTTTTACGAGAGTTCGCTCGCACAAGTTCACATATCACAGGAGTACGCCTGGAGAGATTATATTGAACCTTTAGAACCGATTATATTGAACCTTTAGAACAGATTGTATTAAACCTTTAGAACCGATTACATCAAGATTCAGAACCGATTATATTAAGATTTAGAACAGATTATATCAACTTTAGATCAGATTTTGTGAACCCAGTCGTACGAATTTACGACAATATAATCTCTCCAGGCGTACTCCTGTGATATGTGAACTTGTGCGAGCGAACTCTCGTAAAAATAATAGTTAATTAGCCAACTGTCATTTCAACTCATTTGTTAACCTTTTTACAATTTTTACTATAAAAATTACACGTACTTTTACACAGTGCACTTGCGTAATTCATTCAAAATTTCCTGGTGCACAACCAGTTTGCCAAATATATAATCAGTGCCGATCATTTTTATAAAGACCTCCCAATGCAAGTGTAGAAGTTGTCTCTCAATAGTTAAATAATAACGATCAAATAGAACTGAAAGCATGCTTAACATTCAAATAAAACTAACAGAATTAGTCTTATAACTTTCTGCAAAAAAAGTATATACTAAAAATTGGAGAACCTAGAATTTCGAAAATATAAAAATTAGAGGGTACCTTATATGAAAATTTAAAAATATATAATAAAAATGGAGAACTAAATGGAGTTAAGGATAAATATAGAAATATAAAATTGATGCATATAGTAATATTGGAATGTGGAGATTTGAGATGTGTGAAAATTACGGAAGATAGAAATTTCAAATAGAGTGACTGAAAGACATGCATAACACAAAATTTGTATTGAATTAACAGTATAGAATTTAAATAACTAGTCGATCAAAAATTGGTTTCCACATAATTTGGCTTTTATAGAATTTAGTACAGAGTATTTTATATTGTTTTGATAAAAATAATTGCTTGGTACAATCTTTTTTTGCACTGTTTTCAATCAATTGTACATTACGAAAGGAAATTCGAGCAAATAGCTGTGCCGAAAAACTGCTTAAATTGACTTCATATTTTGAAACATTAAATAATGTAACTTCAAAATTAGATTAAAAACAATATCTTTTATTGAAGTTGTATATACGTAATATAAAAGTAGAGTAGATATGTAGCTCACAACGATCGAAAAAGATAAATTTATCAAATGAAAGATGTGAATACTACACTTTGATAAAAATTTCATTCCGGTCACAATATGAATTGACGAGTGGGTTTTCGTGGACAATTGATTTGTTTTTGGACAAAACATGTCAAACAAGGACATTTTTCCACATATACTAGTTTCTTGTACTTTTACAAGGTTATTTTTCAGTAATTTTCTTTGGTGGACCGCCAAAACGTTTTGTTAACTGAATTATCCTTTCCGCTTCACGAATACCACTCAATCTAGCACCGTGAACTGTACTATAATGACCCGGAATTGTAGCTTCACCAGCAAATAAGAGAATAGGTGGTATTGGTTCACATGTACCTGAAAAAAGAAATATCCAGTTTACTTTACCGAAAAAAGGTAATTAAAAGTATGAACATGGGAATAAGAAGGGACTTCAGTATGAGGAGCACATTAGGCGGAAAATTTGAACGAGGATTACTTTCGTTCGTGATTAACAGGAGGAACATACGTAAACATTTAAATAAGTAAAAAATATGTAATAAACATGAGTAAGTAATTTAATAAATATAGCATTTAAGTCATTAATCTCATCCTTAATTATCGAACGTAGTAAGGTTCCTGAGACTTCTTGATCTGCATTTATTCATTTGTCTGTTATGCTACAGGTTGCAATTTTGGATCTTTGCATTTAACATTTTGAGGATAGACTCGTGAAACACCCTAAATTTGCTGTATAGATTTTGACGACACAAACCTGTCGTTATCGACATTTTTAGTCATTTTTGACACATAAAATCACATTTTGACTAGAACCACGTTAAAAGCTCTACAACGCATTGTTGACGACAATACTACGTCGTTATCGACGTCAGTCGCGGTTAAATCAATGATAATCGCATCCAGTATTGTCTTTAATAGTTTCAGACACGATTAATCCTCCAAATGGACTTTAAAATCTCTACATCTCATTTTAGTTCTATATGTACATATAATATTGTATATGCAGTAGATCCTCTAAATTTTAAATATGTATTGGACACACTTGAAAGAATAATATCACTGAGAAGTTGCAGAACGTTGTTTACATTTAGCAACCATTTTATTTAATTTTATTTAAACGATTATTTTACACGTATTTCATTATAAAAAAAAAAACTGAAAACGAACAACAATAAGTGAGACTAATTTATTACATATGCGATGATTCATTATCATTTTCATCCCATCTACGCGAAATAATTTTTTGTTTAATAGTTTATGATTTCTTAGACTGTAAGCAATATATTATTAAACAATTGCTTATTTTCATTTCCAACTGATGACAGTTTCTGTTATTAATTATGTCCCATTATTTTTAGTTTTATATTAGTTTCATATTTAATTTTATATTAAAAGTTTTGTAAATAGTACTCAGTAGGAGGTTCTAAGTGAATTTACAAATAGATTATCGTTCAAAAGAGCAAGCTGGTAAAATTACAAATAAATTAGCTGCAAGTATAGTTGTATTTCTCTTTTTTAGGATGAGTGAAGCTATGAAGGAATATCTCATTCCAGAAAAAGGCCAAAATTTGTCTTTTTGAATATTCTCCTTTTCATTCTAAGTTTGTATATGAATGCAGTTGTTGCAGTCCTATGTTTCACACAATTCACATTTACTGTATTGAAACGTAATTCAAAAGTATAAATGTACCTGGCAAAGGGCTGGCTAGATCGCATTGATGACCAACAGTACTGTCCATTCCCATATAACTGTATGCACCGGCGAAGTATTGATCCATACACCATTTACTTCTGAGTAGATTTGCTGGATACGGAAGAGTAGGATCACCGGTAAATTGTCGTAGAACCCTTGTTATCGATTCGACAACCTCTTCATCGGAACATAATTCCATATCCGCAGCTTCGCGACCACAGATCCATGCACATAAAACATGCTGCGAAGTGGTTAGCTCTTCTATGCATGAGATTCCTGCAATTTGAGATCTCAGTAAATGGTACTTATATAACATGTCGATATGTGATGTATGTTTAATCTATATCAGCATAATGAAGCCAAACTGAGGACACGCTTAAAAAATCAAATATTTACAGAATAAGGTTAAAAGTTTCTACGCAGAAAAATAATATAGGGAAGGCTACTAGGAGTATGCAGCTTCTAAGTATACGCAGTGACAATATCTGAAAGATAATAATACTGCATCGGGTTATTATGAAACAGAGCTTAATTAGTGGCAATCATTTTACATAGAAACTTGTAAGACATACAATAATAGAAATTATAGAAGTTTGGAAATATAGAGATTTGAGAAATATAAAAATATAAAAAAACGCAGAAATTTAGAATTACATAAATTTAGAAATGCATTTTTAATGTAGTATATGTAAAAGATAAAGGTATATTAAAATATTATATGAAAAAGCTAATTATTCATTTAATAACAAGCACAACATTTCTATCTAACACCAAACCTACTAGCGTATAATTCACACTTAATATGAAATTAATAATGAATCTGAAAAATAAATAAATAAACGACAAAATATAAATTAACATACACGTTAATTTTATATTTCGTTGAAAATCAACGCAAAGGAGAAAATTACTTTAACAAGTCGTATAACTTATAATAAGAAACTTGCAAACCGGTCATTTGACCGCTTTGTAAGTGTTAAATCCCACAGAACCCAATGAACCATTCTTACACATTAGTCTGTTAGAATTTAATAGACACATAAAAGTTGTAACGCAAGCACTCTATTAATTGGATAGTGCCAAAAGAGATAAATCTGACCTTTTACCCAGTCACATCTGTCAGCCAGTTCATCGGCCGACCAAGCCAATTTAATGCCGCCTTCTTTCCAAACCCAGAATGGTCTCGCGTATTCCAAGAATATTTTATTAACGTATCCGTATCCTAATTTACAAATGGCTTCAACTTTTTCAGCAGGCAATGCGGGGCAGAAAAGTTTGTCGTGTTGATGTTTCAGGACACCGAGCGACACTGTGACGATAACATAATCAGCGGGAAATTCTTCGCCATCGCAGCATTTCACCACTGCTCGAGGACAGGAGTCACTTATGGCACCCCATCTGACACAGCTAACTGGTTTGCAGTATCTAATATAAGAAAGATACAGTATAATACAAGTGAGGTATACTACAGTGGATAGCCAAATTATTATATTCAAACAAAGTACCATATTTTATAATTTTAACAGATGAAATACAACAGATATTTTTATTGTAATAATGCGATATATTACTTTTACAATATAATATATTGTATAATATATTATTTTGATGATATAATGTACGTTTTCTACAATGTATTATTTTTTAATAATACGTGTAATTAAAAGTAAAACTCGAACATGTAAACGTAAGTCGAACACTATATAGAAAATTCAATTACTTAATATTTCGTCATTCAGCCTTTTTCACAATCCTATATACATAAAGATTCAGCACTTTCTAAGTAAAACGTCACTTAAATTGAAGTCAAGGTTTTCGTACAACCACTAACAGAGGCCCAAATTATACATACATAGAATACTTAACGTGCACTTATATCCACACTCGCCATTTACTCTAAAACACACCAAATATCAATGATATTGTTACGTCTGTCGTATACTTTAAAAAAGTCTCATCAGTATAATAATTTGGCCACCCATTGTATTATATATTCCAACAATGGTGCGAAAAGATAGCAGTGATCATTTTTATAAATGGAGAATCTTTGCCACCATAAGTTACTTCTAAAAAGAAATCTTTTGAGTATAATAATTAGATCCACTGTATATAAATTAAGAAAGGTACAGTATCTAATATGAGAAAGGTTTATCAGCTATAAATAGCATTCGCGAATGGTTGAAACCGTTTTGGGTAATGAACAGTTATTTAATTGCTCTAAACTGCTGAAGAATTTAGAATAATTAATATGATTGAATTGATCAGCATGAAACATTCATTGCAGTTCAAAGTTTGTTAGGTAAATTGCGAAGATCTATTCTGGACTCTAGATTCCGATAAAATTACTATCCAAGAATTGATTTATCGATATTTAATCGACAGTTTAATAAATGTAATGAAACGTCTAACGAGAAGTATATAACGAAAAATGAAATTGGTATTTTAAAAATTTCATAAAAAAGTTTAATTATGTATTAAGAAAGAAGATTTTTAATCACTTTAGTAGTAATAACAAAATTAATCAATCTTTTCTTGTAAAATCGATAATGATAACGTAAGCAATAGTAAATCTTCATTTGATTGTAAAGATTTCGAACTTACAAGAAAATATTTTATTTTAAATCAGATATTCTAATATTCAAAATAAAAGTTATAATTGCAATTATAATATATTCATCTTTTGGCAGGATTAATATTAACAATTTTCTAATATTTCCTAATATTTCATAATACCCCTTAATTATAAAATTAATAGTCAAGATAAATCAATAAGAACTGTTATCTGAAACAATTCTTTACATCTTTGATGTATCAAGAAACATTATAAATTATGTTGTATTTAAAGAGACACGTCAGAACGTTTTCAAGGTCAATACATTTGTCCTTATGTTACGTTTTAGCGGATATAAAGACAAATTAAACGATCTGTTATAAAATGATATTAAGTTGTCCTTGAATCTCAAAATCACTAAAAATGTTAAACGTGCTCTAAATTAAAATGTAATACAATTACACTCAATATTGCAACTCACAATTATTGGTCGCTAACTTTGTCTTTTCATTTGCTACAACAGAATATTATAAACATGAATTGACCTTACAAAACAGAATGCAAATGTACACGCCATGATACTTCAATAAATATCTGATATCCACCCGAAAAGTCTCTTTAGCCAGTTAACTACATTCAACATCTATTCAAGTCAATCCAAAACTGTATTTGACTGCGATTGACTTTAACAAATTCTTAATTTTCCACGGAATAATAATATATTCCTCCCTTATTTTATTTGACTTTTTTCGTCAAATTTATGATAGGAGCATTTGTCCTGCATTCAATGTATATATTCATAATTCCTTGATTTGAATTACCTATTTCATGAGGGATTTGAAAAACTAAATTCCGTTATAAAACTATAATCCGTGAAATTTATACGTTTGAGCATGAAAATACGTATTAACTCGTGGCGGGTTAACAATGTGCTAAGTAGTTCTAATTTTTTTTTGTTACAAAGAATTTACTGTTATCACGATATGTAATAAAAAATTTCACTAACTTGAGGGTACAACTTGGCAAATCTCGTAGCAAAGGTGCAAGTACACCAACGTAGCCAAGAGGCACTTTAACGTTACCACCAGGAATCTCGATGTAGCTTCCAAATTGATCAGCAGAAACGAGCGAGAGGTCATCTCCACATCGACATCTCACGCAGTTCGTCATTCCGTACATTACCCTGGCTGCGTCATATCTGAAAACATAAAATTGCCAACGGTATCGAAACGGAACCATCTGGAATATAATGTTATTAGAAACGCAGTGATGTAATGTAACATTTTTGAGAATCTGAATACCATTTAATCGTCAAACAGTTCATTTTTCGTATAATCAGAAGTGCATTTTTGTTAGTATAATATCCGTTCAAACGATTTTAAAATTCAATGAATTAAATCATTACTGCAGGTGTTTAGTTATTAGAACAAACGAAGCAAATGAAAATATTAGGTGAATATTATTTAGGTAAATATTTCAATATTACGTGATTATTATTTTTAAATATGTTACAATTTGCTTCATTTAGAGTGTGCTGAAATTCTGCTAGTCTCCTTAAAAGTTATTTTAAATTGTTTTCGTTAATACACAAAAGATGATCGTTTTGCCATGTATTCTTTAAATTTTTCTTGTCGGATATAATATACCTTATAACTGTTATAGTTACTGAAATTTTCGAAGAAATTGTGAATATGCGATAATTAAGTTGAATTTCTAGACATTTCTCTTAGTGTAATTCCAAAATCATAACATTAATGTAACTTTTATTAACTTTGGCAATGTAGGCATTATAATTCACTCTGAATTTATATTTATCCACGTTCCTCCAGTTCTATTTAATTACATACCGAAAATATATATTTCGTTCAATAAATAAATCGAACAGAAAATAAGATACAAAAATCGAAATGAAAATGAAATAAAAAATTAACTAGATCTACCATAAGTATAAACTATTTGCATAGCAAAAAATTTACTTGTAATTACTTTTAACTAATTATTTCAGTATTTTACAATGATAGATATAAATTATATTAATTTTAAAATATCTCACCGTCAGAAACTATTACATTAGAGAGTACATATTATGTCTTGATACTACATAAATTATTGCATTAGCTATACAAAAATATTTTTACTGCTGTAAATTTGCTACTCATTTCGTATTACCAATAGTTCATACTAATAGTTCCCATTACCAATAGTTCATAATTAACGATAAACTTATTTTATAAGCGAGAATGTGCTCAAAACTCAGATTCAAATAAAATAGTGTCATTAACAAAAGATTGTCATTTTACAAGAGCAAAAGAATATTTTGAATACCTACGAATAATTCAAATCTTGTTCGAAGGGTACCTCGAATAATCCTATCACTACCTACATTAAAATACATCACGCTAAATAGAATGTTACAGCTACTTTTACATCACTGCTGATAAAGTTTGCAGTTGACCTGGGCAACTGTACCGTTGCTCCTCCGGGAAATTGTGGAGCTCCTGCTGAATTCTGACACCCATGAAGTTCAGCAACGTACCGTGGCTGCGGCCAGAACCTAAGGAGAAAAGGGCTGCCGCCTGTTGCTCGATTTGACGAAAGGTGTGATAAGCAGTGATGCTGACTGGTAGATCTATAGCCCGGCCATCGCTTGTACAAAAAAGACCGCGACTTGGGTCAGGTCTGAACAAAGGAGCCTTCAAAAGACCCTCCTGAGCAGCTAATGTGAAAACAGGATTCGCTACGCATCCACCTTCGATCCAAGTGGCTCCCATTTCCGCCACCACGTCACCCAACCAACATGAATGGATTCGGCCTCCTGGTCTGCAAAGAAGATTCGTTATAGGCACCTTGTAATTAACTCATAATCACGAAACTATAAGTAAAACATATGAGACCCTAGGTAAAGTAGTAAATTGGAATTTTTTAATTGGAATTTATTATCTCGATAATGGTAGTCGAGACATTTGTGCTCTAGACCTGTAAAATATAGTATAGTGTTCCAGTTTTTCAATGTTAAGTATTATTAAAATATTCAGTTCGTAAAAAATAGAAAAGAAGGTTATATGAACATTGGGTTTCAAATACTGTACGTAATTTTAGGTAACAAAAATATTAATGAACAGAGTGTTTCAATTTTCTTCGTCTAAGTTACTAACATATTTTATAAATAAAAAGGAGAAAAAATATTTATGCAAAAATAGATTTTTTAATGTACTGTTAAAAATTATTGGAAAAAATATGGCAGTCGACAGTTATTCGTACGCAGTTTTGGAGGAGAAAATCGCGTAAGAATTATTTCTTATATTTCTCATGATCTTTTGATAAAACATTTAAGAGCCTGCGTTTATATAACATACAACAAAAGTAACTACATTTTCAAAATACTAAATTTGAACATTTTCCAAATATTTGTAAAAAGAATTGTTTAAAACGTGGGCAATGACAAAACTGACAAACCGTTTGTTAATTCTATAGTTAGAAAATATTACAAATCAATAAATATAATTATCTTACGCATTTCAATATATAATTCGATTTCAGTGTTTAATTATCTTGCTAATAGGTTAATGGCAAACATGTATTTAATGTACGGCTATACTGAATGTAACTGTTAAACAAAACCGACATAATTGTATTTAATAAAAAGTGCAAATCTTCTTTAGGAAAAATGGCAGCCAAGAGTGCCCATCATTCGCTATAGTATTCTACATCGGCACACAGTATGCCTATTTTACAATAGACATTTTCGAAATGTACAAACAATAAAATTTTCACAAGTACACACTTACTTTTAAAAATAAACTATTTTAATAAATTACATCGGAATTACATTAGAGTGTAACTTGATAATTTTTGTAAGGTGCCATTTACACTATGTGAGTAAGCCGTGCTACTAGTACGTGCCAGCATGTAATCGAATTTTTGCGTTTCTTACTTTGCCTGTACCAGGTCTGTCGTTAGAAAAAGAAGACAAGAAAAGAAAGGAACCATTTTCTCTTTCTAACGACAGGCCTGGTACAGGCAAAGTAAGAAACACAAAAATTCGACTACCTACGGGCCCTTGCTACTAGCACGGCTTACTGGCATAATGTAAACGGACCCTAATAGAACTTTACATAAAAATTTGCATTTAGAACGGAAGTACTGGAGCTATTTAATATGTAAAAAAAGATATAAAGAACTATAGTTTACAGTGAATTTAAAAAGTTGGAAGAATTCGAGAAGCCTTATTTCTACATGTACTTCAGAATTTGTATTTTCACGTGCCCTGTCTGAAAAACAGAATCGCTATTGCCATCTAGCAATAAAACACAGAATTACCGAAGCAAGAAGCTATAAAAATAAGACATTTGTACGTATTGTTAGCACTTCTAAATTATGTTACGGGTTTAATAAATGAAAATTTTATGGACACGTAGTTAATTTGCAGGTAAAGTCAATTCCTCTTTTATATCTGTAGATAAAGTCAATTTGCAATTTATTTTGGCTTTTCTTCGGAAAACCGTCATACTCTAAATCACGTCTTTTGCAAATAAGCTTGTTTTTAAGAAAGGAAATATCTGTGAGCGGTTTTTGGCGACTCAAAAACAAAATTTTTACAATTTTCATATCATTTCCTATCTTACCGATGATATTCTGAAAATGATGTCGCAAATAATAAAGGTGTGAATATTTATATTCACATGTGCATATATACATATGTATAATTATGCACGGGCATATATAATTCATGTAGTTTTATTGAATACTGTTAATGTATATGCTATCTACACGGAAATACTGTCTGAATAAGTTTAATGTACTTTTTGGTGAAGGCAACAATACTGAATACTGTTAATGTGTATAGTGTCAACATAAAAATCTTGTTTGCAATATATTCCGTGGGTCCGAAGATACGGATTATGTGTCAGAACAGTTCGCACACTTATACCGTGTCTCGTTGGTAATGTAGGGAGTAACATTGGAATGGTACAAATTTTTCGTACGAGACGCCAAAAACCGCTCGCACAGATGTTTCCTTTCTTAAAAAGGAATTATTTGCAAAATTTGACGTGATTTAGAGCATGACGGTTTTCCGAAGAAAATTTTCTATAGAATATTCTTTCAGTTCCAGAAAAGAATGTATAATGGCGTAGAGTCGCACTTATTTATTGACGGCCATATTGTTTGTTTACATTGGCATTCGTAAAAACTTTAATTTTACAGTCATCGAGCCTCATAGTCGAATTTACGAAATTGACATGTCTCTCTCATATACGGCATATGCGAGGGAGACAAGTCGATTTTGTAAATTCGACTATGAGGCTCGATGACTGCAAAAATGAAGTTTTTACGAATACAGCACTCACCAGTAGACTTCACTACAGGGTGGTCAGGTATTTTTGGGCAGCAATAAATAACGCATGTTTAGTAAAGTCGAAGTTTAGAAGGTGCAAGTTTGAGACAGATGTTAATGAAAACAAACAAGTGCGACTCTACGCCGATAAATTGCAAATCTTGGGAAGAATAATTTGGTATTTTGTTATTACCGCAGGCCACCGCTAGATGACGCCGGTTATTCCGTTCTTGAACGAATTCGATTAATATTGATCTTTTTCGGCTTAATATACGATGTGTCAAATTTTTCGGAAAGCAACAGTAATAAGTATATTTTATTAACACTTTCCATTGTCCTTTTGTCTGTCACTTTTCACAAATTATCTATTGTAATAAACATGGGTAAATAAGCAAAATGTAAACGCGGACAATCATTCATAAATAATTGTTAGATAAATGCTAGAAGGGAATAGTTGTTAATTAATGGTACAAAAGGCTAAATATTTTATGAAAATTTAAATGTATATTTAAAAAAAGGACCGAAGACTATGAGCGATGTACAGTCAATAATTTCTCAACGAATATTTGAATGAGGGCCTCGGGGTAGTTTATGGCCCTGGCATCGGGTCATACTTTTCTTATCCCGGGTTTATAGTAGTTCAATTTGGAATTTCTCAACATAATTTTTATAGATAAAAGAAAAATTTTGACGATTCTTTATTTGCCTTTGACATTGCATGTTTTGCCTAAGGGACCGTCTACACTATACTAGTAATTGGTGCGAGTAGCTTTCCCAGTAGATAGTGAAATTTTTCATTTCTTACTTTGCCTAGACCAAATCTGTCGTTGGAAAGAGAAAATGATTTCTTTCCTCCAATGCCTTCTTTTCCCAACGACAGACCTGGTACAGGCAAAGTAAGAAATGCAAAAACTCAACTTACTTGGCAAGGTTACTAGCACCAGTTACTGGCATAGTGTAAACGGCCCCTTTAAACTGCCGATCGAAATACAGAATCAACGTTATCTCCTCGGTTTGTCTCTCTCTCTCTTTTCAATGTTATATATCCTTTTTTCAAGGGCCTATTGCGACGCAGCGTAAAAGCAGTGACTATTGCTGATCGCGTTGTGTTCGGCAGTCATTGTTGATGTCATTACAATATTGCGTCACATTTATGTGCAATTTCAAAGATCTACATCTTTGAAAGGGTTGAGACGTCAGTGACGAACACGATTAAAACCTATGGTATACTTTAATTCAGTTGATTTCTTTCAACAATGTCAGTCTCGATTGACCGCGGAATTCTCCAACGGATCGCCGTTGCATGGCAACCGTTTGTGATTTACGCTTCACAGTCGAAAACGAATCCGAGGCCTGTAGCTCATACAACAATGTCTTGTACTACCGATCGCATAACGATCGACAGTTTCAGACAAAGCGTGCGGTGTGTAACGTCAAAAAGGGGATAAAGAATCATTAAAGTTGTTTATAAATAATCGCCTTCGCGTTTTCATTTTGCTTATTTATGCAGGTTCATTACATTAAGAAATTAAAAGTGACAGTGAAAATAACAGTGAAATAAACTGGGTTCATTAAACTGAAACAGGATCATTTTTTAAACAAGAGGTGAGTGTCATTGGAACTCTGTACATTTGTTTAAAATCTAGTAGGTAGCAGTTAATATATTTGTTAATTATTAGATTTAAAATCTGTTTTCTTCAATAGAAAATTATTTCTCCTTTAAAATACGTGAATTTGTTGTTTTGCATATTTGTGCTAAGCGAGAAAAGTATATTTTTGATATTTTATTCCATATTCCTTTCAAATAACGAATATAAATATTGAACGAATTCAATTTATTCAGTTTACACGTGTAAGAAATTAGGAAAAGGGACCAATAGAGTGTGATATTACGAAATAAGACTAAATTACAAACGTAGGTAGGTCATGAGAACACCAACGTCACCATAGACTATTATTCATTGCCCTTTTGGCAAATGCCCTGAAAATCAGGGAAGTTCCTTGAAAAAACGTACATGACCCGCTATGACTATTCACATTTATACAAACTTTAAATTTGATAACACACGAACAAACAATGGATAACTGAATATTATTTTTAATTGTTTTATTCGTTATTTGACTGAATTTTGACGAAACTTCTTATTCTGCAATTTACAGCTTTAGTGCATATTTTCTTGTTTACGATCATGGTCATCCGTCAGGTTCGATCTCATCGCTCCCGCGGCTGAACACACGGTTTTCATACGCTCTGATTGTTCAGTGTTTTTTGTTAATAATTCAAAAATTGAACCTTAACGAACATTTTGGTAAAAGAAAAACTTGTTCAGTATCACCCCAGTTACCACTCCCTGCAATTATGCCCATCTGTAGTCGAATACCCTGTGTAAGTAAGAATAAATAATTCTTTTTAAATTGAATATAATTATTAACGAATAAGATTCAAAATACAAGAACGACAATTTTAATACGTAACAGTGTTGTAAACAATTGTCAAAGAATGCGTAGTATGGTTTCTTTTTTAAAATCTTGAAAAATGTTTACTGAACTATTTTGTGTAAATCAATTGTCAACAACATTTATAAAAATACATTATGTCGTAAAATGGTCGAGTGTAGTATAGAAGAAACGAAGTGAAGAATAAAATAAAATAAAATCAGCACCAGAGAACCATTTTGGTTTTATCTTTCAGTAAATTCCGTAAAATGGCGAGATTTTAAGATTGTTTGTAATACGGAGCCTCCAAAACGTTTGTTGTGCGTTATCATTCAAATAATTATATATTTTATTTCTATTAAATTATGATATTTACTACGAAACGACAGGATTTAGAACGAGATCGTCATATTTCATAAAAGTTAGATTAGAATGTGACATTCAAAGACATCGTAATGAGGAACACTGAAATGTAAACAGGCTTTAAAATTGGACCACCAAAATAAATTTGCAATAACTAAAATGGCTTCCTAATATAGACAAAATCATCAACATATTTTTGTTTCTTTAAATACATTATAAAGATATAATCTCTTTCAGTTTAAAGAAACTTCTTTGCATAAAAGAATTGTTTAGTAAACGAATTATTTTAAAAAAATACCATTCATGTAGCAGTACTTTTTAATTAATGTATGATCGTGCAAACCGAATGAAAGTCTCTGTAAACTGGAACACATACTCTTGCCGAAGTATTTAAACTTCAAAACCAAATTTCATTGGCATACAAATATTCGAATCTGGGTTTACAGCTCTAGTTTGTATGAACATTTCTCACTGATTTTATATGTTACTTCTAAAGTAGGACATGTCATGAAACACCAAATAGTGCAATGATGATAGTTGGAATAATTCATGTTAAATGGAAGACATACCTATCCGTTGCCTCTAATATCGTAAAATTTTGAAGACCACATTGTGCTAAGCGATGCGCAGCTGAAAGTCCAGCCATTCCTGCACCGATGATCACCACCGTTGGTTCCGGTTTGCATGGATCCAGCATGCAAGGATCCAACTGACATGAATCGAACTTCGTAACTTTTGTGCATGATGGTATCTCCTTGTCTCCTCCTCCTTTCTTCGACGAATAGATTCTATGCATATTTATAGTTATAAAATTAAATGATGAATTTCAGATCATTACAGCATATTTTCGTCCACTGTCTGTAGAGCAATTTTGCAAGCAAAGATTGTAAAAATAACTACTGAAATAGTTTCGTTTAATTTCGATACTACTTGAATTATTTTACTTGATAATTATGATTAAAAACATACTGAAAATACTTGATCGTATATTAATTGACTAACCAAGGTTAGTAATTGAAGTAATATTTTATACACGTAAATTTGCAATAATTATTTGAAAATTATTTTTTCTATGAAATTTTTCAGACTCGCATGAAAATAATTTATAAACTTTGTTTGCAAGTGCAATAAGGAAAATACTTATTTCATTATTAACAGTTTAATATTATAGTATAATTAGCCGGTCTATCCTCTTTGTAGGGTTGAAAGTAAATATCGCTTGCAATATTCAATAAGAGAATAAGGTATTCATGAAATTCGTATGATCTATCATAATCAAAGAAATACTTTTCGAAAATATTTTATATTTCGTTTCAAATAGATACTGTTTTATTCAACAGTAATTGTTTTAAGTATTTTTCGAGGAAATTGTTTTTAACACCTATCGCTAAATAATTTGTGAGTAAAGTTATATATTTATTCTTCTGTAAATATTTGTACTTCTAAAATTCGTTTTCTTTTCTTGTAATCTCCTCGCTAACCAATGCAACGTTATCGTTCATTTTTCTGTTTGCCTTACAAACTTTACGTTAAACGGTCAAGTAGTTTCTGCTTTAAAAAAAAAAATTGTAAATTTAATAAAATCAGTGCAAAATTTGCTGAATTTATTTAAAATTATTTTAGGCTATAAAGTGTTATTTTAAATGCATATCTGCAAAAATAAAAATAAGATTATAAAATAAGATTACCTTTATATATAAAAATTCAAAACCAGTTTTTGTTAATTATTACAAACATAAATTGGTAATACCATGATTATTAATAAACACGAAGATGCATAAATAATGGACTATTAATGTTTATACGAATATATGTTTTTACAAAATAATCTCTTTGACCAAGATAAGTTTAGGTGATTAAAGTATTATTTAATTCGGATATTCTTAATATTTTTCACTTTCTTAGCAATCACTTTTATTTTCTTCCCATTACTACATAATTACTTGCATATATATTTTTTGTTCGGTTTAATATTTTATAAACTCATAAACACTAGCAGTCGAATAATAATCTTGGAATTATCAAAAAATAATAATTTATATATCACGGTGAAATGTAATAATTATATTTAGTCGTGAAATATAATAATACCATAATTTATAGTTCCTCTTTTAATCATGAAATCTGTCACAGACAGCACATGAAGTTGTCAAACTTGCATTCCAACCTCAAACTTTTTACATAAACATATCCGTACAGTGCTTCACGAACAAAGTAAAGACATGTTAATGAATTTTAATTTATTCCTAGGAAGATACGCTAAATGAAAATTCACTAATATAGAAAATAAATTTTAAGTTTAAACGTGAAAATACGAATACAGATTTCCCCATTGATCCACATGCGTATGTACCTTACTAAAATACTTTGGATCCTTCGAAACGGTAATTTGGACCTCGTAAGTAGCATCTCATTGGATGTAAATCGGCGAAACTGGTAAATTTGTTCATGAAGACGATGATACTTTATCTTGATAGAAATTTAGATGTTATCAAGGGAGGGTTTTTTATCGGTGAACGTTGCTATGAGGAGATCATGTCATACGCGCAAACAAACGACCATTGCCATCATGATGTTTCATTGTTCAAAATCGCAGCCAGCTGTGACACATATTTCTTATTTTAATTGCAGTGAAATCCTTCGTATTTGTAAATTAATAAAAAGATAAAAGAGTTGGTTAGACGAGGTGAAGCTAAACAAGAGAAGAGGAAGAAGGCCAATAGGAACATTCACAACATAAATTATCTTCAATTTCAATTTTGGTAAACTTTTAGCATAATTATGAATACTAATATGGTATAATAATATGATATTTTTAAAAAATTAGTAATTTCAAGAACAAACTTATAAATTACATATCTACGTTTGACCAAATGTTAATTTTTTTCTCTTTACTATTTACACTGTATGTTCATTTACTTATTCAGAGGTATTTATTATTTAAATACCGCGCCAAATTGAAGCACAAGTTATGGCGCCCCCTCTCATGAATATGTTCCTCTCATCGAAATTATCGTTCCATTTTTATTTTTTTATTTTTTTTTCATTTATATAATCATGTATTTAATTGTTAATTAAATGCATACAATACATTTTACACTGCCCATGTTTCTGTTAAATGATTTACATGTTTTTTATTAAATATAAAATATTTAATATTACCCTGCCACTTTTTATGGGTATTATTCAATATTTTGTACAAACTTCAACTTTACAAGCTTTTGATTTATAAAGCTTATTATTAAAATTTTATCAATAAAAATTACTGTTATTAATAAAAATCTCGAAATCTGTTCTTCAATTTTGTTAAATCAACATGTGTTGAAATTAAAAATTGTGATTTTCTTAGCTGTCAGTAGTAGTCTCAAATGTTTATTAATTATTTAATACAAAAATTTATGGTTACTAGTACTAGTAAACTGTGATTAAATATTGTAATAAGCAAACATATATAATGTGAGCTATAAATATTTATTTTAGCAGAAAAAAATTTTACAACAATTGCACTTAAACTAAATCACAAAGTTTTATTCTCTCCGGCAAAGAACTTTGCAATTATTTACCTTCGTCATACAACTCACATGCTACTTTAAATTCAAATCAGATATCTTCAACATTTTACTTTCCTTAGACTCGATGTCAAATTTTAACTATTTCATCATCAAATATAAATGAACCTTTGCATTAAAAATCTCATTTTCTTAAAACTAAAAATCACCATCCTACGAAGACTAAAAGCACTAGCAGGTACTTAAAACTTTGAAATTAAGTCGAAAAATGAAAAAATTAACTTTTAGAGAACGAATACCCAATTTTTTAATTTTAAACTGATTTTGTACTGTAGTATCATTGTATGTTTTGCGACGGTACTATCTATCTGGTCATCGGATTCAAATCTAGTAGTAGAATTAAACTTTGTTAGTTCACAATTACTAATGGTGTCAACTTAGGACAGATAAATAGTTTTCTGGAACCATTTAGTATGTACAAAATAATTTGCTTTACAACATTTAAGAACATAACAAGATAATAGAGAGTTACATAAATTTTGAAATAATTATATCAATGTTTAAAACTTGCTTATTTTAAAAATTTATGGAACAATGTGGTCTTCATTATCCGAAGAAAAGTTAAATTTTGTCCTCTTTTACTTCATCTATTTATTAATAATTTTTCCAATCTTCCTAAATTTTTCTATTTTTGTTTCATACCATTAAAATGAAATTCTAAATTACTTATTTTTAATAGTGCACATAATACTGTGATACAAATATAAAAATTTAAGTAAAAGATATGGTAAATCCAAAAAGAAACAGCTCGTTCTCTAAAGGTTAAATATAATTTCCTACTTTTACTTTGTAATATTAAATCCGTTCTACGATATTTTTTGCGTTTTCGACTCAAGATTCAAATTTTCTATCCTCGTCGCTAAGTCACCGGAAGTTTTCACGAATGATTCATGTGATTTTTCTTCCAAACAACGAGTCTCAGCTCCCAGAATCTCTGTCGCTTGTTTCGTAATCTCATT
The DNA here is from genome assembly GCA_945859555.1 of Megachile ligniseca. Taxonomy (NCBI): domain Eukaryota; kingdom Metazoa; phylum Arthropoda; class Insecta; order Hymenoptera; family Megachilidae; genus Megachile; species Megachile ligniseca. Next base: position 2,024,539 of record OX243777.1, read on the forward strand.
CCAAGCATATATTATATCTTCTTCTGTAGTTAATCGACTGCAAACCACGAATCGAACAACTAATTTCTCGCGAAAAGTTGCGGCAACCACATAGATTTTCTTTTCGGCTGTTAAACGACTGAGAAGTTCCTTAGTTAACAGATTGTCACCCTGAAAATCATAATAATCAATTAGAAAGAAATATACTTTATAATTTTTTATATAGAAAATTACATCTTAGATGAAAATGAAGAGTTATTTAATACCGTACTAATTATCCCTATTCACATTATGGTCTCAAAGTTTTTAACTACCTAATTAACAACTAGACGTTCAGATTATAATCGTTCATTTAATATTTTTTAATTAGCTATTCAAAACATTAATTATGAATTAAATGGTTTTTTAAACTGAAAATTAAAGTTTTAATTTTTAATTCAAACTGGACAAATCATTGCTAAGAGGACATTAATTGTGCATCCAATTAATATTAATTAATTAATTGAAACGTGTTACAAGTTTTATTAAAATTTAGTTTTTTCATTATATTTGTTATTAATTATTATATTATTATAAAATAATAATTTATTATTATTTTCTACTTATTTTTATACATATATAAGGAGTTACAAATCTGGTGCTTGTGATCTCTCTTGCCGTAAACAAATTTCATTAAAATTATTTTGAAAACATTTAAAATTTAGTTTTGTAGAAAGCGGAGTCAATTATAAAAAATGTTATTATACATTATCAACTTTTCTATAAATAATTATTTTTTCTTCCATTGTATTATTAGATCGAATAACATTTTGTAAAATCTTCATGTCTTACCTTCATTCTGAAGCAAATTAAGCCCATAGATCTATCTGTCACTATTTCGAACCTGCTGTCCGATTTAACATATTCCTCAAACATTTCGGCGAATTTTATGGTACGTCTAATATGTTCCTGTAATCCTTCCACTCCATATAGACGTAAAACGAACCAAAGTTTCAAAGAACGAAAGCGACGTCCCAAAGGAATTTGCCAGTTCTAAAAAATCATATTATCCATTAATTTCTTAGAAAAACAAGAAAATTTGAATAGTAATTTAAAACGATTCAAAGTATTTAAATAAACAAATAATTACTCTGTAATCCGGGGCAAGTCCCTGTTTATCATGTGCTAAATAAATTCTGTCTACGCTGAATGCCTCTACAAGTCTCCTAGAATCTTTAACCCTATAATTATCGTAAATATTTAATTATTCTTCTTTGGAAGTTATTCATTTTTGTATTTAAATACGGTGTAGATGATGATAAAAGGAAAGTAGACGCACCAGAGTGCAGAACAGTCAAAATTCACGAGTAACCATTTGTGTGGGTTAATATTGAAAGAGTCAGCACATTCGACCCCAGACATCAAATAACGGTATTCGGGACAGACAAAAGCAGCACCTGTCAACAAAAATATAATACACTCGCATCTTTAATTCATTTATTAATACCTATTCTTGACAAGCAAGTTGCATAATACTATGTATATCTAATACTATATCTTCATAATATATTTTTTAGATATCAACAGTTTCTGAATATTTTCTTTCTTGTTCTTACATACTTCTTATTTCACCTGTATTGTATAATTTGTCAATTGAAAATCATTTGTAGCACATTTAATTTTTGCTACTTCGTAATACCACTTTATCTTTAACACTTTTCGTAGAAATTGCAAGTTCAATTTAAAAGTTATTTTTACTATCTACATATAGGTATATATTAAATTTAATATGAATTTATTTTACTTTTCCTTACATGATAAACCAGCAAATTCAGTAAAATTTTTACTTTCTCGGTTAATTAAAATTGTGGTTTTGATAAACTTCATTGATCACCGGTGATCCACAGGACATAGAACTTGTTAATTACACAATTGATGTAATTGCTGTCGCGTTGTAATCCACACAATTAATTAAGAAGTTTCAATTTATGGATTGTAAGTAACGAAAATTAAAGTTATTATTTATCGTGTATTTAAAAATGATCGAGAATTTTGTTGCTTGAATTGTTCGACATGTTTAACACTGTTTCTACCACGATTTTGTATATACTTTGTGTATATATTTTGAATTTTACATTATCAGTTAACTGTAGATAATTTGAGGAATATATTTATTGATACATTGATGTGTTTTTATTAGAGATTATTTAATCAGGTTGTAAATCCTAGATTAATTCATCAATCTACAAAATATAAATATAGCGGTGTACACTAAAATGCAACATGGCGGAAAATAAGCGAATATCAAAGTTATGCCGCAACTCCTGCATTTTCCATTATAACTGAAATCGGGATTCCCTAATATAATTATAATTGATATGATGCTGCAAAGTTTGCTTCAAATGGTGTTGATATTTATATGTAAAATTGTTTAAAATTAAGCACTGTCATGAAGTCCTTAATGTGTCAAAAGACACGCCATGGTAGAAATAAGTATATCATATGCACATTTTTAGGTCTAGGATGAGCTAGAAGAAAGTGATATCGCTGAATTAATTTAACAACGTTTGTATAAAAAGTTAAAAAATTAATTGTGGATAAATGATTCAACTTAGAGAATAATTTTAAGTTAAAATTTGAGAGTTGTCTTTCGACACCTCTTGGTAGAAATAGTGTTAAACAAAAAATTAGTTATTATAAAATGATTAACCTGCGTACGCAGCATCAACGTGCAACCACACATTGTATTCATTACAAATGGGACCCAGTTCTTCAAGATTGTCGAATGCACACGTGCCCGTGGTACCTAAGGTAGCTATAACACAGCATGGTATCAAACCTTTCACCAAGTCCTCCTTGATCGCTTTCAATAACGTTTCACCTCGAAAAACACATTTATCGTCGGCAGGTAAAAGTTTCATGGTGACCGAGGCTAAAATTCCTGCTTTTTCTACGGAGGAATTCGATTGATCTGCGTGAAATAACATTGAGAGTTAAAACGATTTATTGAAATGATATATATTATTATAAAACGATTAAGAGTTAAAAGAAAAGTAATAAGCACCTAAATTCTTATTTGATTTTTAAATAACATTTAAACATTTAAAAACATCAGGTATTGCATCAAAATACATTATTACTATATTATTTTATTCCCTTTATATAAGTTATAATAATTGAACAAAGTAACTAGTATCTAATTAGAAATATAAAATCGAATACATGCATTGTATTAATAACATAATTACCAGATGTGTATGCAACTAATTTCGATCTAATAGAAACTTCGTCCCAATCTGGATGAAGATGTTTCACACGACGTGTTGTTTGTTCTTTTGCTGCTAATAAGCACACCAAGGTAGATTCACTCGCAGATCCCTATTTAAAAAGAAATAGGTACATGTAATTAATAAAGTTAGCTCACTTCAAACAAAAATTCTATGTGGTTACATCAATCGTTTATGATATAATAGATAGATACAAAATAGTTATCTAATATTATTAGATAAATATAAATATCATATCTACATATGTGGGCTATTAAATTGCTAAAAATGTTCAGAGGCTTTATAATAACTAATAGCAGAATTTCCTTTTCTGCTATAATCGCTGCTGAACAAAATTAAATGAAGTTATTATAATATTAATCACAATGATTATTAAGTTAAAATTTAGTTTCATTTAATTGTTTATTCAATCAAAGTAAGCAGTTTTATAAATACATCACAATATGAGTGAGAAGAAAGTCACATTGTCTTGCGGTACAAATAAATTGTAAAAAATAATTCGAATAAGGTCTTATTTTTTGGTTAGTAATATCAAAAATAATTTTGTAGTAGATTTTGTGAACTCTAGGTTCTTGTACCAATAGAAAGAAAGTTCATATCGAAGTGGCTCGTTGGTCTAGGGGTATGATTCTCGCTTAGGGTGCGAGAGGTCCCGGGTTCAAATCCCGGACGAGCCCGTCTATTTTTTATTTTTCAATTTCAATTATAAAATGAAGAAACATATAAAAAATCGAATGTTAATAATTATTATATGTAAATATTTCGCTTAAAATCAAAAAGTTATTAAAAAATGCTAATATCGCAGAATAGGAAGTAGATACAAAACTTCAGAATATCGTAATCTAAAATTTTATATAAATGATACATATGCGTAATGTCTATTAAATAAATTATTAAGCAAATATAGTAACCTTCAAGAACAATACATTTTTAAATCGTTAATATATATGTAATTCTTTTTTCATCTATCTGTTTCCTCTAAGTAATCACCTGCAGCAGATTATCTCGTAGGTAATTTCGTTACACTTATTAGATAAAATAAGCGAGTAGATAAGATACTGCCTAGATGTTTAAATGAATTTAAATCTGTATTAGTTTAAATTATCTCTAATTATTTAAATCAAGCAATAACTGCTGATACTTGCAGAAAACAATTTGATATAACGTAAAAAGTATTAATATTAAATCACACGTTATAATTAAATCATATGGAAACTCTTTTCCATCGTGACAAAATATGCATTATTTACTCTGAGCTCTTATTATTCAATTGATAAAATTTTCTCGTAAATACTATTTACTATGATCTCTACTGAATTATTCAATTGACAAAATTTTTTCTTAGATATTATTTACTTTAACCTCTACTGAATTGTTCCACTGGCAAAGAATTCTGCAAAAATGGAAGTTTTATATCTTCAATATGTTAGTTCTTTAGTATAAAACAATAGCAACATTTTAGGTGTGCATATATCAGCATAATGTGATAAAAAAAAATTTTCTGAAAAATAGAATATAGTCATATAACATTATAGTCAAAACCTATATTGTTTTATTATCACCTTATACTGTTCTACTATCATAAAGTTAAATAACAATGTTTAAACTGTCATGTAATTATAAAATACGCTTGAATAATTGGAAAGCAATAGTCTTCCTTTAAGAACAGTAAGAACAGTGTAACCATAATTCAATTTTGATTAGTAACTTTATATAAAAATGACACTTTGAAAGTGACAATTTGATTCAAACTTATTATTGTGGAATATTGTAACCTAAGTTTATATGTTAAGGTTAAGGTTATTAACCTAAACGAAGGTAAGGACATTATATAATATTAATAAGCAGTGTGACAACCACAGTCTTTCTTTAGATTGATAACAATGAAATTACACACAAGGTTCACCGTTTCTATTTATTGCAGCGGCTAATCAACACTTAATTTCTGAATGCAAATTATGAGCAAACGTTTATTTACTTTATTACGTCTTTGTTTAAAACAGAAAACGCTATGACCTGAATATGAAGAAAATTCGGTCCAATAACTGAAATATTATCCGTTTAATTAACGATTATAATAATTCGTTACTTTTGAATGTGATGCAAGTTCATTTAGGTGTAATAAAATTTTAATTTTTTTAGCCAGCACTTTAAACATTATTCGAAAATAAATATACATTATTAAACATTACAGAATACAAACAATTTGTTTGTTTGTGCTTACAAATATTTTTAAATGCATTCAAATGCAAACTCTTAAATATCTCGCAATAACTGAAAATTGATTTGCCTCGCTTTCCAACTAAACGCCTCACATATGTATGTATACGTGTAATAGAATATATTTAATAACATACTTGTGTGTAATATAACTAGAAATCTCACTTTTCTATAAAAATTCTGTGAATTATAGCAATACGTTTATTATTTTGTAACACAGGAATCAAATTTCTAATCACTTCCTTTCACATTATGAGTTGCGTCCTTCTTTCAATTAGCAATCTACCTGTATAACGCCTCCTCCAGGGCCTTCGCTACAATTTAGAAACTCCTTCGGTAATCCTATTAATTTTCCGAGCCAATTCATCGTAATAACCTCGAGCTCGGTGCAGGCAGGAGATGCAAGCCATGAAAATCCAATGCAACTGATACCGCAGCTCAAAATTTCACCCACGATAGCAGGATACGAGTTTGCTGTCGGATAAAACGCGTGAAAATGCGGGGAGTTCCAATGAGTTACCTGGAAACAAATACAAAAATAGCTCATGCAATAATTGTTCGTTAATTTCCTGTCCTCAGGACTGTATATGTAAATAAAGAACGGAGTATCGTCGAGGGTAAATGTCATGCTTTCTGTGGATTTCATTTATTCACTTGCAAGTTAAACACAGCATACTTATATTATGTAGACGCATAGATGTCAACCCATGAGTTGGCGCGTGAGGAGATCGTCCCAAAGTAAAAGAAGCTCCTCCTATTCCCACCGTGAACACTTCCAGCGTTACATTTTAGCAAATAAGAAATACTGACAATAACAACTGCATCACACAATTCGCACTATCTTATGCACTCTTGAGACGTTTGCCGACTGTCATTGTTTTTGGCCTAATTGGTGTGCATGACAAATCAAGCTACTTGTTCCTATCGCTCAAAATACGTGTGAGTCTAGGCCAGGGGTCAGCAACCTGCGGCTCAGTAGAATCATACTTGTGCCTCTTGAGTAGTTTAATAGTACATATTGAAAAATTAACTGCAATATCGCAATTGCCAAACACATATAATAATCTTGCGCAAAATAGAATGTTTTGATTTCACAATAAATACATGTTCCACAGCAGATAACGGTTATATTACTTCTTCTAATACATATTACCGATGTATGTACTTATATTTGGCTCTATAAAAAAAGAATTTATCGCATCGGGAAAAAAATGGCTCTTAACTCCAGAAATGTTGCCGACCCCTGGTCTAGGCGTTAATTTTTCTATTGTGACCAATTGAAGCTCTTCTAAACACCTGAGTCAGCCTTTTCACGCACCAACTCACTTATGTGAATAATGCACATATGAGTGTAGGATATTCTTAACAAGCAATTGTGAAGGTGCTATTGAAGGTAATCAATTATGACATAAGTAATTATTATATGGATCGTTTATTTTGAAAGTGGTGCAAGTTCATTTAAAAAAAAATGAGATATCACATAATATGTGCTTAATGTAGTGTAATCGTTTTATTTATATCTAGTTAATATTTAATATCTAAAAAAAATGCCAATGCTTTGTTTGATTTAAAATTGGTCGATAAAAGAAATTGCGTAGCTATTGATTATGAAAGAGGTGTAAGTCCAATTTCCATAGATGTAGGTGGCAGGATAACGTGATTACATTTGTTTTATTTTGCATCACATATTCTGATGTTATAAAACAATGTAGACGATATAACAAATTTATTAAAAAAAAATTTTGTTTAAATAAAAATCTACAAAACGCAATTCAAAAACGGGTACAAAAAATGCTAGCGGAGAAAAGGTAAACCGGCTGAAGATATGTTGGATGAGGTTTTGTAAGAGTGCACCGTATACTATTTCATATAAATCATTTATGAAGGATACAGAATTTAAGATGTTAGATTGTCATCGATATATCGGGGAAGACCGCCAAAATTTCAAGGAATCGTACTAGCGCCTTTGTATAATGGTGCCATATTAGTTACACACGAAGAATGTAAGGCTATAAAACAATTATTAACTTATGTACCTTCGGTGCATCGTGAATATTTCAAAACACTGCCACATAAAGCACGTAAACAAATAATAGCAAAATCTTATGTTAAGTTTAACAATATATAAATATAATTAACGTTCAAAATAGAAAATACTATTCCTACTTTGTTTCTTTTTATTGTTTATAAACAAAATTGAATTAATGCGAAATATATTTTAAGTGATATTTAATTTTTCATAATCGAAATTAAATGATTTTTACAATTGATTAATTATGAAAATGGTGTAAGTCCAATTGCAGCCCGTAAATATATAGTATTTTAATTCGCCGAAAAGAAATTTATATAATTAAATTACATATTGATAAATTAGTAGAAACATTACCAAACTTGAAACAATTAATCTATATTCTTCGATTGACTAATATGCTAACCTTCAATTTTCTCGAAACAAAAGAAAATGGACCTACACCACTTTCAAAATAAATGATCCATATATGTATACAAATATGCAACGAAGGAATATAAGTCTATATGAAATTGTGTTATTATGTAAGACAAAATTTGTAAGTCAATATCTAAGTGAGTATAAAATACTCTTGTGATATGTTTAATGTGAAAACTGGAAAATAATATTTATTATATATAACCATCTTATATGTGTATGTGTACCTTGGTATATACATATATTACACCAGCAACATCTTGTGACTAGTAAAAAAGGAACCTTCTGGCGCGACATTTGAAATTATTTTTTCGTATATTTAACAGTTAGCTTCGTTGAAAAGAAAACATGTCTTTATTTTTGACAAACTTTCAAAACCTCAAAATCGTTTCATAGTGTGTGCAGTTTTCCTAAATCATGAATTTCATAAACATTCGTCAGTTTAGATCACGTGGAATTCAAATCATATTCTGTATAAAATTCTTGTTCAGTTGTTCAACCATCGATAAGTTCTTTACTCTAATAATAAATGTTTAATGCATAATCTTACGACACAACAGTAATGTAATTTTAAACACTTATTTTTATTCCACTTTCATAATCACCGACACGTGTAAAATGTAATAACTGTTTCAAATAATATCCTTGACTTTCGCTTAATTTCAACAGAAGGAATAAACGAAAAATTTAGAGGAATGAAAACATGTTTTTATGAAAACTTACCCCTGGTATAATGTATTGTTCGACATCTTTGAGGACTTCCTGCCAAGTGTCCGCTTTCTGTGGTGCTTCTTCCGGCAATAGTTCACTGAGATATCCAGGCTCAACATCCGGAAGGACATTCTTACTCCTCAGGGTATCCGTATAATTCGCCACGAAATCGATGGCCGCTTTGCCAAAGTCAACGAACTCTTTCGTGTCCATTACCGATCAAAATTGCCCAATAACTTCTTTGTAGTCAATTAATTCTACGTGTTGAAACAAAAATGACAAATAAAGAACAACGAGAAAACAACAAAATTTAGTCTAACATCGACGTTCTATAACACGCGCGAAATTTCACCAGAAACGATTTAATGATAAACAATTGGTGTCGATCGAAAACTATGACACACGTGTCGTGTTGAGAACGGTCCACGAAGAAGTGAGTTCACTTCTGAACCGCGCCGGATAAAGTTAAATGCCGACACATAAGACATAGAAAACTTTCTCTCGCTTTCTCCATAATTATACAAAAAAAATTAATCTGCCTCTGCCACGGAAGAAACGGAAAAGGTCCTATTTCGAGAAATATTTCGTCGAAGGTTGTTATTAAAAGGAGACACTACCCTGAGGCGTTTAAAAATAAGTCAAGTTTGAACATATTCCTCGTAGGTAATCGCTTATTGAAAAATTCATGGGTAATTATAATATTTGCAAGAATTATAAATGTAAATTCTAGTTCTATATTTCAATTTGTAAAATATAAAAATATTACAAAGTTATTTGCTAATTTAAAAATTTCATTTACTAAGATCGATTGCTAATCGAAAATTTTTTATTTATGAATCAAAATGTAATGTAGAGTATCGTGTTTTATTAACTTTCATTTTGATAGAAATGGCGAGAAAACCCGTATTAACAGTCACTAGCTGTTCATTGCGTGATTTTAAAAATTTTTGAATATAACGAATTAATTCTTGCAAGTAGGTAATAACAATAATAAAAATAGAGTAAATAAATATTTTCTGGTAAAACGATGTATGTAAAGAACAAATGATATTAAAATTGTAAATTTTTAATATTTTAAGAAAACACTATAGAAGATTGTAGTTACGAAAAATAAAAAACGTTTTTAATAATTTCGTTACTTATAAAACTGGTTATTTATTAATGTTTGATAGAAACACAAGAATTTTATAAGTTTCAGTGCTGCATTATTTTATGTATTATGTGCGTAACTGTATTCAACAAAGGATTAAACGTTTTCAATAATTGTACAATTAAAGTACAGAAAAATCTTTTTAACCAAATCAGAAAATGTAGTTTCTAGAGAATTATAAAAGACTTAAGAGCAACTGCTACTAATAATTCTTACCCATATATGTAATTATTACATTCCACGTATCACATGAGAAACTTCAATGAAAGATAATTATCTGTTCACATGAGTAACAAAAAGTCGATTTCCTGTAACTTATTACTATTGCATATATTGCTCCAACTTGAATGTTTGAATTTTAAAAAGTCATTTTGATATAATTGCCTGCACGTATGAAACCATAAAAAAAATTGAAAAAAACTGAAATTTTTCCAGACCCTTAGGATGGTAATCAATCGATGAAACACACAGTTCTATATCGATATTCATGATAAAATTTGTAACAATTTTATGATTGCGAAATTTGTTGAAGTCACTTGAAAAGTAGTACGATTATACAAAATTTATTGATAATTAATTAAGTAAATGCAATTAAGTTATGCGATAAAATGGTGTACTATTCCGGTCGAATAATTAGAATTGTACTTCTAAAGTCATCAATTTAACAAACAAATGCATGAGTTTATATTTTGTTTAAATTGACTGGAAACCTACAATTAATAATAAAGTATTTCTTATTTACTAAGGTTTTAGGAGTGGACAGCGCTCATTTAGTGAACATTTTGTACGTGAAACTAAAAAGACGAACATAATAACTAATCTCCCCAAGTTTTAATGGTCTATGAGAACCTCCAAGAACCATCTTTGACTGCTACAAGTGATGGTTGTTATTTATTCAGTGGAAATCTCCTGTTATCCTTATGATTAAGAAGATTGATTATATTTTATGTTTTGTTCATAACAAATCACTGTTGTGCAACCACATTACAATAACATGTTGACAATATTAAATATATAAAATGTAAATTATTACTTTGTCATTTTATTATGGGATTTGTATATGTTTTGAAAATTAGTGCTAGAAGTTTAGACATAATTTAAACAGAATACTGCCACTATTTGAACACAATATTGCCAAATTTTAAGTAGCGAGCACTTGATATTGACTACTAGTGTTGAGAAGTTTCATTCATTTTTTAAAGTTATATTCATGAACGAATCAATGTTCAATTGTATAAACTGTCTTAATTTCGTGATTATCTGACAACTGAAGCCAGTTACGGACATTTGGTGTCCGATACTAACGTAAGCAGTTTTTCTTTAAAGTGGTATATGTCCAATTTTGTTAAAAAAAATGGATTGAAGATAGTTTTAGATACAGGCATTTCCTCATATTCATAGTAACCCAGTCAATAGAATATAATATCCTCATGAATTAATCAAAAGAAGTTTAACTGTAAAATGTTATTTTAAGACTGTTTCTTTTTTTTGAAGTGATATAAGTCTGTTCGTAATAATCGATAAGTAAAACACTTTCCTAATCGTTATAACTATTAATCACTACAACTTCTCCAGTAAAGTCTTCACGGCTGTTAATAGTTAATGTCTTTAGAACACGTCATAGTCAAGATATAACTGTTCAGATAAAATGATGGGAAGTCTCATTTTTCTTACTCCGTTCAACTTTGTTTCGCAAGCTGCACGAGACTGATTTGTATATTTGATGTCATCATTATCAGATGAAAGAAGTTGTTATACAATGTCAGATCAATTTGGTTTGACAGTAATAGTAATAAATTTTTTCATACAAAAAATAGTGCTTAATAGTGAAAGAAGGAGATGCCATAATGGAACAAGACAAACGTAGGAGACATAAATTAGAATTTCATTTCATAGTTATTTTGTTATAAATTCTCATACACAATATATTCGAGAATGTTTTTCTGTAAAGTCAATTGTACGTTTATTTACATGTATCCATTTTAATTATTATTTTTTACATTAATACAAAATGTGCCAGAGTATAATGCAAACGTAATTTAGAGTGAAAAATAAATACACAAACGATTAAATATAATGGAATATTTACACTAATTCCTTATCTTGATAAAAATCAACACAAATTTTAAAGAAGTATCGTAACAAGCTTTGTAATTTAAAATAAGAAACTTGTAAACCAGTTAAATCACTTGTTAAAAATTAACATTAAAAAAATATATTTTAGAATAGCCAATGAGAATTAAAATATAGATTTAAAATTGTTATTACTCATGTTCTTCATAATTTGTTATTATTTAAAGTATTATAAATCTATTTGTAACAAAAAGCGTTTATTATCTTCAATAATTTTATAACTCGATAAAATTGCACAAGTTTATATTTTGAAAAGTCATTGCTGGAATTTCTTTACCAAAATTTTTTTAGTTAATTCTGACGCAAACCTTCATACAGGTATCTCAATGTATAATTAAATGGATCAGAAAAACAGTGTAAATGTTTTTTTTTTAAAAACCCATTTGCAATTCAAAACAATCTTATGTTTCTGTAACAATCCTATCAATTTTTACTGGAAAATAAATTTCAATAATTTCAAGTCGATTCAGATGCAAGCCCTTAAGTATTTTTAAACGGAAATAATTGGTTTTACAATGCTGTAAAAACCAGCTGATGCATTCACTATTAGAGCAGCCAGATTTTGTGCCATTCAATTTCCTTTTTATAAATTGTACGTAACAGGATACTAGATTAGATCAGCTAGATTTTGTTATTCAATTTCCTTTTTTATAAATTGTAAGTAACAGGATACTAAAATGGCTCCCATTAAAACCCCAGTAACAATAAAAAGTGTTCAGTATGATTCGAACTAAGCTTTTGCATAATTATTATAGCATCAGCTATTAGTGCGATTGAATGTTCACTACTAGTTTTCTTCACCTTCAGAGAATCTACTACCGCAAAAAATTTAATATTTCCTTAGAGAAGCATTACAGGTACAATTTTTTCTCAATTTGAAATTTCGAGGCGAGAAGTGTTTACAGGGAGAATTAATGCACAATACAAATGTACATATGTAGAATATCTTAGGTGCGTAATATAATCCTAAGAATAAAAATACATGGAAATTTTTGTAAATATTGTTCACTTAATTACAAAAAATCGTGATGGTCAATGAGGACATCAGATAAATATAATTTGCATTAATAATGTTTTTCTAAATATTCGATGTTATATTTAAAAACTGATTTATTTAGAAACTTAGAAACTAACATCAGGTGATTAATATTTTACGCAAAAAATCTTTATATGTTAGTGAAAAATGATCGTTTTTAAACGGTTACGTTCTCGTACGTTCTACGATAATATTACTTACGTTACTAAGTTGCTGCATATGAAAAGTCGGATTTTTAAACATCAAGAGAGTGATGCAATCTAACGACATAGATTATAAAATGCTATTTATGGTATATCAATCTGAATGTTAAAGTTTGCTAAAAATGACTACATCAATTTTTCAAAAATATACTGATTATAAAGTAACAGATAATCAGAAAATCATCTCATATTTTATTTATTATTCATATTTTATTTCTATTATTCTAGATCAGTAGAATTTAGCACTTACAGTTCTATATTATTAACATATACGTTTGTACGTTTATTTATTTGCAAATTTGTACATTTACTTGTAAATTTTTACGTTTATTTGCAATAAACTTGCAGCTTCAAATTGATATAAGTATAACTTTGCACTAATTTTATGTCCTGAAACTGTGTCTGATCATCAAGGTTCTGAAATCGATTACTTTTGTTGAGAATGGAAATCCGCCATTTTGTATTCAGAATGGTACTAATGTAACATACGTATTATTATCCAGTACTTTAATGTTATCAGATTTTATCACAATTTCAGTGATTCAGAATCGATTAAAAGTCACTAAAACTATTAAGAATTAAGTAATTTTTATTGAAAATACCGAGGAACGGATTGCGCAACTATTTTCATTAAATTTGTTTTTATTTATGTATCCATGTGTCAGAAGACTTTTACGTCATAATTTGTATCAGAATTATGCTTCGAAATTGATCATTGTTTTTTTGTAATTGTAATCATTTTATTTTAACAACATTAATTACAAATTTATATACTGTTTTTCTTCATACTTTGATCTCCAAACTGATATAAGTGCTATTTTGCCATACTATTTAATTATTAAATCATGTCTTTCTATTTTTAAAATCCGACATTTCATATGTATCAACCTAATAATATTTCGTAACAAATTTATTGTCGTGGACACCATCATTCCTACTTAAAATTTTATATTACTGTTTAATTAAAACAAAGGGAAAATCCGCTTTGAAAAACATCAATATTATAGTAACAATGTGAAGAATTCATTTAAAAGCCTGAATTTAATAACTGCTTAATAGTATGCTTAATAATTAATACTGTAATGCTCCAAAGAAAGATCTCCTCAAATCTAATCCGAGTTACCATTTATTTCATACTGACCACATTCTACTTTTCTCATAAAGGCTGCAAGAATCCTACCTATCAACTATTCTTTTACAGAACATAGTTAAATTGTATTTGTTTGTGTTTTATGTTTTGCGTGCATTAGTCGAATGCATCACATTTCACGTTTTTTTTTCTATTTATACTTAACGATTAATTTATTTAGTGATGTCATGTACAGTATTTCATCAGATCATGTCATCAAAAGTATTATTTATCAGTCCGAATTAAGTTTGTTCCAAATTACAGCGGCAACGATAAAAATCGAACAACGTTCTTAATAATGTTATTGACTAACCCTAAATGCACACGAACGAGTCTTTCCTATACGATCTCGCTGCGATCATATGTATGTCTGTTCTCGTTGCTTTCAACTGAAGGAAACAAAGGAAAATATATGACCGGAGTGAAATTACACGGAAAAGATCATCCATATGCATCTATATTAATGAAACAAGTGATGAAACAAATAAAACAACAAATATCTTATTTAATGATAAAAACATCATGTGTCGATGATATTTCCGATTGATAAAATGAAATCGATGATACAGGAGAATACAGATGAAAACAAAAAATTGGATAAAGAAAATGATATTATTTGAGTTAATAAACCTTTGCTAAACGACACGGTACCAATAGCGGAGAAAAATGGCTCTAATCAAAAGTATTTAGACATTTTGTGTTTTCATCCCCTAATAAAAAAATCTGTGGAACTGAACCAAAGAAGTGGACAGTTTTTTCTCTGATATTCGTCAAAATTGATATTTTTGTCTGTACAGAAGTCTGAAAAAATATTCGGAACTTTTCTTTGTAGTACAATAAATAAAGAAATCATATTTGTAATTATGATTTTATGAATAATACTGTTGATTATTAGGTACTAAAGATATTCTAATCTGATTGGTACTCTAGATGTTCAAATCTCCAGGAATAATATTCGATAAATTATAATTACATATTAATGCTATGTCAAAAATTATTCGGAAATGATTTCCTGTTGTCATTCAAAATGGCGCCATATTAGTGGATTACTCGATGCTGTTCTAATTGCAATCTAGCTTGTATTTTACATTGTATCAGTGTAAAATAGTATAAAGTTAATGTAAGAATTATTTGTGATTTTAAAAAACCGAAGTGCAGTAACTGGAGAAAGAAAAACATACATTAATATTAAATCATTGGTAATTTTTCATTTAATGAAAGACAAAACATTGCAATGCATTACAGATATACTAGAATTAGAAATATTTACCATTTACGACGTATGTAGAAGAGATTTAAAAAACGAGTTAATTAAAGATAAACTACAATTATCAAGTAATCCAAAAAAGTAGTTTTGTTCTATCTATTATTTTATTAATACGTTTTGCAAAAAATATAGCCTTGATAAATTCATTATAATCCGAAACATTTATTTCTTCATTCGTTCTAAGATGAAAAATGTATCGAATACTTTTTTACACTATTATATTCAAATGGCAACATTCGCGAAGTATACTTCTACTATTTTCAGGAAATTCTGTATAAATGAAAATAACTATTGTTTATTCGTTTGAAAATTGCGAAAAAATGAAGCTTGGGTCGGAATCGATCGCACCGTAGGTACATGCTAAGAATTCACGTACATGTTTTTACTGTGACATTTAACACTAAATGTACTGTTCTGTAATGCACATATAATTTTAAATTGAAAGTAAAATTTTAAAAAATACATAAATCAAGGGTAACACGAAAAAAAGTGCGCATGTTAATTCAAGAAAATGTTTCAAGAAAATTATACAAACAAATTCTATCATTCAAAATAGTAAACTTAAGTCATTTGGTTTGATAGTTTGAGTATTAACTAGTTATGAATTCTATTTAGCAATTTTTAGCTTATTCAGTTACGCTCATACTAACTATAATTTTTAAAGAAGTTTATACTTTAAGGATAAGCAGAAAAAGGTGAAAGAAGTGTGACAGTTTTTGTCTGCAACTATGAAAACGTATTTGGTACTATAAGCTTGTATCTAACGATATTTAGTAGTTTGTATCAGTGGCAATATTCTTGGATACGTCCATTTATGAACTGTTACTGAAGTTAACGACTAAAAACGGTAAAAATTGTAGAAGTATAATACACAAAAAGAATGTCCTTGAACTAATACCGGAAGAGCATAAAATCAGGGCGATAGTGCATAACGTCCTTCACGTGTTCCAAGGAAATTATTCCAAATGGGAAAAAGCATTTAGAGCAAAAGTAAATTTATGAGGTGAATACATTTTCCACGTATTAATTCAATTTACAAAAATAATCATTGTTGTTGTCTATTAATATATTGTCTGATACGATTTTAATCGTTTGAAATGAAAATTAATTTAAATTACAAATGCAGACATTGTAGTTTCCTAAATTACTAAAACATTTTTCACTGAAACAATTTCAAATCAGTTTCGAAATAATTTCAAATTCCGTAAACATAAATTCAACATATATACAATTACAAACGAAATTAGTTATTTTGCACATCAATTTTAGTTTTACTTTTAAAACGCATAATCGCTACAATAAAGTTACGGATTTATTACAATAAATATTTAAACTTCAAATATAAAGACGTCTACAATTATGAATTAATCAAGAATTACCATATAATTATGTTCTCATTTCCATACTGTTTTAAATCGTGTTCCTATAATTCATTGTCCTTCATAATTATTATGTTCGACCAAAGCTCGCATGACATAACCACAATTGTTACAATGTGCAATGTCAAGAGCAAAGTTATAGGTGAAAATACAAATCGATACAATTTGATAATCAGTCAACAGTGAATCAAATGAAAAAGTTAAGCAATTACTGATATGCCTTCTTACATTCATGGAATTATTGATTTGAAATTTATGTAACTAAATTCATAATTATATTAGAGGGTTTAAATTTATTCTAGGTACAAAACCTTTTAATAATAAATTTGATCATAAATTTCTTAAGATCGCATTTTATTAAATAACCAGTAGGAAAACAACTTTTTTTCAGTTTAAGCTTCTCCTCGATATCACTTGTAAGTAGTATAATATTAACATGACCTGAAATTTTATTTTATGTTTTATTTCAATGTATATTGAATTTATAGTTACGATCACATTTCACCTACGCAGTGTACAAAATATTAAAATTTTCGTACAGTATTTTGCGTAAATAGCATAATATTTATAAAGTATAGAATTTCCGTGAATTTTTACTTTTAGTTATTCGATAATATAAAATTTGTGATGGCGGTCACCAGTGGCCACCACGGCTGCAAACGCGTTAAATTAAAAGTAAATCTACTTGCCAGAGAGTGTAGTGCACTGAAAAAGATGATTCTACGGAATTGCAATTTTTTGAATGGCCAGCTTCAATCAACGAAGAGAACACGTTCCACTGAGAATGATAGCAGAACCATCCTCTTTATATATCCTCGGCTGACTAAGCGTATCACTGTACAGTCTTTTTCACTTATCGAATGTAAAATGGCTGGCATTTCTGTGTACGCTTCTTTCTCCTAGGATTTTCATTGTGTCGCGGGCAACCTTGATCGATCGCGGCAACATGGTAATTTTTATGACTTCTATTTTGCAATAATTATTTGTTTCAATTCCCTGAAATTGATTGCAGGGGTACGATGCGAGAAGAATTATGCTATACAACTCTTTTTCATAAAATGCTTTCATTTGGTAAAACATGTAATATTTGCAAAGTATTCATGTTAAAATAACGCATTAAATACTGGGGTTAAAGGTTAAATCAGGCTGACGCATTTAGTATAACCCAATATAAATTTAAATTGATAAAATGTGATCGTATTTGAAGTAATTTGTAATTATTGTGCCATGCTGCATCGTCATTTTGATTATTTACTTATAAATAATACGTTCCTTAATTTTCATATTTTGTATTTTGTAATTAATTCTATGACTTCTGTACATTACATGACATTATCAGAGGTGTGTAATTAGTAAAATAATTTTATATGTGTACACATTTACGTATTATAATAGGGTTGACTTCAAACTGTCGAAATTAAATCTACAATTTTTCTTATTCGAAAATAAGTGCTGTTATACATTGTTCAAAGAGCTTTATCATTTTTTAATATAAAAAACTGGTTAACAAATATGTGAAAATACATATAATGAAATAATACGCCAGCGAAACAATAAATTTTTCTTTTTCGTAAAATGAATGTCTTCTGTTAGTAGATTGTTTTATAAAGTAATATAATAGTATAGTTGCATCACAAAGTGCGTAAGACATTAAAAATAATGAAATCACAAACTGTTTTTTTATGATACGGAAGTAGTACTACTGTAAATTTAATTAGAATTAAAATATGAAAAATATTCCATTCCATTTTTACACTCATTAATGGAAAAGTGTCATTGAAAGCTTTACTGAGTACTTGCAAAGATGAAACATCTCTGTTAATAGTTTAAAAAGACCGCCACGACATACAAATATTATAGACATCTAGCGGTTAGCAGCCAACATCAACAGAATTTGATTACCCCAACATTTCTTTGCAAACTTCGATTTTGCACATACTGGAATCACATGATTACAGCACGTAAAACATTCCAAACCCATAAATGGTTTTCAATAATGGCACTGAAGTATACTTATCGCATTTTTATTGTGCATTTTTCTCCTACATTATAGCATATTTTTATGTAATTATTTAAGAACTGGTATCATTAGTTTCAAATTCAAAACAGCTTATAATTTCTAATAATTACAAAAATTAGATATAGAAAAACGTAATAATTCAAGTTTGGTTCCGTTAGTTTGGATGACTAACTGTTAGATGGCTATAGCATTTCTACATCACATGATACCAACATGAACCAATAGAATGCGTGCATAGCATTCGCGTTTGACGTGTATTTAATTTTCAAACTCCACTTATCAACTTATTGAAGTTAATACTTTTTTACACGTTTTACTTAAATAAAATAAAGTTTTTAGTTCGTTATCGTACATGTATACAATGTATCACAATTTATTTTCTTAGTATAGTTTGAATATAATTAGAATTTAATCCATACGTTACGGAGACAGTAATTTTCGTTATTAACTCTTCAAGTTTATGTAATGCAGCAAAATGAGCTACATTGTGGTCATACAGCATTCTTTTTACGTTAATTGACCATAAACATTACGAAGTATAATCAGGGATTGTGTATAATATACACATTGCGTGAGTCGAATAAAAATTTGTCTCTTGATAAAAGGAGATATAAAGTTGTCATCGTGAAGTTTTTAAACTTACAATTTGAAATAATTAAAGTATTAAAATTTCACGTTTCTTATTTTAATATCATTCATCTCTGTACTTAACAACTTTTTATGAAGGCATAAATTCGTGCAACTAATTAAGATTGTGTGACTGGTTATTGTTAAGATTTTGGTCGCATTTCACAGTAGTAAATGTAAAATGGAAATTAATAATTGTAGATAGCATGTTAATTAATAATTGAATCTGTAGTATAGAAATGATAAAAATAATATACAGTACTAAATTAAAGCAATTGTTGAATAGGAAAATTTGTCATAAAAGGAATTAAAAAAAAAACCAACTTGGGCTCGTCCGGGATTTGAACCCGGGACCTCTCGCACCCGAAGCGAGAATCATACCCCTAGACCAACGAGCCAACTTCGAAAGCTGATTTCTATTAATCATTATCACATTTCTGATGAAATAAACAAAATTTATTTAATAATATCTATTTATAAACATATAATACCATCACTTAAGACGAATCCCTTGGATATTTTCCATTTAACTACTCCAAGTAGGTTACATGAATACATGGTTATTATGAAATAAGTTTACTGTTTGTTAAATGATCACTTTTTTATAACCTTTACAAAGGCAAAATACATTGTCACTTTTGTTACTGAAATTATACATGACAGTATTGTGTGAAAAAATTATTTTGTAGAATTAGATTGTAGAACGAATGTTACCGACCGAGTTACTGGTCTTTACTCAATCTGAGATTAATTTGTTCTCACGATCGGCTTTTTAGTGAAAGGATTATTTATTAACGTGGCTCGTTGGTCTAGGGGTATGATTCTCGCTTAGGGTGCGAGAGGTCCCGGGTTCAAATCCCGGACGAGCCCAATTTTTTTTGCTAAAAAAGTTAATTCTTCAAGTTTTTGTTCTTTCTAAAGGAACGTATGATAGTCTCCATTGAATACTTTGAGCTTCCAGCACAGAAGAAAGAGTTAAACACATGAAATTTTCAGTGATTTCTGTTGAAATATGCTGTATAATGATGGAAAATAGTAGTAACATGCTATATACACACAATATGAAATAATAAATTCTAGTTGTGTTAACACTTTAATGACTGCAGATTTGACCAAACCAGCAGATCCTATAATTTGAGGTTCCTTTTATAACATAAATGAGATTCTAGTCATGTGACTATGTATTTTATATCACGAAATAGAATATTAATATTTTGTAACGTTCATAAATCTGATCATATTTTTCATATATTTGAAAACGAAACATTTTAAAATCACATAGATCTATAGCTCTTGCAAATAGCAACGAGTGAAAAATAGCATCAAAGGATTTCAAAATATTAAAATGCTTTTGAATCCCTCGTTTGTCACATGAGAACAATAATACAAAACACAATATTTTTGCAATTATTAAATAATTTAGGAAAAAAAATTGTTTTATTTTTATTATTATAAGAAATTATCACTTTTGGAAATGAAATTAGTTCGTAATGAAATAAATGAAAAAAAAAACTAAAAAATGCTATATTATACACAAATTTACAAATCAAAGGCAGATCTACTGTGATAAAGACTGTCAAAGTATTAATAAAACATAGAAGTATGGCGTATGTTTGTGAAATAATCTTACATGAGTAATTATACATATGTACACAATAGTAATTAAACATTTTAAGTACACTTTATATGATACATCTTTATAATATATAAATTAAATTAAGTTATAATAAAACAATGGTATGTTCAGCTTATTTATATATCTGATACATAGTACAGTAAAATTATTTTAGAACTGAAAACATATGAGATGCTTACTCCAAATTTTATTTTATTTATAATATACAAGTAATTCAAATATACGTGTTAAGTCGCAATTCAAATTCTTCCAAATGCGCCCTAATATTGCTCACATATCGTTCAAGTTAGAAAATTCTATTATATTTTTGTATATTAATGTGTATCATATCGAAGATTTTTAAGTACATATATTTTAATTTAATTATGATGCCAAACTTGAATATTTTGCATATAAAAACAACTGTGCAAATGGTTCAAACACAGATTATATAAAATTCTCAGATGTAAATTGCTCTAGATAGAATTATTTCCATAACATGCAAATTAAAAACAAAATTTAATTTCGTTTTAACCTCGATATAACACATTTGTAAATAATATTAATCAAACAGGTTTATCGCGTTACTTTTTTATTTCTAATATCCTAAACTAAATCTTTCGAAATTTCAGTACTCTAATTCAAAATTATCAATTAAGATTACTATTAATAATAAAATATAAATTTATATCATTCAGTTTCGAAAACTACTACACTTAATACAGGAACATATAATAAATATAGTACACATTAGAATCTTTGTTTCCTATGTAAAAATTAACAGAGTGAAATTTTATTCCAACAAATTTGTTTACTTCTACAGAGTGATATAACGAAGAAAATTTAATTTAAAGTGCAGCTCAACTTTCTCGAACTTTCTCTTACCTAGTTAATTCCCAACTGACCTTTTTTCTAAACGCTTACCTCCACTTCGTCGGCTAAGATCCACGTGTACTCATACATTCTATTATACAACAAAAATCCGAAAATCTTTTATATGTAGTATTACAAACGCTGCATGCTATTTACATTCGGAGAAGTAGAATGATTTTGTGGGGCCCAGGGAAAAAGTTTACACGAATCACAATTAAAAACGAAAAAATAAATTGTAAGATGACGTTCGGACCCTTTCACCCTCCTCCCTCTTGTCGGCTCTGTTTACATCATACTTAAAATTAATTTTATCGAATTTTCAAGACGAGGAAATTCGACCTTTAGAAATTCTAGTTCAGATTCAAATGCTTCCCATAATAACTACACTAGACCAGATTTAAAAACTGGTACTTACTGTTTACGTAACATTAATACATAAAAAGCAATAAAAGATACGACCATGAAGGTGGTGACTGTCATGGTCAAGTCTTTTGAAGTAATACCTTAACCGGAACTATTATTTTATTTCTTGAGAAGGTATTCTTATATGTAAACAAGAACATTTTTTTTATCAAAATATTGTTTACTATCTTTTTATTCATAGAATAGGTATATTATATGTATATTGTATAAGTATATTTAATCGCATATAACAAACACATGTTATTGCCAGAATTAATGTTAGGACAAATAGTTAATCTCGAATAAATATTTTAATTCATTATTTAATCTGTCTGATATTTAATCAGCCATATTGAGTGTTGGCATTAAAGTGAATATTATTAGTTGAAACGTTTTTGAATGGTTAATGAAAAATGGAAAATCGAAGATATTACAACTTCGACGTTTCTGATAATAATAAAAAGTTGTATCTCATGCATCTGCTTGTTTCCATTTAACATACAGTTATTATATACAGGATTAAAATTACAAATTCATATTTTCTGTCTTATCGCTCACGAATATACAGGGCATGCCACTTAAGTCGAATATTCAAATTATTTTCACAATAAAATAAGAATGGCCTTGAAATATTATTCACAATGGCGTCTGAATAAACTTTTCTGTGATCACGAAATGCATGTCTCAAAACCTTATATGTAAGTCAATCACGTTTTTTTTTAGTAGCAGTAAAAATAATACAATTAAAAGGACACCCTATACAAACATGTAAATGTGATAAATTGTAAATGTATTGTATTTTTATTAGTACACTGCAGATGTTTGTGCAAATATGTATATATGTCTTATTGTTAGTAAACTAATTTTTATCTTCAGATAAATCAAATTATTATCTTAATTTATAAATTTATCATATTACACAGATTCTGAACAATTAATTCTGTTTTTCATACGTGCTACTCTGTGTTATATTTGTTGATCATTTCAATATTCTATAAATACTACTAATGTAGTCTACTTATTCTAGCAGTATATTTATTTTGTTTATGAGAAATAAGTCAAAAGAAGAGGTTAATGTATATTATACATTGCACTGAAGTAATTAAATAAGAAATACAGTGCCAACGGGGGCGTAGCTCAGATGGTAGAGCGCTCGCTTAGCATGCGAGAGGTACCGGGATCGATACCCGGCGCCTCCAAAACGTTTATTTTTTTTTTAAATTGACCAGGAAAAATTAAATAACATAACAGTCCAATGATTATTTTCGAAGACCTTCAATATGTGTATGGTTTCATAGACAATCATTTCAAACAATATTTAAATATATTATCAATAAAACTTTCAACATAAAATATTTTGGACAGTATTTCTTGGTCATTTGTTTAAACTAGAATCATAGAAGCGTTCATAATATCATTTCTACAGATATTTTTATGTTTGCTGTAGAAGACTATATGTACATCAAAGCTCAAAACTTCAAAACCGAAAACATTTATGGTTTTCTGTAAAATAAGTGTCAAAATGATCGATGCGAAATGTTAAATACTTTGAGTAAAATTCAAATTCAGGAGTAGTCACTCTGTGGGCGAAGTCGTGTCTCCCAAGGATTTCCCAAGAATGCTCTCTTCTAGTTTCGAGAGGTTACGTGGTCCCTCACGGAAGCTTAAGGGTCTCGGGGTTGTTTTATGGCCCTGACGTCCCAGCGTCGGGCATCGTGGTTGTCGTCGCATCGTGGCCATGTGTCTCTTGTCCCTGGTTTATTATGGTATAATTTGGGATTTCCCAACATTTTATTTGTTATTTACCAAGTAGCCATTAATTGTAATAAAAGAATCAGCAAAATATATTATGTTAGTCTTTGCTTGTATTCGTTTGTAAGCGTTCTTTGTCAATTATTTTATTAAAATTAATGGCTATTTAATAAATGATACATAAAAACCACAAATTCGTTGTTTTTAAACTTTTTGATGATAGCATATATTTATTCAAATCAATCTTCGTTGTAATATACGTTATATGATGTTTACTTTAGGATCCTACTCGCACACCTTAATCCTTGGCGCACGTAGAATAACACAATAACGCACCACGTTCAAATGGTTATATCATGCTCTGTAGTAAAAAACATAATGGGTTACTATGCATCATATAGCAAAATAGCCAGAGGTTATCAATGTGGAAAAGCTCCGTGAAAGGTGTCGACAAAACCACTAATTTGTTCATTAATTTCATTTGGTAAATGCATTTGGAAAACATAATTTGGTAAGCTTGTAAGTGCATCAATACCATACACCATTTAGAATTACTCTCTAGTAAATATTATATTTGAAATTGATTTATACGTTTTAGATGTTGCACGTTAATATTTCAGTTTAAATTATAAGCCATAATAAATATTCTTGAAATAATTGTTTAATTACTTTGCCATATATCTAAACTAATAATCAAATATATAACTAATACATTATAGTTTTATAACCGTGTTATAGTTATAAATAATATGATGACTATTTATTTTAGCAAGCGAGACAATAGACAGTCGTATACTTTCTAAAATAATGTATAGGTTCATCTGTGTTTAAAATAACATTTACATCATATAACGTAGACATGTAAGTCTACATTAATGCAAGAGTGTTATTATATTTATATACTATGAATTTATATAAATGAAAATGTTCGTTATAAATTATTTCTTAAGAATGTTATAAATTTAAAAGAAGCTCGGAAACAACGGCGCCGTGGCTTAGTTGGTTAAAGCGCCTGTCTAGTAAACAGGAGATCGAGGGTTCGAATCCCTCCGGAGCCTATTCGTAATAAAATTACGAAATTTATTTTTTTTTTCATTGATAACATCAATTTTAATGTTCCATCACTTCAAAATGCCTAAAATACCTAAAGAAAAATTATATATGGTAAACTAAGCAGAAAGAAAAATATTCAAATTCGAAATTATTTTGCATTCGTGTAAGATCAATACTAATTATTGAGTAACAAATCATTGCAATTTATAAATATTGTAACTATAACAAAGATTACAAAATAGTGAAAAGGTATTTGTGAGAGTTTACTTTTTATATTATTTCAATATAATAATGAATATGCTACGACGTTTTCATTAAAAAATTTTATAAGAATATTACTTACTGTAAAGTACGGAAATATTATTTATTGCAGAATGCAATTTAGAGCACTTAAACAATACACGAGAGGACCTCAAAAATATCGAATCATTTTTCATACATTCTCGCAATTATTCTACGTACATTAATAATACGAAATGTGTCGATGTCTATTTCATTTCGGTGGAATGACAGTAAAGCGGAACCGACAAACCTAATTTGTATTACACAAAACTAGTAAAACCAATTTTGTTTATCGGTACATTATTAAATGCAACAATGCACTTTGCTAACTGAAGATTTGATCTTCAAAGAACTTCAAAGTTCTAACTTATGTTTGTATTATATTATGACCCAACTTACGTTGGGTACAAAAAAAAATTGATGTTAAGACTCATCAATTATTCCCCTCCACGGAAATCTTTAGTAAAAGGCGAAAGATTTATACGTGATTTGAAGGGAAACCAGAGTACTGACCCTATTTCTCGTTCAGGATATATAGTCTCCTGCGGCACTTTTAGAAGCGAGAAAGTTAGCCACCTAGTGACCGTTTTGTGTATCACATTTACCTGAGAGAATGAAGTGTTATTAACTTATTCATATTTACATTTATTGTTGAATGTACATTACATATATTGAAACTCATATTTATAATAAATTTAGGAGAGAAATCATGTTTAAATATTTACTATTTTATATTCTAATAATCAGTAATACTAATACAAGCTTTAAATCGTGGACTGTATTCGTATTTTTAAACACATTGCAATTTACTCAACGCATTGTTATGTTGTAAAAGGTAATACATAAATGAAAATTTGTAATTTACATATTGTTTTATGATAATTAGAGTACATAGGTACAAGTATGTTTTAATAACATGAATATTAATATGTTAGAGAACGATATATTCTCTACTAATATGTTAATATTTCATATAATTAAACTTGTAACGGTAAATAAAATTTCTTTGGAATTGTTGATTTGAAAATACGTTCGTTGAATTTATAAGAATAGTTGCCTAGTGCACCGCTAGATGACGATAGTAACGTCTTTCAATTCGATTCGAGAGTCTGAATATTTATATTATGCATATTCCTTTATAAAGTTTTCAATTTTGTAATAAAAAATTGTGTTTTATCATTTAAATTAAATTATTTAATTCTGTATACATAATACGCATTGCTGAATAGTGTTATTTAAGTATTGAACAGTGTTGAATAGTTTTATTTAAATTCCAACAGTGTAAGCTACATGTATATGTTATTTACTTTGTATGCACATAATGTACTTTTATTATAATTTTATATATAAAAATCTATGTAAAATTAAATTTTATTATCAACTGTATTGTTTTCCCGTTTCAATTCATATCATATTTATGATATGCCATATACAATGTTCATATGACATTTATAATTAAGAATTTTAATGTAAGATATTAGAAACAATGAAATTCACTTATTTTAAAACCTTTGCACTTGAGAGGTGACTCTCATTCACCACTTAGTCCAATGTGATAGCTCGAGAGGTGATTGAAAATCATAATTTCATATCTCAAATTAGTCCATAATCGTGAGTCGGACTCCGTTTTCGGCGTTAGTTCGAAGTTGGCAGTCGTGTCAATAGGAATATCACTTTTACAGTTTGTGTGAAAGTTTGATTTTAACGGTATGAAAAAACTTTGCGTGATCAAATGAGAGAAAATTTTCATCCTATTCGTGATCGAGCTTTTACTTCGACTTCTAGGATGAAATTCGATCGAATGGAAAGCTACATGTTACTCTAACGGGAGTTAGGAAGGATTGCAAGATTCGCTCTCAGTGAAAAAATCTCGGCGAAAGACACCAAACAATATATTACTATGGCTTGTACTTGTACCGACAAGTCAGAATACATTTTGGCAATTGTTTTACCATACCATACAAAGGAAAAATACACAACTCAATATTTAACAAATTTTCTTCTTTCTGATTTAAGAAAAAAACATTGGAATAAAATTGTTTTATATGTAATTTGTTGGTAAAATCAGTAAAATACTATAAAACCACTCACGTATACAGATGTACAGGCCAAACCGTGTCGGATACAACTTTTTGTCAGATAATCAAACTTTCTTAAAATAATACCAAAGGCAGTTAATGGGGGTCACGGGGGCGGAAAGCGAGTTTTAAGCTCTCAGAAATTCATCGAGTATATGGAAAATTGTCTCGAGTTGTTGATTCGTCCAAGCGAAAAGGGCCTCGAGTGCAAAGGATTAATACTCTCAATCTAAAACAATCCAAAGTTTTAAATATTTTAATTTTTTATTGTAAGGTGAGTACAATGAACAAGAGGTAAGTTAGTTTAATATTTTTTTTTGAGAGAAGATTAATTATACTATATAACACATAATTTAAATTTATATTGTGAAGTTATTTTGTTTTAAATGTATGTTATAAATATTTGTCTAAAGTAATTTTACATATATAATATTTATAGTATATAACATAATCTCATCGTTAGATTGTGACGTTCCACACACCTACTCTTTTCCATGTTTCATTTGTTTCTTCTCACAATTCTCTTTTACAATATTAATGTAATTTCATACGTAACTTTTTCTTCGACTGTTACTGCTTCAATTCGTGACGAACTGCTTACAAAGAGCAACATATGAAAGTGACTCTTATGCGCTATGAATTCTATTTTTGATAAAGCACGTATTGTTAACATTCCTCCGATCCAAGGTCATGCTTTAGAATGTGTAATTTAATCAAAATAAAATACTTTTTTTGCGATATTGTTTCCATTAATTGATCTCACATTTCCAAATTCAGTCATTTCAAGGTTTCAGGAAACTCACTGATGTTAGCTATAATACCATCAAATTTAAAATACACAATATTATTTTAAAAAGTTAAAGTTACCTTATTTTAAAAAGCCAAATCAACCTTGAAATTTTATTGAACAAAAGTTTGTTGAAAGCAGAAGCTTTCTTTGTGATTTTTTTTGTAATTGGAGCTACAGGTGATTTAAAATTGATTAACACTTATTGGAAGTATTTTTTATCACACGATCAAAAGTATCTGAAGAATCATGTCTACACTTTGTACGTTAGATTGATGATTAAATCCACGTCAGTTCCTTTTCAAGTATTTTACTGAATAAATATTGTAGTTAAATTAAATGTAATGTACTGTTGTTCATATTTTTCTTCCATTAGAACGGTTCC
Source organism: Megachile ligniseca (assembly GCA_945859555.1). Taxonomy (NCBI): domain Eukaryota; kingdom Metazoa; phylum Arthropoda; class Insecta; order Hymenoptera; family Megachilidae; genus Megachile; species Megachile ligniseca. The sequence continues at coordinate 2,053,332 of OX243777.1, forward strand.
ACTGTTGGTTAAAAAAGAGAAAATGAACGAGAAATAAGAAATAGCACCTGTTTAGTCACGCCTGAACTAACGGCGGTAAGCGATTCTGCAATAGGTACTACAAATTTGGCGAACACGATCATTAAAGAGCTAAATGGTGCAATTCTTTTACATTCACTTTACTATCATTTCTATCGATCTTATTCTAACAACCTTTAAGGAACTTATTCAACGACGACACCGACCGGAGTTTATATTTAGCCGAAATCGTTGCGTCAAAATGATGAAACTTTTGAAAAGTGTAATCGAAAAATTGTTTAATTCATTAATTATGCATTTTGTATTGTAAGAAATAAATCGTTTTAAAAGTATAACACTTTTACTGTAATTGACACATAGGGTAACGTATACAAATTTGACCACAATACTGTGATTGACCCTTTTCCTGAAAAAATAGAAAACATAGTATGTACAATTTTTTTTTAGCATAATAAAATAGAATTATATTTCGATGACCCAGATATTTTTGTTTCGAATACAATTATATTTTATTTTGACCCACGTGTTGTAACTGCATATATAAATTGGAAACATTATAAGGCTTCCAACTTTATAAAATCGACATAACTTGATCTAAAAATCGTAACGCAGCAGCCAATGATTTTTGCATATTTTCAATTAATGATAACTGTAGTTATCAGTTAGTCATGCAGTTACCTGAATAATTGAATAAACAATTCTGAATAGACAATTATGAATAGACAATTATGAAGTACTTCTAGCAAGAGAATTGAATACTAAAAAAAAAAGAAAAACAAAACAAAACGAAACATCTAAATACTAAAATTACTGAACTATAAATTCAAATAAGTAAATCCGATTGGCAGAATGTGTGAAAGGTCAAAATACAAGGCATTGTTTAAATACAAATCGAGGATAATCATTTTGAGCATTTTCTACAAAGATAAGCTCTCATCGATTATTGAAACACAAAAGTGATGATTATTCCGAAACAAGATCAAATTGGATACCTGTTTATACTTTTTTTGTTTTCTGAAGTGGATCACATATGTTATGAAACACTCTTAATTTAATCAATTCAAGGATTAATACTAATATTCTGAATATATTAATTGTATTTGTAGCGTTAGCATAGCATTAGCAATAAATGTGATAATGGTTGTATACAATTTCCTTCGATATTAGATATTAAATGAATGAGAGAGCAGATTGGCAAATATATCATTTTTTTAATTATTAATGAGACAGCTTGATACATACCAAAATATTTTGAATATCGATGAAATATTGACGAAAATAGAAATTTCTTCTGGGTGGACGTAACTGAAAATCAACTTTGAGATACTTTAATTGTTAATGCTTATAATTTAAATACCCGTGCAATGTCTATAGGTGGTAATTAGGTACTTTATTCATTAAATTAAATACCACTTTAAGGATTCCCGTACTATTTACTAATACTCAGTTAAACAAATACTCGTACACAAAAAAAGATATAACAATGTTTTTCAAAATATGCAGAAAATCAAAATATTATAAGTTGGATGCTGTTTATATAAGATCATTTTGTATTAATTGAGGTTATAGACCTACGACCTACGATAATTAAATCTGCACAGACTACTTGTTCAAAAGAATTAAAATATTTAGGGGCATTTTGCGGTTAAAATTTTCAGTATTATCAACGTTTACAAATACTTGTATTGTGTATTATTTGTGGCTATCACATGACTAACATAAATGTGTTAAAATTGATTTTTCGATGTATTACGTGTAATCATAGTATTCAATTGAAGTATTTTTTTGGATCCTAAAAATATTTGTTATATGTATAAAACAATATATGTTACATTCTGCACCAAACTTAATTGACCTTCTTGGCAAATAAAATAAGTAGTTATTTTCACAGGAGCTGAATGTAATGTTTGTAAGAATGTGAAAATGAACAAAGATTTGCACAGGTACGTACTGTTATTTAAGCAAATGGTAAAATGTAAAAGCAAAAGTTACCCCTTGATACTCGGAAGGTGATTTACACTCATTATTCGGTAAAATGAAATAAATTTAAATAAATATTCTTTATCTAAATTTATAGTGTATTGCTTGTAATGTATAAACATAGCAAAACATACAACAATGGCAATCGATAATAAAATATTACTAATTTCGAAAAAAGTTCATTAAACTTTACAAGCAGAAAATTTTGCAGTTGCTATCCATCAAACATAAAAACATTAAGCCTATTTAGGTTTATTATATTGAAACAAACAGAAGAATAATTAATACGTCGAATTCGTCGAGACAATGGTCAAAATGGTACAGTGGCCACCTACTGTCAACAAATATTGAACCTACGAGGCAAATACAGTTTGATAATAAATATTGACAACATTGCCGACATTGTATTGACAATATATATATTGACTGTCTGAGGGCTCTTTCAGTGAAGGCTTTTCAGGTGACTATGTATCGCAAACAGATCAGGAACGGTAGACGAGCCGGCGATTCCTAGAAAGAACGATTCGTACCCTGTTCACGAACACCAGCGGAGACGCGCCTTTACAGTCCCGTAGATCGACAGCAAAAGAGTTAATGCTCATCAGACCGACAAGCTCGCGTGTCGCGTGTTCGGAATAAACGCGTGAAAAAGCGTGACGAACGGTATGGACATCGGCATGCGTTCGCGTCTTGCAACAGGCAGCAGGCCACGCATGCAGATGAACTCGCGGGCTACGTCGATAGCAACGGCAGGCAGGGGTTCCGTCGATTGAAAAAGGGACAGCCGATAACAGCGCGAAGGGTAGATGAAATGGGGGTTCGTTTACCCCTGGAAGAGTCACCCTGTCCTCATCGATCCTCATCCTCTGCCTTCTCTACGGGCGTCTCCTCTTTCCACCCTCTTGTTTCTCCCTCTCTCGCACCGTCACTACCATCCTCGTAGCTCCTCGCCCTATGTATTTTCACTACCACCCACGCGATCCTATCCTCTCTCTGTCCCACAGGCCGACTCTCCGACTTCTTGCCTCTCGTCCCGCGCCTCTCTCTCTTTTCCTCTTGTCCGACACTCCCGTCAGCATCGCGAAGAAATTCACTTTCGCGAAAAAAAAAAACGAACCCGCGAAAAATCGATGCTGGCCGCCTATTGGCCACGTAGCCGGTAGATCGTGACCGCATTGGCGCTCGCGGCCTCGCGGGCGTGGCTTAAAGATGAGCTCTCGCTATGTCATCGCTTATATTGATCCTATACTCGGGCCAGCCGGTGGAGAACGACGTGGGCACACACCGACGTTGATCCACATGCACGTCGTGTTACGCGGCCCACGTTCCATCGCGAGCTGATCCCTGCACGCGCGGCCGAGCACACGTCCATTTCCGTTTCCACGCTTATCCGCTCGCGTTAAGGCCGTATCGTGGCCTTAACGCGTTCGCCGCCGATCGCGTCGGATGTGGTCTTGGCGATATGCGTACTTGGATCCGCGTCACACTTGTCAGTTTAACCCCTTGCCGTAATTTGACGACTCTGACTCGTCACACACTCACGGTTCAATCGTGATAAATCTCGCTCGAATGTTGTCGGAAAACTCTATAGTTGTAAATAACGCCAGTTGGACGACATATTCTCTAACTGAAATGTATGTACTGTTTAGGAGTGGGGAGTCTTCGTGATCGGTCAGCACGCGTTCGATGGCGATATATTACTGTCCATTTTGTTCATCTCTAATTTCCAAATCGATCAAATGATCGTGCCACAAGTTTGTTATTATAAGTTATACAATTTGTTAAAGTTTTTTGTGAAATCTACATTGATTTTCATTGAGATGAGAAATGTGTGTACCAATTTATGTTTTGTCGTTTGTTTATTTATTTTTCAGCTTTATTTTTAATATCAAAGTATGTATACATTATACATAAATAAAAATTAAGCTGAAGAATAATTGTGTAAATTACTTTATCCTTTATCCTCTAGCGTCAAGAACAAAGGTACTTAATCTCTTATTTTCATCTTTTAATCTGTTAATGTATGTTGTTGTTTTAACATGAAGAGCCCTTGAAGGTTGCTTTTGTTTGCTTTTCCAGTAAATAATTACTTTAACTGAATTTGCAGCACTGACCACCGATGACCACCATAGCAGACAACGTGTTAATTATAATTATGATTTATTCCGTTCTTGACTTTCCCGATTCGCTTTTCTTTCTTTTCATCTTAATCGTAACAAATGCTGTGAGTATTTTTACTATGATTCAATTTGAAGTTTAAATCCAATTATAATTTGTATAATCAAGTATAGCTGAATACAAAATAAAGTTAACATTTTAACTTTTTTTTATTTATTTTAACCTTTTGCAGTCGAATATCGTCATACAAGCAATATTACATTTGTATTCACTAAGTTGAATATTGTCGCAAATATAAATTCATTATCTAAACTGTCATTGGGTGTATTTTTCTATTTGGCAATACTGTGTTTGTTAATTTAAAATTTGATTGTTAATTTAAAACCGTTACCTTTTTGTTCTTCGAAAAAATATTAAAACAGAAATTCCATTAAACAAAGTTCATTAAATAATTAATTTAATTCCATTAAACAAATTTTTATTTTTCAATTAAAATCGTATTTATAATGCCTAATATTGTTTTATACAAAAAGATATATTCGTCATAGCAACAAATGCACTTGAAAAAGTCCTCGACCGCAAAGTGTCAATATTGCATCTATGAATAATGAATAGTTCTAATTAACCCATCTGATGAATAAATCACACGGCAAAGTGTTAAGGATATATTAGATCTATTTTAAAATGCAACGAAATTAACGAAACTTTGAGAAATTGTTCTCTGTGACTTCATAAAGCACCACAAACAGTTTCAAATGGATTCAGTGACCCGTTCATGAGTCAGTGAATTATTTTTCACTGATTTCGCACGAGCTAAAAATGATGGATCATAGATTACTTTAAATTACAGAAATTATTAGTATATTTTAATTACTTTATATTTCATCCAAATAAGTTATCACTTATTTTTGTACTTTATTGCAAATGTAAACGTAAATTCTTTCGACAATTCGTAAATTTTGCGTTAAGTACAGTTGGTAAAAAGATATTGAAATAACGGAACAATTTTATTCAGATTCTTTATCTACATAATTTAAAGTGATTATAAAATATTTGCAAAAGTTCATTAATTTCCACTAAATAACTTTTGTGAAGTTAGTGATGAATTGATAAAACTTATGTGATTTACACGGTAAGTAAGTGAAAAACGTAGTAGAACGTTTTAGTAAACGTAGTAGCACGTGATAACATCTATTTACGAAAGTATGGCTTTTATACTTTTAGTCATGTTTTTGGATATACTTCCGAATGACCCCCATCGAGTTGAGTGCCGAAATTTTGTATGCATATACAACTTTTCATGAGAATTCCATGTCTGTTTTCAAAATCAACGGGTTTCCTACGGTTTGCGAGAGGATTTTAATGTCTGAATTGCTTATATAATTGTTCATTGAAACACTAATGCAAAAATGAAATACACATATCAAAACCTGACCTAACTTAACCTAACTTAATCTAACCTAACCTACCCTAACCTAACGCCATTAACACGTCGAGCGCGACGCCGATTTTGCTATGCTTTCCGCTTGATCGGCAGCGAGCGAATACTTGGCGGCGAGCACGATATTTGTGATGGGGAGAATAAACAGGTCTACTTCGTTTTACTTTAATATGTTCCTTTCGAACTGGGACAATGATGCTGCTACAAATAGAACTGTATACACACTTCAAAAAATAGAAGGAAAGGTGCATAAAAGGCGCTCATCGTGTTAATATTGGAAAGAACTTGAAATGTGAATATCTCGCGAACCGTACGAGACCCGTTGATTTTGAAAACAGATATGGAATTCTCGGAAAAGTTGTATATGCACACAAAATTTCAGCACTCAACTCGATGGGGGTCATTCGGAAGTACAGCCATGTTTTTTTTTTAAATTAGTATAAATTTGGTACGTATACATGTTATCTTTTTAAACAGATGATTTAAATAATTTAAAAGAGAATGTTTAAAAAAGTATTATAATTAAGTACATTATCTATTCCAATAGTTATACTCCGTAAATAAACTTTTTCATTAATATACCAAATGTATTTAGTCAAAACGATAAACAGTGTTAATAATTTTCATAAACTTTTATATTTCGAAGCTAGATTCAGAATAAATATACACGACCAAAAGTTTAGTTTTCAGCGACTCAAAATGAACAAATAATGCGATTTAATTCCCTTTTGTAAGTAGCTATATTTGCATTTCGAAAAATGACTTTTATATAATCGTCGAAGAACTTATTTACCAATCGCAAATAAAATTTCTTTTATAAATTGCTTTCTAAATAATTATAAATGCATTATAAATTTATAAAATTTCTTTTATAAATAACGAAACTGTGAGTTTAAATATTTTATGAACCAGAAAAGATAGAAATCGAAAATTTAGAAATATATTTTTGGTTGTAATGTACTGTAAATAAAGAGAAATTTCGAATATAGATAAGAAGTTTCAAGTTTCTAGACAACTTTAGTACAAAGATATGGCGGACACAATGGCCGTTATATTGAAAATGGCAGTATTCGTCACATGGAGTCTATTAAGTTTTCAAACACGATACATACAAGTTGTTTCATTGAAAATTTCTGATATCTAAATTATCTTGAAAGATGCTGAGTAGTATATGTTGGTCATAGGTGTTTAATATTTGACATTACAAAAAATGATGTCAACTTGATACATGGGCTGTGGAGAACAACTTTTTCTGTAAATACAAATTTCAGATTTCCAAATCTCCAAATTACAAAATTGTCAAATTAACAAAGACCAAATTTCCAAATTTCCAAATTACCAAATTTTCAAACTTCCAAAATTCCAAGTTATCAAATTACCAAATTATCAAACTGCTAAATTACAAATTGCCAAATTTCCAAATTACCAAATTTCTAATTTACCAAATTTTCAAAATTCCAAGTTATCAAACTACCAAATTTTTAAACTTCCAAATGACCAAATGACCAAATGACCAAATTTCTAATTTACCAAATTGTTAAATTCCAAGTTATCAAACTACCAAATTTCCAAATTTTCAAACTTTCAAAATTCCAAGTTATCAAATTACCAAATTATCAAACTGCTAAATTACAAATTGCCATATTTTCAAACTTCCAAATTACCAAATTATCAAATTTCCGAATTTTCGAATTTCCGAATTATCAAATCCCTAAATTTAAAAATTTCCAAAATTCTTACCTAAGAATTTTATTTTTTCGAAAATCCAATTTTCAAATTTTTGAACTTCGAAGTTTCGAAATTTGAGACTTTTAAATTTCCGAATTCCCAAATACCAAAATTTGTAAACTCCAAAATCGTGAAAAATGCATTCCTTCGTCCCTGTGTACGGAGAAATTATACATGAGTATACATATAACTGGATGAACAATGTAATCAACATGTAGATATCGTTTGATTTGAATTCAATATTGACAATCATTATCTGTAATAATAAAAAGTAAGATATCTGAAAGCAACATAAGTGCATTCTCATGAAATTTATCAAATCGAATGAATATACAAACACGTAACATTGCTACCCATCTACTGAAATATCATAGATTAATACATTATCGGTAAATTGTTCTATATACATATATCAATGTTGATCGTATGGAAACAAATCTCGGATAACGTTTTCTGATGATAGCTGAATCTTTTATTCACTCTTGAATATCGAATCGAGGGATTTCAAGGTCGATAGTCTCGAAGAATGCATGAGGGAACCGCGTGATTAATTTATCAACTAGAATCTCCCTCTTCATTATGAACGACACATATATTTGGGTTAATGGTGCCAGCTGGTTTGAAGCCAGAATAGTTTATGTGGTACATGTGTGGTAAGAACCAAGTACATGCTTGTGTCTTCATGCAGTTCCTTTGCATTTTACATAATGAAGATGTATCTTTTAGGATATAGCTAAGATTTTAAAAACTGATGCAGGAATGAAAATCTTGCAAATCCTTATGATTCAACAATAGGTAGATACTGTTACAAGTAGAAATTTTATAAATCAAAATTAATTTAGGCTTTAATTATTGTCTTTGTCTGAATTTGTTAAGAGGATAACAAGTTTCTCATAGTTACTTTTGTAAGAATTTATCCTTAGTTATTTTATTCAAATGTTTGCAATGTGCGTGTATTAATAACTTTTATTTATTATTGTATAATTGGTAATTACATAGATGAGGGCATATATTATATTCAAGAATCTTAATGTATGTTACTAATTGTAAGTAATTATATGCTTACCTATAAGTAATTGCTACCTACGTGTAGTTTTGATATCGATATATACACTATTATTATTATGAATAATTATTTTAATAATCAATACTTTTCATATTTTCCTTTGAAGAACAATACAATTTTTGTTGAGTTGAAAATTTATAATAATTATGAATTCGTGTTTGTTATTAAAAAAGGAGGAAGTATAATGTCATTAGAAATTTGGAAAATCGAAACAACTTCGGTATTAACGTTACAATTACTTGGTAATTTGGTGGCTAATGACATCTATGGACGAACCGTAATTGTGACATTTTTAACTCAATCTGCAAGAAAGTATTGATTTAGAAAAGTTTTTCAGAAATTACTCGATTGATGTAGTCCTAGTTAAAATACGTAAAAACTCTAGAGTAAATCATTTAATCTAATTTCATATTAATCCTATGGTTACATGTCAATTTTATAAACTTTTTGACGATACAAAATATAATTTGAAAAGTTAGATTTTAAGACCCTGTTGCTAACTCGAATATTTCAGATATTGAAATTTTAAAGTTTATAAATTTCTCGTTGACGTACAGTGTTATTTGTCCCCATTCTTTGTCGTATTTCTTTTATTTGTTCTAAATAAACCAGTATTTTAAATATGTTGCACTTCCTCTATGTATATTTCTTGAATTGAACAGGACTGATTTTCAAGCACGGAATATAGTAAGAACTGTTTAAAATTTATATTACAAAGGAATAGATTGAGTTTCCTTTCGACTTTCCAGTTGTCGCTGTATTTAAATACGGCGCGCAATCAATTTTGGAACTTTTGAAGGTGGACGGAAGGGGTGGCAAAAAACAGGAGCGTGAGTTATATCGTGACTGTTTTGATGGATTAATTCGTGAACCGAACGGAAAGCTGCAAAGACCGACTTCGGCGTTGGGTTGGTTTCATTTTTCTAGTTAGCCGTGGAACTATTGAAAAACGACTCGTCGGTATGTTTGTTGATTCTTCGAATTCGACTATTGTTCTCCGATAATTGTAGCGCAACCTTTTCTGCATATAACAGAATATTACAGAAACAGAGAATTTGTTTATAGAGGTATTTACAAGTTTTGCATTCATCCTATTACAGATTATATTTATCTCTTTATAATTCAAATTAACCCTTTGCAGGTCTTATTCATTTCATCCCAAATCAAATTCATCCTTCTGCATTTCAAGTTTTTCTACATATGTGTTTTCATAGGGTTTAACAAAAAAATATCCGATTTAAAGTTATTTCGAAAGGAAAATTTCATTGCATCTATGTAATAATATTTAAATAGGGAGTAACATAACATGATTATTTAACATAAAATATATTTATACATATACACATAAAATCATATTCAACATAGATTATATTCTCATAGATTATGCTAATCTATAAGAGTGATAATTGTAACAACAATTCATAACATCCATTACGTCTCCATAGTTTAACGAAGCAGTCAAAATATTTCTTGCACAGAATTTAATTTTTGAGATAACTTCTTTAATAAGATTCATCATTGGAGAATATGATGGTAGAAATAATAAACTATGGTTTGTCTGATTAAAAAAGTCACGCACTTCCTGTATTCTGTAGAGCCTTATATTATTAAAAACTAGTCACACTTCTGCCAGATTATGTTCCTTTAATTTCTGCAGCATCTTAAAAAAAAAATTCGCAAAAATATTTGAGGTAACAGAACGTGCAATTATTTGATGCCATTATTGCATGAATAATTTATTCAACTTATTGTAGTACCTAAAGAAACATTTCGTCCCCTAACTAATGGCATCACCACATGAGATGTAGTATTCTTTTGTACACCGAAGATGATAATGAAATCTGATTTAATAACTAATATTATTTTTTGTGTCGCTTCCGAGGCAGGTTCCAAAGCTTTACAATTCTTCCGAATGGCACTAAAATAGATATACATTTAATTACCTTTTGGTATAGTATTTTACAATTGATGCAATTACATACATTACCATTAAAATGTGAATTATTTGTTGATAAAGCACTTAAGATATTTACTCATAATTTGCTCATCTGACTAATTTGAATCACCCAAAATAAAAATGTAAAAAACGGAAGAGAAGAGAAAGCAAGTTATTGATGTCACGTTCACGCTCTTTTCACAAGTCCCTTTTGAAGAATCCCGTGACCTTATGGGGTCCCATACACATCGATTACCGACCATGTGCGCCTTAGTCACGGTGGCATATGGGTAAGTCATGAAGCCACTAGGTGGTCCTCAGTATATTACTCTACCTGTCGCCATCCGTTCCTTATGGGGGGTTGAACTCACGGCTATTTGTATGACAACAAGAGCTGTTTTTATACTGCCCCATACCAGTCATCGGTGACCTGCAATTACTGTAAACTCTACTAGAGGAGCTGTGCTACCTGTATATTTATTTATTTTTAATTCAACAGTTAATGTGATTACGTTTAAATTGAAGTGTTATTTTGTGAATAAAATATAAATAAAAATCAGGTCCTCAGAATGAAGGATATTTGATATTGGATATTGCAAATATGTTTACCTTAATTACTAATAATTACGGTTATTATTGTAATAATTTGCATAGAATAAATATTATAATTTTTTAAATAGTTTCACTTTCTGTAAGAATTGACTATAATACTAGCACTAATTAATATTAATTTTATAATACTAATTTATTTAATGCATTAACGTAAAGATTAAAAAATATAAGACTACAAATATGTGGAATAAATAAATTATACGCGCAAAATATGTAATGTAACAAATATTTTCGTATATTTTATAGTTATTATTAAATCACTTTAAATGACGTTAGAGTTATAATCAAATTTTATTTTCTACGTAATTAATTTTAGCTTAATTTTTTATTTAACGGAATTTATTTAATCAGTTTTTGGTTGACAGCGTTAAGAGATATCAATAGTTTGTTCTTACATGGACTTTTTGATATTTTGTTCTGTCATGATAATTGGTAATAAATCAATTACTGAAATATTATTAGTTGATGCGTTGATGTTAATAAATACTCATGCATGAATATTATTTTTTAATCGAATTATTATTAAATAAAAAGGATCTTGGTATTAAAAACAAAGAATTTCAATCAAATTGTATTTCAAGGTATTCACATTACTCGTTATAATATAGAAATTATTATGATAAAAGTGGCATAGGTTATTGAAAATTATATGATTCTACGTTCACGTCGCAATATACTTATTCAGAAGCTAAGTGAATTATTGTATGCATTAATACTTGAGCAAAATTTAATTGATTTTATATTTATGCATTCATTTATATCATTAACATTTCAACATTTAGAGTACTGCTCATAATTTTACTTGAAAACTGCAAAGGTATAAGTATTAGAACTCACCTGAAACGTACACCAGCCTGATGAGCCAAGTATGATATAATATCTAATCTGTAAAATCTAATTTTACTTGATTACGATAATATAAAAGATACTAAACTTATATTAAAATGTAATTGTACTAATATGGTTATTAATGATACTTGTTACATAAATATGTTTTTTTATTATTATTATTGGTAATTGCTTTTATTATATTAAACTACTTATTTGTTTACTTCATATAAATAATTGTCAATGAAAATATATGTAGATTGTTGTTATATATAATATTTATTGCTTTTTAATATATATAAGGAATTATAATTTTAAAATACGTAAATTGTTCTATTAATTAGAATGAAATAGAACTGTAATATGACAATAACATCGGAGAACGTTATATCAACTGGGGGTATAGCTCAGTGGTAGAGCATTCGACTGCAGATCGAGAGGTCCCCGGTTCAAACCCGGGTGCCCCCTTTCCCTTACTTTTTGTATTTTTTTCCTACTACCTTTTACGCACTTTATTTTCCGAATATAATCAATATTTTTGGTACCACATCTCCCACTTTTCAGACATGTATAATGAATTCTTACATATAACTTATTTTAAATACCCCCCACTTATTTTATTGGAAATCATTTTACATTATAAACTACAAAGAATTTTGATAAATTGCCCCCTTTCCTTACTTCTTCATTTTTCTATTTAATTATTTTACGCATATTGTACCATATCATTCATCAATGCTTTAAGTGTCATTTTTCCCATCTCTAAGATGAATTTCTATATAGAACTGCAATTTATCGTACCGGAAATCATTTTTCATTATAAATTATAAACAATTTTGCCATATTGCCACCCTTCCTTTATTTTTTCATTGTTGTCTGTTGTTTTACGTATTTTATATTCCCCTATGATTCATCAATACTTTTAGTATCATATTTCTCATTTCTAAAATATTTACAATAAATTTTTGCATGGGTCTGCAACTTATTTTATTGGAAATGATTTCACTAAATGTGATTTTACTAAATCATAATTTTACTAAACGATTTTATTAAATGTGGGAAAATTAGTCTAATAAAAATTAATTGAATATAACAGAAATTGGTTACTAGATTTATCAAAAATAAAATTATTAACTACAAAAATTGTTCATGATTTTAAGGCGACACTCAAATTGTTGATAAATATATTGACTGTAGAAAATGATCTTAGCAAAATGATCAATTTGAAATAAAAATACAAAGGTATATACTTCTGTGTAGATAAAAAGCTACATACACATTCATTTATAGTTGATAATTTATAGTTGAATGTACATTGATATCTAATTTGGCTAGTGTTAAAGACACAAATTATGTTTCACGTATAAAATATTTAGTATCTCTGTACTGACCAGTTCATTCAACTTATTAAGCTTTGAAATTATTTATGTATTTTATTAACTCAATTTAACATCGTTGACGTTACCTAAATAATATTGTCGGTATAATTTCCCAAAATACAGTAAAACTATTAATCAAAATCAAAATTAATTGCCATAAAATCGAAACATTTTAAAAATAAGAATAACGGTAATTAAATTACTTGAAACACACATTTAAATGATTGGATAATAAGCATGTACACAACATTTCAAATTTATTTTATTTTGTAAACTCCTATGCAAATAATAATGAAGGAAATAATTTTATTTCGCGTAATGCTAACGTCAGTGTAGCAAACCATGAAAATCTCAAGGGAGGGTTAGATGTCTCAAGATTTAAAATTTTTATTTTTTTCATGACGAAACTTGTAAAGATTACTGGTAATTCATTCTTTCCTTAACAATTAATTACATTCTGCTATTAAACGTATATCTATTTATTTATTTATTTATATTTGTTATAACGTCATCAGAGAACGTTTAAAATATGTTCATAGAAGTTACAAATTTGATTTATTTATAATGAAGCAGCTAATGACAGCTTAAAAGAAATAATCATTAATTTGTCTAACGGATAAAACGTTTAACTGATATAGCAATACTTTGCTGCAAAAATCTACAAGTAGAGTATTCTGTTATTTTAATACATTTTATATTACGTACAATACGTATTCATGTCTTTTTAGTGACAATTTTTCATATAGTCTATGTTACTTTATTATATTAAAGATATGCTGAAATGTCCAATATTTTTCATTTAATTTTCCTTTTTAATACGTTGAATATTTCAGTAAAAATGAACGAATCGATCGCTTGCGCAAATATTACATATCCACGTTGTTGAAAAATCCAATAATCAACAGTAATATTATTACTAATGATATAATTAATAATTACATATTAATAATATTAGTAACCGTACGTCTGATAATAATATTAAAAATATACTAATGATAATAGTAATAAGAACTGAAACAATACCAATAACTCTCTTAACTACAATATAAGTCAGAGTAATAATTTTCAATTTCGTTGTCAAATACCAATAAAAATTGATAATTGTATATATTAGTAATAATTGAAAATTAAATAACAGTACATAATAAAAAATTCAGATCTATGGAGCCAACAAAAAGAATGTACAATTGCGTATTCTTAATTAACTCTATGTGTGCACTTGCCTGATTATCCGTCTTTGAATGTTATGTTATCCCTAGATTTACAAGCATTTAATAACCACTTACATTTAAATTAAAACGAAACTATAAAAATAACTGAATAATAGATAATACGTAAATTAGCTTATACAATGATTTCATTATCTCGACGAAGGTTAATATACATTTCAACAAAAGTTTCTTAACCTCCTTAAGCTACAATTTTGTAGGCATGCATAAATAACTAATTATTACCACAATGTGAAGATGAATAAAGAAAATTATAAATTAAGCACGTTTTGTTTTCATCGATTCTTGATTGTGAAGGTTATAAGTGGAAGTGAACCCAAAATTCAATTGCGATGAAAATACAAGTCTGGTTTATCACGTATAAATTTTAGAGTGCGCCACGAGTGTGACACGATATTGTAGGACAAAGGGTTAACAATTTTCGTAATTGAAAGTAGAAAATGTAAAATTCGTCGTTTTGACGGGTTCTGTAATTACAGTATTGTTCGTTAACTTGAAGTGGTAAATATTGATAAAAAAATGTAAAATGTAAGTAAAATATTGTACTTTATTCTTTTTTTATTTTCTGAGTATCAGAAAATATGAAACCAGTACGAGCTTAAATCTCTTATGTGCATACTCTTAGCCTCTCTCCTAAAGTGGAGATACTGGTAGAGTAATGACTAAATACTTTCATGCAAGTAGCTGCAAGATCATTTGTTTTTTCGTAAAAATTTGATAACGTGAGTGAAGCAATGTACGTTGCATCGTTGTAAAAATAGAGGGGTCATCGATCAATTCTCAAGATCACCTAATCACACTGGATGAGTGTTCCAAGCCAGAACCACCTGCTCCAGCAGTGAACGTTAAATCCGTAAGCCCCGTTTCGGTAGAATCCGTGAAATGCCCATCATGCTACGGATGATTAGGCCAATTGGCCAATGTCCAAATGAAATGTATATCCGGCATAAGTTTCTCCATTTGACCCGTTTGTCGTATTTACGTTCGTGCACCCTCCTATATCACCATGCGTTACTGGTAACTGCTACGCGTATAGTGTTCTGTGAAAAACGGATCGAAGGAAGACGAACAGAATGCCAGCAAATTTTATTGCGTGGACAGATTGAAATTATAGATGTGTGCAATATTGATGATATATGCGTGTAGACGGGTTATAATTCAGGATGGACAGAAGCGAAATTTATTCTGAAGTAAATTTTGATAGAAATTGCACGATTTTGGGCGAAAAACGAGTGTAGGTGTAAGACATTTACTGTTTTTAATAATGTTTTTTCAGGTGCTTTCCGATTATTTTTATTAAATGTATATTTATGTCTGAAAAAGAAACTAAATAAATTAATTGTTAACTAATTTCGGTAAGAAATCGTTAAATTTACTTTTACAATATGGTTCGGACAAACTATTTTAAATAAATTTCATGATACTCGTAATATAAATTGTAATATCTTCTATTAATTTTAGATTCACTTTTATCTACGATGTATTAATTAGTGAAATTTGAAAAAATTTGTGAATTTTAAAATGAAAGAATTTACTTTATTCGCTTATGAAATATTCACGGTTTTCAGTCCGTAGCAAACACTATACATATAAAGAATAGTAAATCCTTCCAAATCGCCATTTCCCATAAGGAAACCCGTATCGAGAGCGCGGAAGTATACATAGATACATGTAATCAGTAATTAGTTTTATTAATTAAACTATCGCTACTGCTGAACAAGTACCGTATTCTAACATATGTATAAGGACAATTTTATCGTGACAAACGAAATTTATTACAATATTTTTAGACAATATTCTTATCTACCTTTAACTGTGACTGTGTTACAATGTTAAAAACCAAACAAATCCTACTTTAAGGAAGCTATACATATATGCAGCAGTTAATCCTACAGAAAGAAAGTTACATACCTTTCTGCTTTTTTTCGACACATCAGTCGTTGGATTAGACCAGTTAGATCGATCTACAGTGATTCACGCGATTGCTCATGACTGTACTAAGTTCGGGGTGGATCCCTAAGCTCCATGAATCGAAAGTATTCTATTCAGCACAGCACCGATCATTGGCAGCGATAATGGTGGATTAGCGCGGTGCCATCTGTCATTTGACTTACCCAGAATCGCGTAAAGGTAGCAATGATACCTCATACATTATCGGGGATCAAATAAACTTATACTAGTCCTTCAATTTATGCGATTTGTACGGGGTAAATTATAGCACTATTTGCGCGGTAGTTTTTATGCACGATTTTAATTTACGCGGCAAAAACATATTTTTTTTCAAGTTTTATAAGGAACGAGTGTATACGGTAATTTATTCGGCTATATTGAAATGTGTCATTACTGTATGATATAAGGATAAAAATACATTATGTGGTGCTGGTTTAATGAAATGTAGAAATATTAGAAATATTAGAAACATTAGAAGTATTAGAAGTATTAGAAATATTACAAAATTTAGAAAAACTTAATAAAAGTATTGAGAACAAATTATGCGAAAAAATTAACGTCGATAATGCAAATGTCGAACTTTCAAGTATCTCAAGCTATAAAGATAGCTTAAATAAAAAAAAAAAAAGCTATAAAGATACGTTTGTGCCAATTAAAAAAAAGGCTGATTGTTTTGAATGATAGTAGCGTTAGTGACAACGAATAAATTTTACTTTTGTTTTTTGAAATATCATTTTTTTGTCAAACTATCGGACATAAATATGTATTTCTAAAACTGATATGTACTAGTTTTTATTTCCAATATTTTTTCTTTTCTATAGACACACTTTATTTTCGTGATTTTTATTCACGTAAACTGAAACATATGTGAAACGGATATTCCGCGTAAATTGACGGATGGATGTGTTATGTGCTTGAATGACGTAGCGACGTTTTAGTTAACTTGATGTAGAGTAATTTTAAATTTGTATTCTTTTTTTTTTAAATTAATACAATTACTTTAAATATGACTTAATTAAATTTGTATATTAGGTATTAGATTAAAAATTAAATTTGTGATCTTTTCATGCATTTTTCATTGAACGACTATAACTCTATCGTAAAATGATTAAGAAAATGATTATAAATATTGCAAAAGATTATTTATACCAACAGTGTTTTTTATTGAAAATTGCTACTTGTCTTTTGATAAATAAGTCTGTGAGCTGTTGGGACTTGTGTGAAACTGGGACTTATGAGTTGTTGAATTAATCGTATATTTATTTTATTAATCACTTATTTTCTTTACAAAAATATAAAGAACACAAAATGTATATATTTACAACATTGTAAATGTCATTCGCTATCACATAAACTAAACTCTACTCTAAGCAATGATGATTTAAGTTAATACAAAGTAAAGTTATGATTATTCCCATTTACAGTTATACCGACACTGCAATTAAAGAGGAACATATTTCAAATTTAATTTAGTTCCAAATAAGTGCTGCCACCTAAAGAATAATAGACTCACGTAATTCTTTCAGTATATGCAAACACTTTAAAAAAATTCGTCCACAATTATTTAAACAGCTAAATATTTAAAAGAAAATGAAAACATATTTAATGAACAGAAGTCGGTGATTAGAAAGTGGGACATTAACATCAAACATTAAAGCATATTATTGTAAAATTACAGAATACGTATTTTTAAATAATGTTTCTCAGTTTAAATGCCTCGAGTTTCGATAAATTCATATTTTCGTACCAACGTATTTGTAAATTCACAACCCCTATATGGTTTGGAAGCATGGTACAACATGGAAGACCAACGCAAACAGTGGCTTACCACGTGCGATAGGTTCAAAGAGCAGGATCCTTGCTTCAACCACTAGCAAGGCGGTAACAAAGGGTCTTCGTCCCTGAGGGGTTTCTACGTTTTGTCCTCGGAGGATTGTCAGCCTCACCCCAGGCCAATATTCAGGGGCTGAACGTTTAAATTATTCATAAACAGTCGAGTGATTTGTAGAATATAACTTACTATTACGTGCTATAACGTCCCCGCTTTATTCGAATTCATCCTGACCAGTTCATATTTGACTCTTTGTCGCTGTCTACTTATGTAGAAAACAATTTCGTACATTTATAACGCGTCTACTTAAGAGGGATTTCTTGAGATATTAGACCTATTTCATAACATTTTATTTTATTTAACTTTCGGAAAATAAGTACTTTGTAATTAAAGCGATGCTCGAATACAAGGTTACATTAATTTATAATAATGTTATAATTATATGTGAAATTTAAAATATATTTTTATGTATGAATATATGTATATTTTATTATAACAGTACATATTGTATACATGAGAAGAAATATAGATGTTCCAGTTTTTTTTTTCGTAAAACTTCACCAGCTTATTCTATGAACAAAATTAGGACAAATATATTAATATATGTTTAAATATATTAAACAAGGGCTCTTGAATAGTTTACTATAAAGTTATTAAAAAATACGAAATGACGTCGAGTTTTTCAAATTTCTAGATTTCCGAATTTTTAAATTTCTAAATTCCTGTGTATTTAAATCTCTAGATCTCTAGATTTCTAAATGACTATATTTCTAGATTTTTAGAATCTTCGAATGTTTAAACACTTAATTATTCCAAAATTTCAATTTTGACACAAGTAAAGTGATACTACAGGGATTTTTCAATGCATCTATCAAACTCCGAATTAGTGCGAATAAACAGTGAAGAAGATCAAGGAAGTTTATAATTTTATTTACTCCCTTACCTTCCAGAAAGTAATGAAATATCAGTTTAACAGGATAATGTTTCTATTTATCGCAGAACAAGGATAGTAGAGGGTATAAGGATTACAGTACTCAAACATTCAAACGAGCGATATGTTCTCCGGATACAAATATCATAGAAATAATACAAAGTATCTCAGTATTTTACCGAATTGCTTACTGAAGCAAAAAATCAGATAACATTAAATAAGTTTTTTATTCAATATAAAAATGTGTAATAGATAATTATATAAATAATTGTACTCTTCACCCACATTTCTTTCATAGTTCCTTTCTATTGTTACGTACAATTTATTTCAGAATTAAGTATAAACTTTTTTACCTGAACCGCACACCTATTTCTAATAGAAACGTTATGGAAATAGCAAAATATAACGGCATATTCCTTATATCAATGAATTTAGATGTTCGTTATTAGTAAATATACTTCACTTCATATTTACTTATTTTAAAATTTAACTAATAAGTGGCATCTGAAGTTCACTTTGATCAAAAGTGCACAAAACCTTATTTTTTTACGTTTCCTAAAAGCTGGTCAACTACTGATACCTTTACCTTAATTACCTTTGAGATAATTTCATTTCGTTTGAAACGTATTTCGGTATATACATCTAGTAAAATAATACTATTCGTTATTTCGAGATGTTTATTCGATTTATTTTATTCGAAAATTATTTTAATGAATCTCGATTCTGCCGCAAATGAATTAAATTGATAAGACATCGATGCAATGATGTCTGCGTGGAAAGAATCGTTCACGACGCCAATTTAATTTTCCCTTTGTTCGCGATAGTCTCTTTGTTCAGAGGTAATTCAAGATGGAAACCAATTCAGAATTCTGCTGACCGAAGGTAACACGAAGGAGAAAAGTTTCCCGAAAGCCAAAAAGGAATGCACGATATAAAAGTTCCCAGACAGTTGTTCCTGAATTGCTTATCATCGTAGAATCAATCAGTCTTTGATTTTATATTTCGAAATTGTTTAATGTTAAAAACCATTAAATAGATAATATGTGAATGCATATCGTTCCTAACATCGTCTAAAAAATGCAACCCGTTTAATAATAATTTTGTAAGTATGCAAATGTTTTAATAATTCAAATTGAAATTTAGCAAATAAAATTTAAAGATTTGGCAGTTACAATTAAACAATTGTTATATAATTTTAATTTGAACATCGCAAAATTGTAAAATTGCAAATTGAAAAATATTAATTTAAATTAAAATCAACTTTTTAATTTATGATTAATTTTTTATTACTAGTTTTTATTTGTACGTTTTTTAATCACATTTCTTAAATTTTAATTCTGAAAACTTTGATAATCATCAAATTTTTATTTTTATTTTACTATAATTTGTAAATTTGTAAATCTAATATTTAAAATTGTTTAGGTATTAATTGTTAAATCTTTATTTCTAAATTTCTAAATATCAATTTCTTAGTATTAATTTTCATGTTCCTTATTCTTAAATCACATTTTTTAAATTTTGGTTCCTAAATTTCTAGATATTAATTTTTTAATATTATTGTAATTTATAAACATCCATAACTAATTTATAAAAATGTGAGCTATTAATCGTTGGATCTTAATATTATTAATATTTGAAATATTAAGTTTTAAATTTATGTGCTTGCACTTGCGAATATCTTTTTTTTATTAGTTTTTAAATTTCCTTATAATTCACAAATTTCTAAATCTCATATAATACAAATTTTTATATATTCAGTTTTAATTCCTGAATTTCTACGTATCAATTTTTCAATTATATTTTTTAAACCATTATTTAATTTCAATTGTTAAATTCTAAATTTAATTTTAATTTAAATTCGTTAAAAAATGTATAAAATTTAAAGAATTGAAACAATTAAAATGTAAATTATGACAATTAGAAATTATGTAGAATATTTAATTTTCTTTAATCCGTCATTAAATAACTATCCAAAAACAGAGATATCAAAAGCTAAATGCTTGATACAAATTTTTTATACTCACCTTAGAAAGTAAATTTACTCGATACGAACATCTTCCTCGCTTGAAATCGATCGATCTGTTGGTGTTTACGGCTAACCCATTTTTCGCGACGAAGAACGTATCCGAGTATATATGTGACATTCTATCAGTTAAGCCACCCCAACTTGGCTGGTGATCTAATTTAATTGACACCCTAATAGCGAGCCTGTACGGCCGTTAGAGTTTCGGGTACGGTGCTCGAGTGCTCGTGGAGAAGGATGAAAATATAAGGGTGGTTAGCCGGGAGACGCATGGGGCGAAGACAATTGAATTTCATGGGGGTTTGGCCGCTTAACCAGCTAATTGGTTTGTTCATGTTACTGCAAGTATATAACTTGTCCGCTGTTCAACTTGCTCGTTATTTGACCATACTTTTTACATTATGCAGTTAGACGATAAGTAACGTGTCAGATTGTACAGTAAATAAGGTGTACATGTTGTATTTAGATATGTATTTGATGTATTTACATTTTTCAGTTATATTTGTGTGACGTAAACGGAAGTTTATTTTTCATTCAACCTTTTATGTTTAACTCTTGTAATACCAACCGAGAACAACTAACCGACACATTGTTATTAGATTATTTTTCGTCCACATAAAGTTTTGCAATTGTAAATTCAAAAATTCTTAATTACAATGAAGGTCATATATAACATACATAATTTAAAAATT
This sequence comes from Megachile ligniseca, assembly GCA_945859555.1. NCBI lineage: Eukaryota > Metazoa > Arthropoda > Insecta > Hymenoptera > Megachilidae > Megachile > Megachile ligniseca. The sequence continues at coordinate 2,075,094 of OX243777.1, forward strand.
TATAAAATTGAAATTAGTTCGTTCAGAAATTTTTTAATTTCAAAGTTATAAATTTTTAAGTTGCAAACTTCTAGATATTTGAATTTTATAATATTCGAATTTGGTGATTTGAAATTTGTTAATTCTGAATTTGGAAGTTTCAGAAAATTTGTAATTTCGGAAAGCTAAAAATGTTTAAATTTATTAATTTATAAGCTTAAAAAATTGAATATTGTTACATTTGAAAATTTCTTAATTATTTAAGTTATAAATTTATAAATTATTACTAATGTTTGAGATTTTTAAGTATTAAAATTCATAAATTTGGAAATTTCTTAATTTCAAAGTTTTAAATTTCTAAATTCCTAATTATCAAAATATAAAAATTTGAAATATTTTAATTCATAAATGGTATAATTCGAAAATTGAAAGTTTGGAAATTTGAAAAATTGAAAGTTTATAAATACAAGTATAATAATAATAATACTAATAATTATAATAATAATTATAATAATGCTTACAAGTATTATTATATTTAATTTTAAATAAGAAATATTAGAAAAACATGGAAACACCACGTTACTTTACAAAAATTGTTTCTCTTTCATCGTTTATACCTGTGTTGACAATAAATATCAATCACTTGAGGTCCGACTGATTACACATCGCAAACATACGTAGATATCAGAGGAGAATATAAATAAAAGTTGTGAATGTATAGTGTAAATTACACGAATCGAGATTTTCTGTATGTTCGCAGAGGCAGTAAATGAATTCCTCACCGCTATTTCAGCCAGGCAAGCCACTAAGAAGAGAAAACTGTGCCCCTTTACGGCACTTTCATGAAGTGAATATTTAACTTTACGTCTTGCGGGTTAAAAATGCTGACCCGCCAGCAGAGGTTTAAAAAGTTGGCGAAGTACCGAGATAAAAGATAACGGCTGATAAAACTTGCTCAAAGTTCCGCGCCAAACTGTGTGGCAGTACTTGCGTTAGGCACGTCGAAATTACTCCGTTCTTCCAATTAAAAAGTTTTTCATTCCTTTTTGATAATCAATCATCCCAATTCCTCTCTCGAAATGTTAAACAGAATACTGTTTTTATATAAACGTTTCTATTTACATGCGAAATAAATGTATTTCTTATTTGGTATAGTAGTAAATGGTAGTAAATTGTATCGTATGGTAGTAAATTTTATGGTTCATTGATGAACTCATTGTGATGATAAGAAAATATAGTAGTTATATATTTGTAGACATTGTTGATATGCGACATTTATATCCCATATAATATTTTTTTATATTACGTTATATTTTTTACGTGTATACATTATATTTTATATTGCGTTACGGGTTTTTGATCTAAATTTTAATTTGTGCCCTGTTTGTTTCAAATGTTTGTAGAACTGTAAGACATTAATCTTCTACCCCTACATTATATTTTCTTTTGTATAAAGGGGCTTACCTCTTAAATAAGTGAATAAATAAATATTTATGTTTAACATTTTTAAGCAACTTTAATATTTAGAATATATGTCGAATGTACACATAAATGTATACGTCATCTTGGCAATTTTCTTTGAATGCCTTTGTAGGTTATCTTTTTTTACTTAAGTACTGTCCTTATAAGACGGATGTACATATCTTCCTAATGAAATTTTCGAATATACCATAATAGTATAAACTCTTATCTGACACATGAAATACATAAATAGAAGTTAAATAGTTTATGTTTAAATTTATACTTTATTCCAGAAAATGTGCGGGACAATATTCTTTTTATAAACAAATAATTCATTAGTAAAATGAAAAGAAATTACGAGTCGTTTACTTTAAAAGTCCATATGTGTTCAATACAAAGAGAAATAAAAGCATCATAAATTAAGTCCATATTGACATAAAATAAAGAATAATGTTTATAAATTTGTGTAAAAATAGCAGACCATACGCTACTATACATACAATACTATAATATACTATATTAAACATTAGAATTTGTAATGCCGATACAAAGTTTTAATTATGAAAGTACTATCAGCTTAACTGTTTATAATCATTTAGTTACTATACATTTCATAATCGCATTCAATTAATGTAGCACTGTGCCATGTTTTAAACATTCATATCGATATTAACATGTTCGATCAGATTTCATTGTGGTTTGAAGTCAAATCAATCTGTAAAATTAACAGAGTTCGATGTAACATCAGTTCAATTATTTCCAAATTAAATGTACACTACACTTTGATGATTGGAAGAGACAGTGAAACGCCACTTATTTAGGGTACGATTAAATTTTTTAAGTTGAATTATTTTAATTTTCCAACTGAAGCTGAAAGTTTAGTATCGTAGCATGGTACTAACACAGCTTATATTGTTATGTAAATTTAGCAACATTCAAAATTTGAGTTCGGTATGCTTCTTTTTTGTATTTTATTATTTTTCGCATCATATAACTAATGCACTTTTTTATAGGAATGTATCATATATTATTTTAGGTTGTGTTTGATTCATGTATGAGTGAGGTCTATTGGTACTAGAGGATCTTTTTTTTTTAAATATGTTGTAGTTGTTACTTAATGAATTATTAATGATTTTATATAATATTTTCAAGCAATTTCATACTATTGCAATAAAAAGGCATTTTTATCCAAACCTTCTTATATATGTTCCCATCCCTATATTTTAATTTCCTATATTTCCTAATTTTTAGATTTCCTAAATTTTTATATTTGCAAATTTTTTTATTCCCAAATTTTTGTACCACTTATATTTCTCAAATCCTTATACATTTTCAGAACTTTATCTTCCTAAATTTCAATATTTTATAATCACTGTATTTCCAAATATCTATGACCCTGAGTGCTTACATCCCCAAATTTTTATATTTCTAAAATATTCATATTTTCAAATTTGTATAATTCCAAATCTCTGTTTTAGTCAAAGTAAGTAAGTTAATAATACAAGTTTAACCAGGAAATATGACTAAATTGACTATCAGGTGTTTGCATTATGATCAGCATCAAAACAATTCTAATACCACAATTGGTACTCTAGTATGATCTTTGTGACCTTCACACCATAATGATTAACATATTAAATATACTTCCTTCTGTTATACTATTAGGTTGAATTTCCTTTTGGGGCACCATTTTCTTTAACTTTTTCTGCATAATCTGATAGTGTTCAATAAATATAAACGAAATATCGTAAAATAAATATTCGAAATAAATATAAAGAAATTCATTGGTCCAAATGTTATATGTTGTGTTCATTATAAATGCTATTAAGTAAATACTACCTTAGCGACAAAATTGTCGCTGTAACTATTCGCACAGTTGAAATGCAAATTCGTTGTCCCGAAGACGTCCTTTTTTCATCCAGTCTTTTCTTAGAACGTCAATAGGATTCCATTTTTGAAGTATATCGTCGCTAACATTTATTAAATTTCATGTAGTTAAAGTTTAATCGGAACTTGACTGTAATTTAACTCAAATTTAAAGTAATTTACTCTTGACTATGAACTCTTTACTGTAATTAACATTCTTATCTATATTCTGTATTGAGTCCTGGGTAACTTTTGAAATAGTCCATGTGAATTTCACTATCGATATTAACATGTTCTTTTATAACTGGTAGTGTATTGGACGTCTCATGATTGCAATCATACTACAGTCGCGTATGTTAATGTCGACCATCCCCAACGCCAAACGACCGACTACTTCTCTCATGCAATTATATTTTCTTTAACCCAATTTCACTTTGTCGATCTTTAAAACCGTGTAAAAATAGGAATTAATTTGTGAAACATTCTCAGTATGACTTAATATTCAGCCTAATCGATACTACTCGTCTTTTTCTACATTTAAATAAATTATGTATCTGAGCAACGATTGGAGAACCAGACTCTGGGACTCCTAATAAATTTCGACACTCAGTGCTTGTATTTTGTCTGTATTTATCAAATACAATCGGATTGTGCAAAGAAAGTTTTAAAAAATGGTGTCCTAGAATGAAGTTTAGTCTCTCATTACACTTTTATACCTTCATTTTTATAACAAAATAAGTAGAAAAAAATTTTTATTCCTAAATCGTTGTTCAGGAATCAGGCTCCGGAGGGATTCGAACCCTCGATCTCCTGTTTACTAGACAGGCGCTTTAACCAACTAAGCCACGGCGCCGTTGGAAGCTGGACAGATTTGTCAACATTTCAATTGAGTAATTTACTTAATACAAATATATTCAATTATATTCGATAATATAAAACATGATACATTAATAATACCTGATTTCAACCTGATACGATTAGAGAAACCACTGGTATCGGACTTACAACATTTTGGACTCTCTTTGTCGTGCATTATGTTTCAACATTATATCATTCGTTGAAAGCAGTATATTTCTAGAATATATTAACGGTATTTTAATGGTGCATTAACAGTATATTGCAGAATATTTATAGACTTTTTAAAAAGTAGTGACTTTTACAAAATTAAACCAATCAACTTGAGTTTCTTTCACTAGCGAGTACGATTAGGTGCAAGGATGATATAACGTGTGTTTGTCATTTGAAAAAGTTGCAGTTAATCAAAGTCATTAAATAGAAAAGTCCTTAAATAGAACATGTGTTGCCAATTTTAATGACCTTGAAATATGTTGTCAAGGACAAACATCTGAGTCACTTTTTCCTAGAAATATAACGGCTGATTGGCCTTAGTTTCCGGAACATTCGCAAAAACCTTTAATTAAATCTACATCCTGTTCTACTACTACATATACGTTATAATATCGATTTGTTCTTTTTTAAGAATATTTCTGGTATTCACACCCAAGTACATTATACATATAGGGTGTCCCGCGACAGGTGTTACTCCATGAAGAGGACGTCATTCTGAACAAGTATTCCCTTTGCAAAAATGGGGTCTAAAGCTTCGTTTTCGAATTATTAAGGTAAAACACGAACCAATCAGAGCGCAGGTATTACGCGCGTCGAGAAGCGGGAGCGACAGCTTCCAGCATGAAAATTTATTATATAATTGTAAATTCCAACGATTATATTGTACTATAAACTGCGTACATAAAGATAAGGAAAATGTTTAACAGATACTAATTGTAAGATATAATTTACGCATTGCTTATTCACATGTATAATTGATTTGTATGCATACTGCTTGAATATGAAATATCTTCAATAATAATTCCGTACATAATGTAAAACGATAACAATATTTATTACTCGTTATTAATTAATTAAATTCTATTAAATTTATAACTTTGTTTCCTCAATCACATAAAATTAACGTAGCTATAAAATTACATTATTTTTATATTTTAACAAAGGTTGAGACACAAAAAAGTAACTGCATTTTTACATAGAATTTAAATAAATTACTTGAAAATAATTGTTTATTTGAGTAAATTAAGTCATTCAAATAGAACACAAAGTCGTAAATCCTATATTTTGGGATCGGAACCTAACATAAATAAAATTAAAAAGTTACGTAAGATTAAAATTACCTTCTATTTTCAAAATATTAAAAATATAGATGCATTTTTGAAAATTCCTCAAAAATACGCACGAATTCCTAGACAGATTTAATTTTCAGAAATCTGTATTCATGATTCATAATAACTAGAGAGCATTTGATGGATTATTAAAATTGAAATTTCTCTATTCGTTAAGTTTATAAATAATTGCATTATTCAAATAATTTTTTTCCAATTTATCACAGTAAGATGCAGCTTGATTACTATCTGCAATCATGATAACCATATTAATTTTATATAATTGAGAAAAAAATTACAAGTTTAATAGAATTCAACTAACAGCATTTATAAAAGAATATTCCTATCCATTGGACTGTACCTCCTACATAAGAGGATAATACATTAATTATCGTGGCCAGGAATAATCTTCAGCCACATTTCAAAGACTTTCAATTCATTTGACGTACAATTACATTCTTTCATTATTCATTCTTATTAAAAGTAAATTCCTTCAATATTAAATGCGCCGTTCGTTTTCATCTTTTAACGTATCGTACGCTTCTCGTTCTTTTCATACATTTACAATTACCATATCACTAATGCACACACAATTTGATTATATGTTCTGTTTCTGAAATTTGATTGCTTCTTTTGTGAATACATAACGCGGGTGTAAACAGCGTATCAAAAGATTTCCCGCAATTATGACGAAGAAATAGATTAAAGGCGTAGCTCGGGGCAAAAGGATATTCCCTTTTCGACGAGTTGTCTCGCTTACTTCGTTAACAGCTAATAATCTGTGAAGTTGGATTGCTCCAGCTACGATTCATTAATTTCTTATTAATTCGGTCGTTAACATTGAAAACACGACTGAAGAATCTGCCGTGAGCTTTTCACCGCGTTTAATCGAATTCCCTCTGGAGTTAGCTTCATTGGAGTCGTTGATTCGATCGATATACCTTAAATTACTCGTTTTATTCAGAAATTGACATTCACGTACAAAAATCGTGTAAATTTTAATAATCAGCTATTTTAAACAGAAAATATTGTAATAAATCCACTATAATCCTTATTTACAATTTCATGGAAATATATACTGTTCAAACAAAAATTGTAAAAATTAAAAACTGCGAAATATATCAACCTACGTCGGTTTTCTCTAATAATATTATAATGGTCAGTCAGCTAAAAATGTAGTGAATTTATGATTCTGAATTCTGTGACTTAAACATGATTGTCAACACGTCATACTATTAATTATTTAATACATTATTCAGGAAGGATATTCTGTCTTAAATTTTAAATACTTAAATTACTGTCGCACATGAATGATATTTTTAAATATAATTTAAACGTTTATGGTACGTTAAATAATTCAGATATCTGAAGAATCATATTATACATTTTTATTCGTCAAGACTTTTACATCGACTCAACCTCTTTCCTATAATGTGACACACTGCAATTTAAATGTGACAAACCAGCCTCGTATTTTCACAGGAATTGAATGTGTATCGATTAGGCTGAATATTAAGTCATACTGATAATGTTTCACAAATTAATTCTTATTTTTACACGATTTTGAAAATCGACAAAGTGAAATTTGGTAGAAAGAAATATAATCGAAAAAGAAATATACAGTTCCTTAATATTCATGATAAAGAAGAACTTATATATAATGAATTAATTGTTTTGATCATTTATAATTCACAGCAATTTATATAACAACTATACTGTATACTTTTCCTACTTCTGGCGCTGTATTGTATTATTAGAGGTTAGGTTAGGTTCTTGACTATAAGTTCTTGATAATAAACCGTTTAAACACCAGGCACGCGCTTTAAGATAGGAATAGCTCGCGGAAGCGAAGAAAATCGAGAAATACGGTGAAGAGATAGATGTATGGATAAAGAGTAGACGTGGGAGACGAGAAGACAGAGAGAAAGGGAGTATCGGGTGTTCCTCGTAAATTCTCGCGAATAGCTTCAAGTAAAATATAGAGGTGGCTACGTTCCGCATATGTCATTCCTGCTCTTTCTCGCTCACTTTACGAATACTCGCCGATCACGTAGAGACGGATAGGTGTGCGGTTCTGTTTTAACCCAGCGCTTCTCAGACCAATGCGCTGCCAGTAAAATTGATAGAAGCGTTGTGCATTTAGAGGAAATTTATGACACATTCAGCGTGAAAACGATTATCATCACTAGATTGCAAATGTTTGTATAGATATAGCTTTTTATAAAATATTAAGTTGTTGCATATGAAATGGCCGATTTCGGATTGTGAAGTCTGACACAATTTGATGACATAAAAGTACTACACATCAATGTTTATGACACATCAATTTGAAACTTAAAGTTTGCTGAAAATGTTTATGTAAACGTATAATTAGTTTTAGTACGAATTAGAAAGTCTATCGATTACGCTGTAGAATGAATAGTAAGGTGGTTATCTAACTATTAACAATTTTATAAGTGCATTCACGACAGGTTTAAATGATCGTTGTCAGTAAATGTCAAGCTTTAAATTGATGTGATACAAGTGCTGTTGTACGATAGTTTTATGTCATCAAATTGTTTTGCAGTTTAGATGTTTTGAAGTTGATCAATATAAGTGAAAACCAGCCATGGTGTATTTGCTATATTACTGAAACATTTACACAATTATTTTTTTAAACCTTAAGCTTTAAATTCATTTAATATATCTGATATTTTGTGGTACTTTATATTATCAAATCTTGTAAGACTATCGATATTTCAAATGATGATGGTTTTTTATAAAAACTAGTCAGTTTTTACGGAACATATTAATAGATGGATCACGTAGTAATTTCCGTTAAATTTATTTTCGTTTGTGCATCAAATTGCTACAGTATAAATGCTATTTGTAGGTACTTTTATGTCATCAATTTGGGTCAGACTTTCTACTTTAAAATCGGACGTTTTCTGCAATTAGCAATCAGTTATTACACATGTTATCCTTCCAAACAGATTAATTAAATAATTAAAAAAAAATATCATAATTAAGTACATTATCTGTTCCAAAAATTATATTTTTGTTTATACTGTAGAAACATATAACAATGAATTGAATGAAGCTAATTACTAATATGTTTTAATATAAATTATAGTTGTATTTTAGTTGTATTATAGTTATTTATGAACGTAAATGTAGAAATTGAAATTGTATTAAAATACTCACGAAGATTATATTTTGCTATAATAAGCGTTACTTATTTACAATAATCGTTACTTTGATGAGTATACACGTCTAACGTAGGGCAAATATTTTTGTTCAGCTAATTTTGTCATTTTCTATTTTACACAAAATACGTCAACCACAACGAAACAATGTTTTCGATTGACGTGTATACACGTCAAATGCAGTTAACTGGTTCAGATACAGTATTTAACCCTTTGTTGCATTCTATTGCAAATATGTGACATAAAATAATTTAGTTCCTTTAAAAATTTGGTACTTCACTAAGCCTTAAATAATAGTAAATTTTATAACTGACAAAATTATTGAAAGTATTTCTTATTTCTTGTGATACTATAATTTTCTGTCGTATCTTTTTAAAATTTTACATATTAGCAATATTATATTATTTTCTTTAAATAAATATTGTTAATAAAAATATTTATTATTATTTTTTGTTAGTATTATATTCGAAAATACGTATTTCAGTTTGTATCATTTATTTTTTATCTCTGTCATAAATATACATTTATTTTATTTTACTCATATGACAATATGTGTGCATATGTTCATTGATTGCTCTCAGAACAATTTTTAATGATCTCAACTTTACGTAAATAATATATTTCTTTCGTATCCTTGTTTCATTATATCTAATAATATTACTTGTATTAGTTTTATATAATATCTTGTATAATATTATCCTACGTATTAACTTATAATCAAAGCCTATACAGAATCGCATAACAAATCCAAACATTGCTCAAATTAATACATTTTTAACGCTCAACGGTCACACTGGGGATCACATACCATTTTAACTACTTTATATCCTGAAAATTTCAATAAATACCTTTTTTGAAATGCCGATATTTTTACTATTTTTTCCTCAAACTGTTACATCTCAAGAGTATTCAGCTAAAATTTTAGCTTCTATTATAATCGAAAAAAGTTTGAACTCTTCTGTGAAAACCGTCATTTTTTCAATTTTTTCACGCTTCTGAATTTTGTTCATATTCAGTTTAAATTTACTGAAATCAGCTGTGAAGTATGTTACACCAACTTTCACAGATTATTAATAATTTTTTACAAGTTAAAATAATAAGTAGCTTCTTTGTAAGCAACATTTTTAGTAGCTGGGGTTTTGAACGTTCCAGTGTGCCAGGTATGTTATTCTGCTGAAGTGTAATTTTTAAACTATGTCATGCATTTAAGAGATTGAATAATAATTATACTGAAATTTAATAATCTTCTTATAGAAAGTGTTTCCCAGCTTAGTTCATTTTGCATATTTTACAGATTCTGAGTAGCATATGTCACAAATATCACATAATTCGTATATTTTTTGTATAATTTAACACATGACTAACTCGTATGTCGGCAAGCTTTCTAATTTACTTTGTGCTACTTTTCATCTGCGAAATTTTTTTAAAGTGAAGAACAAAGGAAGGATTTAAGTATTTATTTCATTTCATAAATGATATAGAGAGTCCTTATTACAGGATATTATGGGTAATGCCATCACTGAAAGGTGAAGGAAGGAAATTATTTCAAACAAGAAGACGAGGAAGTTGTAATCTCATGAATAATGGAGAAGATAATTGTTAAAGGGAATTAAAAATAAAACAGGGTAAAAAGTAATGAACTTTCATTAATATGTTTGTTGTCTTTGCGAAAGGGTTTAGGTTGATCCATATAAAACCAAGCATTTCTTTGAAGGAAAAATGAAAACTTATGAGAAACAAGGACGAAGGAATTTGAATTTTGTGAAATAAATTAGATCTATTTTTAAAAACTATTTCTACAGACATACATACAATTTAAAAGCAATATGTAACAAAAATAGAAGAGGCAGCTCGAATAAGAAAAGGTGGTTTATCTCCTAAAGTACAAAAGTAAATCTAACTGACTACAAACTAAATACTGCGACATCAGAATTTTTCGGTTGCATAAGTTGTTTAAATAAACAATTATATGAAATTATATAAAAGTTTATTGGTGTTCAGTACAAAGCATTCATCGTTATTGTTGTTTATTAGAAAAGAAATGTTAAATCGCTCATAATTACATATCTAATGTACTATCATTATACATATGTACTGATTAAGTGAATTTTCATACACATGGACCTTCGCACACACTAGTGGCACTTTGCAAAGTTTCTCAATGTAGAGACTAAGAAATTTTCAAATACATAAACTTTCATATTTGCACAAGCAGAAATTTTGAGATTCAGAATTTTAGAAATTTAGAAATGAGTTTAACTTTCTTTTAGAAGTTTAGAAATTCAGAAGGTTGAGGATATAGACGATTCGAAATTCAGAAGTTTATTAATGTAGAAATGTAGAAACGCAGAAATGTAGAATCGCAGAAACCTGGACACGTAGAAATGTGGAAATATAAAAGTGTGGTAATGTAGAAATGTGGAAATATAGAAGTGTGGTAATGTAGAAATGTGGAAATGTGAAAATGTTGAAATGTGGAAATGTGGAAATGTGGAAATGTGGAAATGTGGAAATGTGGAAATGTTGAAATGTGGAAATGTCGAAATGTGGAAACGTGGAAATATGGAAATGTAGAAAAGTAAAAATTTAGAAATCAAGAAATCATGGAATTTCAAAATTTAGAAAATTTAGAAAATCTGAAAAATTTGGAAAATTTAGAAAATTTGGAAAATCCGTCTTCATATTGTATTTTTAATAAAGCTTTTTAATAATTTGCCACGTTTTAATAAAGTATTTAAAAGTTAATGTCTACACAACATTATTTCGTAATTTTGTTCATAGAATAAGCTGGTAAAGTAGCGCCGAAAGAAACTAAAAACGCCCTGTATAATTACATTTTACTACGTCGCAAATATTAGATTCTTTACTTATTTAGGAAAAGAGTCAATCATTATAGGTAAACATTTATGTATACATTACCTTACGCGTTTCGATGATTAAGAGACAATTTTCAAACAGGAAAGTTTGAGAAACTCTGCTGTAACTTACATAAACGACGATGCTGTTTGGAGCATTGTATCTAGGTGGGTGGAGTAGAAAAGAAAGAAAAAGGGCGAAGAGCAAATCGTGGGGACATTTCACACGCGACAGAGCACATGCTAGATCCAGCAACTGCGAGGTACATTGGAAAGGACGGAACAAGATGTGTGCCTGATGAAAGTACATTTTCTGCTTGTGTACCGACATCAGGGATACGTAGGATACAAACAACGGATAACAAGTTGTTCCTTTTCGTTTCGCTTCTGGAGCCCGACATTCATCGATGATCTTAATTCCAACGTGTTCGTAGAAATTTTAATTGCATTATTTGGTTTTATCAGAATTAATGATGTATTATTTTCCGTTTGTACGCTGAAGAATTTTGGTTGCATCTAGCAATGCAAATCATGAATAGATTAGTAATCTAATTTAACGATGGACGGTTGGTATTTGAAAATTTAAAAGTTAGAAAACTTGAGAATTTAAAGGACTGGAAATTTTGAGGAATTTGACTTTAATTTCAGCAATTTTCAAATATAGAATTTCAGACATTTAAAAATGTTAACATTTCGAAATTTTTAAATTTGTAAATTTAGGTACTGTGAGGTTTGGAAATTTAGGAAATGTATAAATATTGAAATTTAAAAACTTAAGATTTTGATATTTGAGATATTTTTATACGGGAGCTTGGAAATTTAGACGTCTGCACTTATTAATTATCCTGTTCACACCTGTTTACACAATTCTTTAATTTATACAGTTTTACAGTTTGCACAATTTCTATTTTACTGATTTAGAATAATAACCACGTATATGTATATTTGAAGGTTATTGAAATTAGTAAAAACGACACATATCTCAAATAATTATTGAAAATTTAAAATGATTTAATATTCACTGAGTTAACAAATGAATTGAAATGAAATGAATTTTAAAATGATTTGCAAAATATTCTAATTGAAACATAATGTTCTAACATCAGTGTGAATATGGATACTAGGGTTCCCGTTTATTGACATAGTATTAACCCCTTATTACTATAATAAGAAGCTTCACTCGTAACGCACTTGCAGTTCACATACAACAAATCATACACGGATTTTTAACACACTTTAATTAGAACTTTAAGTTTAATCACGATATGCTAAGTCAAAGATCACTGCAAACAAAATTAACATAGCATTTTAATTTTCTCTGTTTATTTTAATATTATGGCTGTGCTGTCTGACATATCTAACAAATAAATCGTACGGCAAGGTGTGAAGAGAGGATCCAAACGCATAAATGTAAGCGGAACAATGAAGTATTTCTAAATACCATAGGTAGCATTCTGCGGTGAATTTCTCACAATTCTGTACATGAAATGGTAAACAATTGCCTTGTGCTAATCACAATGGCGTCAAACCCAATTGTCATTTACTCAAGCACGGTCGAATGAACATTGAACCAAGCATACCAGCTCGAACAACGATCCCGTATCGGAGGCAACAAACGAGAATAAAACTGTGAAATAGAAACTAGCCGGGCTGCAATATCAGTTTTCAGGAAACCAAATAATTTTTCCCTTCGGTTTGAGGAAAATAACAGGAAATATCGTTCTTTCGGGGCGATCCTCGGTGCCGTCGGCACGGAGAGTGCAAAACGAGGGGGCGGAGGAGGGGGAGCAACCATAGTAAACTCGAAAAGCTCCGAACAGCTCGAAAAGCTCGAAAAGCCCGAAAGAGAGTGTCACGTTTCCATGGAAACCTGGTGGGGCAACTCCGCCTCTGGACTTGTCGGTTCGATATCCTCTCGTCTACTCTGTTGCTCCTACGTCAACGTGTTCCACATTTTTCCGAGCCAGGCTCGCCAAGTATTTTCCCTGTTGGTTCAGTGGAAGGGTAAAAAAGAAAAAACCAAGAGGAAGCACCGATGGCAGAGCGGCGATCTGAAAAAAACCTTTTTTCCAACGAGACACTTCGATACTTTCAAGTCGTCCGAGGATCCTCACCGTCGATACAATCTTGCTCATAACCCAATTTTCATCCTATTCGCTACTAGGTTTGATTATATTAGTTCTCTACTGTATCGAGGAAGTGAATTTAGTGCTCTTCATAGTGTATTTAATTAACAATTATATGTAACGTTCTTTGTCAAGCGGACCACCCCATCTCTCTAAAATTGATTTTCGTAAAAATATTTTTAACGGGTTCCAAAATTTAGTGATAGAGTATGTTTCAAGAGGAATAGGAGGTACTTTAGAAAATGGTAATATGGATTATTTCGAGTAAAAATCTATATATATCCATTATTGTTAACGCTAAAGCTACCAAACCAGTCTTTTGATCTGTTCAGAATTTATTTTAAATTATAAAATTTAAGAAAATGTTTGATTTTTATTAAGTATGTATCAATTTATATTGTATCATTTGTTTAGGTACATTGTATCATTTGAGCTACGACCATAAAAACAATAACTGCATTCATTGATCACAAAGGTCTCCGAACTTGAACCCTTTAGATTTCTATATGTGGGAATAATATTAGCACTAGCAATACTTCGTACAACGTTTTGAAATAGTGTCAAAAATTTTACTTCCAACATTTAAAAAATTCAGTTTTGTATTAATTACAGGTATTTGTAGTACATCCATATGTCAGTCAAAAAATGGAATAGTTGGATAAAACGGTATACTTACATTTTCACAATACGCTGATTGCTTGTTTCAATTTCACTTGATATATTTTATTATGTGAATGAATAACAACACTACATTGTATATGACTGTTGAATAAAATGAATTAAGGATTTAGTGTGAAACAAACCATTAATAATAATGAAATATTAGGGATTGTATTTTAATCAACTTTTAGTTGTCGTTTGAAATCTATGTTTAAATTCTTTACAACTTATTATTTCACTAAAAAATGCCGTTATTTCTCTAACCATTGTGGATTTTATTACTATATTGTAATAACATCTTCATATTTTACTGTTTGATTTTTCAGTTTATTTATATTTTTCATTTATTATTATTTATTTATATATTTTATTTATTTTATATATATAATAATAAATACTTATTATTTTATTTTATAACTCCTTATTATATTAATTAATTATATCGTTATCATAAAAAAAATTAACTTAATTTTTAATTTAAATTATGTATAAGCTAACTAAGCTATTAAGTTCATAATTTAATGATGGAATTATGTTCCTTATATAAAGTGATATTAATAATTACTATCGTTTCACCAAAGAATTTTGATTTATTAATATTATTATAAATGAAAAATGTATAGAATATAACATAAATATATGAGACACTTTATCTTAATTTATTATTAAATTACTAAGTTTGTGTAATAATACAATTATAAAAGTTTGAAATTAGAAATTGGGAAATTAGAAAATTTACAAAACAAAATATTAAAAAACCTTGAAATTTGGATGCTTAAGGATTTTGAAGTTTGAGAATATAAAAATTTGAAAATCTGAAAATCGGGAAATTTGAATATTTGAATATTGGAACATTGAAGTATTTGAATATTGAATATTTGAAAACTGGAAAATTTAAATACTTGAATATATTTAATTATTGAATATATGAAAATTAAAAATTTAAGTATTTGAATATATTTGAATATTCAATATTCAAAAGTTGAATATTGAAAATTTAAATAGTTGAATATATTCCAATATCAAATATTTTAATATTGTAAGGTGTAATTACAAGAATATTTAACTATTTGAATGTTTGAAGTCTTAAATATTTACGCATTTTTAAATTTGAAACCAAATACGAGCATGCGTGAATTTTAATTATTACATTTAAGTTACCAAAATTATCAGGAATTTCTCTGTAATTCTTCTTAATTATTACATATTACGAGCACCAATATAAAACCCTAGTAGGTTAAATTGTCTCACGAACAGAATAAAAGTTATAATGAAATGATATTCAAGGGAATCCTAAATTATATACGATGCAAAGGGCAACTGGTCTTCTCGAATTCGTAACCGAGAATTTTCGCGGGAATAAGTTTGAAGTGGCGCGCGCAAAACGTGGTAAAAGCTAACGTTGCCGATATCTCGGCTGGACGTGACTGCGACGTCGGTCCGAGGTCGAGGAACGTAGGTTTAATTTCGTTGAGTGCATCCAACGGGTGATCCGACGGGTCGACGCTACCCTCTGGATATGTGTCTATTCAGAAACATGTGCATGTAAGTTGTTATGCGCGCGCGAGCGCGCACTAGCGATGGGCATTCCGTGCACCCTCGATTTGCTTTCCGAGCAAATCCGTCGTCTTACCACTTTCAATGCTTCTTTATTATTTATCCAACAAGGGAATGTAACAAATTTTATACAACAAATTTTTAGCCCTCATTGATCCCTTATAAATCCTTTAGATATATTTCTAACCTCACATTTATGAACTCACTGTTTTCAACATAGGTAAAGTCATTATCTGATATACAGTCAGGTGCAACGTATGCTTCTTTTCGGTAATACTAATTATTATCTAAATGAAAATATTTTATTATTTATATGATTAAAAATTGGTACACTTTTCAATTCCCCGCCTCTCCTATTCTCACATTTTTTAATTCTCAAGCTTCCAAATTTTATGATCATCGTTTTTTTAAATTTCAAAACTGTCAAGTATATGAATTTATACATTTTTAAATGTTTCAATTTGTACATGTTCAGTTTTTTAAATTTGGAGTCCTTTGAGTGATCAAATTTGTAAGCTTTCCAAGTTTCAGGATCCCCAAATACCTAGATCCACAAATCTTAATCCTTATGTCTGTAGACCACAAAATCTGGGTTCTCAAATTCTTCACCTATCCTTACATTGATAAATCAGCAAAAATTTCAGAAAATCTGTAAAAATCAATGAGTAGTAGATCTTTTTCCGCTTGCTTACCATCACATTTTTCCTAAGAAAGTTAGATCTGTTCTTGACTATACACTCGGGTACAACATAAAACTTTCTTGGCGCGGGAAGAACGTGGAAGAACAAGTTCAAAACATCAAGTGTATAAATTCGAAAATTCCCACATTTTCTAAATTTTTAATCTTTTAAAATCTTCGACCACCCAAATATTTAATTTTTCCAAAGTCAAAATATCCGTCAACCTAAATTTGAATACTTAGATATATTCATTTCTCTATTTCAAAGTTCCCAAATTTTCAATTACCTTTGCAAACTTATGTAATGCTAAATCGTCACATTTTGCAATTTTTAAAACTCCAAATTCTACAATTTCAAAGTTAATAAATTTTTAAACCAACAACTTTCCTCAGTTTAAAATTCTCAAATTACTCAATTTTTAAATTTCTATACGTCCAAATTTTCGCTGATTTTCAATTTCCAAATTTTCTAAAGTACTAACTAGAAATTTCTATACTTTTAAATCTTAAATTTTCAATTTTTGTAACTCTTAACTTACGAAATTCATAAATTTTTTAAGTTTTTACTTCTCAACCTTCTAAATTTCCAACTTTAAAAATTTCTATGTATTCTAATGTGTTAATTTCAGAATATCTGAATTTCTGAATTTCTGAATTTCTGAATTTCTGAATTTCTGAATTTCTGAATTTCTGAATTTCTGAATTTCTGAATTTCTGAATTTCTGAATTTCTGAATTTCTGAATTTCTGAATTTCCAAATTTTCCACATTTTGTGATTTCTAATTTTCAGATGTCTATGGTTCTGAATTTTTTACTTTAAATTTCATTTCCTCTAGAACTTTTGCATTTCTAATCTTAAAAATCCTAAGATCTAAGATGCCGATTTCTAAATAGCCAAATTTCCAAATTTATTATATTTATTAATCTCTCAGTTTCTCTGTCTTCAACTTTCTACCCATCGATGTCTTAAGTTTCAAATTTCCAATTTTGTCAGTTTCCCAACAACCAATTTATTAGACTCCTAAATTCCTAAATTCCTAAATTTCTACATTTCCAAGTTTCGAAATTTCCATATTTAAATACTGGAGCATTTGAGGCATATCAAAATTTAAATCATGCACTAACTCCGTGCCACCGATTAGGCTTCTCAGTCAGCCAACCACAGAGGCTGACACATTGTCTCAGCATTTCAGCGGAGAAGTTGCGATCTCACTCGTCTGACCGATAATGGCAGGTCGGCACCAGTGTACGCGAAAGTTCGTGTGAAACTCAACTTGTTTATCTCCAATTTAAAGCGTGATACTATCAGTAGTTTACTGTACTTGACGGATTTTCAAAAACAATTTTCTCGTGGGAATGTCTCATATGAAGACATTTAGCGCATTTTCGTTTGATTTGTTCACGTATAACTTCCCAATTACAGCTTCATTTACTAAACACTTCATACGTACATAATGTCACAGCAATTTTATTACAAGGCAATTTTTTCGTTATTTTTAATGATACGTGAAAATGTCAAATGGATAAATGAGTTTTTTTAGAGGGATAAATACTATGTTATAGAGAAACTTTTTCTGAATGTCTTATTTTTTGAGATTTCACGTTAAACAATGTTCTTTTTCGTATGGGACTTCTTATTTGTATTATCATGATACCTAAGGTCCAGTCAATTCTGTGACTTAGAACACAGTAACCTTCAATAAAAAACATTCAGAAATTTATAAATCAAATTTGTCATGAATTACCATATTAAAACAGAATAGTATTTAGCGGAAGGAACATAAATATATTTACATTTATCAAATAGTACAGGGTATTGATGGAGATGTTATAAATAAGGTTACACTTAGTTTGTTTTCGATATTGTAGAGTTATTGCGAAATGTTTAAAATGTATACATTTTTTTACCTGAACCGCATAATATATATTTTGTAATGTATTTTATATCTTTAACTACTTTTAGAAATTTCTGTTTCTATAACAGCATATTACTTACATTAATGAATCTAGATGTTCATTATTAGTAAGCATACTTCATTTCACATGTACTTATTTCAAAATTTAACTGATAAATCTCGTGGCATTCACTTTCATCAAAAGTACACAGCTTATAAAAACCTTATTTTTTATATTTTCTAGAAACTGGTCAACTGTTGGTACATAATCACCTACTGGAACTTTTATTTTCCTGGATTCTATGCAGTCATATATCGAACAAAATCTGATTGTATACATTCAAACGTTTAGAGTTTAGGGGAGTATCTTCGGCAACAACCATCTGTCAAACTGTCAAACCAAGAAGAAATACATTTGGTATAATAATAATCCTATCAATGTTCTGATAAGAATTATTGGAAATCTACAGTAATTACAGCTATTTCGACGTTTGCATTTATTATAAAAAATTTCTAAATAAGTATTATTGCTAACTATTATAACATAATGGTACAAATATGTAATCCTACTTAAAAAACATCGAAATATTCAATTAATAAAATCTAGTAAATTATGATCGTGAGAAAAAGTTTCTATTCATTGTACTTTGCTATCTTTATAACTCAACTTCTTCGCATTTATAATCTACAATATAGGGTGCCTCGACAGAAACGTACTACTCACTCTTTATTAATTTGTACACTTGTGAACACTCCCGAATGTGTAAACAACTTGCAGAAAATATTAATGTACTCAATAACTCATTACCTCTTGCTAATATATCGTTATTAGTTTAATTTTAAACATATCGATAAACACCTTGATCAAAGTTAAATATACGTTCAATAACTAGTTAAAGCATGAGTACATTCTTTCGGGACATCCTGTATAAATTCAGTAAATAAATGTGGTTATTTGTCATAAAACTTTAAATAAAGGTACCGAATATAATAAATCTTGTTAATTGATTTAAAGAAATGTTATTTTTGGAAAAATTTAGGTGTTAAGGTTTTGAATATTTCTAGCAATTTTACAGCACGAGATGCCGGTTCGTAAAACACAGTACGTGAGACGAATTGAGTAAAGTATATAAAAATTTCAAAATATGTATGTTTCTTCAAACAATAAAACTGTAGCTCATTTGAGAACATTTCGCGCGGTTTTATTTTGTACCGTGAATTCTGTCTGTTGACTGTACAGTCTAACCGAGATTTTCCTAGCTTCTTAAAGAAAAAAATTTACAAAAGAAAATGAAAAAAGAAACGAAACATGCTAAAACATTAATACTAAAGAAAACTAGAACGCAACAATGTTCGTAATTTGAATAATATATGAGTTATAAAATATATCACGTTGTAGTAAGATTTTAGGTAGAAAATTCTGAATGCCATCAAATTATAAATGATTCGCAGTGTTTTAGTCTTTTTTTATCATTTCACAATTGCGTTTTCTCGAGATGCATAAATTTATCACCACGTCGACTATCATGGAAGTCATTAATGAACGAACGTTATGAAAATTAAAAAAAAGAAAGAAGGACAGAAATTCCCAGCATTAAATGAGTTTACCATTGGATACAGTAATTTGAAAATTTTTACATTTTGGAATTTGGGGATATGGAAATCGGGGAATTTGGGAATTTGGGAATTTAGCAATTTGGGAATTTAGGCATTTGGGAATTTGAGAATTTGAAAATTTAAGAATTTGGGAATTTGGGAATTTGAGAATTTTGGATTTTTGAAATTTTGAAATTTAGGAATTCGGAAATGTGAGAATTTGAAAAGTTGGTAACTTAATAATTTGGGAATTTGAGAATTTGTGATTTATGGATTTGACAATTTGTAACTGTAAAAATTTAGACATTTGATAGTTTGATAATTAGAAAATCTAGAAATTCGGGAATTTATGGTTTTAAAACTTCATGAATCTAGAAAATGTAGAATGTTATAAATTAATATTTAAAAGGGTAAAAAATATGGAAATTTGAAATTATAAAAATCTGAATGCAATAACTTTTTACTTCTTACATGTTTTTATATTCCCACATATTATTTAAATAGTAGATTGATAACATACTTTCACTGATTTATGCAACTCCAAACCCTGAGTGGCGCAACTTTTTGCTACCACTTCAAAAAGAACAGTTCATCAAAAAATCCAATTCAATTCTTCACTTTAATAGTCTCATTTCGAAATTCCAATATTATCATTTTTTTATGTTTCAATGCGTTTTATGCTACTACCATGAAAACTTAAAAATAATAAATCACGCGGATCAGCAAAGACGACATGATAAATGAACTGTACTTCATAAAAATTTCGAATAATATTAAAGAGGACTTTATACAGCAACATTGGATGAAATATAACCTAGATTGTTTTCTCTTTTTCTTTATCGTTATTTATCTGCATAGAATACTACATTCTGTAGTTAAATTTGAGACGATTAGTGTTCTGCTTCCAGTTTCGAATTCGCTCCACAATGCGGCACTACCATATTTCGCTGATTCGTTACTGTTAAAATAAAGTATTGACAATATTTATACCTTTTTGGAAAATCTCACACATCCTTTAACTTATTATTTAATTAGAGTTTGGAGCCTGAAAACCCTTATTTAATACCATCTTGTATTCGTCGAGTTTTCTCTCAATAGATCTTACATCGTTTTTAAATGTAATTATTTACTTAGTTTCATTCCACACGTGTCTATTTCATTTCACATAACCCCTTCAACAGTCACATTACGACTATCTCTAGTTCGATACGAAATTCAGTAATTTAGCAATCGAAGCCATCGAAGTCCAATGGCAAACTGGTTCACTGAGCGAATCATTTCATTGATTCAAATTTAAAGAGTGAATTCAAGGAATTTCAAGAAAATAAGTACGTGAGTTTAAATTTTGACTGATTTAAGTAGTTTTCTTTATTATATTTTTTACATATGGTATCAATTTTTTTTTAAATCTTAACTTTCTGTTCACAACACTTTTATTAAAGTTCAATACACTTTTTAAAAATAAGAAATCTGCCAGAAAGTGCAGTAAAAAAATTTGGTTTTAAAACGAATAAAGATAAAATGGTTAAATCTTCGTTGTTCAATGATGTACAACCAATAAGTATTAAACTCCGTTGTATGCACTTGATATTAATATATTACATAGAAGTAATTAGTCCCTTCGGATTGTTGAAGCATTTTTAATTTAATTGATACAGTTCAAACACTTTCTGCTGCGTATTCCATAAACTTATGATTGCTCAAGATGTTTAAGCCAATGTGCGGATAAATCACATACATGGTGTGGATAAGAGTTATACATGTACGCGATTAGTTACGACATACAAGAGTGTTTGTATGACTTTCAAAAACTCACTAATAAAAATAAATCTGGATCTCGTATGAAGAAATCTTCATATTAAGCATTTTTATACCAATAATCGGGAGACTAAAAGTCATAATTAAAAATTTCTCAAAAACCAGTGTTTTTCTACATGCTATCTCTGTGAAAGTATAAAAAATGAAAACCAATGAAAAATTTCGCTTAGATACTATAATCAAATTTAATCTTCCACGAGTACGGAATCAGAATGGTGAGCATTTAAATCAGAGTGATTCGATTCATCTTGTTCCCATCGCTAGCCTCTGCGATTGTATGTTTGGTTTACGGCGCGAGTGAATAACACATAGAAAGAGGTTCCTGTAGCAGTGATTCACCTAGGTACAATAAAAATATGTCTCGCTCTCCAGCTTCGGCCAGAATCAACCCCTGTCGACTCCAGAGGGGCGAAATGCCGGCTTAAACCACCCCCGTACACGCCCGACGCTCGAAGGGTAGGTTGGACTTGGGTCCGACCAACCCGTGGCCGCCATTATTGACCATCGGTCTTGATTAGCACGATACTATTCTGCCTCTTTCCGTTTGCAACCTTCGACATTCCTGAAACGTCGCCCAATCTTTTTTCTTTATTTTATTCCGCTGCGTTCTTCCATCTGTCAAATGTTTTCCCTTCTTTCATTTTTTCGTCTCTGCAACGCAAGATGTTTGCTGACTTTTTACTCTGCCATGTGAAAAGACGTCTTTTGTTCCATAAAGAATCAAAACGGAATTCTTGTTATTTCTCTGAGATTTCGGAAATGTTTGGATGAACGACAAATATAGTCAATCCTAAAGGATTCTTTATAAGAATTTTGAATTTTAATTGAAGATGGAAATAATTGAGATTCTTTAACGATTTTAGTGATCTGTCGAATTTCAGCAAATGCTAATAGTTGATTTATGTTAGATCAATAAGGACATACCTTTTTTTAATTTCATAGATACGGTAATTTTGTCTTTAGGAGAAATTTGATTGTTTTTGCTTTGTACAGATTTTGCAATCGAAATTAATCCCTTCATTGATCACACATTCTCTTGCAGATCTTAGTCAACTTTTTATAAATCAAACTTCCTTTTTTGCTAATCAATTGCACTTATTCACTGATCAAATTCACCTGTTTGTAAATTAAAGGCGAGAATCATCTTTGTGAATCAAAAAATTTGTAAATCACCTAGATGATAAAAAAGTTAAGTAGTACCATGTCATTTTGTTGTTTTCATTCCGATATCTTTACATACGTATAAGTTAAGTAAGAAATGGTTTGAATAAGTTATGCATCACATTAAAATGTGTATCATTACACATTTTCGAAATGCCGAAAGAACAATTAATACGTGCAAAGTATACGCATTCCATTTTCCTCGAAATGCCTTGGAAGTAAGACAAAACATAAAATTTATTGACGAATCGGATTTAATTAGCATCTCCAGCAAACAAAAGAATACTCCAACTCATGTGATCGTGCCAACAGTTAGAAGACAAAATGTTTCTTTAGTTGCTGCAATGAATATTCATGAAATAGGGTGGCATGAAGTAATTACTTGAAATATTCATCGAAGATTGCTGCAGAAATTGAATGTATAATCTGGAAGAGATGTAGCTAGTTGTTAACAATATGTATAAGCTTGCACAAAACACAGGAAGTACGTAAACTTGCTGATCAGACAAAGCACCCTCATTATTTCTACCACCATATTCTCCAATGATGAACCTCAAGTTTCCTCAAAAATTAAATTCGATATGAATAATACTTTGGCTGCCTCTTCAATTAGTGGATGCCTTTTAATCGTTATGTTGTAACTATCACTCCTATAAATTGAGTCTAATCATTAGTTGAATATAAATATAAAATTACCTGCACAGTAGCGGAAAACCATTATAAATAAATTTATGTGTATATATGCATAAATATGTTTTATGCTAAATAAGCATTATATAACATTGTTTCATTGCTTTAGTGTAGTTTGACCACTCTTTAAAGGGGTCACACATGTTACGGCACATCCTGTATGTGAAAATTTTTGGCACAAATTTACATAACAATCCTTTTCAAGTGTATTTATAGTGTCTAAAATGATGAAGGTCGTAAAACAAACTAAATAAGGAATAATCTTTTTAGTTGACAAGATTGTGAATTTCATACAGATAAAAGAATTTAGCCGTTAGAGTTATCGCGTGATAGAGCTCTAATCGTAGATATCAACTTTGTTGCGATAGCAAAGAATGAAAGTGGTAATAATCTTTATAACTGCAATTACTACCTCGAAGAAAATAAGAAATTACTGAAATGTAGTACAGCTGTAAAGGTAGAAAATGTTAAAAGCTCACAGGGTGGAAATTATAAGTAATGTAGATGATTACTTCTTAAATTTATGGATAAGATCAAGTGAAAATTTCACCGATTTTTTCAATAAATCAGTCTTCCACTGGGTTTTAATGGCTTCAGTTGATAAATTCGTGAAATCCACGAACTAGAAACAGTAGTAATGTAGTTGACGAGTCAATCAAATATAGCGCTACATGTAACATACATTATACAGGGTGATTCTGTGAACTGGGACAGGTTACTTTACTTTTTTAAGTGAAAATAGGATAATTGATACAGAACAAAATCATATGGTATAATACGTCCTAACAACTTATGAGCTTATTCTTTTTTATGGATGCACTATCCAAGTACAATTCCGTTTTATTTTTTAATGCGTCTCAATTTTTTTGTTAAGTCAATTGATCGCTTTTATTGTACTGCGTATAAAAGTACTAAGGTCATCGAAATGTCAATACTTCACGAGATATTTGACATTTTATTTTAATCTCTAAATCTTAAACCTTTCAAATGGCCAAATCCTCAAATCCAAAATTATCACATTTTTAAATTAAGTTACAAAATTTTCAGTTTCTAAATTTTTCGAATCATATGTATTGAGCATATTTCGAATTTTCTAATTCACTAAATCCAACAATTTCCAAATTTTCACATTCTTCAGTTCCGAAACATCAAACTCCTGTAATATTCAAATTTCTAAATCCACAAAGTTCGAACATTCCACATTCTCAAAATTAAATTCCACGTTTGTGAAATTTTTCAGTTTCTCAAAATTTTAAATCCCCAAATTTTCAAGATTTAAATTCGTCATATTATTATATTTCTAGCTCCTAAAATTTTCAATTTACAATTTCCTTCATATTCCTATGTTCACAAAGTTATAAAATTGTCAATTTCCAAATTACCCAATTACCAACTTATCAAATTTCAAAATTTCGAAACTGTCAAATCTTCAGATTGACTAAATACCAACTAAAACACTAAAAAATAGTAATATCGAATTATCGAAATAGGACCAATAAAATGAAAAACTATGTTAAATTTTTTGGTGAACCATCTTATTTTGAACGACAGAGGTAAAACACCCGAATTAGGGTTTGATGCTACATAAATCTGTGAAATTATTATATTATCTGTCTACTAATTAAGTAATATGTAACAACATAAAATATGTAAGAATATAGCAATTCTTTTAGTATCACTATATAACTATTGTATCACAGCATAATCACCGATGTCCTCGCTATTATTATTATCATCGTAAATAAATAACAACAAAATCATTGAAACGTACAAATTTGGTAGTTAAACAATACTCATTACTAATTACTAAACATGATCAGCTCCACTGATTCAATCAGTGCCTTCACAAATGAAGTCAGTAATTAATTTATTTCACTAATTCAGAACCGGCGCTTCAATCATGGTTTAAATAACAATTTAAACTATAGATAATAATTATAATTAAATTCATGTCTCCTGATCTTGTTTTTAGAAGCGAAATTGAAAGCGGTTAAATAAAACACTCTCAATTTTTAAAGTAGCAATAAACTGTTATAACAATTTTTGTAGATTTATAACCTATGACTTTTGTAGGTTTAACTGGTTAAGTTGGAAGATTAAACTAGTTAAGTAGTAATAACCATCGTTTCTCACTGTTTAAATAATCAAAGTTTGAATGATATTTGAAATTAAGCCCTGTCCAAAAAAATTATAAAGTATTTCACGAGTACAATTTAATCTTTAATCTAAATTATAAAAACTAAATTTAAACAAAGTTAAATCTATATTTAAACTACTATTAAAAAACGAGCCCTTAATTAATAACTATTCATTGTTCTGCAGTTGAATAGTTATATCTTATAGAAATATTATTCACTGATGATCCATTGATTTTCACTGATTCAGATTTAGAGAGAAAGTAAACAAATATGCGTTTCTTGTTTTCATTAAACATTTTCACTTGTAACACCTGTAGATTGTTTAGCGGTGTAACCGAAAAGGGCATGAATCTACACGAAAATATGCGTGAAAAATGTTCAGTACAATTTTTTTCTCTACGGATTCATTAAAAAAAAATTAAATTTGAAAATTTACCAAGTATTTGTGAAAAATTTGATCGCGGCACAAAAAGAGTATATATTTGATGAGTAATTGTGTATATGTTTGACAAATACTCGTTGAATGAAAACACAATACAAAATCATTTTTTCATTTACTTCATTAATGAATACTAATTACTGAGTAAATGTCAGTAATACTACCAAAGTTTATTATCAGTTATTTTTCTTCACAACATTATTAATATAAATACTAATATATAGTGTGATGAGTATAGTCGATGACAAGAACTCACATACTTACGTAACGAAGTGTATTGCAAATTATAAATATAAATACATTTTAGTAACATTAAATATTACATTTACCGATTTACGATATTTATTAATTCTTGAATTAACAATTCATTGATATCATAATTTTTTGTCTTTTAAATAACTTTTCAAATAATTATTCCAACAATTTTCGAATATAATATTCTCGGAAATGAAGTCACATTTTATTCTTCTTTCTTGCCTTATATTTTAAAATATAAATTCATCTTCTTTTTCATTGTACCACTAAATCGAAAACAGCCTGTATATCGTTTAACGTTTCAACTTCACGTTTACAAAAGGTTACGGAACAAATGCATCGCGTAGATGATCCAAGCATCAACGACAAAGCACAAAATTACCAGTGTACCAGTTCCACAGTTCAAAGATACCCAATAAGTTCACGCATTCCCTTTAAACGCAACCTCCAAGCATCCAGTAGAGAAGTGACACGACTTGTTCGACGTGTTCCATCGTTCGACTTTTCCATTCGATTCGCTCGCACGTACCGCAAATCATTCCAAAATCTTCTAGTAGGACGCGTCTGTGTCCCCTGCGCGTTTCTCGCACGAGGGAGACAGATTTGCGGCGCAAGCGTGCCAACATCGATACCCCACCAAAGTTCTCCCCCGTTTCGGTACGAGCTAGTCCGAGACGGTTCGGTGGTGACCATGGATGGTAGGGTGGAAACCTCTCCTCCGACAGGGCGATGCACACGGTTTCACAGAACGTTCAGAGCCACCTCCACCTTTCTATGCGTCCCTCCAAGTCCCTCCAGCTTTCTGATCCTCGACGCTGAAGCCGGGAATCCCGCGAAGCCGACTCCATAGTGTCGCGGTACCCGCTAATCAAATCGCACATTCCGAGATCTTCGTGGCAGCGTGTTTTTTTCCTCCCTCCCGGTCAATTGATAGACATTCGTTCAAGTTCCACGTTCGTTTGACACAAGTATTTTTGAAATGCACCAAACGATCGTTCGTTCGTTCGTATCACGACCCGCGATGATCAACTTCGTACCCAGTGGACGGTGAGCGCAGGAAGAACGAAACGAATTAAATGCAGAACATTACCGAAACATCATGGAAGTATGCGCCGTATCGTAATTCGCGTTCTTCATTTACCCCGGGAAGTGGACTGATCGGTGCACCATTTACGGAGTCCGCGAGCGGGGACAGCATAAAAGGACAGCGGGATTAATTCAATCGCTGGTCCATCGACGTGGAAGATCAGTCACCGAGCGGAATCCCAAGGATTCCGAAGAAAAGTTCGGCCAGGCGAACGGAAGAAAGTCATTGTCAAGTGGAGGATAATCATCATCGGTTGAATGGACACGAGCATCGGCCGATGACGGGTTCGGGACGTGTCCTCTCCACCGATGCGAGGGGGACGGAAAAAACAAAAGGAGAGCGTGGCAGGACGAAAATCGCGATTCAAGAGCCGTGGAATTCGGCGTTTCTTACCGGTCGGCGCATTCGGCTCGTATCTGCCGGACGAAAAGAAGACTCGCGACGAACGGCAACTCCTCGCCGGATCGGCCGAAAGTATCGCTGCTACGTGATTCATTGGGTTTTTCTCTCTATTGGCATTCGGGATTTACATCGGTCCCGGCCACGATTTCCATCGACGCGCGTGTAAAAACTGCACGGCCTCCTGCTGCTGATCAAAGCCGAACGGTCGAGATAGACGCTCTGCGAACGAGATTAGAGGATAGAACCGAGAAAGCCTACGCTGCTATCGACGATCTTCGTCTTTCTACGCTCGTCGTCGAAACGTGTCCGTCGCGAAAAGGGTCGTTTCGTCTGCCACGTTGAAATTCGTATTAGGATCGGAACGCGAGGAATACCCGTAAGAAAGGCGTCCTCTTCAGCTCGTCCGGACGTGGATTTTACCATTTTACTTATCTTCTCGATGTATTAGAAATACGAAGCTTTAATGTATCATACCGGTCGAAGAAGTCTCCGAGAGTATAATATTATCCTAAGAAACTGGTACCAACCGAATCGGAAGAATCTGCAGTGTTTTCGATTGTTTTCATCAGTTTCGTATGCGGTGCTATCTCGTGTCAATTATAATGCAATCTCGGAAGCTTTTCGATGCACTTTGTAATGAACGGTTGCGAAACTCTCTAGCGTGAATTGTACAAGGTCCGAATAAAGGGTGCCAGGGCAACCGACGATAATCCCAGCATCGTCTGGGCAGAAGGAAAAAACGAGAAAAGTTCGTCGAGTCACAGACGATTTTACTAAAGAACATCGGCCGCGATCGGAGCAACATAACCAAGGTTATGGTCGAGATAAACCGGGACCCGTGGACGAGCCGATAACACGCGAACTGTCGCTCTGGAGTCCAGCGCGTGAGAGGGACCGAGCGAGTGCGCGGTTGGCTTCAGGTCCGCTCGGACCTTGCCGGAAACCGAGGTGCTCTCTTCAGTTCGATTCTCGATCTCGGCCTGTCGATTCGTGTCTCGATTCAGCCGCAAGCGCAAAAATTCCGCCCAAGAATTTCAGTGATGCCGATCATCCGTCTCGGTGACGCGCGATACGTCGCTTCCGAGTGACAGTTTTCCCCGTTCCGGTTGTCGCGTTTCGAACTCGTTATCGTCGCGTTTTCTTTCGCTGACGAACGTTCACTCGAAGAATGCAACTATCCCGAGAATGGATAACGCGATTAATGAATCGAAACGTCGGAGTTCATTGATCATCGTCGTCGCGGCGTAAACACGCTCGGGCGTTCGCTTTATTGCCGGTAAATCGCGGCTTTTTTTTTCAGTTTTCCGTAAAGCCGCAGACAGAGACTATTTACAAACAAGCCATTCAGCTTCGGCTCGTAGCAGAGGCGCTCGTAAACATTCGTAAGCGTTCGCTCGCTACGCTCGGTGATCCACGAAACAAGAGACGTCAGTGCTTCTGTCGCGCGTGATACGCGATCGTTCGGCTGACAAGCGGAGCGGAGTTCTCTACCCCGTGGCAGACAAAGTCATCGGAAGGTGACGAACGTAAAGAGCCTCTCGACAAATCGATCGCCATCAGCGTTTACTTCATAACAGTCGGGACGACGAGATTACAACGGGAACTTTGGACGATCGATCGATAAAAAACGCGAAAACCGATTGACTTCTTCGACGTCGTTCAAAGTGGCTAACCACGGAAGCACGGAGAAGACGAGGAAAGTGTGTGTCGATTTCGTGCATCTTCGATCGAATGAAACTATTTCAGCTGATTAGTGAATGAACGATACAACTACGGGAATTTTATTATGGAAAGATTGAGTTTGTGTCTGAAGAAATGAGGAAACGGTGACTTACATAGTGTTCACTGAATGGAGCTTCAAAAATAGCGATATCGAGATTAATAGTAAATGTCTGTCATCTCCGTATCAAGACTAAATCGTTCTTTTCACCAGTAACCGAGGAATATTGGTATATGTGTAGTCAGCATTGAATAGACTCTCAATCTTAATTCAACGATCGTATATCTTGGGTGAGTTAGTGCACGCTGAAGTGAATTTTACAGAAAACATTTTCTCGTAATATAAACTTTGTCAACATCATCATGAGTAACAATTATTCGCGATCTTCGGAGTGTCGATTGTTTTATTAGCCACAACAGAACGCCACTAAACTTGCTCTTATAATTGAACGGACGATTGGTCAGGATTCGACGATTAAATACCCTGGGACGAATAACGCAGACAAGAAAATTGTGTAGTGCTAGAAATATTGTGTTTTGAAGATCAAGGACCTTAGAAAGCGTACACTGAATTGAGTTTCAGTTTTGTAGTAGGTATCACCTTCTAAACTTCGTGAACATCGTCAAGAATAATAACAATTATTCTCAATCTTTGAATAATGGTTCTTTTCATCAATCACAAGGATGATCAGTCCAAATTTAAATAATTGTTGAGTTGGTTTTAAAAAATAACAGAACAATAGTTTGAAAAATGCTCAGTGGCTCGAGATCCTTTAGAAAAAATATTGTTTCAGAAGCTACGTCTAGTCATCATCGAGAATAATAACAGTTATCCTCGATTTTTAAATGATCGTTTCTTTCAGTAAGTACAGGAGAGTACAATCAAAATTGAAACTGTAATTGAATGGATGATCAATTCAGTTTAAATATTGAATTGATTTCGAAAAGTGACAGAGTAACAATTTAAAAAGTGCTGTTTAATTTAAGATGGAATCACGGAAAAGTTATTGTGCAACAGTCTACAACTTGGATAACAGTTATCCTGGATCTTCAGATTAGAACCAAATCATTTCTATTCATCGATCACAAGACGACATAATCGCGTAAACGATCAGTATCGGTCTTGGAATAAACTGGAATATGCCAGAAACATTGATGCTGTGTTCTGAGGAACAATATTGTCTGTCACTCTAAACGAATTCAACATCAGCAGGAATAATAATTATCTTCGATCTCGAGATCAGATCCAAATCATTCCGCATCCATCACAAGGACAGACTATTAAACGTACAAACATAATAAAATACATTTTGGAATATATTATCGTACGCTGAAAACATTGTTGTGTTCCGACGAACGATACTGTCTCATACTCTAAACCCGTTCAACGTCCGCAAAAATAATAACAATTATCAATCTAAAAATTCGAACAAAATCGTCCTATTCCATGATCACAAGGACAGAAAATTAAATGTACAAAGTAAATGGATAGATCTTGGAAAGGACTTTAATGCGTCGTAAACATTGACGTGTTCCGACGAACGATACTGTTCCAGCTTTTAAATTCATTCAACGTCAACAAAAATAATAGCACTCACCCTCGATCTTCATCATCGGGCCTAAATCATTCTACTCATCGATCACAAGAATACACTATCAAACGTACAAAGTAATTGCCTAGATCTTGGAATGAACTGTAATGCGTTGCACACATTGATGTGTTCCGACGGACGATACCGTCACAACCTGTAACCCCATTCAGCGTCATCAGAACTATCAATCGAATTCGCTCTGCAAATGTGCAATAATAATTGATGCCCGGTTAGAGAAGCAGATCGAATTGACCGTAGCTTAAGGGAAAAGAGAGAGCCGACGGTCGGCGTTTTTCGCGATTGCCACTTCCTGTTCTTATACTGGAGCTGTACTTGCCGTACGCACCACTGCCGGGGGGTGGCGGAATCCTCCCGGCGGTGAGCAGCGGTCCTGGTTCAGGAGGGTGTCGTCCGGTACTGTTGGGTGGCGTCGATCTGTCGATGTCGGCGGCAGTGCAGCCGGTTCCGACGCTGCCGACGCTACCAAGTAGCGGTCCGCCGCCGCACAATCCTCTTCATCATACACCCGGAGGACTACCTTTGCCGCCGCTGGGGTCGGCACCGGTGATGATGCCCCGGCCACCGACAACCACCATGCCATCTTTGGGGCCTTCGTTGCCACCCTCGCATCAGGACACCGGCGACTTGGCGGAGGCTGCGCCCAACCAAGACGTCCTGTTGGCTTTGCTCGCCAGGAACAAGAACTTGGAAGGTAAGGATTCTTTGGATGTTTTTGCTCGAGACCTAGGCCAGTGATGAGCAGTTCAAGTGCCCGTCGGAAGGATCACGGGCACACGGAGTGCAAAGTGCGTGTAGCGATGGGCTGTTGCAGATATGTATTAAACAGGCTGTTTTAACTTTTACCACGAAAC
The DNA here is from genome assembly GCA_945859555.1 of Megachile ligniseca. Classification (NCBI taxonomy): domain Eukaryota; kingdom Metazoa; phylum Arthropoda; class Insecta; order Hymenoptera; family Megachilidae; genus Megachile; species Megachile ligniseca. Next base: position 2,107,303 of record OX243777.1, read on the forward strand.
TTTATTTCTATTAGTAATACAGAATGAATGTTATATCAGCATAGGTTTTTCACACTTTGTTAAAAAATAAACATACGAGATGACAATGGACTCCTTTGCTGTTCCATATTACATACGGGATGATCCACTTTCGTTCTTTACTAGCATGTTTCATAAATAAAAGTAAGAAAAAATGTTTATATGAACATAGGCTCTTAAATGCATTATTGAAAGTTATTTGAAAAATATGGAAGTCGACAATTATTCGTGTATAGAGTCTATGTTTATATAACATCTTTTTAAGATTTTTTTAGGGATAGAACATTCTGGTAAAGTTTTACATGTAAAACTGGAGCACATTGTATGTGACATTGAAAAACAAAGGAGTCCGGAGTCATTTTGTACTGTAGATATCACTTTTTCATAAAGTATTTAAAGACCTATGATAATATAGCATATTTTTCTTATTGCTGCGTATGGAATATATTGGTATAGTGGCGCTAAAAAACTAAGACATTCTGTATATGATAACTCCATATTTTCACGTTGAGAAGTATAAACAGTTTATAAATTAGAAATTTAGAAATTTGGAAATTTCGGAATATAGTAATTTGGAAATTTGAAAAATTACCAATTTGAATTGGTCAACTTGGAAATTTGGGAATGAGAGAATTTGAGAATCGAGAAATTTAGAAACTTGAGAATGAGAGAATTTGACGGTATAGATATTTGAAAACTTGGAAATGTAAAAATTAGAGAATATACAAATTTGAAAATTTGAGAATAGGCATGTGAAAATGTCGAAATTGAGAAGTTTCGAAATTAAAGGATTTGAAAACTTGATAATACTAAAATTTGGAAATTTTTTAATATGAGAAATTGAAAATGTATAAACTTGGAAATATGAAAACTTGAAAAATTAGAAATTTAAAAGATTTGAGAATTTGAAAATTTCGCAGTTGAAAAATATTAAATTTTCTAATTGATTGTTCATCGGTGTCCGTTAATGCACGTCACCCGCAATTGTTCGTTACTGGTTTATGTTGTAACTATTGTTCAGAGTACGGTTTTATTATTTCGAGATCGTATTTTATTATAAAGAAGAAGTTAGATGTGAATAACATTGTGCAAAGATGAAGAATTGGCAGTTGAGTAAGGGTAAGATAAATACTCTGCTTGCTCCACCTGGGGCTTGTAACACAATTTAATTAATATTATTAATTAATGGAAAAATAGTTCTAAATTTTGTGCAGCAATTTTAACAGTTTAACTTTTATATCACGCGTAATATACTTATGACAGAATTATATCATAACTGGATAAATTCTCTCAGGCTGTGATCCATTTTATAGGGGATGATCTAACTATACATAGTTATCAGATATTCTTACTAGCGATTTATGTTCTTTTTGTTGGGTATATTGTTTAGAAAGTTGGAATTTTTATCTTTGATAAAACAGTTACTTTTATTCAATATTAAAAACGTTTAAATATCAAATTTTGATATCAATTTATATAAACGATTACTTCTAAAAAAAGAAAAGAATCAAATTCAGTAAAACACAAAGGGTTTAAATAATTTAAGCTCAATGTACCATACTTTTTTACAGAAATATCTTTAATAATAAAATCAGCCTTACATAATAATAAACTATTCCCCATCACAGTAGTGATAATAATTACAATCATATTTACAATAAATGAAGTCCCGAAACATAATGGCTGGCTTTCAACCTTTGATCTACCCGAAACTCGAGCCAAATATTAATACCAAAAAATGAATGGTTCTCACATTTTTTATCTTAAATTACAATTTTTGTTAAAATATTTTCTTGAAATATATGTTTTCATCGAGAGGAATCGATTAGTACATATTATAAAGAATCAGTATGTGCATATATATGTGTGTGTGTGTGTATATGTGTATCTATCCTTTATAATAGAAAGCAATATAACAGAAATTTATTTGCTTAAAATGTATATTAAAAGTCAATATTCTTCTGGAAATATTTTGAATACCAATATTGATCTATTTTCAGGAAAATTTATATATGAACTATGAACTAATACTAGAAATACGAATAAATTAGAACTTTTAATTTGAAGTTTATGACGAATACTGTCATTATACTATTATTACACTATAGTATATTTATAGTTTATACTTCACGAATGTTTGGAGGATGAAAATCTTAAGGGTTTATGAAGTTTTATAGTAAATTTTTACAATAAAAGTAAATTTCATAATAAAATTTATACGTTATCCCTACTCGAAGAATTAAAATAATTTATTGTAATTGGTTAACATATGTAAAATAATAACCAATTGTAAAAATTAACTAATTTATACTCTTCTCAGTTAATATCGAGTATTGTATTTCATTTATAAATAGTATCATTAATTAATAAAGTGCGAAGTTTTTCTACTTAATAGTACAAACAAAATAATATATTTTAATTGAAAGCATTCTTACGAGGTTTGTTGTGATATTGAATGAAGAATAAGGTTTGTAAATTACATCAGTCAAAATATTAAATGAGTTTTAAGATAGTAGTAAAAAACGTAATTTGATTTACTTTTTTTAAGGGTATTTATTTTTAGCAATCAGTTTATATCTGTAAAACGCCATGTTATCGTATTCGTCGAAAGTTTGTAAACTTCCTTAACGTCAGCCAACAATTATCATTTTAGTTAAGCTGCGTAAAATTTGTCTGTATTTCGTTAAAACGTAGTACATGATGCAATTTATTGTAAGAAATAGCGTTACCGACACCAAGATTGCATTATCTATATGAAGAAAAATATGAATCTTACCAGACTCATTCTCGAAGTAATGAATTCAACGTGTATCATTTATTTGAAAATATAATTGAATTTATTTTAAGTTCTATTTATATCAGACTCACCTAAGAGTACTCAAACATTGTACACAAGTTACATAGTATAGTAATAATTCGTTTAATAATGCATGTATTTCACAGAGTACATATATTGATAGAAAATATGTAATCGTAAAAGAATTTAGTAATAATTTATTTAATGTTACTGTAATATTACGCTCTATAGGAGAAATACAACTAAACTGCGTCAATTTAGTATTAATTGTGCCATAACTAGTGTTTTTCTTTCTTAAACTTAATTTAGATATTTTCACAAATAATATTAACAATAATATAATAATATTTATAATAGTATAATACTATTACAAAAATATTTCAATAAATACTAGTTAATGTTCATATAATAATAACATGAAATTATACAGGGTGTCCCATTTAAGTTGACATTGTAAAAAATCTCGAAAATGTGTGATTTAAGAAAAACAAACTGACACGTGTCCTTTAGTGCTTCGAGTGGGGAGTCAAATTGCATTACTAATTTTTTAATGCATGGGCGCCTTCAAGGTTATTTCAAGGTCATCTTGCTTTTTTTATCATAAACCCATATTTTTTCTTCCGGAATCATTCCACGAGAAAAAATGCATGATTTTTGTTTGATACATTTTGTTGTAAGTTCAATATTACATCTTCAAGCATCATTAGTACTTCAAGAATTATTGATGGCACGTTAGATGGAAACAAATATCGAGACTTCTTGGATCGCGAATTACCTGTATTACTTGAAGATCTAAGCCTAGTAGACAGGCAACACATGTGGTTTCAACAGCAATACATTGGGATTTTACTGATCATTGGATAGGTCGAGGTGGTCCGATTTTCTAGCCATCGAGATCACCTGATCTAACATTGCCCGATTACTTCGTAAGGGGTTATCTTAAGGAAAAGGTAAACTCTGATCTACCTACTACACAGGAAAACATGAAAGGTGAATTATAACTGCGTGTCGTAGTATCACGAGAAGAACTTTATTACCTGTTCATGAGTCTTTTATTAAACGAATTAATAAGTGTCTAGAAGTTGAGGATACAAAATTCGAGCATTTATTGTAATGTTCTTAAATGAAATAAAAGACCTTCCAGAAGAAAGTAACGTCGTCATTTTAATAGAAAATATATTTTTGACATAAACATGAAAAATCAACTAGATATTTTAAGAAATTTTGTTGTAAGTTCAATAGTGAAACAAACGTCGCGCATTTTTTCACGTAGAATATGATTCTGGATTAAAAAATATGGGTTTATGATAAAAAAAGATAAGATGATCTTGAAATAACCTTGAAGCCCATGAATTAAAAAATTAGTAATGCCATTTGACTCCCCACTCGAAACACTAAACAACATGTGTCAGTTTGTTTTTCTTAAATCACGCATCTTCGAGATTTTTTATACGCATTAGTGTATAATTAGAAATTACAAACCTTTCAAATTTCAAATATTTGCGTTTCCAAGTTTAAATATGTCACATTGAACAAATAAAAATTAAATCAGAATCAGAAATCAGTAAAATTGTACAACTTTTAAATTTGGTATTTAGTGTTTATACGTCTAGAAATTTAGGAATTTGATCATTGAATAAATTCATAAGTTTAAGATTTCTAAAGCGTACAAATTCAGAAATTGAAAAATATCCAAATTTTAAATTTAGAAATTGGAACATATAGCAATCTTCAGATTTAATAATTAAAACAATTTGGAAATTTGGATTTTCAAAATTTGAACATTTAAAAAATTGAAAAATCGGGACTTTAAGGATTTGGAAATTCGTGCTTCTGGAAGCTTGAAAACTGAAAATTTTTTAATTTATATATTTAATCTCTCAAAATAAAAGGTAAGTGGTGATGATGCACATATTCCCTAATATTATATCGCATACATGACATGAAGGTTCAGTTCCTGCATTTACTAAAATTAACAATTAAATACTGATATGAGAATTTTTCCCGTTTTACACGTAAATATTTTTCTCTCTATACAAAAAAAATCTGACACAATTTCCCAATAAACTATGCAGATTTTGCAGTGTGTTTCATGCAATTAGAACATACTGCATCTATCAAATAACTAGAGATGATAAAACATGTTGAGAAGCAAAGTAATTTATATCCAATGATGCATAAATTCGACGTGATTTTGTACATTTTTACGGATACCACTAAAATCATTTTTTCGTAAAAAGCAACCTACACCTTTAGATCAACTAGTCGATGCATTAATCTGTACAAAGGAGTACTAATGGTTAATGAAAGGTAATATAATATAATTATTTATATTTACAGTAAATTTATTAGTTCAAAAGTTATTATGCTTAAAAGTTCACTACATTATTTCGATATATCTGTAAATGACATGCGATACTTAACGTTGCGATAAATATTTCTAATGGTTTATACTTTAAATGTTCTTCCATTATTTTCCTCGCGTCGTATAATTCTTTTGTTATGCCACCTTATATGATTATTGATGTTTGCTACTGAATACGTTAGATGTCTTGAACACTGGTAATATACTTTTTTAAGTATTTCCACAAAAAATAACCTGGTGTTAGATTCAGTGATCCAGGTGGCTATGGGATTCTACCTCGTGTACCAATCCAATTGCCTTAATAATTTTTACTTACATATACTGACAACTCGAGAATTATGTGCTAAATCTAACACCAATCAGCTCTTTCCAATGGAGATAGTTGAAAGACAAAGTATTTTATTCTGTTACTCGTGTTCAAGACATCCAACAACGCATTCTAGAACAAATATCAACAATTACAGAAGGAGACATAACAAAAGTGTTGCGTAACGTGAGAAATGAAGGATGGGAGGATGTTTAGAGTGCGATAGAGAACCGTTCAAAGATGTGTTATAGCACAATTATCTCGTGACATCGACAGATATGCTGATATAATTTATCGAACTTTTAACTTTCGAACCAATGGATTTAGTACATGAGTCACTTAGTACTTTTTATAAATATTAAGAAACTGCATCAGCCATGCAGAAGTAGAGGCTTCTATTTAACACCAAAGCAGTCGAAAATTTTATTAGGCAACATTTTTAACAAATTTTAGCAAATATTTTCACAAAATTTTGTGATATTTATTATTCATAATTTCAAGTAGTTAATACGAGTATTTTCAATTCAACTGGAACTCTCAGCCAGTTTCAGTTTTTACATGTTATATTACAAAATTTTGTCGTGGTTTTGTCGAAATGTCTGTCGTGTTTTCTCCAGATAAAAAGTGATTGTATATGTTAGCTGATGCTTCAGTATTTATTTATTTTTCCACTTTATCTTAAGTTTAAAAGTAAATGTGCGTTTATTGCTGATAGTTATAGTGTTACGCATCACTCACATACGGGTGAGTCAAAGTATTAAAAATTTTGTGCTTCTGCATTTTTCAGGAACAATGCACAAAATCACCGTTAGATTATGCATCTTCAGATAATATTTAATTTTAGTCCCAGCCTTGTGAGACTGTCTGTACGGTATGAAAGTGTAGAATAATAGAGCCCTTCCCTATTTAAAATTAATGAACACTCAGCGAAACAATGGATAAGTTTAAAAAGGAAAATGAGATCGCTTAGTTTTCTAATATTACCTCTGTAAATTTCTATAAGAGCGTCTCTAGATAAGAAGCGGTTTTAGCCTGAATAGTTTGGTCGCTATCACGAGTTCTAATATCGGGTCAGGTTAACATTTTTGTGCCACATTACGCGAACGGTGGCGACTTTTCGATAACAGATGTCGATTCGAATGATCGATAAGATTAACCGTTCACATCGAAAACGCACAATTTGTCACATTTCGACTATCGGACAATATATCAGACTAATTCGTATCGATTTCGAAATATCCGGTTTTATGTTCGTCGATAGAAATCACAATTCGCATCATCTCGAACACGTTGATCGATACTGTTCAGACGACCACAATACGTTTTTCAAAGTGCCGATAAATTTGCTTTAGTCGAATAGTACGATTAATAAATATAGAAAGGTCGAAAAGTATATTTGCACTCTGTTCACCAGTGATTTATTGTGTCCTGGTGATATCAGCGATACGTTGTTACATCGTTACAGCATAAGATTAAATCAAATTTAGAAGCAATTTATTATTATTGATCTATTTAATTGGACGTTTGCCAGAAATAAATTCACTATTTGCTACGCGTGTAAGATTTAATCTACCATTTAAGTGGAGTAAATTACGACGTTGATAGTCACGTGGCGTGTATCATACTAGTAAATGTTATCAGTTGATGGAGCTTATGTGTAAATATTGGATTAGAAAGATGAGTGCGATTACGATTTCCGAATTTGTTTCTTCTTTTTGTTTGGGATTACGATTTTAGTATGTTCTTAATTCGCTAAGTCAATGAAATGATTACGCACGCTGATAACATCAATTTTTCAATGCATATCAAGAAAACTGTGATTCAGTGAATAAAAAGATATCGATTAACTGGAATTTAATATTTTCGACGCAACAGTATTGTGAAATTTTTATAGAAAATGTGGAAGATGATTCTTGTATAAAGATATAATTTGTAATGATTTTGTTTACATATTTTTATTCATAAGACTTACTCGCTGAAAATTCTTTCAGTTTACTGATTTTATTAATCGACGAAATGTTTTTGCGATACTATAAATTATTTTAAGAATTATTGTATATTAAACTGTAAATCATTTTTTACTTGTTAATAATTTATTTTTCATTTATTTAATTGTTTTTTACCGAACAGAGAAAATAAATATTTTTGTGATTCTGTTTCAAGGAATATTTTGCAAATAGTTTATTATTATATTTGAAAACAAAAATATAATACCAAGTTTGTATTTAAATATTTAGTTTGTGAGAGTTTCAACTTAATTAATAATTCATAATGTATTTCTGCACGATAAAAATAAATAAGTATATATTGAGAATTGAAATTCAGAAATCTACATTTTCTTTAAATGAAAAATAATTTGTATGAATTGAAATGTATTAAGATTGATTTATTAAAATATACTGAAAAGTGATTTTTTATTTTTATACATATGATTATTACTCGTCAAAAGTGATGTCTTTGTTAATAAGTCACACTATTGCAATTCTATTGAACTCTGCATTAATATCATTAATAGTACACTATTCATTAATAGACCTACGTTGTTGCGATAATGAACATCTCTACCACATTTTTAAAATTTATTCAGAATCTATGTAAAACTAAACTAAAACTTCTTACGAAACGCTGAACAACTTCTAAGAGGACATTAATTCTTGCAGAATGACAAAAAACTCTACTACTGAGATATCGTTACCGCGATATTTATTCGAAACACGTATGTAAAAATTCCGATTTAAATTTCGCGGGCAACTGCGGTATGTCAACCATCTTAACAATCCACGTATACCTGATCTTGTCCGATAGAAGCCTTTGTACCTTCCACATGTGACAGTTAACATCTGTTTTAATCTTTTCGTTGTTGATTTATAACCTGACTAACAACAAACAAACTACTAGACAGTTATAATTTACTTACACTCACTCTGAATAATTGTTGCCCACCAAACGATTTTTGTTTAATCTCCATATTTAAATTAGTGTCATATCTATTCTAAGATTAATTTGAGAAATTCTCAGTTCGAAATATTAACGGAAACGTTAACGATATGTAATTAATGATGACCTTATGATCTCTGTTGTTTAATTCATTGTACAAGGAGGCCATACTTCTTTTATTTTAATCTACAATATAAGATCAGTTTTCGTTACTTGCATTTTTACTGTCGTTTCATTATGGAATATTTTTTATCATGTTATCAGGATTTCTTGTGTAATCACTTGAATTTGAAGACGTACCTCTTCTGTTCAAGTAATAGTCGTATCAAGAAAATACTAATCGAGAAAAATTGCGTTATATGTCGAAAGCAGTAATTATGATTATTTTACATTAGAAATTGTGATTATGTATTATCACTTGATGGAGACATGTAATTACATCTTGTTGATCTACTTTTTTCTACATTTTTCTACATTTTCTAGGAGAAAAAAGGAGAAATAATTCTTTTACGTAAATGAGTTCGTCAGAAAGCAAGAGTTTTATTGTAATCTGTCATAAACTGTATCGACTAATTAATATTTTTCAACATTTCGACCCTTAGTGGAGCTCCGTATTAGGAACAATAATTAATTTATGAAAAAATCCGCCAGTTAATTGTTAGATATTTATTAAAAATTCGGAAATGTGTCAGTGTAAGGATTTGAAAATTTGAAAATTTAATGATTTGGTAATTTGACGATGCAGATATAAGATTGACAATTTTTGGCAATATGGAACTTGAAAATCGGGAAATTTAGGAATTACAGGATTGGTTAGAAATTAAAAATACGGCGGTTAAATGTGTCCTTGAACTAAATGAAACTTATAGTATCATGGCACCTCATGAACAAAAATAATTTTTGAACAGTTTAGAACAGTTATCTTATTCGACTATATTTTTTCGTAATTTATTTCAGCTTCTTTCTGACCGCGGATAATCGAAACTGAAAATAGAGAACAGTGCAAAACACGACATTACCATAATCGTATAACCGATTGCTGAATATAATGATACTAATTTGAAATTTTATGGAAGAGCTACGGTTATAACATAAAGCTGCCTTTCGTATTTGTTCCTTTGCTTCCATTGCGCTTTCTTTGTAAAGCAAGTTATCGCATGAGTTATTTCTGCGTTCGATTTCGTAAGTTGAACAAGGTCGAAGATTTCTTCAATTATGAATACCCTTACACAGAGATCTCATTCGGTACTGCTACGAATTTCAATTTTCAGCTATTAAATATTTTTGAATGGCTCCATTCGGGTGCATGTCAAATGAGTTACGAGCTCTCTAGAAATTCGTTCCTTTCAGAAAGCGCTTGCGTACTTTCGTATTGTGTTGCCTTCTCATTGTTATACGAATGTTTTCTGTTTAATTTTAAAACAATATACGCTACTGTTAACAGATTATAAACCAGAGAAATTTATTGCGTATCAAGTAGTCATACATTTTAATTAAAGAATGGTTAACACTATTTCTACCAAGAGGTGCAGAAGCTTTCAAATTTTAACTTAAAATTATTCTCTAAGTTGAATCATATCTCCACAATTAATTTTTCGACTTTTCATATAATAGTTGTTAAATTAATTCTGCGATATCATTTTCTTCCAGTTCCTCCTAGATCTAAAAATGTGCATATGGTATACTTATTTCTACCATGAGGTGTTTTTTGACACCTTAAGGATTTCATGACAGTACCTAATTTTAAACAATTTTACATATAAATATCAACACCATTTTGCAGCATCATATCAATTATGATCAGATTAGAGAATCCCGATTTCAGTTATACTGGAATCCGCTTATTTCCCGCCATATTGCATTTTAGTGCACACCGCTATATTTAGATTTTATAGATTGATGAATTAAGCTAGAATTTACAACCTGATTAATTAATCTCTAATAGAAACGCATCAATGTATCAATAAATATATTCCTCAAATCATCATCTCCCTATAATTGATGCACCAACACAATAGCTTTATTATTTTTGTAACACAGCACTATTGATTTTAGAATAATTAATGCTTATAAATATCAATTTAAAAAATACAATATTTACTTTTTAAAATAAATTATTAAAATAAAAGAACGTAAAACATTTTCTAAACTGTTGTTTTAACAAGTCGACTTCCAACTAAATAATAACGACTAGAACGCGTTTAATTCTTTATGTCTAAGAACAAATAACATAAATTATTTTAGACCTCTTCGTATTTCGATCCCACACTATATTAGACACAGTTTCTGTATCAGTGCATAAAAAGCAAGTCATGCATAGTAGTTATTCGTAACTAAAAGCAATTTTCTTTATTGACATTGGTTGTACATGATTGAAAATGATTTTCATCATCAATAATAATTAAAGCTAATAAAAACATTTGAATCGCTTCTAATAAGTACAAATTAATATTTTTTGACCATTTCATTTCCTGATAAAATACTTTAAACGAAGTTACACGTGAGAAAGTGTTCATTCTGATTTATCTTTTCTTTGTGGAATCACTACTCCACTTTTCAAATTTATTTCTTGCATATAGAATCATCACCCAATTTTTCAGATTTATTTCTTGTATATAGAATCACCACCCAATTTTTCAGATTTATTTCTTGCATGTAGAATCATCACGCGATTTTTCAGATCTATTTCTTGCATGTAGAATCACCACCCGATTTTTCAGATTTATTTCTTGCATATACGTAGAACCATAAACCGCTCGCTTTTATCAGGATTTTTGGAACACTGTTTTTTCCCCTAGAAAACAGCGCTAAAAGTAACCTATCGTTTTGAGGGTTGCAAGATTGTTCTTATGCACCTCCGTGAGTCTTCAACAATTCGCGTGAAGGATCAAACAAGACAGTTAAGCTGTTCAAACGTTCTTCGATAACGAAGAATAGAGAGGACGAAATAGTTGGCGAGTCCGCGTGAAGGTTTTGTTAAAAGGGCGCGGTGAGAGTGGTGGATATTTTAATAAGGTAAGTGCTGCAAGGCCGGTTGCTATGCCATTGGGGCGGTTTAATCATGTAATGTGTTCGGAGGCTCGGCCACCCCACAATCAATACGGTATTGCTTCGGGCACGATAGCGAATGTGCTTAAATCTAAACCTAAATCTAAACTTAGGCCCAAACAGCACGGACTAACTGCACGCCTGTGTTAGCCTTTTCTACTAACTCTGCCAGTCGATTAAGCGTTTCCTAGCTAGTAACACGTGGCCATTAACTTGTATCGTATCAAAACGTGGATTTGGAAATCCGACACAGTGAAGAGGCTATAAACTGTATTCTTCTAGGAGTACGCATTGACAATATCAGGAAATTGACAGCATTGGGGCAGTTCGGGTCATTATGAGATAGAGCTTGATTATTGGCAATCAATCAATAATAATTGTTCTCACTTCTTTGATTATAATTTTGAACTCGTAACGTTTTTACTTTCTGAAGTCGTAATGTTTTTGAGTAATGTAGAAACGAATTCTGTTAGCTCCTTAATTGTATAAAATGCAATACTGTCATAACTGTGTTACAGTAGGCTAAGAGTACACAACCATACATCGACCAAGAGATCACACGTACCTTGTCTTATAACACGCAGAAAAAAATTAATTGTTTATCTTTTATTATGAAAATTATGCTGAGTAATAACATTAATAATGCAATAGTGATATTAATCATAAAAATAATAATAAAAAGTTACAATGATAATAGTAATAAAAACTAGAACAACGTCAATAATTCTGTTGATTACAACATAATTTGCAATAATAATTTTCATTTTCATTAACAAATATCAATAAAAGTATATAATCGTATTTATTAATAATTAAAAATTAAATAACAATACATAATAAAAAATACTGGCAGTTGGAGCTAAAAAGAAACGTGGAGATTGCGTATTCTTACTCTTATTTGATTATAATCCGTCTAAGAGGACGCATTTACATGTTATGTTAAGAAATTGCATTGTTCAACAACCTATTTAATTACCACTGAAACATCGTATTATTACATTTTCATTTTCTGAGTGGAAAGAAAGTAGGAGTCAGTAGAAACTTAAGTCTCTTAAATGCGGACTCTTAGCAGCTTCTCCCTTAATCTGATGACATAAAAGGTACCATAAAATAGTAATTATAAATTGTCAATTTAAAACTCACAGTTTAAAATAAATAATTACACAAACTATTCATTAATGTTTTTAATACAAAATAATTGTCAATTATGATACATAATTGCAAAATATACGTATAATTATGTGCTATATGGCAATAAACTGTATACATATAAATATACATATGATATGATAATACCGCAAAATTGAACTTATGCTATACAATTTGAAGCTTATAGTATACTTTTTAAATACATAGTCATTTGCCAATATACCTGTTCTTCTTAATGCAGCACACATATGAACACGAAGCGTATTTAATGCATATTGAATTGCTAGGTACATGTGTTACCGATTTAATTCAGTATCAATGAAAGACGAATAAATGGAGGTTTTATTCACAAATAAACGTTAATACGTGATCATGTTTTATAAGTAATCAATTTACATTCATTTATAAATGCAATGTAAATTTTCCACGTACAGAGTGACTTTGTTCATGCACGATGCAAATATGTATAGCTACGTTGTTTCATCTGACAAAACAAGTGCTTTAAAAGTTTTCAGAATAATTATTTATTGATTTATTCATATATTGTACATGTTTTACAGATACTTTGCAACCAGCTCGTTTTTCAAATAACACGAGTAATTACAGATATGCGATACAAACTTTTTAAATTATTTTTCCGTGTATCTTGGATATGCAAATTTTTAATATATTTCACAGTTTTTAACTGTATACGTGACAATTTTATTTACTTTATCAGTTTGTAGAAGAATGATAAATATGAGGGTTAATATGTTTGGTAACACCTTTATCGCTCCGCAGTTTACAATTTTTTACGTGGAAGTAAAAGATCTTTGACCGCTAAAGTAACATAATATAGAATTTCGAAATGTGCATATTGAAATAAAATAATAAACTAATTACATAAATGAATAATTCATTAATAAATCAAATTAAATACAAATTGGATAGTTTGTCAATAAAAAATCAATCGTCATCAACTCCATTATTTAATTAACTAAACTATAATAACATTTCAAAATTTAGTAGTAATGTCATTTTAACTTCATTTGCAATATTATTCTAATTAGATTTTGGTTTGTAAATTAATATCAATGAATAGTTACTATACATATTATAATGATTTTACTTTTAATATTTATATATAGGGTGTCGCAGTTCTTTACCGTCAAATTTTATCGCATCCCCAAATATCTAAGTTTCTTGATTTTTAAATTCTCATATTCCCACGTTTATAAATTTCCTAATTGTCAATTTGGAAATTCTCAAATTTTCAAATTTCAAATTTCAAATATTAAATATCTACAATTACAAATTTTTTAATTTCCTAATATCGATGTACATAAATTTCTGCATTCTTAAGACTCGACATTTTCACATTTATATTGCAAGATAATAAAAAGAAATTGTCAGTATTATGATGTCCCCAGGATGTAATAAAATATATGTAGGCCCTTTTGTAAGGGGTTGGAAGCAGTGTCCTAATTGTCTAAAATGATGGTACGAATCTTAACCTTCATGTCAAAGGGTTGGCTCATTTAGATGCCAGTAATATGTGCCATTAGCTCAGCAGTGAATTTCTCAACAGTCGTGAGAGATGATCAGTGTAATCACAAATTAAGTTTTAATTTCTAACAAAATATAACTCTATAATTATTTCTACTTTGTATTCACACTTCTCTTTCTATTCACTTGAGATTATCGAAAGCATTTTATGTAAGCGAATACTGCGCTGGGAGTGATTTCCTGTTGGTTGTGAATGAATTTCAGTACTGTGTTCTCAAAAAATGTTGTCAAGATTTTTTCACGAACGTTTTAGTCTCAAATGAACAAATATTCTAGAACACATAAGATTGTAGAAACAATAAAATAAAAAAGTAAAAAGTAAAGTAAAATGAAAAAAGGTACGCTTACTTCCAATCGATATGACAATCTTATTTCAATCTCCTGTACATTCAACTGAAATTTTTCAAAAGCGAAAGGTATGAAAAACATCTAATAAACTTACCTTTCTAGCTTCTCAAAAAGAAACTCTTGTCAATCAGTTCAATTTTAACAAAGCAAATCTGTTTAAAAATATGTACAAACCTTTTCAATTCACTGTATATCAATTGTATTCTAAAACATTCTCCAGCAAGTTTAAAACTCATAAGACTCAGAGTAGACTACCTTACAAACCGAAAGCTTCAAAAAGGATGTAATCGTCGTAGCAAACAGGCTTCTCAAATAACTGCTCGATCCAGTCATAGACCGTGAATGAAAGTGACCAAACACGAAGCTGTAACAAAACACATGGCGATGATACACGAGAAAATGAGGCCAAGGAAAATTTTGGGACAGACACAGAAAAGATTCGCGAGTAAAAGCGTAGAAAGCTCCAATGAGGGTGTCAAGCATCCCTCGAGTAAATGGTAACCATAGGAAACGGTGGCTCATGGCGAATGGGAGTCGGATGGTGACAGGGGTGGAAAGAAAATGGCGGCTGGTTAGAGGGCGCGTGGTATTCGAGTGCGGGGGTGGAAATGCCAGCGGGAAAACGAGGACGAAGGTCCACATCTTTGTTACGAATGACGACGGATCGACTTTGCCACTTTCAAAGGATCAAACCTTAAGATTCCTCTCGAACTTATGTACTTGTACGCTTCTTCGTGTGCCGTCGCGCGTTGAAAACGTTCTTTCCATTTAGACATAACTTAAGCCGGTAATTGAAAAAGTTGATCGTACTAGGGGAATAAAAACATATTTCTGAAAGGGATGTTAAATCCTCCCGCTATCTTTTGTGGTATTTATCATGGTTTATTTATGCACGATATATTTCATGATTTGGTGTTGATTAATGTGTTTAAAGGAAACAGTTTTTAGTTACTTAATACATTGCTGACTGGCAAATTTGTGCAGAAACGACCTCATGTTACCGGTTATTACAAGTCTCCTTCGATTTACACTTAACCCTTTTAATAACGATATATCGTCATTAGCAACACTTGCAAAATTCAATTGGTATTTATTTACTTTTCCTTTAATTCGTGATATGTTTCTTTTAAATTTTGTAAATATCATTCCTACTATTTTTCACGAATTTGCCTTGATTATTACACATATACAGATATAAGATTAACACCATGTACAGCGGTATCGTTTACGACTTTTAAATATGTTGCAATTTGTAAACCTTTTTGATATGAAATATCATTTTTCCACAATGAAGAGTTTTTTTGAAAAATCTTTAGGTATATTGTACCTATTAAACCATTTTTTATATTCAATAGAAATGAAGCCATCAATATTTAGATCTATATAATTTTGTACTGAAGACGTGCAAATTTGAAAACTTCAACTCGATTGCTGCACGGATTCCTATCATCCAATCATGCTGAAACTTTGACTTTATCATTTTTTCACCAAGTGTCGAAATTTTGGGGGGTAAAGCCATAAAAAAGTCGAAAAGAAAATCGAGCTCTATAGCTAAGGGCCACCCTAGTATGTATAAACATTTTTATTGAACGGAAGTCTACGCTGCACTCAGATGTATATTCGATAGAAGCGAAAGATGAAACTCTATGGTGGTTTCATCGTGAATCGATTAACGAGCCAGTGCACACTAAATATTCTGACGTAATAAAAAACTGGCTGGTCTTTTTTCTTCCGTACAAAAGAGCAGGAACGTTTTCCCACCTACATTTCTCTTGGTGAAATGTTCGCGGACCGGCGAGATGGGAATTGCTTTCCAAGTCGAAAGTTTCTGCGGTGGCGGTGGTTTTTCCTATTTTTCTTTTTATGGCATCGCCGCATCTCCGCTACTCACGCCGGAAACCCCGTGGAACGAACCCCAACGACCCTTCCGGTTTTCGTTTCCTTCGTGTTCTTCGTTTTCTCGCCACGACTTCGCCCCGAGCAACCACTACGCGTGATACATCGACTCTGTAACGTCGTTAAATAACGGTTATCGACCAGCTATGACCAGTTTCTCTCTTTATGAGGGAAAATTATTAACCGGCCAAGTATCGATGGCCTTTCGATGTGTCAGTTTTACGAGCTATCCAAACGAGACACAGCTTTCGAGGATTTAATTGTGTTAGGGACGCGTGACCTTAGGATTACTATATGAGTTGACTACGCGTAACGTATACGATAGGATGACATTTTTATAATATTGTCTTTTATTTTTATCGTTAATTTGGCCGTTTACCAACTGTGTGTTCATCAGATATTTATAATAGCCAGTCATCACATATAATAACCGTTTGCCTAATATATAGTGGGTGACCAAATTATTACACTCAAAAAATTTCTGTTTCAAAATATGCGAAATACATGACTTTAATTAGTTTAACAATGTTATTGATACTTGATATATCCCAGAATAAAAGGCAAGTGTGAAAATTAATTTGGAAAACCTGACTATTTTATTCAAACTTGTGAAATTTAATTTTAATCACATGTGTTATTGTTAAGAAATAATACATTGTAACAAAATATACATTACATTATGTGTATAAGTATTACATTATAAAAATAATATATTGTATGATCTCAATAAACATATTGTTCTATCCCATTGGTTTAAATTATATAATTTGGAATTTTTGTTTGAGTATAATAATTTAACCACCCACTGCAGTACTTTGTTTTTTAACGTTACACTGTAACAAATTTTATAGTCAACGTCAACGTATAATTTCGATATTTCATTTTTAACGTAAGCATATAAGGATAGAATATGCATCTTGTGTACCCAGAATTAATATAGTAACTTGTACAATCATTTGTATCTAATCCAAAAACTATATTTCAAATTTTGTTATTTATCGAAATCCTAATTAAATTTTATGGGGGAAGGAAATTTTAATTAAAATGTAATAATATGAAAATTTTAAATGATTAGAATTAATAAAGAAAAATATTTTGAGAATTTTTATTTATTCAGCCTTTAATTAAAATGTTATAAGGAAAGGAAATTTTAATTAAATTTAATTCTTGATTGTTTTTTTTTTCAATTAATTTTCGTATTCAAAAATATACATTGCATATTAATAAATATTAATTGAATAAACATTTCGTCGTTTATTCTTGGTGAATTCATTTTTATTGTCCAGTTTCATCATTTTCAACGTTGGAAATTCTAATTATCTGAGTTAATAGATTAATCCCCAACTGTTGCGGCTTACAAAGTGAGTCCATGAGATGAAATTGTGGAATTTTAATGCGCTTTTGCAGGATAATAATTTAGGTAGACCCTTATAGAAATTCATAAAGGTGGACCTTTACAGAAATTTGTAAAGGTCGATCTTCACAGAAATTCATAAAGGTAGATGCCAACTTTGCAGGTGTTTGAAATAATTGATATTAAAAGCTCCGCGGGCTACTTATACAATCTGACTCATGAAAGCATGCTCATTTTACGAAATACGATCCCTAAACCGAATATAACTGGAATAATTTAAACGTACGTTTTCTATTGAAATGTTTCTCTTCCATTATTGCTACAATAATACTACTTATGCTATTAAAAATTTCTTCGCTACGAGATTTGAAGAGGATTTCTAATGTTGCCACTCGATATAACAAAAAATGATTTTTGTGTACAGGACTAAACCAAAGTGTATAAATGATTTTTTAAATCTAGGTCCACTACTTCCATTCCAGATATTTATCGATATCATTGCGTAAAACACAAGCTCATCTTTCTAAAACATCGTTCTATTATTTGTATAAAGTTTTGTGCCTTCAGTGCAGGTATAAAAACACCTATGTAATCATAAAAGACAAACACAGGAAGTGGCAATAAAATATGCTCACCTCATTATTACATAATTTCGTAAATAATACAAGAATTAAATTGATATTATATTAGCTATTTTAAAATTACACATATTCAAAATCATCATCATCGAAGTTATTTAATATTTTCACTGCCATTTCTATATTTAACATTAGTATTAATGTACGTATACATCTTATTGACACACCTTGTAGTTTATTATACTTCAATTTCTGCAAATTATCAAATTACGCAAGGAGAAATAATGATGAAGAAATTACCAAATAAATCTGCTAAAATTTTTCATTGTATCAACAATGTTTACAAACAAAATTAATATAAACTAACTGAAACGAAATTGTTAATAAAATATTGCTTCGAAGGTAAGAAGTTTAATATTATTAAAAAATTAAAACTCCTTGATTCAGTCATTATCGACACGTTAATTCAGTTTTTATTGCGTTATTCCCACTATAAAAAATTGAACTTCTTTCGAAATTTTGAAACAGAAAGAACTTAAATGCTCGTGAGCCTTCGAATCCAAGAAACAAATCAAAAGTTATTCAGAGTAGTCAGAATTTCCTTGCACCTCGGATAAAATTCATGTTGCCTGCTACAGCACTGTAATTCATAGCCGCGATACGAGTGGAGCGTAAAAAGTTGGAAAATAGCACGTCGCGAAGTCGTTTTCCTCTTGTTGCGAAAATTAATGCGACTATAAAACGCAGCGAGAACACGGGGAAAGGCAAACGGCGTGTAAAACAGTCTCTGGGAAAGGAACTGTTCCTGTGAGTCCTTCGGGCACGCGTCTCACCTTGGCATCAGGTTACCGCATCTCACCCCGTGGGTCATTACGCTATTACGACTTTTTTCCTTCCTCTTGTGAGCGATCGAAGTCGGCCCATTTCCGGCCTGACGTTTCAAATTCGAGGTTTGATCGATAGTTTCTTTTTTATAGATCATTTATATTTCTTTCGTCCTTTTTTCCCTTTACCTTTGATATACTCGTGGGACCGTGGTAAAAGACTTAAATTCTCTGATATTTTTCGAAAACTTTGATAAATCCTTATTGTACAGTTTAAAGGTATTATCAAGATTTTCTTAACAGTGAATTTACTAAAGTGGTTATAATAATAGTGTAACAGCAGTGGCTCCAACAAATGGCGTTTGACCTGTGTAACACATATTCTATAAATGTTGTTATAAAGATAAGGAAAATTATAATTCCAATGTTTTGGATATTAAAGAATAATAATTTAGCAGTTGAAGAACAATGATAATATTTATTTCGTTTAGTATAAGTATACAGGGTGTTACTTTCAATATGACACAAGATTGTTCACCCTCTTACAGCAATTTGATAAAGGAAACTTTAGAACACTTCTCTTCGATATGATAAAAAGTATGTGTTCCTGTTTGTAAAATCCAAGGTCACTTTAATTTTGCTGTGAAAAAAAACTGTTGTCAAGTTGTTTTTTACTGATGCCTGTTGTACACTTTATACTTTGCAACTCTTGCTCTAAACTTTTTTTCATCAGATGAAAAATCAGGTGAAAAATCGTGCGATGCAGTAGAGATAACACCCTGTATATTAGCCATCTTGAAATTACTTTCTTACAAAATGAATAATTGTGTAAAATGTGTAGTTTGTATTTCAACAATAATGCATGGATAGTAAATGTCAGTATAATTTTTTAATTTTAGACGTTTAATTGTTAGCTTATTTTTATGATTTAGAATCTTAGTTGTTAATTAATCTTGAGAAACCGCATAACAAATATCTTATTTTAAGTTTCAACATTTTTGAAAGTGGTTCTCTTGAAATCTCTATTGATTTTCATCAAGAGAAAGAATTAACATGTAAATCAATTTGTTTTATTTTTCATTTATTCTTCACCATCATAATTTCAAAGTAAGTGTGTATTATACGATGGTAAATTTAGCGTTAGCCATAGCAACCCAACTTTATTTGATTTCAGCTATAAATATGGATCGACTACGAAACGCTTATTAATTGGTTTTCTGTCAATAAACGCTTGCATCAAACATGCTATTAATAAACATCCAATCTGTAAACGGTTCATGTTTAAAATATTAAATCTGTGCTATTGATATAATACTCTTCTAAATCTTCAGAAGCCACAGAAATTGTTCGAATAAATGTATAAATGCGTACCTACTTAATAATCAAATTTCATTGTTGTTATATTTACAACGTCATATAAAAAGTACACACATGAATCTTTTACTTGAAATAATTTTCAGAATATTACGATTTTATATGTCAGAAAGTTTGCTAATAAATTTTTTATTGATATTGTATTAACATTTAAAATATAAAATTATTGATATAATATACAACACCCAATAATGTCTTTAACAATTCTAACTAATTAAGCAAATAAGATACTAACATCTTTTAATAAGATACTAACATGCGTTAACACCAGAATTGTTAACGTAAAATGTACACTTACTTTTAAATTGAAAACAAAATGCAAAAATAATTAAATAAATACTGAAGTATTAATTAACATATATAACTGTTCCTTATACCAACAAAAAGTGACAAAATTTCCGATAAAAGCACTGCAACAAAATTTTATGTAACATGTAAAACTTGAAACCAGTCATTTCGATTGGTTGGTAATTCTAGTGTTAATTGATAATGTGCATATATTTAAAACTCCAAGTTGAAAATTATGTCCATTGAAATTGTCTTATGAAATATAATTTTAGGTTATGAAATATAATTTCAAATGAGATGATCCCAAACTTTTAGCCGGCAGTGTTTGCGTGTCACTGTACGTAGGTTGCTTTACTTTTTATACACAATAACCACAACAGATAGACTCATGTTTCGAGATTTTAAGTCATAAAATTTCTTCGATAGTTGCTGCGACATAAGTCGACCTCCTTTTCAGAAGCTACACAAGTTAGCACATTGACTAACAGCAAGATAACACTATTGTACTTTAGTATGTCACTAACAAGTGAGTAGAGCGACTGTCTGAAGAGGAATGTCTTCGATAAGATTAAATAACTTGTTCGTCACTGTTAAAATATCAATATTTGATAAAGAGTTGTACATAAAATGTACAAAAAGTGTTTCTTATCAAAATTAACCATGTTATAGATATTCATTTTTTAATACCTACAAAGAATGTATTACATGTATACTTAATCCTTAATTTGGTTAGGTTAACCTAACCATTTAATTTCGGTGTTACAATTATTATAAAAGTTGAGAAGAAGATCAAAATGTTTTATTGACGTTGAGATGGGTTTAAAATGTAATCTTCTACGTTGTATTAAAACAGGCTTCACTTCAATTAAACAAGAAATTTGATGATACTTTAATTGTTTTAGTTTCAAATCTCCATTTGCAAGGTAAAACATTCGGTGCATGATTAATCAGGTGGAATGAATTCAGCCTTCATTAATTAATCAAGTAGGTATTCACCAAAATTGATTTTATCTGATTACCTAGTTAACTCTGTGCCATCTTTCTTCGCTAGGTTACTCTCTCATGAGAACTATTATTAAAACAAAAAGTCATTATCTAATTATGACATATGATTCGATAAAATAGACCTATTATCTTATATTCAATTACTAAATCTGTTCTTATTGAATTTATTCATTTTATTCTAATTACTAAATATCGAATCATACCCGTGACATAATTTATAGTTCAAATACGACAAACTTATAATAAAATTAAATTTTGAATTTAATACTCCAGTTAACTCTCGTTATTGTATTACTGATTACTTGAGGTCCGTTTCACATTTCTACATTTTCACTTTCAAGTTATTTATTTAAAATAAAATTAAAAACTTCTGGAAGATTAATTTCTACCAATATTCTAAATATACTCTGAGTTATCGCTTGACTTGCGATTATTAATATTCGTAAAGAATTAGCAAAGTTACAAAAATATTTGCTTTGTTATTTTATTATAACAATCCTTCATCGTACAAGCAGATTTAAATTCTACTATTATCTGAGCTTACTACTGTCTTATTCTTCTAATCAAATGATCTCTCACTGTTTTCTCTTCGATTTAGGCCAATATGACGATAACCTTTCAAAAATGCGGATATGATTTCATTTCTATGAGGATTACTAGCTTTTCGATAAATGACATTTCACTTTTCATTTTAAACTGACTGTGCACATAATTACATACTTGAGTTGTGTTATGTTTTTCAAATATAACTCAAATGAAAATTTTATCCTTACTCTGCGACTAATTGCCTTGCAGAAATAATATCTAGTCTAATAAGTAATTTGCCAAAATACTACTTGAGGAATTTTTGATCATGTGCAAAATATGATGCTTATAAGTATGCTTATTATAAGTGTGTCTACTTAATAATCAAAGTATTTATTTATGTTTATTTTATATTATAATTATACATATAATAGATAAACTTAATCTTCAACATTTTTATGAACTAACTAAGCTTTAATTATTTTCTCTACACTCTAATGATTAATGGTTTTTATAAATTACTAAATGTAGTTGTTGAAATATATTATCCAATATCATTTGCATTTTCATTTACTTGTGTACATGAAGTATTAGTAATGAAGTATTCCTATCACATTTACGATTTAATCCATTGTATTATCATACTTTTTATCGGTGTATAACACTGTCTAGACGTATTTTATCGATGCTTTGAAGAATATGATATATTTTATTATATAATTCGGTGTGATAACTAATAACATATTTTATCAGATTTTATTGATATATAGTATCCATTAATTGTTACAGTTATGATTTATCACCTTTTTTACAAATACATCCAAGAATTATCTAACTCAATTTTCCCAAAAATGAACCCACAAGCAAAAAGTCATTATTGAACGTCCTTGATTTATTTTTATAATATAATGAATTCAACCATACTAGGTCGTACTGTGTAAGGTATCTATGATCGTTAGTAATTCTTATTCCATAAGTTTGTATAAAAATATTTATACAAAGTTTATACAAAAATATTTGAAATATTTAAATTTATCCAAAAGCTTTTGTACAAATTTTAGTTTCTATACTAAACGTGCACCGTTCTAGTTTGGTTTTATTTTAGTTTCCCTAAATAACCTTGTACTACAATATCATAAGAAGATTCGCTTCAAAACTCGAACTCCATGAAACATTCGAGAACTTAAATTCTCTAAAGCATTAAAGTCACCAGCAAAGCTTTCGAAAACGATTCGATTACACTCCTCGACAAACATCGAGTACCAGACGAGCAACGGGCAACAGCAAAATACCGTGTAATCCGAAACGTAACACCGAAAATTCGTCGAGGGGGTTGGAGTTGGTTTACATGTATACAATATATACGTGGGAACCCATGACTCGGGGTTGTTTTTCTTGTAGGCGGTGCTCGTGGATCCTTTCGGGGTTTGCGGTTAGGTTTTTCGATAGAGAACAACCGGCTCGTGTGGATATTGTGCCCGTTTTTCCGGCGCCACGTGACTCCTCGATGAAGTTTCGTCGGCGCAATCACGTGTATCCCTTTTGTGGCCACGCGTGACCCATTGTTGTGTTAGTTTACGCGATCGAAGATTAAGTGG
Source organism: Megachile ligniseca (assembly GCA_945859555.1). Lineage (NCBI taxonomy): Eukaryota > Metazoa > Arthropoda > Insecta > Hymenoptera > Megachilidae > Megachile > Megachile ligniseca. The sequence continues at coordinate 2,131,259 of OX243777.1, forward strand.
CTCTTGATGGGAACTAAACACCGTTTAAACCGTGCATTCAGAAAACTTGCGATTATAATGTATTTGATAACGAGTGGGGGTTTGTGCCATTGAGAAAAATCAAGTACAAAAAGATTCAAAACGTGTATGCTAATATACATACTGAATTATAATAAATAACTCATTCTTTATTAAGTAGATACATATGAAGTTCTACATATTAAAATACATATAGAAAGTCTGATGTGATTTCTTGATATAAGTATACTGTAAAATAGCACTTATGGCGTACCACTTTGAAGCTGAAGATTTGATTAAAATTAACTTTTCAAGAATATACTTGAAATAAATTGATTAAGAAGTAAGAGATTATGAGGTATGTATAATAGTACCACATGCTTTTGCGTTATGAGACATATTGGTCCAAGGAAAAGCGTTGGATATGTATCGTAAAACAAAAACAGTAAGGAAAATAAAAATAAAAATAAATATTTAGAAATGATATATGTATTCGCTGAAAAATCAAATAGTAAATAATTAATTCAACATTTGTTCTGATGAAGTATCGATCATTTTATGTTAAATATTTTGATGAAATGTTTACGCAGTCATTCTTGCCAAATTTTAGACTCCAAATTGATATGAAGTAGATGAAATAATCTTTCTTCTTAATTTTTTATATTGTTAGCATTAGTATGTTATCAAATTGGCTTAGTCCTCGTGTTTCAAAATTCATTGACCGACATCCAATAATCTATTTCTAAATCATCTCACGAGTTTTACTGTTACTAGAGTGTGAATGTTTATGTAAAAGTATAATTTTATAATAGTAAAGGTATAATTGTAGGTAAAATTTCATTTTTCACTTTAAAATATCTTATCGGCAATAAAATCTTTTTAAATTGTAATTTCTTTACTCCTCTTTTCAAAATAGAAAACAGCCAATTAAAAAGAGAATATAGTGTTTCACATAATAATTAATTGAACCATGAAATCGCTTTTATTATCTCATTAACGAAGAATCTATTCATATAATATGTCCGCCATCATGCTAGTAAACGTTTATAAATACACTTTTTTAACCCTTAACCCTTTGTAGTATCTTACAACTTTTATTTTTACATATTTATTACGATTATCATAATATTTAAGAATTACAAATAATCTGAATAAAATATTCTCTGTAATTTCAAGTAAAAAAAATGTAAATTTAATTCCGACAGAATTTGACTCTATCGTAATACCTGAGAGTCAATATTTTCGTATTAGGTTCAAAAATTAAAAACGTTTCAAACCAGCAAAATAATATACTCATTTAATATATGTGAAATAACATTTAGAAAAAATAAAGAGCACATTTATCAAGAACGATTAAAGATCTGAGAAATTATATGAATTAGGAACGATTTCTCTCAATCTATTTTTTTTGCATGTCCTTAAATTTATAAATGTTGATCCAATTTCGATTAAATTTATAGCGTGAAATTGTATGTTCGGCACAACTCTTGCGTGTGCGTGCGTGTGTGTATGTGCATGTTTTTTTTTCTTTATGAAATATACATGGCAATTTCAGTGTTTACGCGCGAACAGTTTAATTCGCGTGGGTGACGAAAGAGAATATTGCACAGGTAGGTGAACGAGTGTACTCGTTTGCAGGTAAATTATTTATGATCCTAACCGCGAGAAAAGTACTGTCGAGTTGAAACACGACTGACACGGTATCCCATAAAAAGCTTGCTATACTTGGCAAGATAAAAACGTCAAATTGCCTCGGTGTTTTTAAAACGAAACCACGTACAAGCTGACAAAGAATCCGAGTTAATCGAGTTTACAGTTGCAGTTCGCTTGCTCATGCAAAAACTATGAAGAGTTTTATAAGAGCTTTCTATTTTCGTTTATTTAAATCCTTTTCTTTTTTAATTCAGTCATTTTTCCTGATACTCTTTCATTTATATTCATTTTTACGTTTTTTTTTATATGATTTATTTTAATAGATTTAATCGGTTTGTTCTTTTCCTTTTGTTTTAGAACGGAAGATCAAAACACCAAGCTGTTTTCCGATCAAGGAAGAACGTGAGTCTTTTTTAATTTGATACTCCTTTATTTGCGTTTATATCCAGCTTTATTTCAGTTTTTCCTTTTTCCTTAGTATTTGAAACGGGTTTAACTTGTATTATTTAATTTAGATTATGTTTCATGTACGGTTGTAGGGTATTGTAAAGTACAAAAAGAATTTACTTCACTACACTTACAAATACTTATTTTGTTTATAAGAAATTTATTTAGCAGACAGCGTTATTAACAACTTTATATAAATATGCGAATGGCAATGCTTATATCAAGTGTTAGTCACAAATACCTTTTATACTGATTCTCGTTCGAAGCATTAGCACACGACTTTTAATTAGGGATGGGTTTCTCGGAACGACGAATTCTCGAAACTCCTCAAAACACAAGAGAGTTTCGAGTTTCGAGACTTCGAAACTTTCTACTTTTCCCTGTTCTGAAACTCTCGAAACTCAGATAAGAAAGCGTATAAAATTATTGTATAAAGAATCATTCGTAGCGTGCCTCGTATTTGAATAATTGTAAATAGTCCTCTTACAAAACAAAATTACTGCTTCAAATTTCGGGAGCTTCGAGTTTCGAGAGTTTTGAGAACTTTAAAATTTTTAATTTTCAGATGAGCAAGTTTTCAAATTTTGTAACTTTCAAATTTAAATTCTGGAAATATAGAAATTAGGTAATCTAGGAATTAAGAAATTAAACAATTTTTAAATTCACAAATTCACAAATTCACAAATTCACAAATTCACAAATTCACAAATTTACAAATTTACAAAGTTCTTAATCAATTTAAAAATAATACAAAATTTTGAAATACAGTAGTTTTTAAGCCTTGTTCTCCTACATTCGACTTTAGTGGAAGGAAGCCTATATTATACCTCTGAGTGTCGGTTACCCCGATTTGCTGTCATTTTCAATTTATGTCACTTGTTCTAGAACCAATTATTACATAAGTGTGAAAGACGACTGTACTTAAAACTTGAAAGTAAATTCTTCTACATAGTTATATATGTATTTATAGCACGTTAAAAGGTCAAAATGCGTATGCATATATTTAATCATCCCTTTACGTGTTTTCCACGTGTATAATTTCATTCCAATATTTCCAATAATTTCGTGCAAATTATTTAACGGTACAGGTTTAATTGAAGCAAATTTTTTTAATTTGAACGATTTTCAAATTTCTATTTACATGTAACTAACGATTTATACAAAATTGATTACCCAAGTCAGTTTGAGCAAATTGTTTGAACGTGTAAACTCAGCATTAATAGAGTTTGATAAAATATAACCCATTCCTTTAAAAAATCGTAACATTCAATTAATAATTTTACTGCCATCAAAGCTTAAATTTTCATACTAGTAATCTGTTAACTATATTTTAAAAAATTTGTTCATATACCTAATTAGAAATACTAGTTTTAACTATTTAGAACTGTGAGTAATAAATATAACGTAATATTGCGAAAATATTTGGTAATATTTAAGAATGTTATAAAGATAATAAACTTTATACTTCACGATAAAATAATATACTTACAAGACATGTGTTCCAAGTATTACTGACCGATTTTAAACTTACACAATACGTAGTTTTCATACATATTTTTTTTATCGGCAATCATCCGTATTTAGGCGGTGAAAACTAAAACCACAAATCCTAAAAATCCAATTCCTGATATTGCATAAATTATTCTAATTTTTCCAAAGGTTTCTTCTTTGCTATATAATAAAACAGTATTCCTACAACTTTTGAAAGTTCTGTAACAGACAATAGCTGGTGTCTCATGTTAGAAAAGATCTCGTGTTAGGCAATTGCACCCTACTTAAAGTATCCTCGTTTCTTCAAAGTATCGATCTGTCTCTTTTCGGTATTTTGTCAAAGTACCGATCTGCTATATCATTATCAAAAGCAAAGATCCGTTTTAAGTACTGACCCTTACTTTTCCAAGTGGCCGTCGATAGTTCGTTCTACCGAGGGGTAGAAAGCACGTAACATTAAGTAGAAGACCATCGACACAACCCCATATGTTGTCGAGAACGTACTGTCAGCCATGACAGTTGGCCGTTGTATCATACAATGGCATTGTTACGTGCGATTAGGAGTTGCTTTTCGAGTTGTTTATCATCGGGCTGGCTTATCCTTGAAACTTTCAAAGTCGAGTGGTGTAACTTACGCCGAAAATGCGGGTGCCTCTTGTTGGCCCCTACCTGCGACCCTCACAACGTTTTTAGGACCATCAAAGACAGTTTAATCGACGATCTCGTACAGCGAATGACATAGTGGTTCTCAAAGCTGATATTTTTATTTATATCGTGTTCGTGCTAGACAAATAAATAGTCCCTCTGCGACAGAATGTATGGTACGGGGAAAAGTTTCTCGATACGTTTAGTAAACGATTATTTGATTACATATATGGGTGAAAACAACGGAAATTGTTGTGATAAATGGCGTGATAATGCTGACAATACATATATAAATTTAATTCGATTGAAAAAATTGAAAAATTATGGACACTGCAAGAAATTGAGACTATAAATGATATTAGCATGATTTGTAAATTTGCGAGTTCACTTGCAACCATTTTTCTCTTTTTAAAAAGTTGAAAGTTACGTTTACATTTTTGAAAAAATGAAAGTTTTCATTTATCCATAAAAAGAAATATAAAAATCTTATCTTTAGATAAGTTTGGGAATTAAGGAATTTATAAGTTTGATAATTTGTGGATTAAGAGGTTCTAAAATTAAGGAATCCAAGAATATAAGAAGTTGGAAACCCGACAATTTGGAAATTTGAAAATTTATGAATTTGGAATATTGGGTACTTTGGGACTGAAATTTTAGTAAATTGATAATTTGAACACTTATGAATGCGGTAATTTGGAAATTTACATTATTGATATTATATTCTTTTATAAAATACTGAAAAATATGGTACCTTGCCCGACGATAATCCAACTCTTTTGTTTGAATATACCCTCTACTTGCTTAACAAACTACATTTTAATGCGTAGTCAACAATATCGCATTAATTACAATTGTTTCAATTACGTAAATCAAATCGGAAATTATCTTAACTTTGTTCATCTTAACATTAATATCTTCAGAAATTCCATAAAATCCTTAAAACACTCGAAAGTCGACCTTCTTTAATTCCTAATTATGTCATATTTTCGTGTTGACATGCGACATGTATATTTTATATTATCTTACGTTTCTTATCTACATTGGTTTATTTATTTAATCTCGAATTTGTCTTATTTGCTCTATGTATTTATAAAATTGTTAGGCATATTTAATTTTCTTCCCCTACATTATATTTTTCTTGCATAAATAGACCTACTCCATAACTAAATAAATGAAAAAAGCAGACTATTCTAGTACAACATGCTAGTCAAAATGTGAGTTTAATTGAAGATTTTTGCAAATATCTTTGAAATTAAAATTGAGCGGGAGTTACATATTTAGGAAAAAAGAACGACTCAGAATGATGTCCCTGACTGCATATTTCAAGGTGAAAAGAACCCTTTTCTATATAATTACTAAATATTTTTCTTTCACTTAATCCATTATCTCCCAAATTTTTATGGTATATTAGGGTTGAAAATGGAATTAGATAATGAACTTTAAGTAACTTTACTGGTATATTAAAACAGTAGTTATTTTTTAATTGTGCTATTAACTAAGAGGATATATTAGTAGTTTTAAACACGAATATGGGAAAAAGAGCGAAAAAATACGAACAAAAAGTTCATTAGGAAATAATGTAAACATTAAAAGATCATTTTACCGCATAGGTTGTAAATTTATACTCAAATACTTTACTAAGTTTGGCAACATTGAAACAAAAAAAGATTTCGAAATCTCGAATGTAAGTGTTATCGAATACACATTTTATTTAATGTAATCCTATTGCACATGATAATAAAGAATATACATATATTCAAATACCCATTTGGGGATCACGGTAGCAAATGGGTTAACAATACGTTTTTTTTCACGTCGTCAATAATTCATCAAAGAGATGTCACAATCAAATAAACAAGTACACGTAATTCACGCTCTTCTATTATTACGCAGAAACAAATTACAATTACGACTTATGATTCCAACACGAAATCGAACAAAAGTCATACTCGCGGAGTCGGGCAACAAAAACCGAACACAAAGAGCCGCAAGTTGTAACAACGAGAAAAGGGTAGTAACACCTACGAATATAACACGCGCGTACATTCATCGACGCACATGGTGCCAGAAGCGACGGGGCACCAGTTGTTCTGGCACGCTCCTGGCACGTGCAACTCACGTGGCGACTGGGACGAGTGGATTGTTCATTCCAACGTTTTGTGAGCCACTTTTGCTTCAACCTGAAAGAACATCGGTTTTGTTGCGACTAGACACGATAATAGGAAATAATTGATAAAACGAAACAATTGAAAGTAGTACGACATAAAAGAATTTGAAACGTGTTAGATTGCTGCATATTAACCCCTTAACTGTGGAGTTTAGTTTTAAAAATCCTTCTCGGTGTGCGGAATTAAAATAAAGCAAAGACAATTACACACATCGAGAACAAATAATCCTATTACAAATTGTTCGAGAAAAGTAAAGTAAAACGAGGAAGATACAAAATTACCAGTATATTGTCGAAAAGGTTATTATTATTAAGAACGTAAAAATTGTCAGAAATAATGAAATTTACAAACAGAAAGGATTAAATAGAAAAAGTAGTTTGAAGAACTTCGGTTGATTTCAGTCTGGTATTTTTCAAAAATATGGTTTCTTGGGAAATAATCAATATACAGCAAGTACATAAGACAATTTAAAGAATACTAGATTCAGTAGAAGAAATAATCAATTCCATTTGTAAAAAGTAATTATGCGGGAAATATCCAATACACGCAAAGGAATAATCAATTTTATTTCATAAAATATATATAAAATACATATATTTAATTATAATATATCGGTTAAATGACTGGATTAGTTGATAAGGTTATATGTCATATTTATTTAAGCAAATTATATTTCTTTTTTGTATAACTTAACTATATTTAAATAAAATTAAAATTTACAAAGAGTTTTAAAATTAGTATCTACACCTTATGTTATGCAGATTATATCGATGACATGCCAATATAAATAACACTTCTTATTTTTAAATATGCAGTAATAAATTACTTGAATCAGTTCAAGTGTACAGTAAATAATGTTGCGAGAAACAGACAATAACAATTGCATGAAATAGTAATTTAAACTTTGTTTGAACTTAGTTTCTACGTATGTATAGTTGAGCTTAAAGTCTAAACTCTGCTTGTTATTTATTTTACTATTTTGCAGTGCAAGGTTCATTTAAAAACGTAGGTTAAACTAGATTAATTATATGATAAGAAATGATTTAACCATTGTTTAATAAATTTACAAAAGTCGTTATAATTATTTATTGCTATTTTAGAAATTGCGAGTACGTTTAATTTTACTGTCTTCTGTTTCGTTTTAAAAAAATGCGGACGCGTACTGCAAATTTAATTTAATTTCTAAAATTTTGTTTAAATTGCTTTGGTACCAGTAAAATGAAAATGAACTAATACGTTATTTAGCTTAGATGTAAATTACTGTTTAAATCATATCTGAAAAACCAACCCTCAGACATTCTGTTTTAAAACAGCCCGGTGACCTCCATTATACCAGCCACCCCTATTATCAAGAAAACTCCCCCAAGTGTGATTATGTTGCTACGCATCTCCCTATATAATGGTTTTAGTCATAGTAGACATTCAATAATTTAAAGGACACTTGATGTCGAAATTTGGGAGTTTGAAATTCAATAATCTGTGAATTTGTAGTCTTAGAAATTCAGTAATTAATAAATTTGGAGATTTGGAAATTTGATGACCTGAGAATTTAAAAAATTTATCTATTTGACAACTTGGTGTCTTGGAAATTTGGGAGTTTGGAAGTTTGAAAGTTTGAAAGTTTGAAAGTTTGAAAGTTTGAAAGTTTGAAATTTAGTAATGTATAAATTTGAAGATTTGGAAATTCAGTAATTTATAAATTTGGAGATTTGGAAATTTGATGACCTGAGAATTTAGAAGATTTATGTATTCAACAACTTGGTGTCTTGGAAATTTGGAAGTTTGGAAGTTTGAAATAAAGTAATGTATGAATTTGAAGATTTGGAAATTCAGTAATTTATAAATTTGGAGATTTGGAAATTTGATGACCTGAGAATTTAAAAAATTTATCTATTTGACAACTTGGTGTCTTGGAAATTTGGGAGTTTGGAAGTTTGAAAGTTTGAAAGTTTGAAATTTAGTAATGTATAAATTTGAAGATTTGGAAATTCAGTAATTTATAAATTTGGAGATTTGGAAATTTGATGACCTGAGAATTTAGAAGATTTATGTATTCAACAACTTGGTGTCTTGAAAATTTAGGAGTTTGGAAGTTCGAAAAAGAATATATAAATTTGATGATTTGGGAATTTAGTAATTTATGACTTAAAAGATTTGGAAATTTCATAATTTGAGAATGTAGAAGATTTATGTATTCGATAATTTGATTTCTTGGAAATTTGGAGATTTGCAAATTTGGAAATTCGAACACTTGAAACTTTGGAAACTTGCACATTTGACAACTTGAAACTTTGAAATTTTGGAAAGTACCAAGTTTACGTAATTAGTCATCTTATCCATTGGAAGCCGACATTATACCCAATGTATATCTCCCTCATTATATTATTTTCCATATTTCTACCGTTGATAAATGTCGCGGTCATTTGTCTCGATCCTGTATCGCAGTAGGGTTACGCGTCAGTAGCGTAGGAGGTTCACATGTGAAATCGATAATTCCCAGCGGTGTCCACAACTCCATTAAGATAATTGTGCTGCCGCTTTATTTCTCTTACCATTTGTTCATCTATCCTTCAGGCTGTCTGTCTGGCTGGAGTCCTTTCGTGTTCACAAACAGAAAGAACATTGTGAAGAAGTTGGAAGTTATTTGTTAAAGAATATGTCAGTTTATATTATACTACTATTAACTTGAATAGCATTATATTATTCTAAATATCATTAGAATTTTCCTCTTCTTAAAGCTTTTGTGATTGAACTCCGACTTGGAGCGACATTTTTTAACTTTCTTTATATAAAGTAGTAATATTTAATAAATATAAAACATATACTTATCAAATGGTGTCCCAAAACGAAGTTTAGTCAATCTGTCCTTGTATGGCTTATACAATTCTGAAATAAGTGCGTTTTTGAATTGACAGCAACAATACTAATAGCAATACAACAATGAACAAATATTTTTCATTCAAACATTTGTAAAAAAAAATTGTACAGCGTATTTGATGTAACACGAATCAGTGTTTTTTGTTTATATAACAAAGCTTTCAAAAATATGGAAATGAAACAAATTGTATCATATTCTACTATCAACACAATGACCTATATCAACTTTTTAATCGAAATTTTAACAGGACGAACAGTTTTTTAATAGACGTATTATTGTAGAACATTTCATTTAAAAAAACTAACCTTCATCTCTCGAAAAACAATGCAAATATAAAAGGTTTGTGCAGGTCATCAAATTACTAGTAAAATAAAATGCAACTTTTTCCTTCTCTTCTTTGCTAGCTTTATTCTACGCAAAAAGGGCACAACAAAATTGTAATTACAGAAAATAAGAAATGTTTTTAATATTATTGTTCATTATGAAATTTACTAGCTATTTATCTTTGACAATATCCACGAATTTTACGATGTACTATTGTATGTAGCATATTTGCAACATAAAGCAACAAGGTGTTGATCCTGGTTGAATTTGAATATTACTCGAAAATAATTTAAAATGTTATGTTTGCCTTCAAATGTGAAAAGAAGAGAATTATGTGATTTACAACTTGGTACGAAAATAATCCTCGTATTGAAAGCACAATTCAAATTCGTACGAAAATTCACTTGTCATATCAACAAAAAGAAACATACTCGTTCTCATGGTACAAGCTCGAATCATCCTGTCGATCACTTGGGCGGAAAAAGGAAACGCCCATGGCTTTACCGTGAAGTGAATGGTCCGCAGAAGAGGCGTTAAATGCGACAAAACTATGACATCCGGTGGACACGGGTCGGCACGTGACCCGTTCAATGCTCTTGAGCGAAGTACTCGATGAGGATGGCCAAAATGCTATTCTAAGCGTCGTTCGACACCTAAAGACTCTTTATTCCCGGCATTTTCTTCGATTGCTCACAATACTGTTTAATCTGCGTGCTTGACAATTATTATCTTGCGTTGCAGAAATATGTTACCATTAAACGGATTTCGAATATATCAACTCTGCAATGCAAAAAGTATTGTAGAGGAAATTGTTTAAAGATGAACAGTGTAAATTTTTGTCTCTGTTGTTAATTCAAGTTAAAGTAGCTTTCAACGATAAAGATGGCAGTAAATTTATTTTTTTAATAAATTTGAACAATTTTTCATTTTATTTTTTCTTAGTATATCTTTGTTCCTGAAATATGTAACATTATTTTGTTTAGATAATATTTTTTGTATAAGAAATTAGAAAATTGAACTTATTTTTACTTAGCACTACCATCTTACTCTACCTTAAATGAATTATTTATTTAATAAAAACACTGGATAGAATAATAGTATAGCGCAAATACATTTAATATTTACATAGAAAAATTATTAATATCCATTATGTATTTTCTACTGATGCACTTAAAGTCGAAGACAAGCAATAACATTTTTGAAATTTTTGAGTTACATACAAAAACGTAAAGAATTGCGCTGTATTATAAGAATTGTAACGGAACACAGAATTACTTCGTCAGATATAATATTGTCAATAATTTAAGTTATACAATGTTGTATAAAAGTATCGTTTAAAGCCTTGAAAAATTGATTGCCGAGTTAAAGAATGTAAATGATTTACTTCATGTGCTTCAGTATCGAACTCTGAATGTGAGGATTTACAAGACTTATTCTTATTTATAGCACTTATTTATCACTAGTTTTATAATATGGAGCTCGTAGTATCGAAATCATCGTAAACGATGACGATTTTTATGAATAGTTGAGTAACGAATATTACTAATAAACATAATATAACTATAAATTTACAAATTCCAAAAATTCCAAAACACCAAGTTTCCATATTTCTAAATATTCATATTATCAAATTTCCAAATTCGTGAACTTGTAAATTATTAAAATAAGAAATGCTCAAGTTTCTAAATTTTTTAATTATTTATTAAAATAAAAAATATGCACATTCCGAGATTTATAAATTGTTCAAATAGAAATTGTCCAAATTCCTAAATTTAAAATTACTAAAATAAAATCTGCCCAAAGTACCAAATATTTAAACCTCTCAATTCCTAAATTTCCAAACTCTCGAGTTTGCAAATTTTCCAATTCTAAAATTCATAATTCTCCAACTCGCAAAGTTTTAAATCCTCAAATTATTAAATTTTCAAATTTCCAAATCTCCAAATTAACATATCTGAAAACATGCAAATTCCGGAATTCAGAAATCTCTAAACATCACGTTTGAGAAAACGTTGTTGCATCATCGTTGCGTGCATCCCTTTGATTCTAAATGCCCGAATTTAACAGAAACAATAAACTGTGTGTCAGTTTATGCGAAGTCGAATGATTGGTTTTAGCGAAGAGTATTTTTATGGAAAAACGTATCTTGACGGACGATTACGTGATGGAAGCATGGGAACTGGGCTACGGGACGTCCCGATTCACCCATAAATCCACCTGCAATTTGCAATGCATGTCGTGGATACCCAGAAGGCATTCCTGTGGAAACGCTTGCATTCGTTGTTACTTGTATGTAGGTGTGGCGTGACAAGTATTGTCATGCTAAACTATTTTTGTCCACAATGATCACTGACAAAACCGCGATTCAATGACCGTGATGGATTGTCGCTCTTCTATCTATTACGGCTGCAAAGGTCTGTTTAGTAGCAAATAGGTAAATCTATTTATACAATTATTGTCTATTGGTATTAACATTTTTCTGTAATACACGTGGATTTTTTGCGAGATTCTTAGCTTTTCAAATAAATTGTGAAAGCAATGAAGTTGGTCGACACGAGAAGGAGATGGCAACTTCATTGGAAAACGATCAGCTTATAATTTTATTTTAAAAGAAAAGTGTTCTAATCTGACTCGATCGTCTTTTATTTTTGGAGACTCGCTCTTGTTCTCTTCATTTTGGGTTTCTTATAGTTGAAACATTTAAGCAAAAATTGATGCATTCTGTATACCCTTTCCACATTCATGGTTCCTTAAATGTATCTGAATGTTTATAACGTAATAGGAGTTCATATTATTTTGTTTGAGATGTTCCACAGAATGGTTTGGTGTCAAATACAACTATCTGCTGTTAATTCATAGAACATCTTGAAATTTCAAAATTTGCAATGATCTAAATTCGACTTTTTTCTAAAATTATGAACAATAGAAGAAACAGTTTATCCATACACATGTAGCTCAATTATGGTTCATTGTCAGTGTCAATCAACGCAACAAAACAGGTATTATGCACATGTGTAAGGCTTGTAATTGACAATTTACATTTCTGTTATGATCGTGACAAAACTGTTTTCATGCAGTCAGGAACAGCGTTAATTCATGACAAAAACAGCAGACACTCTACATATGTATAAAAATTGTATAACTGTTATTACAAATATTTGATTACAAAACTTTAAAAATGTAAACGTTCTTCTGTCTTCTCCCTTAAACAGTCTTCATCGTAGTAGGTTTTTGTTTATATTGAACATATCGGAAAATTGAAATGGTCAGCACTACTATAATCGCTTTAAATTTGATTCCACAATGGTTATCCACCCCACAATTGAACGTAAGTTCTTCATAGTCAGCAGGGGGAGAGAGCAGCTAAGCTCGAATTTGGTTTCCATTCATGCACGTAGGAAGCCCCGAGAGCGTTTCATTTTTTCTCGAACAGAATTTCTCGAGCTTCCGGTCATTGTTGCGTTAATAATAATCCAAAGCAGATTAGTCGTACGTTCATTTAACAATACCACTCCTGTCGAGTAAATTGAAACGACGTTTCGATGACAATTGAATGAACGTAAATTGTCGTTGAAAAAGTGTAACAGTGTATAATCGATAAGGAACGCAACTTATTGTTTTAACTATTACAGTGAGCGTAGAAAGAATTCGTACACAGATCAATTTCAAACAAGACTTCATAAAATTGTTGTTTATTAAACAATTTTGTATAAATAATGAATATATGTATATTCTGGGAAATCTCTATAATAGATATAGTAAAAAAAAAATGTAGTTAGTTATACAACTCGTGAAATTAACAGGAATCTTGTCTGAAACTACCATGATAATCGAACGACCGATTCACATGTGCCATTTTAGTGCACTTTTACATATAAAGTGAAACAATTCTCAGAAAAAAATAAAAATCAAGTTTGACACATTACACAATATTTTTATTTTTATTCAATTTCGCTTTCTATTTTTTCAAGGAAAAAAGTAGGTATGTGTACTCAGATGCAACATAAACATATATGAAAATGACAATTTTTTTAGCTTTTAAGTGTCCAAAACAAGTGTTTTAGTTTTTAAATTTTCTAGTTTCCAAATTTTCAAAGCCCTAAATTCCTACATTTTTAAATAACAAAATTTCCAAATTTCTCTATTCCCGAATTTTTAGTCTCTCGCATTCGTAGATCCTCAAATAGCTATATTCCCGAAATTTCTAGATTCTCGAATCCCTAAATATCCAAATTCACAGATATTTAAAATTTCTCAAATTCCATAGATCTTCAAAGTCTACAAATCCCGATGCTCAAGATTCCTATATCTGAAAATTTCTACGCCCCTTTTCAAGTCTTTAAAACTTAACGAGTGGAAAGTTTCTCGCCACTTGATTGCCATATTATCCCTAGTGAAACCAGGTTTGCGTTTGAGTTTACATACCTGCTCGACATGAAGGAATTCTTCAAACAGCTAAACAAAAAGGAAATATTCCTGCTGACAAGTCGAAAGTCAACGTGTCGCGTAGAAATCAGTGAAAGAAGAAAAACATATCGTCCCCTAATAGCCCTCATTGACGAGAGCACCAGAGACAAGCCAAGAGGGTGGACTCTCCTGTTTTCATTTCAATTTCTACCCCTTGGTAGCAGGGTCTCTTTCCGAGGCCAGATGGCGAACGCTCGTACTCTCTTCATCTCTTATCCTTTCCCCTTTCTCTCTCCCTCTACGTTCACTTCCTCTTCGGGCGTGTATAACGTGATCGTGTTCGTCAAGCGATGCTAGGTGGAGAGATCGAAATGATTGAACATGTCAATGTTTGGTTTGGCTTATACCAGCGTGCCTGTAACGTGGTTAACGAATCGGTTTACTTTCCTAGGGCTTAGCTCGCTTTTGCTCGCTCTATTCGTCTGAGGACACGCTTCGAGTGCCTGAGCGGATTTTCACGGAACACCGCTTATAGTCATTGATACGGTAATTAATGAAAGTTGCAGGAGATGAAGCTTATGAGCAGCTCTATACAGTGTTTTGTGTATTAGAATATTAGTTTAGAATTAATCTTGGAATTAAAATATTATTTTCTTTTCAAATAAAAACAACTGCATTCCGATTTACACTGATGATTGTTTCCTCGAAAACCGTGTAAATGGAAATTATCGTCAATTAAACTAGTAAATGTAGTCCAAATTAAATCGTAAATCAGAAGATAGGTATATTAACTCCTTGGCTTATGGCATCAAGTCAGATTGTAACATAAAAGGATTGAGTTTTCAATTATAATTAGCACAATTGAGGATCGTTAAATCCAAAATATACTTAACACCAACTTTCAACTAATCAAGCACCAATTAAATAATTTTTTCAGAGTACATTTATTATTTTCAGACTAACAACACATATATGCTTCGGTTTATCTATTTTACTTTGTATATTATTCATAAAAATTAAAACTTTTTTCTATACGTCTTCGTTGCGGTGTCCACCTTTCAGTGGACTTTTCTGAACCCTAGGACCTTTCGTTATTTCTTAATTTACATGTTAATACCAGTATCTCTTGTCAATCTTCTGATTTTATGAAAATTTTTAAAAACATCAGTCTTTCAAATAATATTTTAGAAACAAGAATAATAAAATAAAATCAGCAAACGCAATAGTCAGAAATGCTATTAAGATTATTTCTCGTGGAGGATGTTCAAAAAGAAACTGATTAATGAGAAAAGGTTAAAAACAGGAATAAGAAAGGCTACAAAAAGTACTACAGAAATATGAAAATGTCAAGAGAGGAAAGAGGTTAATTGAAGAGATAAATAAAAGCAGCACATCAAGCATGAAAGTAGACTTTCATGAACAAGTCACTGAGTGCATCATTTGCAAATAATTATTCAACAAAGTGCTGTGTATCAAATGAAAAGGTTCAATCACTTTACTTGCAATATTTGTAAATGTGTCTAAATTAAAGTTCTATACATATTCATGTGCCAAAATTAATTCTGGATAAGAGAACACATTGTAAGTTATTTAATGAATTTATTATTAATAAATCATTCCACAAAATATTACCATCTTGTTTTTTTTATTAAGTGAGGAATATAATTAAATTAATACATGTTTAGGACAGTAATAATTAATAACTAGGACTGGCCATGAATATTTAATTATTGGGCCATATGAACATTTCCATATTTTATTTTATTTAAAACTTCGCCTTACACAAATGTAGATTTTTATTAGCAAAAAGTGGAACTTTTTACTCCTTCGCATAAATGTATTTAATTATAATTCTGCATTATTTAAATATAAAAGAAATTGCAAGTATCTTGACTGCTTCAGTAATCGTTTGAACACTGGGACATTAGATGCAATTACGCTACTTACGTTTCTTAAAGCAGAGTTTAAATTATGAGTACTGCGAGTACTTGGATACCCAAACAGTACGAGTTCTACTGCAAACCCTTCAATTCAATTATCAGCTTTGCGTGGCCACAAGCGTCGATTGGTTGTGGGGAAGTTGAAGTGTTTAAATTTAGACGAATGAAATAATAAGATCAAACGGTAAATATCCTCGATGAAAGGCACCGCATGCAAACAAAACTTTTGAGACTAGGGTGTGCTCGACCGCTTCTGAAAATACATATCGCGATTCTCCCGGGATACTCGGCGCTTCATATCGATTGTCGTCCCTGCGCATCGCCGCCAAGAGTTTTAGCAAACAGCTACGCGACACGCGAATTAATATTGGGACAGTTAATTAAAATAAATATGCAAAAATGAACAAAAAGCTTCCTGGCAATCACGAACGAAAATTATAAACATATCGTCGAAAGATTTTCAAGGTCCGAATAATGGATTGAAATTCGTGCGATTGGTAAATGAATTATGTTTTTACTTGATTACTAAAAATTTTTATATTTATTTTTGGTGAAATACACTGAATGGTAGAGTTCCTGTGTCACAACTTGTGCCCGTCAAATTTATGTATGTTATGCTGATTATTAAATATTTATAACTTCTTATTTCACACCTATTATGATCGAAATCTCTATGTCTCTCGATTTTTATATTTTTAAATATTTATATTCTTAAACTTCTATTTCTGCAACTATCTATATTTACGAAATTTCTGTATTTTCGGAGCTTTACATTTTCACATTCCTATGTATATAAGTTTCTATATTTTTACATTTTTATATTTACAAATTATTATATTTCTAAATTTCTGTATTTCCTAATTTCTATATTTGTCGATTTATATGCTACAAATATACCTATCCCTAAATTTCTTTATCTTCAAAGTTCTGCATTACCCATTCTATATTACATTTCCATATTCGTTAAATTTCTGTATACTCAAAACGCATTATTCTCCGATTTTTATATTCTTGAATATTCATATTCTTCGATTCCTATATCTCTATATTTCTATGTATATTCTCAAATTTTATATTCCCTCGATTTATAATATATTTCCTAATTTCTATATCTGAAAATGTGTATATTTCTCACTTACTGTACAATTTGTCTCAATAAAAAATAAATATTGATTTTACATATTTTATTTGAATTTTAGAGCATACTTTCAATTCGGTTTAGCCGCTTAAGTTAGGCTCGGACTAGTCTGCTAAAATTAACGTACTTCAAAAGAGCAATATAAAAGATATTCAAAAGTTTATTTTAAAGAAGAAAAATAAAAGGGAAAAGGTGAATTAATTGATCACAGTTTTGCTTTTTCCTTAAGAAAGTAATAATTAGTCATACTGTATATGTTACGTAATGATGATTAAAATTTTGTTAATTGACCTACAACTACATAATAATTAAAAACTGTTTATAATTGTTGCTTATAAACATACTCTTTATAGCAGTATGCATAAGTATAGAAAGGTTGGATCAGTAATAAGAAGACTTCATCTGCAGTTAATCTAAAATATCCATTTAACATAGAAAATTATATCAAATTAAATAAATAATAACAACGAGAAGAAAAACGCAGGTTACAAACAAAACAAAAATTTAACTAAATTCGATAAATGGTTGCCAAGATAAGTTTCCATGAAAATAAAAAAAAATTTCAAAATTTGATTGTTTCTATTTTTTAGACAAGTTTCGAATTACTAAAATCTGAATATAAATTATTTCCAATAATTTTGCTGTAGCATCCTTCGTTTGGCGTTTAGAAAAATATTTTTATATTAGATTAATAAAATGATTTATTTAGTACAAAATAACCTTATCGACAGTTTTTTCGGCGAATTTTACTCTTAAAGGAAATTTTATCTGAGAAATCAATGTCTTATCTAAGATTTAAGTAACTTTCCAAACTGAATGCGCTATAGATAAGTTTAATCGCTTGATCAAGTACCTTTCAATGCACGTGACTTTACAAAGTCGAAAAATCAAATTTTCCTTCATTATTTAGAGCATTACATAAATTATTATAAATGCACAGCAAATCGCTGTGTTATCTCAATTTAATGCAAAATTTGAAAATCTATCGGTAATATTGAAAGAAAGAAGAAAATGGTAGACAGAATATTTACTTTTTGATTGTTAGTAAAATAAATGCTTCTAATGTTTTTACTCTATACACTAGAATGATTGTTACAATTCGTTATACATACCTTTTTTGCAAATTACAGAAAAAAGTAAGAAATTTACAGTGTGTAATTTATTATACATGGGAAATAGTAAATATTGATAGTAATTGAAGTAAAGATAAAAACCTAATAAAAGTGTACCGATATCAACTATTCGAGACTCGCTGAGTCAGCGAAATTCATTCAAGCTCGCAAACATACGTAAAACATATCGTACATTTTCGGATAACGTTGCGCTTCCATTTTCTATAAAGTACAATACGTATGAACGAATATGTGTAGAAATTTTGAAGTGATGCATAACGCGACACGTCACTTTATTATTGTAGGCATACTAATGTTCACGCATGCGTATTTTAGGGAACATATTTTTGCCTCGCAGCTCTTTTTTTTTACATATGAATGACATGTTAAGCTTTTTTTATGAAAGCTGATGTATCTGTAAGAATATATCTACAGTCTGTATGACAAATAGTAATACAAAAGTATGTAAATTATTTTTTTTGTATCAGTTCGTGAAATTATTATGAAGAATAATTGGAAGTTGTAATTTCTAATTAATTCTAGATTAACGCTTAAAATTATTAATAACATAAAAACTAAAATTTGCATTAACCCTATGGTAGCCTATCATGTGTGTCAGTATACATACGTAAATATATGTATAAATATTTGTACACATATAGTTCCATGCGAACGATTCATGCGTTGCCAATAGAAACGACAAAAACTAAGTTTATCCAAACTGCAAATGTTTAGATAAACTGCAAGTTAAAATAATACTAAACTTTGATTTTAACAAAATAAAATGAACAATTTAAATTGATCGATAAATGAAAATAGTTAACGAAATAAATGTATTGATAAGAAATTAAATAAAACACGTATATAGCATTATTAATTCAAAATACTATTTGTGTTGTCGACCTCCTTTCTTTGCCTAAACGATCATGTCCCAGATGCGGAACTCCATCTTTTTAAGTCATAATGCATTTCTTATTCTACATCCCTTAAAGGAAATATCAGTCTAAAGAAGAAAAGAAGCGTGAAGTACATATAGTCAAAGAATAGACTCTGATGTGATCAAAGGAAAAAAAGGATCAAAGAGACTTGAAAAATTAGGACGTGGTTTTCTTACAAATAATAGTTTCTTGTCAGCAACGTCATCTTCTTTGTTATTATTCATCTTTCTTCTCTTAATGTACACTGCGTATTAAACCTATCGGTCGATATTCAATATTCTGAGGACTCGAGGAAGGATTACTATGCTCGGTCATCTTGTATTTATATGCAATATGAAACTGGATAAATAAATATTCTTTTAAAGCACATAAGTTGAATTGGTTATATAAAGCTGTGTACAGCAGCAAAATAACCTATAAATCTTAGACTCATAAATCCTAAACCCATAAACCGTAACGTATTACTCAAGACATTAGCCATAATACTCCTTGTTATTTTTCCACCATTTTTTTACTTTTATTTGACTCATCTTCAAAGTTCTGGATTTTCATGAATCTAATATAATTTTTATTCTTTTTGTCATGTTTAATCTGCAATCTTGAATTGTTGATATATTTATCAATAAAATATATCCAGATCAAAAAATATCCTCTATACATTGATATAGATCCTCTGGACCTTCTCCGCCATATTGGTTCCACCATTTTTTATATGAAAATTTTAATAGATTAATAAATTATATGGACAACTTTGTCCTTCAAAGGGACAATAGGTAACAATTTTCTGTTTCTTGTTTCGGTGTAATTAAATCCCTCACTGTATTTAATTGTTAAGTTAATCTACATGATAAAAGAGTGACAAGATTAATATGATCTACAAAAGAATTAATTTAAGATGCAAAACCTGTATTCTTCAGCAACGCAAGATCCTTACGCACATTTAAAAAACAAATACATTATAATTCGTTAAGAATTGAATTGGAGACAGACTTTTATCGAAAAAACCACGATTTCTGTCCCGCGTAAAACAAATGTAAGATTCCATGGTGCAACGGAATGTTAGAGTACAACGACATCATAGATCCTCTCGAAATGACCGGCTAAAAGAAAATCACGCGAGAAGATTTCGTCGAGCAGAAGCCGAGTCGGAGTTGAAAGTCATCCTGTTAATTACAGGGATCGTTCTAACAAATCATCACGGGCCGACCGCAAACCCCATAATTGCAGGCCTTATGGTTTCACCCGTGGCACGAGCGCTTCCGCAGCTGACCATCGAGTACTACGAAGTCTATAACGGGAACGCAATATCCCGGAACACCCGTGGACTATGGAAGCCATAATGTAGAGCAGCGCCCACCGTCCATGAACGGAGTGATTCACCGAAATGCGCGACAGATGCACGATTTCGAAGATAGCTGGTGGATATAACATTTAACGTTCGGAAGTAGCCCGATAACTTCTGGAAGCCTGCGCGGGATTCACCTTTGTTTTTATAGGAGCCCTTAGCTTGCTTCATCCTTCCATCGGGTTGGAGATGCGATCTAACTCCATTCTAAGTACGTTTGTACACTCGGAGGTAACTTTGGCGCCATTGGGTAAGGACACACACGTAAATTTCAACATTTGGAAATTCTAAAATTTACAAATATAAAAATTTATAAATAATTAGCATTTATAAATTTTTATATTTGTAAACTTTTAACGTGTCATATTTACGAATTTATAGATCTTTAAATTCTCGAATTCTCGAATTCGCGAATTTTGGAATTGTCAAACTTTGCAATTTTCGAATTTTTAAATTTCCCAAACTCTAAAATTTCCAAATTTCGAAATTCCCAAATACCTATATTTCTAAATAATCAAATTCCTAAATTTCTCCGACTTCGAATCGCGAGATGTCAAAATTCCTAGACCCCAAGTCCCTGAATTCCCATATCTCTAGATTCTTAACTTCTTAGAACCCCCAATTTCTAGACCACCATGTCCCTAGATCACCAAATCCCTAGATATGGTATAGCCGTATAAGGGGACAAAAGTGTCATTA
This sequence comes from Megachile ligniseca, assembly GCA_945859555.1. Classification (NCBI taxonomy): domain Eukaryota; kingdom Metazoa; phylum Arthropoda; class Insecta; order Hymenoptera; family Megachilidae; genus Megachile; species Megachile ligniseca. Next base: position 2,152,441 of record OX243777.1, read on the forward strand.
GACCAAATTAATCAATGAATATATGAGCTAATAAACCGACAGAAGAAATCATTTTTGCCAAGTATCAAGCCGCTACCCCTACTTGAAGGGTAGTTACAGGGCGATACGCAATTTATAGTTTAAGCTTTATATCTTCTGTTGCGCGGTATGGAAAATTTTGAAAAAAATCAGAGATGTTCTGCTCTATGGCGTACGTGTTTGTGAATTTTTCCAGAATTATCCAAAATTCCAAAAGTTTAAAAATATTTGGTTTTAATAGAAATTATCAAGTGACCACGTTTATGTTTTTACAGTAAACATGCATTGTCATGATTATTATTAATCTGTAATTTTTATCTGTACTTTTATTATCTTAATTTTTTACGAAATCATGTTCATATTTTTATATTTTTAATAGTTTGTTAAAATTATTAATATACAATTCTTCAGTTTCTTTATGGAAGTGTATCATATATTAAAATAATTGCAAATCGGTATTTTCTGACTTTTCATTCTGGACGGCGCGGCGTTACTCGTAGGAATGTTACAGTTCCTCAAGCACTATTTATATATTAATCGGTCGTCGCATGCCTGTTGCAAGTGATTATCGTTGTATTATGGTATCCGTCGTAGGAATTCGTCTGCGTCCTTTACTACAAAGAACTATATGATTATTAGAGTAAAATTAATATGTGCAAAAGTGATCTACATCATATTTATCTAACTATGTATATTATATATTATTATAAACAATCAATTTATTTAATAAATATATGGTGTCCAAAAAGGTACAAACTATGCGATATTTATTCTAAATGCAAAAATAAGGCGAAGAGCAACAATAACATTTTTTTATATCTGGTTTTGTTTTTGCAAAAATTCAATTTGAAACATTTTTAAAAAGATTATAAGCAAGGTGATGACATTGTAGATGACAATTTCAATTCCTCAAGTAATTCAACAATTAATTAGTGTTATACTATAAATCAAATTATATTATAAATCAGTGTTTTTTTTAATATAATCAGTCGTATGTGCATTTATTATATTCTTAATTTAATCCATTTGTTTGTTTAATCTAGTATTCTTAGGGTACTAATATTTGTATTTATTGATTTAAAACATTTATTGATCATAAAATTTATGTAGGAGTGTATAGGTATAACGGTAACCGTCGCACCGCGAATGTGCGAGAAAGATCGCGAGCCTAATTGTCAACAACGCCGTGCAGCGTAACGGCTGATCGGACAAAGCCGTTGCCGACGAGCGCGTCGATCCGAGCGCGGATGGATGCATGTGTGTATGCGTGTGTGTTGACGAGCGAGCGAACGTTAGAAAACGGTCGCGACTCCAACGACCACCGAAAAGTCGCGAAACGTTCGAATATACGATCGAGAATGTTCGGACGCCGCGTAAATATAAGGACGTGACCGCGGCGCGGGTTCAGACTTGTTCGAGCTACGATTACGATTACGACGATTGCGAGTACGATAACGATAACGACGACGATTACGATTACGATAACGGCTACGACTCACGGTTTACGATTAACGATTAACGATTAACGATTTACGGTCTACGACTATTAGTAATTGTGATTTATTGTTTCGTGCGTGTCTTGTATTCGCTTTTCGTGTAGTTTTTTTGTAAGTCTCACTGTTCTTTTCGTGTACCTTTAATAAAGGGTTAAGTTAATAAAAATACTAAACCTACAATTGGGGGCTCGTCCGGGATACCAACAGCGATCCAAAAGTGCGCGATTAGAATAGTTTTTCGAAACGGTTAATTCTGTGAAATGGAAGGAAAAGTGCTCCAAGAACTAACGACGACGCGTTTGAAGGAGCTGCTGCGGGAAAGAGCCCTGTCTACTAGCGGCACAAAAAATGAGCTAGTGGCAAGACTCCTTGACCATGGGGCTGAGTTGGAAAGTGCTTTCGACGGAGGGGAAGCAGCTGGCCAGGACGAAGTGAAGATAGTGCAGGCACCACGCATCATGTCCCAGTCAGCGGAGGTAGAGCTGATGAGACTGCGTCTCGAGCTCTTAGAGAAAGAAAAGGAGATGGCTATTCGGGAGGCAGAGCTGGCGCGACGTGAATTGGAGATGATGCGCGCAATGCAGGCGAATCATACACCGCAACCTGCGAGACCGGAGGTGACGATTGCAGCCCCGGAGCCCCTCCGCCTGAACATCACAGCCATCGCGGACCTTTTGAGCCCTTTCGACGGAACGAAGGGCAATTTCGAGATGTGGAGAAGGCAACTCCGCTTACTACGGGACACGTACGGCCTGCGAGACGATGCCAGCCGCATCCTCGTCGTCTCGAAGCTCCAGGGGAAGGTGCTCGACTGGTTCCATTCCCGACCCGAGCACATGGAAGTACCAGTGGACCAGCTGCTGGACTTAATGGGCTCCATGTTCCACCAGAGGACCAGTCGACTGGCGGCAAGGCGACAGTTCGAGGAAAGGACGTGGCGCCGGGACGAAACCTTCGCCGACTACCTCCACCAGAAAACGATTTTGGCGAACCACATCTCCGTCGACGAGGAAGAGTTTATCGACTGCCTCATCGATGGGATACCCGATCCCATCCTCCAGGACCAGGCGAGGATACAGCGGTTCAGGACGAGCGCCGATTTGCTGGAGGCGTTCGGGAAAATCACACTCCGACCAAGGGCAACGACATCAGCACCCAAAGGAGGGAAGCCAGCAGCGGAACCCCAGGCCGAACGTCCACCCACGAGCGCAGCAAAGAGGTGCATCAACTGCGGCGACCGAGGACACCCGACGGCGAAATGTCCCGAGCAAGGAAAAGGGCGTAAGTGTTTTCAGTGCAACGAGTTCGGCCACATTTCGCGCGATTGTCCGACCAGAAAAACGAACACGAAAAACGTCCTCGCTGTCGCGGTAGCTGCTGAAAGTAAATACCGAAAAGATGTACGCGTGAACGGATGCGCTGCAGTAGCCGTGCTAGATACGGGTAGCGAAATTTCCCTAATCAGGAAAAACGTGTACAACGATATCGGGGCACCGCGGTTAACGAAGGAGATAGTGCATCTCCGCGGCTTAGGAACGGAGGCACATAGAACGTTAGGGAAATTCGACGGCGAGATTGTAATCGATGGGCAGAAGCGCGCGGTCACCTTGCGGGTGGTAGAGGACGCAGTCCTAGAGTACGGGGTGCTGCTGGGTTTCGATTTTATCGACGCCGCGGAATGGGTGGTGAAAGACGGAAATATGACGCTTACGACGCGGCCGGACACGCGTAACGCACCGTCGGAAATTTTTTATGTCGACTGCGAACGAGATCACGACCCGATCGACCTAGCTCACGTCACAAGCCCGAAAATTCGCGAGGAAATCGAGACCGCCGTTCGCGAATACAAGCGCGACCGATACCCGCTCCCCCTTCACCCTGCTCGTGGGCACTCGAATGCACCTCAAGGAGGACCAAGAGGTAAGAGCGATGATCGAGGCAGAACTGCAAGAGATGTTTCAGACCGACCGGGACGAGATACGCCGACACGCAAAAGAACGTCTGCAGCAGGTCCAGCAAGAAAACAAAAAACAATACGACAGGCGACGGAAGGAAGCACGGGTCTACAAAGAAGGCGATCTCGTATCGATACAACGGACGCAACTCGGACCCGGATTGAAATTAGCCGGGAAATTCTTGGGTCCATACGAGGTGACACGGGTACTCCGAAACGACCGATACCTGGTGATCAAGATCGGCGAGCACGAAGGGCCGAATCAGACATCGACGTCGGTGGACCACATGAAACCGTGGATAGATGGCAGCGATCGAAGCGGAGAAGAAGACGGAGAAGAAGTGGAGGATGCATCGTAAAGAAGGCATCTGAGGCCATATGCCTTTTTAGGATGGCCGAATGTAGGAGTGTATAGGTATAACGGTAACCGTCGCACCGCGAATGTGCGAGAAAGATCGCGAGCCTAATTGTCAACAACGCCGTGCAGCGTAACGGCTGATCGGACAAAGCCGTTGCCGACGAGCGCGTCGATCCGAGCGCGGATGGATGCATGTGTGTATGCGTGTGTGTTGACGAGCGAGCGAACGTTAGAAAACGGTCGCGACTCCAACGACCACCGAAAAGTCGCGAAACGTTCGAATATACGATCGAGAATGTTCGGACGCCGCGTAAATATAAGGACGTGACCGCGGCGCGGGTTCAGACTTGTTCGAGCTACGATTACGATTACGACGATTGCGAGTACGATAACGATAACGACGACGATTACGATTACGATAACGGCTACGACTCACGGTTTACGATTAACGATTAACGATTAACGATTTACGGTCTACGACTATTAGTAATTGTGATTTATTGTTTCGTGCGTGTCTTGTATTCGCTTTTCGTGTAGTTTTTTTGTAAGTCTCACTGTTCTTTTCGTGTACCTTTAATAAAGGGTTAAGTTAATAAAAATACTAAACCTACATTTATAAACCTGTTACCCGAATTGTCTGTTTGCTATCCAAATAGTATTGCCAAATATTTCGAAGAATGTTGAAATACATTTTTTTTTTCAAAAACAAAAAAGAATCTGAAGAAATATCATTTTTTTTTCAACTCATTTTTGAATGTCGAATCACCATGTGTCTCATTCCACCACGATTTTTGGTATAACACATACACAACACATTTGCAGTTTATTATTTGTATTTTCAAAAATGTAAAATTTAATACAAGGAAATAATATTTTTCCGATTGAACTGCAGAACAACGCGGTCTACATTCACCAAATTACGCTTCTACTCTGCAGATTTGCAACTAGATTTACGATATCCGTAAAAATGACGGATCCTATATTTCTTATTTTTAGATTCGAAAATTATTAAGAAGCTTTTGTCAAAATGTATATTAACTTTGATCAAGATAAGGAATCATTGTATAAGCTAATTTACGTATTATTCATTTATTTATTTATTTTTTATATTTATCTGTTTATTTATTTTTATAGTTTAGTTTGGATTTATAGTGGCTCTTACTAATATTCGGACACCTGAATGTTCTACCCATTATTACTCTCTACAATTTAACTAGAATTAAATTAGCAAATTTTTTATTTTTCAGTATGATAAATTATATTCTCTTTGCAGTGAGAACGTAAATTTTATTTATTTAAATTAATTTGTTTATCATATACGAAATAATATGTTGAGAAATGTATTATTCGCACATACGTCGCAAAAATATTTGTGAAATAATTAGATTTATTGATTTTACATAAAAGAAAAATTAAATCTTAGCATTTCGTGGGAAAGCCGTTTTGTTTATTTACATCTTATAGATATAAGTGATCATTAAACGCCCGTAAAATCTAGGGTGAATTACAAGTTTACCTGGAACATAGCGTGAGGAAGCGGTATCGTGATTTACCTCCCGTTCCTTGATCATCGACTACAAAATTTCACTCCGTTATTCCTCTCAGTTTTCCGCGCAAACAATGCGAACCACCCCTCGAGAGAGGGTAATCAGAGAAAAGGAGAAGAATGGCGCGGCAGACGCGAAACAGACGAGCGCGTTCGGATAGTCGAGACAGCGTCGAAGCTAGAAGTAGAAAAGGGTGTCTGGTGTATGTGTTCTCGCACAAAACATGCCGGATACCGGTATCTGCAACCTGGAAATAAGGGAATCACGCATAATCGGACGTGACAAGTGACGTTCTCGCCGGGTAGTAAGTCAGCCCCTCTGCTTTTCGTCGGAGCGTTACGATACCGAGGGGAGAAGCTGTACTCCCCCTTCGGTTGTATTCACGGTACACCCACGCACAATGACTGTCCCTAATAGGTACACGCAGCCCTTGATTAGAATCTAGGAGACGAGAGATGCCGGTGACTTTTGTGAACTCACAAATGTATATTTGTCCGGTTGGACAGCTATAGCAGGGGAGAGCGGGGACAAAAGTATCATTTTTTGTCTTAGCCTATTTGCCAATCATCTTTTGAGGGTATAGGAACTATTCTATAAGAAAGTATGTTCATCGGTCCATCATAGGTTCTTCGTGATGAATAGTCAAGGAATTGTGACATTTTTCCGCAATTACTGTTATTGTTACTTTCCTGAGCCATCGGGACGTAGCATTAATCATTTTGTAGAGAATTAATTAAAAATACTTTTTCGAATGCAGGATAGAATTTTATATATTATTATAATTTTATACATTTATATATTATTATATGTTATTCTTATATTACAACTTTCTCTTAATTGCAGCATTCTTGTTTTTTTAAATAGAACGATGAAGTAAAATCTTTATAAAGAGTTTATAAATTGTATTTCAGTCTATAACTAATGAAAACCTATAATTGGCTTTTGGAAAGTAAAGTATTAATTAACCTTCTTAGCACCAAAGAATCGATATCAGCTTTACGGATTTCCTGAGAAATATCATGAGTCAATATTTTAACTTTCCTTTTTCAATATAACTTTAACACTTGTAATGATGCTTTATTTTACTAAAAATATTTATAATAACTTTATAGTGAACAAAACGTGTTTTTTATTTTAAAGAAAAAATATATAAGACGACAAACTTTTAATTACATGTTTACACATAATACTAAATATTAATTATGTTTTGTCAATTTTTCCTAAGATTCTTCCATCTTGTGTCCTCTGTTGAAACAAAATAAAGCCAAAACTTCTGAATGTTGTGGTAAAATTCAGGGCTGAAATATTTACCCGCAAACAAATGTTACAAACATTACAATAAATATCTCCTGCGATTTTATATTCTGATTTAATAAACAGTATTAAAATTGTCGGTGTCTATTAACGCAAGAATTGCAGTCACGTTTTTGTTTAGAACTGCGTAGTTAAGAGCAAATTACGCGAAACATGCAAAATACTTTCTCTTGTGCAAAAAGTCACGCGATATCAGCGATTCAGTTCACTTTTACAACACGCTAGAAAATGGCGTCACACGTGACAAGATCGACAGTTATCTGATACGGGCATGCACGTGTGCCACTCACGTGTAATTATAATAATTGAACCGTAATTTATGATTTATGGCGCATTTTTTAGTGGTCAATGTCGCTCGAGAACGATAAGATAAAGTGTCGTGTAGTAGCCTTACGTAGATGACCCAAATACTCTCGCAGAATTAATTGGAAATTTTCTGTGTTAACGTGTGCGTGTTACGGTTACAAAGATCCTACCTGCGTTCATATTTCCGTTATAGGTCGTCTCATGTACCAGCACAATTTTGAAACACGTTAATGAATATTTAGAATCGCGAGGATGTCGTAAAAGAGACACAGCGGGAGGCTATTAATAAGCACGAACCCTGTTGGTTAAGTTTAATGGCACACACTAAAGCAAAATAGGGCCAACTATCGACCGTTTGCTCAATTATGCAGGCTTTAAACGTGTTTTCAACGAACAAGACTACCCGTTTTGGAGATGGCTCTTCGTAATTGTTTCAATTAATACAGGGCAATGATTAGTTGAAGAGGATATACCTATATATTTGAATACGGTGTTATACAGTTTTAAATATAATTGCTGTACGTAGTGAGACTCCTGGGACTATCTGTATTTGTTCGTTTGTCTGTTTGTTTGTGTGCACTACGCTACAGGCCGCAATTTTGAGTCTTTACTTTAAATTTTAAGGTTAGCCGCGTGAGACACCATAAATTTTAGATTTTGGCGGCAATCTTTATAAAAATATTAAAATAGTTCTTTAATATACTATTACTTTCAATACTATCAGATTATGAAAGAACATTTAAAAAACGCGGTCCTGTGACGAGTCACAAAAAAGTTTAACAAGAGTTTAATCACAAAAAATATTGTATAAAATTTACAGAGTAATTATGGAAATTTTTCTAACCGTTCAATGGTTTCTCTTACAACGCGGGGTGTAAAGATTCGCGTTATGTGGTTGTAGAAAACCACATCATACAGGGGATGTTATATCAAACGAACTTTTTGCAAGTCTTAATTGTAATTGTTGACTCACAATATTTAAAAAATGGATTTTTTCCAATTCATTTGAATTAAAAAAGATTGACATGAATTAAAGAAAAGATTTATTTTAAAAAAAGATCTTGGTGCCTTTTTGAAACTAAATTCGTTTTATTAAATTACAGAGTAATTCGAACTTACTTTGTACTGAGATGTGAGGCAGAAATATTTGCATTGAGAACAATTAGTGTAACTAACTTGTTTCAAATGAAGAAGAAAAGAAAATTGTAATTTAGTACTAAATTATAGAATATGTATAAATTATTGAAAATATATGAATTCGTACTAAAATATCGTTTGCATATTGAATTATTGACCGCGTAATAATTATCAATCGTATATTCAACTATGTATTAAATTATCGATCGTGTATTCGATAGTGTATTGAATTATTCATAGCGCATTCAATGTGCTAACCAATTATCCAGCCTTTTGTATTTGCTTTTCTAAACAAGAACTAATAATTATATTAAATTTATCTTATGCAATACAAGACTATTCGTGCTATATAAATGCAAGTTGCAATTTTTTCTCCGCATTATACAGGGATCCAGTGTATTTCGAATAATCGTCATTTTGAGTATTCTATCACCACGGACAGTGAAATCTAATTTACATTGAATACAGAATATGTTAATATTTGTGAGATACCCTGTGAAAATTTCGAATGAAAAAGAAAATTGTTTAACAATTGCAACTGCTAACGAAGCCACGATATATGGACATCTAGAAAGGGAAACGAAAAGTTGCGAGCGTGCACGCACAGTTTGGATTATGAGGCTTACTCGGCTCGACATTAGGTCCTCATGGGACGTTATTAACGTTGGCTATCATGCGTGGTGCAAATAGAGCGTGCCCGAAACACGAAAGCATTACGCTTGATTACTCAACCTGCCAAGCGATGAACTGGCATAATACACGATGGTCCGTACAGTTACATTCATGACGTGCCTTAGGCGAACTCGAAACCAACTTTGAAAATTCGTCAGCTATAAACACGATTGAACGACCGTCACTCCTTTTACGAAACTTAATTAACTGTTATAAGTTTAGGATCGAAGATTCCATTCGTTTTTGTCTTTACTTATCGATCACTAAAATATTGGGATATCGGTACAATTTGTATTATTTATTCAAATTTTATAACCTGAGTAAGTTTGCAATTACGTACGAAAATTAAATTATGTCGGTGTATCTATAAATGTTGAATCTGTATTAAATTATGTGGAGAATGTATAAATTGCAACGACTGGTCCTTACATAAGAAAAATTTGAAGAATACAAAATTTTATGTCACAAAAATATTGAATCGCTTTATTAGTTTAGTTTTAAAATAAAATTGGTACCTGTAACAATAACTCTTCGATATTTTGTGTAATCTTTATTTGTATTGACTTCTATTAAACGGTTTAATATGTTACAAATTAATCTTTGTAAAATGTCTGTGTTGACTTTATGCTGCATTTCCATTATCCAACTTTTTACCTCATTTTTGTTTTTTATTGTTGTTTTATGAACAGTACGATTTAGTTTATTCCAGAATTTACAGTACAGGCTTCATATTTGTAATCATTATACTAACAAAAATTAATCCTACGCTCGAATCTTACCACGATAGCTTTCTGCTCTAAATACTCGTACATTTTCTGCATTAATATATCGCTTCTAAATTATTTTTAGAGCAATTGGTAAATTTGACAAATGAAGTAATACTGATAAAAAAATTTGTATTTAACAGTACGTAACATTCGTTGAGATATTGATGTGAAATAAGTAGAAAACTAGCAATGTAAAATTTGCAATAAATAACTACTTTTCCATGTAATTATTGAGTACAAGCTATCGAAGAAAAAGGCATCTTTCTGTATCTTTCTGTATCATCCTTTAGTTTTGAAATTATACTGTAAATCATTTTCACATTTTTTTGAATAACTCATATTACATTTATGCGTAATTATCATACAGACACTTGTTCCACTATTTTTGCAACATCCTGTACAATTTATTACCGTTGTCATTATTGTAACAGAATAAAGATTCAGTGATCACAACAATTTGCCAAAATCTATTCCGAGGTTCCGACGAGTATCGTCGATAACGATCTACCCCATCATAAGACACTATTTTTATTATCAATTCGAAGTCCCACTGTGGATCAGAGAATTGGCACGGGCCTCTCGATCGTGGGATTCCGCATCCCTTGGGGTTAAAGGGAATGATCTGGATTTCGTCCGACTGCGGTATCCCCCGGGAGAACTTGGACGTTCCCTTAATTACTACGTTTTACCGACGTTGGAATAATTAAGATCAACGAGGGCATCCGGCGAAACGATTATCGTCCGAAGCGGAAAAATTCTGTGATTAGAGTTTATGCATGTGACGCTTACGAGGAATTAATTCAGTCCTGCTTTCGTACCTTTTTTGCGACAGAAGAAAGCGAGAATCCAACCTTTATGTAATTATCCTTTACAGAACGGGTAAGTCTTCTATGACCTTTTATATTTTCGAGTCGAAACTTTCGCGTGGGAACACTAAAGGAAGATGGGATTACTGTTCGTTTTATGTAGAGGAATACTGGTATCTTTTTGAGAATTATGAAATATACGGGGTGTTTCTAATGGGAGAAGAGACTTATATGAAAAAATAAGTTGAAACTGTTGAATGACATTTTTTATAAATGACATAAATTGTTATTGAGTATACATTAAGGGTCAATTTGCTTCTGCTAAATCACAAAGACACGAAGATTTATGAGACAATGTTTATATTAATTACCAAAATTTTTGGACCAATAGAACTTTTATCACATTGCTTATTGTTTATTATTTAAAGCAACAAATTCAGACAGTTGTGAAGGTATTGTATTCATTCATATTAGGTCATGTTTAAGTGCATAAGTGTATGTAACATTCAAATGCTACGTAAGCTTTTTTCAATTAAGGTTAAGTATAGAGAGATCAGTCTTTTGCTATTTGTAGCTATTAGGAGATCGTATATGTAAATCACGATTTTTAAAATTTTTGAATCATTACATTTTCAAATTTCTAGAAAATTTCCAAATCACTGAAGTCTCAGATGTTAAATTTCCCCATTTCGTGAGCTCTCAAACTTCTGCATTCTCAGGTTTTCAAATTCCCAAATTGTCAATCCTGTAAATTTCTAAATTTTCTTAGTTCTTAAATTTCCAAACACCCAAATTCCCCAATTTTCAAATTCACAAATTCACAAATTCTCAGATTCTAATGTCCTCAAATTTCTCAATCATAAAATCCATAAATTTTCAAATCGCCAAATTTGTAATTTTTAAATTCTCAAAATTTCCATGTGCGTAAATTTTCAAATCCCAAGTTCCCAAATTTGCAAATCCTTAAATTTTCAAATATTTAAATGCTCAAATTTTTAAATTCTTATATTTTCAAATTTGTTAATACTCGAATTCGCAAATTCTTAAATTCTTAGTTTCTCATATGCTCAAATTCCCAAATTCTCAAATGTTCAACATTTTAAATTTCCAAATATCTGAATCGCCTTTCTAAGTTCCTAAATCTCTAAATTCCCACTTTCCTATTTATCTAAAACTCAAGATTCCCACATCTTCATTTCCCTAAAACCCACGATTCCCAAATTTCCAAACCTTAAGATCATTTACCAGTAGGAAAGTTAAATTAACTAACAGGAATATATTCATATTCTTTATTTGTGATAATTTCACAAACCATGTATCATCAAATGTATACGTTATTACTTCTCTGCCGAAAATACGGTAAATCATTTCATATAAAATTTATTTGTATTTTTCAAAGTATTACAAACAATACGTTACGAGCGAGAAACATCAACAGATTTAATATTTCCACGTAATTAATGAATTGTTCGAACATAGCGATGCATATCCTGCCACTTAAAAAGAATTGTATCAACGTTGATATCTCCGTAAATAATACCGATATACTATAAATTTTCTCTAACAATTGCAAAAATTATACTGTACGTACATATGTATATATACAATATTTAAACTAGAAATACCGTACGTGAATTTCGATTGACAATAAAAAATTAAACGACTGTATGGAATAAATCGCCACAAAAATGTTCACGAAAATTCAACCATTATTATTTTCTGCCTCGTCACTTAAAATCGTTTTGTTTGGTCGATCGATCGATGCACGAACAATCGTTCAAATCACCTGCTTCTGATTCTTGTCCGCAACCTGTTCGATGAATTTTTCGAACACTATCGATGGCGAGGCATCAATGGACACAATTATCCGGTCACGTGTCGAACTAAGTGTGTGCATCCGAAAGAGAACGAAGGGTGCTTAGAGAAGAGGTGAAGATAGAGCAGGTCCTTTGGTCCTTTGAAGGATTCGACGTTGATGAATGTCCTGCACGTGACGGTCGTCTGTTCTTCATTTATCTTGAATTTGTAGTTGGACCATCATACATCTTTGATACGCGCTTTGACACATGAGTTTAGCGGATTTCTGCTTTTATTTCAGTAAGTTGATTATTGAAACGTTTAGGGTGATTACATCTCAACTATATAACTCAAATATAAAAAAGCATAATGCAACAATTTGATTTGGCACAATTTTTGCTTATGTTACTATTGCTTATATATTTTCCTAAAAAAAAGTCAAATAAATTTATACATTCGAAAATTATGAATTATCGTTTTCATCTTTAATGAAAAAGAAATGAATTTTAATATAAATGAATTAATTAAAATGTATTTTAAGAATACAAACGCTAACATATCAGTATTGTTTTGTTAAGCATGAAACTTTAATTTTACGAAGTAAAAATACTACTTTCTGTAATTGAACAAAGGTAATGAAATTATTATTTGGATTATACAAAAGTGTCCGTCGTTTTTATTAATATTTTAAATACAACACTTTATCAATATTTTATAGATAATATAATATTTTAAATGAAAATAATATTTTAACATAGCATAACATTCTGAATCAAAATATTTTATCGCTTTCAAGACAAGAAATATCGCATGAACATCGCGATAAAAGATACGGATATTCTTGAAGTAAATATAATTATTAACAGTTCGTTGGTGAATTAATAATAATATTTATTATTGTATAATTTTTCCAAAAAACTACTCTTTACCGACCTAGATAATTGTATAAAAAATATTTTGGAAAAACATCATGACAAAATTTTGCTTCTTGGCTTCAAAATCCTGACAAAACGAAGTCGCATTTTTGCACATTTGTGGAAACCAAATACTTACTATCCTTGTGTCTCCTGACCAAAACAACATAAGATAAACAAAAATCAGAGCTTATTAATTTTCTGTCAGTCTCTAAAAATCATACTCAGTCAACAAAGTTGACTGTTAAACATAATTGCCAACAGTCACTTAACAGAAATTTCGCATAAACACAACAAAATGTGGTGTACCTAAGAGTATCAGACACGCAAAATTTAAAACTATGTTCAAAAAAAAATTCACATAGTATATCCAACAATTCGTAATGACATTTCCGGTAAATATAGAAGGAGACATTTGGTCTGTAACAAAAGATTGTATTATCGACTTGTATCAACGTTACGCGTGTCAAATACGTGACTTCGATTAGGATCGGTAGATGACCATCGAACAATCAATTGGATTGCTTTTGTCTGAATTGCTTGAGATACACATTTCACCCGTGTAAACTACATAAATGATTACCGCACACGTAACAAGTTTTAATAAAAACAATCTGGAATATTATAACATACTATGAAATTTGTGTTAATTAAAACAAATAATTTATTCATTGATTTGTGTGATATCTCTTCGACGAATCGTTGTAATTTTTATTGTAATTTGAATACTGATGGCAAATACGAAACGATGTATCCACTTTCAAACCTTAATAATGATACAGTAAATTACTTGTCCCTCGATTCTCGTTTACTAATTATTCAACGAATTGTTTTAACATTTACTACTCTTTTCAGGTTTCGAGATTTTACGTTTCATAAATGATATGCGTTATATATCAGAATATTTATGTGTTGCAATCAATATCTTTCATAAATTTTAAACTTATTGCCTTTTTATATGTTGATGCAAAATAATCATTAAATGAGATCGAATATCGAGCAATAGATAGACAATTAGATTTAGGTTCTGAAAGTGTTTTTAATTTTTACTTTTGTACACCAACATTATAAACGGAATTTCATTTTATTAAGTATATTTTATATTGTATCATTATTTAAAAATTTTGTTGAGTAAATTACATTTACTTTTTATTTATATAAAAATTTTTATTAATATAAATTGTATTTGGTATTATATTTAATAAACAATATTTGATTTGCTTATTTTCTATTATCGTGGTTTACTTACGTTGCATTAATATTATATTTAAAATTACGTAAGGTAACTGCACCTAGTATCACTTGATTTAATAAAAATTCTTAATATTAAAAATCTTATAATACGATATATTAAGGTATATATCATAATATATCATATGTACATACATATAATTACTTGTAAATATATGTAATTTTATTTTTAATGTTTCTAATATATTATATTTTTTATTTATGATATTACGGTGTTTCATGTTAGATACAGTTACACAACCAACTTTTTGACTAAACTTATTTTATCTGTCATGTTTAACAACATCCTAAATTTTGAATTTGTCAATCACCTTCAAAAATCCAAACTTTCCATAAAAAATTTAGTTACCCGAGAAAAAAATACTAAATTTAATGGTATTTGTTGAACTGTCTTTGAGTACATCATGATTCAGCCTAACAGTTTCTTATCAATCAATATTCGGTTCTTCTTGACGGTCCCCTAAATTCGAGATATTTTGTTCTTTTGAAACAACAACGGGAACTCGGCTAATGTCAACGCTCATAAAACCGGGAACATATCCTCGAAACCCACGCCTAGGACAATCCATCCGGTACTGAGACGGCAAAGTCCCGTGCCTCCCTGATTTCCCAGGGGATTTGCCAACGCTTCGTTTCCACAGTTCTACCACCCTCAAACCGGAGCCTCTTCCCATACGTGCTCTCCTTCTCTCATGAAAACTCACTGTTGCACAGTCCCGATGATTACCGTGGTATGTGATTCTGCTTCGTCAAGTAATTTCAGCACGGAAAAAATTTAGTTTGCAACTTTGAAACGTGATAAACTGGACGTAGAATAAGAAAGTCGATATGCTACATATTAGGTAGTGTAAAAAATTCGCAAATTCTTATATTACACAATTTCTATCTTTTTATAGTTCTATAAAATTCTCAAATTTTTGAAGTTTTCAAATTTCCAATTTTTTAAGTTTGAAATTTTTTAAATCCCTAATTTCTTGACTCTCCAGATCCCAAAATTTCTAAATTTACGAATTGTTAAATTTCTGAGTCCTCAAGTTGCTAAATTTGCAAATTTAAAAAATTTCAAATCTTTAAACCTCCAAATTACCAAATTTTTAAGTCCATAAATTCCCAAATTCTCAAATCTTCAAATCCTCTAATTTTCCTGCAGATCAAGTTTCCATATTTCCTAATCCTCAAATCCCGAAATTTCTAAACTCGTAAATTAATAAATTTCCAAATTTGAAGATTCAACATCTTTTTATATTTGAAAATTTGTGTTTCAGTCATTTCTAAATTTCTTGAATTCAAGATTTATAACTGATAGTTCTCTAATTAAAAATTGACGAGTAACAAGGTCCTTACACCCCACATCGTCATGTTCCCTAAGGAACGTACCATTCTCACCATGGTACAATATTCAACAAATTTTACAATATTCAACGAAAATGAAACCCTCAACAGAAAATGTCACCCTTCATTTTCGACTTAATTTTTTTAAAATAAAATTACTTCATTTCGGATTATACAACAAGAATAAAGGAAGAAAGGATAGAATCTACGTGAAAAAGTAAACCAAAAATATGAAATAAAGTTTGTTCATATATAGTACAACTTCATTTTCGAAAATGAATTTGAACATTTGCGTATTTGTAAAGAAATTTGTTCACGACACAAGAAATGGCAAATGTAACAAATCTTTATTAATTTAAGAATGAATATTATTAAATAAATAAATCTAGTCATTAATCACATTGAAGTTTGTTATCAGTCATTCTTTATTTTTGATGTAGGTACAAATATGACGACTTTAGTCGATAATAAAAGCAGACGTAAGTAACAATATTTATTGTAAGAATAGAAGATAAACATATTTATTTGTATTAATAATTACATTTATGATATTTACTAAATTAATTTGTTTTGTAGAATTAAACAATTTGTTGATTTTGTCAATTGTTTATCGAAAACAAACTTTCTTACAAATGTTTGAAAAATGTGCAAAATTAATTTTCCCGTAATTGCATAAAAAAAGATTTTACAGTCTTGACATATTTTTTCATGTAGGTATCTTCTTTTCGATTGTGCCTTTTCGAAACAACCATATTTTCCTTTTATTTTTTAATCAGTAATATCTCACTAAGCATAGTGCATCCGTTTGAAACACAAGTCGATAGATCTTCGTATTTGTAAAGGATTTCAAGGAATTTTTCGATCCTGATTAACTTTCTCGCTCATCAGACACATTGTAGTTCTCGTTGCTGAAAGTTGAACAGAAATCCAGGTCGACCGTAGCTTAACGTATCGATCTTCGATAATTCCCACAGTTCGCGTTGCTGGTGTTTAATCCATTTACAAGAGTTGTTATCCTCCTGTCATCCAATAATCCATGTTCGATGAATTGACACACGTTCGGGAATATAGTTAAGACCGCCTTACTTTTCCCCACGAAAGTATTCTATTGAGTTGTTCGGAAAGTAATTTCGTTTTCAGCCAACTTCAGTCTAAACCGCATTGTCATTCCATATTTCGACAACATTTCAAGGCTAATATGTTAAAACTTTTATTTGATCTGTGCAATAATTTTTTTTTGTGTGTTATCAAATATGGAAAGCCAAAAACAATATTTTTTGCATGTTTTATGTTAAAAAGTAACGTTAAAGGAACAACGTTCCGTAATTTGCGGCGCGCGAATTGTTTTTCGCTATTTGCGTTTGTTGTATATGTAAAAATCCCTACATTTTACTTTTTTACTACTGAAAAAATAAGAAGGGTGAGTTTTATATTGCTCTGTGTTTTAGTTTAATACTTATAAAATAGAAACCCGTTTTACAACACATTTCGGAATATAAATAATGAAAATTCTATATGAATAAAACTTATTCAAAAAATCATAAACTGCAAATCAGTGTATCTTCTTCAACGCGACTTGGCCATACGGCTAGCATCAAAAGAGCAATTAAATTAAAAATTCTCATGGTGTTTCGCCACGGGACGTTAACAGTTTTTTCGATCTTCATCGTGAGAAGGCAAGTAGCCGATCACCCTATGACCCATGGGTACCATCGTGGAACGTGTCAAGTGTGCAGCAAGAACAGCCATGAACAACGACCGTGAACACAATGGCAGGTCGTAACACTTGCACACTGCCCCATAAGCGGATCCATGGTTCTCTTTCTCTTTCACGTGTCCTGTCATTCGTTCTCGACTTCTAGCACGGAAAGCCCTATGGGCACCTCTTGCAATATGCTGGCGAGTACATCGGATACTCTTGGGTTCGGTGTTTGCAGTGTCGTTCCCATAACTCCCCCGTGAATTCGCTTGGCTTGTTACATCTCCAGGGACTCGCTGGTGATATAATGTGAGAATCAAAACTGGGAGAGTCTTCGTACGAATCGATAGAGAAACGAGGATTCGAACTTTGAGAGAGTTATGATAACAGACACTGAGTATTGACAAACTGTTGAGAAACAAACTATCTATTTGCAATTATAATGAAAGGAACAAGTTGATTCGTGTTTGAAGGTAAGGTAAATGTCGCAGTGGTCAAATGATTAAGGAAACAGTTAAGATAATTGCAATTTATATTTAGATATTGTAAAATATGTTTATCCGAAATGATAAACATTTCTATTTTCAGATAAAATAATAACAATCAACGTTTGTGCAAGAAAAAGTTTTAAATTAATTAAAATTTGAAAATGTTCATAGGGCCCAGTAATGAAATAATATTACGATTACTATTCTATATATTAAAACTTGTACAGAATTCATTATTTTCATCGTTTGATGCCGTTGTTGGTAATTAAACTTGGAAATTGACGAATTTGAAAATTTTAATATTTAAGAATTTGAAGATTTCAAATAGGAATTTGTTGTTTTGGTGATTTGACAATTTGAAAATGTGAAACGTAAAAATTTAATAACTCTGAAACGTAAACTTGATAAAACCTTAAGAACTAATAATGATTTAGTAATTTAGAAACTCTGAAATTTGACAGCTTGTAAATTAGAAATTGAGAAATCTGAAAATTTCGTGATTGAAATCTTGGTAGTTTGAAAATGTTATTTTTTCTAGTTTGTGTTGGTAAGACTAACTCCCCATATAAAAAGCATCACATATAAATTCTTTAGTTCAGCTAAGTGTTCGTTATGCCTTTACAAAATTATTATTTCAGATTACTTAAACTTTACAAAATTGTTCCTTTACAATTGTGCAAAATCTGAACTAAATCAATTATCCGAAAGTCATGCACTCCACTTGTAAAACGTAAATAGAAAAAGTATTTCTTTATGAACAAGTTATTATCGGCTCATAAACAATGTTCAAATGTATCGAATTAAATAAATATCGTATTAAAGTAAATACCTAATGCGACTTGCTTTTCGAACGCAAACTATTAACAAAATTTGTCACGTGTCAACGAACAGATGGTGAAGCCTTTGCCTCCAGTTCTCCCATTTCTTAGCATCCTTCAAACTTCCTGCCAGAAGAAGAAATTGACCGATGTTCTTGGATGATGACACAGGTCAATAGATCGGTTATCCGGTATCCTGTTACCACATTCGACACCATTGGCTTCTAGGACCTCGTGCTGTTACTGTATCGTTTACAGTGATCCTACCCTTCTGCTGCTAGAAGTTAGTGGCTTGACACTGAATTTTCATTCTGATATAAACAGTTATGTGAATTAATTGGTATCTTTTGAATTAATATATTTGGTATCTACTATAATGAATAAAATAAGTGCACTAATATTAAGTACATAGTAACGCTAATATTACGTATGTTATATAATATCAAGTACATTAGGTTACACATCGACAGCCATAAGGCTAGTTGTGACCATGTGTGGACACCTAACATCGAAATTATTGTAACAGTCTCTTGTATTTGTGTTTTGTATCAACTGTTTATTTCCATTGGTACGATAAAGACGTAAATATGGCTGTCACTCATTTTTTTTGCGTTACGGAGAGCGGAGACAAATGCAACATTTTTTACAGTTGACCTATTTAACAATCACCGTTTAAAGGTATAAAAACCAGTTTTATACCATAAGAAAGTATGTTTATCGGTTTATCATTTGACCCAAAAGCTTCTTCATGATAAGTAGTCAAAGAGCTATGACATTGTTCTGCAGTTATTGCCATTGCTACTTTTGTTCTCAACTTACCAGGATGTAACATTAATCGTTTTATACTAGAGAATTAAGTAATAATAATTTTTCGAACGCAGAATAGAATTTTCATTATGAAAAAGTATGTTTTGCCAAAATTAAATAAAGTAAACTATAATTCGTTATTAATTTTCAAATGACAGTGAAATTATTAAGGAGTTTTGTGCACTGATACTAAAATGAGGACCATGTCGATGTTGTTAAGTATTCATTAGAAACTGAACTAGAACTTGCAAGCTGATAATAGAAATCAGCAATGATACCTAGTAAGCCCTACTCTCTTACTCATATTTAGGTTACCTATACCACCAATATTATACAATTTGTAGTTTTCACAGGATTATCAATATAACTAAAATTTACCGGAGCTAAATTGTTCCGTAATATTCGGCTAAAAATAATTTCAACCTAAGGTGGACTTGCACCTTTTCTTTCAAACTAAACATCTTTCAATACCGTTAATCACTTAAACTTCCATCGTACAAATATTAAGAAATTTTCATTATTTTCACTATAGATTACTTACTTTTTCAAAAATGTAGTTACTCCACTTTCAAAATAAACGGTTCTATTATAACGAATGGTTAATACAAGGTTTGATCACAAACCATTTAGAAATGAAATTATCATACACAAAAGCAATCGGAGGTCGAAATAATTCGTTTGTTATTCTTTGAATTATCATGTCATCGGCTGAAAGAGTTTGATTGAAAACATGTTCCGCAGGGGTGCTTTCGATTCAACCACCCTCTCAATTCGTGACCTCAAAGGAACGGAATAAAATGGACTTTTATTAGAGGCCCTCCTGGAGTCGTAACATGAACAAGTAAAAGAAAATAAGAGCAATAGCAGCTGCGTTCGTTGAAGCAAACAGAAAAAAGAATATTAATAATCAAGGCTTCGTCCACCTTGCGACCCTTTGATTTCCGGCTTCTCGACCTTTACCGGAAGTAATATTCGTGTGTAAATCTCCGTGACGTACTGCGAATGAAAATCACTGAAGGTACAGGATAATTTGTCAATCGTAGCAAGAAAAATGAAAATAGCATGACTGAAAAACATCTGCGTTTCTGGTTCGATAGCTACGAGTTAAATTATAATTGTGCGACTGTGTTGATAATTCCGTCACTTTGTTTCATTGGAATTTTAAGGATTTTCTGAAGTCATAACTGTATTTGATGAGTTTTTACACGTTGGAAGATCAATGAAGGTTTTAGCTAATTTTGGAACTGCTAGGTAAAGCTCTTCTCCGAGTTAATCCATATATTCTAGGTAGTCGTATATTTGAGGACAGTATTACACAGCGGTGTGATTCATAAAATTTGGAAATTTCCAGATTTAGAAATATAGCGTAGGAATATAGAAATATATGAGTTTAAAAATATTGAAATTTTCAAAATTTATTTGTAAAGTTTGTCAGTTGCATACGGTTTATTTTCAATATTTATGTAAAGTAGTGAAAAAGGCCCAAACTGCAGGCAAAGTTGTCACAATTAACAAATGTGATTTTATCTTCACACAAAGTCTATCAAAGCAGTTATCGTTTTATAAATTTAAAAATTTCTTTCATTGTCAAATATTGTAATAATTACTGAATTTTGCTTCTACCAAGCTTAACCTAATAAACTGTTTTATTGAAAAATGGCATCAAAATTAAAAACTAAAATTAATGTACTAAATAATTAAAATAACAAAGTACTTATTTTACTTAAATATACTTTGAGAAACAAACACTTTATCAATCAGGATAAATTTTAACCCTGTGGCTTTACTATTTTTCTTTCGCACTGACCTTATAATAGTGGCTGATACAACATTTTGTTTCCATAACAGTACAAGAAAAACCGTTTTAAAAATGTTTAATTACATTTAAAAATCTTATCAAAAACTTTATTTGAAAATTTTATTTAAATTTCAAAATTTTACTTAAATTTGATTTTCAAATTTTTTCAAATTTGATTTTTGAGTCAGATACTTCATAGTGCTCCTCAACGTCCGATGTAGTCACTAATAATTTATTTCTTATTTGTAATATTTTTTAAATCAAATATCGTTTTATGCACACGATTTATCGTCATTAGGAAAGTACAAGCGACCGTGGAGGATCAATTTAGAGTTCGCCTCGTCTAAACGAGCGTGTAACAAGAAGCCACTTCCACCGAGTCGACCAGTAATAGATTAAAGCCATCTTCCACCCCTGGTTCGAAGCGTATATTGTCCCCTTAACACCCCTATCCCGGTAGTTTTGCTTTAGTTCACTTGACCCTACTTGTCCCATCAGAGTCTGGTGCGACGTTTCTCCCTTCAATGCGCTCCATTTCGTTTCTGTCTCACTGTTTGCCTCTGTTTTACTGCCGAATTTTTTCCTCCATCCTTCTCTAACGCTTTTTGTCCCTTTGTGCCCGACTCTCTTCTACTCTCGCGTCTCTGTGAATTTTCTCGCGTTTAGTTTCATCGCCGTTTGTCTCTGTACGCCTTTGATTAGCTTTTTGCCTCTCAATTCCGTTTCCCTGTTTGAACATTCGTCTTTTTAACCTGGTTATTTCCAACAATTGATCGACTCGACTCTTTTATGAAATTTTAGACAAAATTAATGTTGACATTGACGGGTATATCTCTTTTTAAGAGCGATCTGTCATCAATTTTCTAACTTATTCTAGTTTTACTTTTAGTATTTCTTCGGCTGATTAGAACGTCGTTCTTCACGATCGTTTACACGATTTTTGTTATACTGAGTAAAGTCCATTAGAAAAGATCGAAAATTGCAGAAAAATTAGTTGAAAAATTGAATATGTATATGTCTTAATCTAACGATAATATAGTTCGTAATTTATAAATCGATTTTGAAAGTGATGGTTCTCCAAATCGTTATCGTAATATCGTGATTAAAAATTAAATTTTTTTCGTTAAAAAATTTTGCTGTTCAGTTACCCAATTCATGTTTCCTCGCGAAATCAATCCTAGCATTGCTACGGCGATTTTTCAAACATGGTTCTTTATTCAAGAATTCCTTCCGGATAGTAAATTCTGGGTAATAGTAGATTTTTCCTTTTAAATAGCCATGCAATTTGTACAACGTCTGAGATACCGTCTTGTTCTGCAGCTTGCTTTGCGCTACAGTTTGAATTCGAGGCTTTACAAAGAACGTATCTCCTGTCTCCGGGTAATGGAGCTATAGTACTGTTTCTATACAGTTTTCTATAACTTTCCTTATTTTTTAGGTATGAACAAATAACAAACTCGCTTTTGTTCAGACTTCGTACTATCTTGCTGTTTGAATAATCAATATTTGAATGTTCTCCATTTCTTCAGAATTAAGCTGCACTGATAAACTCATTTTTTAATTTTGTAGATACTCCTCTGACTCGATTTTTCACGACGTAACGTTTTCTATGTTACATGTAAAATGATTCAATTTTGTACTTCTATTTTGTACATATGCTCAATAATTTTGTAATTTAAAAAATCGTCTAAGCTTCAATTAAAAAAAAATTATTTTTACCTATCTTTACAATTATTATTATTTCTCCCTTAGTTGTATGTAACAAATAGAATGTTGATAACAATATGTTATGCAATTTACATGATACTCACTTGTAGACGACTGAGAATCTAAAATTAAAAACACACACATTTTCAAGTAGTTTAGAACAAATGTGTGATGTAGGATTATTGTTAATATTTTACTTAGTCCGTAATAATTTTATACAAGATGCCTTTGTTTTTTACAGTCAATCTTTAACCTACAATATCGTGTTACACTCGCGACGTATACTACAGTTGGAATGTGATAAACCACACTCGTATTTTCACTACAATTGAATTTCGGGTTCAATTGTAATTATAATCTGTATAATCAAGGTATAAAGGCAAAACACATTTTAACTTTCTTTAGTTATCTTAACGTTGTAGCAATAATTAGCTAGTTGTAAATGACGCACCTGCGTAGAAAATTGAAGGTTAAGAGGTAAACCCTTTTAGTGCTGAACAACAAGATATCCTTATTAGTCACCCTTGCGAAATTAATTCTTCCTTTATATCGTAATATGTTCTTTTCCAAATCTTCTTAATATCATCCTTACTTCTTTTTTCCTTATTTCATTTTCTAATCTTACTGAATTTTTAAGTTTCGGTATTTAGGTTTGTTATTCTTGGTGTTTAGGTTTGTTAATGTATTTAAAATCATTACCGTATACGAAGAAAGACATTAGTCAATATTATCGCAAACACCCTGTATATTCCTCATCGTCACTGAACTGGTTAATTCGTCCAACAGTTGCG
The DNA here is from genome assembly GCA_945859555.1 of Megachile ligniseca. Lineage (NCBI taxonomy): Eukaryota > Metazoa > Arthropoda > Insecta > Hymenoptera > Megachilidae > Megachile > Megachile ligniseca. The sequence goes on from OX243777.1 coordinate 2,176,218, forward strand.
TATCGTCGTTCCGCTGTAAAACACCACGTCAGTAGGCATATCAGCGCATCTCTTTCAATTCTCTGGTCCCTTTATCTATTCGCCTATCTAGGAGCTAGACGAGCGTATATATATGTGCACGAGTGCTTTCCGTGTCGGTCGGGAAAAGGCAACCCTTATTCGCACCCCTCGCTCGTGTGGTTAATACGGAAGAATGCGAGACCAGGCTGGCTGTGACAGGGAGCGGTGCGAAGAGTCCACGCAATTTCCTTAATGTACTCGCTAAATGTTCTGACCCCCTCCCCCCTACCTCTTCTGATACATATACCAGCCGGCATTAGGTGGATACATAGTGCTCCTATATGCCCTATGTATTCGTGTACGCGAACACCCTACGAGACAAGGGTGTGCGGTCACACGTGGAACGCTTGAAGGAACTAGGCTAAGCGGGCACGAGTGGGTGTCATGATGGAAGCGATTATCGATTACGTGACATATCTATGTAAGAACTGCTATTATCAGTTTGGTTAAACGCGTGTTTCCTTCGGAGGATTCATTTTTTTTTTCCTTATCTCCGTTTCGCCTTTTGTGAGAAGGGTTGGTTAAAATATTGGATGGAATATTTCTCTTTTACTTCTGTTTTTACACAAACACTACCAACGGGGTCGACAGACACCGTCTCTTGATGCGAATGACAAAATTTGTTTTCTTGGAATCTCTCTTGATTTTAATCAAGATAAAAAATTAATATGTGTTTCAATTTATGTTTTATTATTTTACTTTATTTTCGTTTCATTTCTTGCGGGGTAGGTTGGTTAAAATATTGAACGGAATATTTCATTTGGGTATTTAAACGTTTTTACATTTGAAGATCTACGGACTTTGGAAATGAGGAAATTGGAACTTTTAAATTTGGAAATTTGAACATTTAGAAAATGGAAAATTGGGACAGAAAAGTTAAGCGATTTAGAATTTTAGAATTTTAGAAAATTGAGAATTTAAAAGTTTGAAAGTTTGAGAGTTTGAGAATTTGAGAGTTTGAGAGTTTGAAAGTTTGGAACTTTGATACTTTAAAACTTTGAAAATCTATAAAATTAAATAATTGAGTAATTTAAAAATATTTATATTTTGAAATATGGAAATTTGGAAACTTGTAATTTGAGAATTTAGAAATTTAGTAGTTTCCAAATTTGGGAATTTGCAAAATTTTAGAATTGTTAAATTTAGAGATTAAGAAAAAACATTTGTGCATTTACATAAATATTTTAGAATCAAAGACAAGTAGTAGAAAATCATCTACCAGTTGACTTCATCCTAAAGTCTGCGTTGAACCCAACTGATATATTCCATATTTCCATTTTCGTATACATTGATCTATATATTCATTGTAGTCAGAATGATAGATATTAATCAATGTCTAGTTACATTTTGATCACTGTGTCCTTCGTCATGGATCATTTTCGATCGAGTCAATTTCTAGGATAGGAGGAACACTTGGATAAAATGCTTAATGGGGTAGCTAATGTCCCCATATGCCTAAGCCAGCGCATGGATATGCAGGACACGCAATGGGCGGTGCGCATAAATAATTTAAGCCCCGGACCATCATCCATCCTCGCGGAGAACCCCATTTGGTGTACGTGGTGCTTGCTTTAGTCATGCATGTTGCTACCTACATAACGTGCTACTTTGATAGCTTAATGCAGACGCCTACCTCACTTTGATCGCTTTGTAATCCAATGCAAGTCAAGTTTACCGAAATTCCGAACTTATTCAACCGTAATTGAGTTCGCACGCTGCAATCTCGCCGGTCAAACGTTACGTCGGTATCAAATCTAAATGTTTGTTAATTGTTGAGTTAAACTGACATTTCGGCAAACCATGAATGTACGCAATCATTTTGAAGCTAGAACTACAGATGAAGTCGTCAAAATGACCCACTTCAGGTTTCTTATTTTAAATTACATAAAAGAATGAAATCTTTGGAAAAGTTCAATAGTGAACTGGTTGAGGTACTTTTATCGGATTACGTATTGACTTCTGTTAAAATGAAATAATAATTACATGAATAATTATAACTGCATAGAGTAATAATTGTGCACATAATTTTAAGTATATTTAGTAATAATTATGTGAATAATTACAGTTTTTGTAATTTTACAAGTTGCAAGTAGTGTCATTGATATTATTAGTACAATTTATAAGTATTTGTTTTATTTGACATACAAAATTTAGTTGCTTTAAATTTAAGTCATAAAGAAACTGCATATTTAAAGCATTTCATACTTTCTGTCTCACTTTTATATTTGAAATTTGCCTTAACACGCTAGCTGCCACGTCAGTCACCGATGACTGACACTGAAGTCTCCGTTCAAGCCGCGTTAGTCACAGGTGACTGACAGTGTAAAATATATAAAACTAAAAAATTTACATTGTTTTAAGTAATTACCTAAAATTTATTTGAAACATAATTTTTATTTATTACAGGATTGTATCAATAATGTATTTAAATATTGCTTTTCATAAAATTTTAATGGATCTTATTTTATTGCGTGACCGGACCGGGATTTCCTCATAAATGCTCGTGGTATCTAACGTGTTAATTCTATCCTTGAAAATAATCTGAATTTAAGTGTCTCCTAATGCTACTTACGCGTTTTAAATTCATACGAGTGATTCTACTAAAGTGAATTGACGTCATTTGTCGAACTTAGTAATCGACGATAAAACCCATGAACGTGACTAGCACTTTCCTCCATGGTGTTCACCCCACGTAAAGAAGGGAAAAACAGGTCCACGGGCTTTTTATCGAGGGTTCTGCGAGCCACAACGAACCATTCGCATATTAGCCAGTCCCGCGGACACATTGTGCGCATTTTATACATGTTTGCACAATTCCCGATGAATTTTCGTCGTGCAGGCCAACTGTTTGCCAGTCAGGATCGGTCATAAGGGAGGAAAACGAATTCGACGGATCAGTTGCCGTTTTATCGGTCGGAAGTTATTGGATTTATTAATGTCATTGGATAAGCACAGAGGATTTATCTTATTGTCGGTCGTAATCATACCCTACGACGATATTTTATCTTTGATGTTCATGGTACTTATACTTATAGCTGACAGTTTTTTATTTACATCGTATTGGAGCAATGTAACAGTGAAGGAAACAATAACACAATTCAATTTAATATAAATATAATATGGTTAGAAATAATCTTCTATAGTACAATACGGTCTTTATTCTGTGATTTGTTTGTCGTTCATCTTTTTTATTCGTTTATTTGTCAAAACTGCTATGCTCACTTGCAACATATGTATGCAGCGTCACATACATACTTTGACATAATTATTTTCATTTTCATTTCACAAGAAGATGCAAGATGTTATAGAAGAAATTTTTTCACTTCTCATTTTTGCAAGAAAACGCTCTTCACCGACCTAGATAATTGTACTTGATAATCTATGAATTTGGGGACCTAAGCATTTGGAGATTTACTGATTTAAGGACATAAATATTTGGAGACTATGGGATTTCGGCATCTAAAAATTTGGGAATAAGGAACTTCATTTGGAGAAATTATAAACTTGAAATTTCGAAATTTTGAAACCAGATAATTCCTAAATATAAAAGTTTAGTCATTCAAAAAACTGGGGGTGTGAATCTACAGGTTTAAGAATGTGGATCATGTAGTAGTTTGGGGATTTCAAGATTTGAGAATTTGAGTATTTTTAAAAAGTATCAATTGGAAACATCGTGTACTTGAACATTAAATAATTATAGATACTTACAGATAATTACAGATACCTTAGATAATTTGGTCATTAAAAATTCGTAATTTGCAAATTTCGTTCTAAAAAATTTTTTATAAATCCTACACAATATTCTGTGTACATACAGAACTTTAAAACGTTAAAAGTAATAGTATACAATAGTACGCTGTCACAAAATAATTGTATAAGAGTCTCACACGTGATTAATTTATACGTGGCTCTAGACTTTAATATAAACGTTGAAAAATATTTCAGTTTTTCATCCGTAATACTCATGATTCTAATCGTTGGTATTTTGCAGTTTTTTTTTTCGCACTGCACGTGTCAACTCATTCGATGCACTTTACTTAATTGTTTCCATGGAACACCAAGTTTGCTGTTATTTCGTATGCGCGACACTTTTATCGGAATAAAAATTGTAATAACGCGTAATGTAAATGTAATGTTACCTACTTCAAAAATATCAGTAAAAAATGAAAATAATATTTGTTTATATATTGTTATACATACAAAGTGAAGAGGTTTTGATTAAGCTTACATTTGAAATTATTTTTCTCTTTGATAACAGTATTTAATGTGATAAAAGCAAAGTAGTACCTTACAGTATATTTTTACTAATATACTGTTTTAGTTAACTATTTATCCAACGTTTAAGCATTTCTCTACAGTATATTTCAACTAAAAGTCGAACGTAAGTTGGTTAATAAAATGACATAAAATAAAATCACTCTTTATCAATGAATAGATACGGTGACCTTCGGGTCAACGCATGGTCAAAAACAAAAGAAATACGTCGAATATTTCGTATTATTATTACTTACCGATATTTCTCATTGTTATGTTCACATTTCGTGTTCAATGTGATTTCCATTAACTGGAATACACTTCCGGTAATTTTGTGTTATGATTAAGTTTGTGTTGTTGCTATCAGAGTATTTACTTGTACTACAAAGTGTACAGAATTATTTCAGTATTATTTTAAAAAGCGTTTAGTGATATTCTAGTGCGATGTATCATTACGGGATAGGAGAAAACAGATATAGTGCGTATTTATTACGAATGTGGTAAAAATAAAAAACGTAGCAAAGAAAAGTACCAAAAAGAATTTCTAAATAGAGTGATACCAAGTGAACACCACGTGAACACCAAGTGAACAGTTTATTTTAGTGACAAAACGTTTGGGTGAAATGAGTTCTGCAGAAAATAGAAACGCAATTATCCGGAAATTTTATGTGAAGCCAAGTTAGACCGTACGGTCTTGTAAAATGGCCAGTAAAGCCTCCAGATTAGTCTCCTTTAGATTTCTTCTTATGGGGCACTCTCAAAAGTACCGTTTGTGATATACCGCTCTCTAATATAAATGACAAAAAATTACGCCACCAAAAACGTAATGCATAGAACAGAAAAGTGTATTCTACCTAACGAAAATCAAGTTGAACACGATCTGTAAACATGTCAGTAAGAAATTTATATCGGTAAAAGTAATATGAAATATTCACAGTATTTATCCTATTTTTTATCTAATTTTAGGTGACCCGAAGGTCATCGTATGGTACGTGGTTAAATTCGTTCTGACACATGCTTTTATATGATATAAAAAGTATACAGTATTCCATTAAAAAAACTGAAGATAACCTTCATTTCTCAAGGAATAAAAGTATAAAAAATTGATATTATGTCCTCGTGTTGCCAGCAAAGTATATTAAAACTTTTTCCTCCTCCATTTTCTTGAATTCCTTACCGTTTCCGCAAAAAAAGCTGAGTAAATCTGTGAACACTCTATATATTTCAGCATTTCTGTATACCCATATAAACTTCTCAGTTTTAACGTATGTTCTGTTAGATGGCAAAGTGTATACTATAATATTGCAGCGTCGTAAGGGTGAGGTCGCCGAGACTGGCCCGAACGATTTACAATAAGAATGTATCAGAGTGAATTGTTGGTTCGATATATAAAATCATTTGTTCTATGGCGTTGAAGTAATGCATAATCAAAAGAATTGAGAGTCGGTAAAGAGACACCGAGTTGTACACTTCGTAAAATATATTATTACTGTTAAAATATAATTAATAATAATTTATAATAAAGTTTATAATATTTTACATTTAAAAGTGTAGAGTTGCAGTTGTAGTTATCCTAATCGTTTCAATTATCTTTCTTTAAACAATTCCTCTAATATAACAGTCACATAAAATTTCTTATTTTCCAAAACATTGTAAACTATCCTCTTATTGTTTTTACAAGTGCATTCGGAGTTCATTCTATTCGTAACCACCCATCCTTTCGATTTCGATGCGCAAAGTCGGAACTGGTTGCGAAGTCAGACATCGTTGATCTCCAGGGATCGCGTTACTTTTGATTATCCCCGGAACAGCGAAAGGGAACCGGACTTGAAAGGTTCAGCGAGCACGGACCGGTGCACGCAAATGCGCGGGCGTATGTCGTTTAAGCCCATTTAACCGTACAAACGTTTGAGAGATCTCGGACGGTGCCGAGGAGACAATGAGAGGGAGCTGTCGTCAGGCTTTGTGAGCGGCTTTTCATACGGACGGGGGAGTTGCAACGAGGATTGTACGGGGCCGAAATTCGAAATGACGAGGTAGCTGGAGGGGTTGGCGATCCGAGGTCGCTGCTGGAAACGACGAAGAAGGGGTTGTTGGCGAGGCGGTGGTTATTCTGCCGCGACGGCACACCCACGCAGGCGCTCCTTTCACCCCTTTCAACCCTCCTCTTCTTCCTCTGTTACCCTGTCTACCTCCCTGCTCCTTGTTTACCGTCGACGTGCTACCGACTCCAAATTTAAATTCTAGTTTGGTACTATCAATTGCAGACGAGATTCCTTCTGGAGGTCAACAGTGAAACTTTCGAACGAACCAGGTTTTGGCTATTGAAATTAAAGTCGACTCATGGACCTTGAGGTGTTATGCGGTAACACCCAATTTTGGACAAATTGAAAATGTAGAATTGACCAATTCTCGATTGTGCCTCGTAGGTTTTGGTACCTACAAAGAATTTTGCGATTCTAGTCTCAATATATAGTTTATATCATTGAATTAAAGTATTCCTGTAAATGTGCTATCGTTTCACATACAGTATTTTTCTATTTATTTGATCTATTCTTTGATCTGTTCAACTACTCCTTTTAGCATTTCTCTACTTCCTATTACCCTGTCTACCTCCTTCCTCCTTGTTTACCGTCGACGTGCTACCGACTCGAAGTTTAAATTTTAATTTGGTACTATCAATTGCAGTCGAGATTCCGTGTGGAGGTCAACAGTGAAACTTTTTAACGAATGAAGTTTTTGGCATTCAAATCAAAGTGTATTTATTCGAGGTGTTATTTAGTGACACCGAATTTCAGACAAATTGAATCTGTAGAACTTATGATTTCTTAGTTTTGGCCTGGAGGTTTTGCTGTTCACAAAGAATGTTGCGATTCTATTTTCAATCTACAGTTCGTATCTTTAAATTAATAGTACAGTCGTTGCAAATGTGATAACGTTGTATTTTTATTTATTCAACCACCTCTTTCAACCCTTCTCTCGAAATCAGAAAGTTTTGTGACGGTCTGCATAACTGACGGATAAGTGAAATTGCAACAGTGAATAGTAATTCTGATGTTTCCTAATGTTATTATAGAATATTAACTGTTTGTACACGAAGGTATTTTTACTATTGACAGGTAGCACCTCTACAATCTTCTAGTTGAAAACAATTTTTTTTGAAGTTACTATTTCTCTATTATTAGTTGTCATTATTATCTCTTTCACTATCTTATACATCACATTTATAACACTATAGATTTAGTTAAAGAATACTTATTTCAAATTATTGTATTAAACAGAATAAGTTTGAATCTCATTTCGAGTACAGAAAGTTAACCTTGACGAAAACGACAATGGTCAGATGAAAACATTGTAAGATTTGATTAAATAATCATATGTACCTATGCACATCTTTATTAATTTTCACATTCCTACAATGTTTACGTTTGACTTGTGTGAAAGTAATTATTTTATTTGACAAAAGCATGGACCAAAGGTATTTATTACATTACATTTGGCCACGTGATGGCTATAAATAATACACAACACGAGCAACTGAGATCTAGGTATTTTGATCGCCAATGTATCATACGATGATTGCTAATAAAATAATTTCATAATAATATTGAGAATTTAGCCCACAATGTCTTGACGTAATTTAATTTTTCCTAAAAAATTAGTCTATGTAGATGTAATTGTCGTAAGTCAGAAGACGTATAATAAATTTCCAAATTTTTTATTTTTTATATGTATTTCTAAATCTTTCGGAAATTACTAAATTTTCAAATTCTGTAATTTTTCTAAGAAATAAATGAACAAATAACAAGGTGCAGAAAATAGTCTACAATTTCATCGTGTTAGCAAACTAAAACAGTGACTTGCATCGCAAAATAATGAGGGTTCATAAAGATTTCGGCTCGATTCCTCTCTTTTCTTTTGCGTCCTTTTTCCTTCACCCTTTTCGTCGTTCCCTTGCTTTTTCCGCTCGTCTGTTACGTATTCTCTTTTCGGTTCTGCGTTCACCTCGTCTCGGTCCGATTTTCCCCGCAGACGATTCCGCTCGCGTGCACGTCCGTGACACAATGGCACATCTGGTGCTAACTTCTGCTTTGCTCGTCGCGCTTGTCGCGAGAAATCGGCCCGGTTGTTCTCGTCGAGAACGCGCCAAATCCGCTCGCAGTTACAGCACGGAAATCGCGCCGATGCCGGTATATAGACGTTTGTTCGTCGCGACGCCGCGTTGTGAATTCGACAGCCAGTTTTTTTGCAGTCGACGATGAAACTGGTCGGTGGAAAATGACGGTTTATTATTTTTTCAACGACGCTTGCTTGCCGAGCGAGCGCTTTTGTGCCCTTTGTACTCGGCGCGCACAATGACAACGGAACGCCGGGTTTCGAAATGGATCGTGTCAGGTTTTAGTCATTCTTTTTGTTGCTGATGACCGGGCTGATACCTCTCAACAGGTTTTCTATGGTCTTTGTAGGACAGTATTTTAGATACTCTTATGGTTCTATTTACATAATAGCATTTGATAATTTTGTCACATATCTAAAATCTGATGCATTATAATTTATAACACTGTACAATATTAGGTAATTAGTTTTGGCGTCTTTGAGCTTGGTCCTGTAGGGGTGGTCAGGGTCTCCAGATCAAAGAATCAAAATTACTGTACTCTTCGTCGGGATCGACTGCTATATTGATTTTGGCAAAATTGACACAGGATGAATATCATATATAGATCTAAAGGATTTCGTGACTTACACACGTTTGGACAACAGCGCTTTAGTAAATGTAGAAGAAGAAAGTATTATATAATTTATATAATTATTATCTAATTTATAGAATAATATTATATAATAATATTAGGTAATATATAATGTTACATGATATTAAAATTATAGTCTATGGTATGTAGCTGATTATAAATCGTAAACGACAGAAGATGTTAAAAAATGTTTAATACAAAAGTTATACTATTTCTTAGATCTATTGATCTATGTAAAAGATTTTTGGAAAAATAATTTTCTTACAAAAATTAAGTTGCCTCTTCCTCCCCCCCCCCCCCCCCAATTTTTTGGAAATTTTAAGCGAGCTTGTAAGCGATTTAGTACAATTTACTATTACAATACTACCATACAGTAGACTATAAGTATTGTTGAAATTTCATTGCTTCATACATTTTGCTCGTCGAATTAATGATATCTGAACAAAGTATAAGTTGTTATCGCTTTTTAATTTTTAGAATCCCTCAATAAACTTTTGTTTCAAACGTGTAATGTTCTTTGATATTCCCCATGAATAAAAGTCTAGAAGTGTGAGGTCTGGAGACCTAGGTGGTCAACGTACCTTACCACCGTGACCGATCTAACACAAATAATTTTAATTTAAAAAATTCTTAACATCCCTGTTGTAATGTAGCGGTACCGTCTTGTTGGAAAATCATACTTTTGGTAGCTAAGGATATATCCAACAATGAAGGCAATTTGTGACGCAAAAGCTTCAAATATCCATTACCAGTTAGCCTGTCTGGAAGAAAATAGGGTCCTACGATTTAATTACCAATTACTCGAGCTCAAACGTTGATATTCCATCTTGTTGGGAAATGAGTTTCGCAATAAATAGGACGATTTCTGTCTGACCATTAATGCGCATTACGTATATGCTCACCTCACGTTAATTTAAATTCATCGACTCATAAAACGCATGACAGGAATTGCTGATCTGCAATATGATGTCCAAGTAACCACTAACAACTTAATATTTTTACGTTGTATTTTCTTTATTAGACAAAAATTAATAACTGAAATTAAAAATTCGTTCCTGAAAAGATTAAATAAGAGTCGTCTATTGAATGTTACAACATCGAAAGAAGTTAAAATTCGTTGAACAATATAATTCAATCAACACGCGAGCATCGCCGCGGTACGGACGGGGTCCTAAAATTCACCGTCTGAAAAAGCATATGCGTAAATGGGGCAGGCGAGCAACCGGAGCGATATAAATTCAAACGTATTTACGCGGTGAGGGTGCTGTAATTTATTACCCGCCGATATAATGGAAACGCCCATGGAGAGGATCTGCCCGTGCAAATTCAGTTATATGCAGTTGTATCTCGCCTCCGATTCCTCCCCACTCAGCCCAGCCACAGGGAATAGAGTTAAATTAAAAAACGTGCGGACCTTGTGAACGCGCATATTTCATCGATACCGACTTTTTACCGGTTTGCTTCCGTAAAACATTCTGTTCACGGCTCGTTTTTCCTAAAAAATATTAGATCATCCCAAAAGTTAGTGCCATCGCTGTGCACTGTGGGCCGAGACACTGAATCTCGTGGTCAACATTCATCAGGATCAATTTGCGTTAATTACAGAAAACTTTGATTTACAAATGATTGAAGCATAAATAATCCCTAACTTTGTGGATCTAGGGATTTAGAGATTCAGGCACTTAGGGATTTACAGATTTAGGGATTTGGAGATGTCAGGATTTTAGGATCTTGGTATTTGAGGATCTAGGGATTTGGGGATCTCGGGACTTGGATATCTAGGGATTTCAAGATGTAGAATGTGAATTAACGTTTGTGATCCTAGAAAATTCTAATATAAGTTTTAATTAAAAATATAAGTAAAAATTATAAAATTATCTTTCTAAATTTGTATGAAGACCAAATTATACATGTAATGATTACGATAATTCTCCAAGAATTATGTCTTAAAAAAATTGATTCGTATTATAAAATGTTTTTGTTTCTAATAGAATCTTAATTTTATTAGATTTCTATAGTTTTTATACATTAATACTTCTTTTGTTTTAACCCTTATGTAGGCTGTTTACTTATGTAACATAACTGAACAATCATAATCTGTTGCAACAATATATATTTATTTATGTGCAATTGTAATAAAGGGCAGATATAATTCATTTCTACGACAAATTTCTATAACTTCGCAGTATTGTTTGAAGAATTACCTTCAGAATTATTTTCATACATAAATAAATAAAAATTAATTAGAAAAGAAAATCGAAAATTCCGCGATACATTTATTTAAAACATTATTTAAACATTGTTGGAATATAATAGCTGAAATGAAATACGGTAAAAAATAAAAAATTGGTATCTTACGCTCAGGTATAATAATCATCGTGTATTAACAAAACTAATTATTTTTTGTTGCATTGTAATATAAGGCAAACAAAAAATCTTATTTCCCTTATTTATAACAAACTCAACGAGTAACACTGAACTGTAAACAGGCTTTACACCAGAATTCCGTAAGTTATACTAAACACTTTTGAATAAATAACTTCAAACGAGAAAACATAGCAAACGCTGATTACGTTCTACATTTACGACGTATAACGAAAGTTCTACTAATAACAAAACAGCCACGTACACAAAGAACAATCGTAACATAACAGGTTTTCCTGTTCGGTGCAACAAAGACACGCGAAGCAATCAAATCTCGCAAAAACTTCCATTCCCGCAAATAACAGCCTTCTGATCAAACAAATTTCCAACCGCGTAAACATCCAAATAACGTCCCGCGCATTTCACGGTTCCCGAGCATCTCGGTGATACCTTCCCTATTCAGGAACAAAAGAACAAAAATCGAAAGGAAAAAAAGAACACAGCAGCGAGAAAAGAAAGTCATCATCGAGGGGATGTAGGTGCCAGAAGCGCCGATAATGACTCGTATCCGACCCTCATCCCCTGACCTTTCGTTCTGATATTTACGATATCCTCGAAGGAAGCGAAATGAAAAAAAAGAAGAGAAATGTCATCGTTTGTCGGGTCAAGTGTGCACCGCCGGGGGGATGCGTTCCATCCTGACAAGCCAGTGCTGCTTGCACCCCCGTTTTTTTCTCTCCCTCGTGGTCGTTAGTCTTGCCACGAGCCAGCAGAGGAGGAACCCGTAGGCGAACGAACCTCCACCCTTGGATAGGCCACGATAAACCCTAGCACTGATGCTTTTTACGGTGACGAACGACTCCTGGAGGCGTGTCGACATGTGCAACAGAGCCGACGAAGGGTGGGCTCGCGTGATCGAAGCTCCAGGAGGACGCCCACGGAAATCACGGGGTCGCGCAATCGCAGATCCACCCGCTTAATGGATCTTCGCGATGGAAGCGAGAGGGTTGTTGTATCGGATGTATCGGTAACGAACGATATCTTCGGCAAAGCGAGGTGTCCTGCTGAAAATGCGAACGAATGAGAAATGGACAGCTAGGAACGGAGCAGATTGAAAACAAACTCAAACTGTTGGGGCCAGTGGTGGAATGTATTAGGAGCCTATTGGGATGAACTGGTAACGAAGTTTAGGAATTTTGGAATTTGGTAATTTCATATTTATGAACTTAGAAATTTCCAATTTAAGAATTTAGGAATTTAGGGATTTCGGAATCTAAGTGTTTAACTAACCGTACCAGCGTATAATATACGCATAATTTGAAATTAAAAATAAATGCATAAATAAACAAATATAATTGAATATAATTATATGTAAGTATAATTAAATATAAGAAAATATACATTATTTAAATGTAACTGACTTCAATGAATTAAACATTAATTAAATATAATTAAATATACACATTAATCTCTTATCTCTATAAAAATCAAAATAGATTTCAAGCCAAGTAACTTAATAAATTTTATAATTTAAAATAAGGAACTTATGAACGAGACAACTGATAGATTTGGTAGTTTTATCAGATAGTATTAACTTTTATTTTCTACTTTCATTATAAAAACTCTTCTTTATACAAATATATTTGAATTTCACCGCCATTTGAGGTCAGTGTTGTCTTCTTCTAATAAGCTGACCTCTGTCTGTCTTTCTTCCAGTTTAACTCATCTTCAATAAAGCGGCAACGAAACAATAGAAAAAGGATTTGCTATGAATCGATGGATAGCCATTTACAAAACTACGTAATACTACATTTCTTCCGAAAAACATAAAATAAACCCCTCGAAATTTGCGTATTCACAGTGTGCAACGAACAGAAGTCAGAGTTCGAACACCAGACGAAAACCTGTTCACGCGAGACGCATGTTCATGAATCTTTAATCGACCATGAAAATTGAGAACTATCAGAGAAATCATCCACTCGATTATGATCTCGCTGCAGAATCATAATCGGCCAACCTTTCCTGTTATATCGGTTGCGCCACGAAGTATGTAAAATTTTCCACCTGATGGGGTCAGGGGCAACAGATGGTTCGACACTTTGCATGCACGACCATGATCATGCCCATAAAATCTGCTATGCGTGCGCGTCACCTACCATCGCCCTAAAATGGCACGACAATAAAAAAAGTTTCACACTTTAACGATTTACCATTTTGAATGCGGTGTACCTTTTTCGGTGCTAATAATGCTTATTAGTTACACGTCATTGCGCCTTATGGCTAATTTTTATTATCACCAGTCACGAATATTCGCGTCAAAAGCAAATACTTTTTATTCACATTCGTAGCTCCATCTATATGTATTTTGCAGAATTTATAGTTCCATCTATATTTGCGTTTACATTTTGTAGATCTATTATAATGGACCCTTTCTTCCTTTTTAAGCAGAACAAAGTTATTTTATTTTTCATATTTTTCACGTTTTGTATGTTGAATCTGTATCATACAGATTTTTACGCGTAAGAAGCATAGCGTTTGTATGTTTTTTATATATGATAATACGTTTCAATTCATTTCTTGCTGTATGCATTTATTGGTCAGATTACTTTGAATGCATGTCCCTTGCTATATGCACGTATTTGAATGACCCGTTTTTGAAAAAATGCATCACTGCTATGTACGATTAGATTTTCAGACAGTCTAATGTTTTTCCTTGACCAGAACAGAATGTATGCATTTTCCTTGTAATTATATTAAATAATTCATTAATTTCTCTGTTATTAAATATTCTATTTAATAAAAGTTCTAGTTTAAAATACAAGTTTGAAGTAAGAGATTTCTGCAATTTACAGTGATAAGTTAACTCAAAAATATCGTATATTTCGGAGTAGACTCTGTGAGATAAAATATTGATGAATTACAGATGTCAACCCACGAGTTGGCGTGTGAGGAGGTTGACCCGTCGTAAAAGAAGCTACGCCTATGCCTACCGTGAACACTTCCAGCGTTACATAACTGCATCACGCAATTCACACTATTTCGCTTGCCAACTGTCATTGTTTTTAACCTAATTGGTGTGCGTGACCGCTCGCGCCAATTGTTCCTACCAGGAAAGTCTACGCGTCCATTTTTCTATTCTGACCAATTGAACTCTTCTAAACACTTGGATCAGCTTCTTCTCGCCCCAACTCGTCGGTTGGCATCGGTAATTCAACGTGGCTGTCTTACGATCGATCGGATTGTCAGACTGCAGTGTCACGAAGTGTGCAAGCGAGTTCTTAAATTATTAAATTTTCAAATTTATATATTTCCAAATTTCGAAATTTTGAGATTTCAAAAAACTAAAATTTTCAAATTCTTCAGTCTCCAAAACGAATCTTCAAATTTAAAAATTTTCAAATCTCGAAATTTTTGTATTTCCAGGTCTATAATTACCAAAATTTGCAAATCCCTAATTTTTCAAAATTCTAAATACCCAGTTTCCTAAATTCCTAAACCTCCAAGTTCTTAAATTTATAAATTTCCGAAAAGTCAAATTTGTTAACCCCTAAATTTCCAAATCCCCAAATCCGAAAATTTCCAACTCTCTAAATCCATACTTTTCTAAATACCTAAGTCTCCGAGTTCCAAAATTTCTAGATTTCTAAGAACTCAAACTTCCAAGTCCCCAAATCTTCAAATGTACAAATCTACAAATTTGTAATTACCCTAGTTCCTACATTTTAAAATCTCCTAAATTTTCAAATCTCAAAGTTCCTACATCCACGTGCTTGATAGATGTAAGTACATTCGATCGGGTATCAATTCAATGGATTTTAACAGATTTACATTAGACCGTCCATATCCTTGAAAACCACTGCCATAATAGTAAACATCGTCGCAGTTATTATTTTCTCTCTTAACTTATTTACTTTTATAGTGATTCAAAAAGCTCTTAACTTATACCTTAATTTATGTATGTAAACTACGTACAGTAATTGAGAGTATATGAATCTGACTCACTTTCGCTTGTTAGTGGGTTCTTCATCCCCTAAACGTCCCATTAGCTATCTTTCGGCACTTTTAACAATTTTTCTGAGGTTTTTGGTCCATTTTAAGGAAGTTCAATTCTCTGACAAAAAGTCGTACCTGGCACCGTTTGACCTGTGCATTTGTATACATGAGTGAGTGGTCGATATGGGGTTTTATAGTATTTTGATACTCGCGTTAAGTGCATGTGACTGTACTAATTCGTCTGTAACTAATTATTATAAAAATCGATATTCAAATCGCCGACATCCCGATAGCATAAGGAACTGCTGTATAACATAATTTCATTGATCCACTTTATTGACATGTAGATCGCCATCGTCAAAGTAAAGTGAGTGTGGAGGAAGCAATGTTTCAAGACGTAACTAGTATAAAAGACTTTTTTCCGCGATATAATATTAGTAGCTTTACTGTTAGTTGCATACTACATGAAAATAAACTGTACAAATCGTTATTATGTTCGACGAATTATATCTTGTCACTGGTTGTTGAGACAAACTTCTAACGTCGCACCATCTTTGTTAAAAATTTAATGCACCATTGAAACGAAATTCACGAAGGAGGGTATTTATAATAATCTAAAAACCTACAACATTTATAACATCTGAAAATTCTCATAGCGTTTTGCAAAATAATTTTCAAGCGAGATAGAGTGTGAATGTTTGTGCTAATATAATAGGAGACCAAATTATAGAACTCTACTTTTATCTTGATAGTGTAACGTCAGAAACATATTTACATTTATGCGTATTGTAATGTCAGAATTAGATCATGTTTCTTATGCAATACAATTCCATTTAATCTTTCAACAAGATGGAACTTTATCGAGTTATAAGAAATTTTTTAAATGAAAAGTGTCGGCTACGATGATAAAATATCTTAGCCAGTATATCTCTAAATCACTGCTGGATTTTTATTTTGTGGAATCATGTTCGGTCTATAATGTTTAGTGATGATGTATTGAACATTGAATTCGAAAGAATTATTGCAGCTTGAATTATTAATGTAATGTTTGAAACATTAAAATTGCAAAACAACGCTTAACAAAATTTTCTGTCACATAGAAGTTTAATCAGAGGAGTACAAGTATGTACGTAAAATTATAAACAAAATATCTGACAATTCTTAAGTTAATAAAATTCTCGAATAGTAAGCTTTTTGATCGTACGTCTTTGTACGATCCGCCAAGATTAGACTCCGTTGAACACGTGTTCTAAGAAGATCTTTGAATTTCTCAAAGAAGAAGTCTGAAACGAAAAAATATTCTGCTCGTGTTCAAAGTAGATATTTATATCCGAATTTCTCAAATCCAAAATCTCAAACGTAAAAATATTATTGTATATTTTTTTATCTTTTCGCGTAAACGCATCCCCTATTCGTTTGGACCACCAATTACATCACCCTATGTTATACCAGGACGTAGTAATTTACATTTCTTGCTTAAAATCGGTCATTCTATATTTGAGAAATCGAATAGTGAAATAGTCGGGTTTTCGAAATTTCTAGACCAGAAACTTCCGTTAAGGGGCGCGATCAGAGGTCGAACAGCCAAGAGGAAAAATCGCGAGTTCGTGTTCCGCGTTTGAAACGCGAGCTGGAGGGAGACTTTTATCCGAAAGGCGAAAAGGGTGAACGAGATACAAGGACAAAGAGGATACGAGCCATCTGACGCGACCGAGAAAAACAAAGACGAGCATTGAAAGTGTGCCGGTTGATGGTGGTAGGCGCATCTATACATCTACTTATACGTCGACCTATACCCCCCGTTGACTTTATTCGGTTCGGTGTATGTGTGTGTGTGAGCGCGCGCGATCCAGCCAGGGATGAGAAAAAGAGTATACACGTCTGATCTCGACTAAGATTATAAAATGGCGACCCTCACCCTCCAAGCCGAGGGCTGTTCTTAATTTCGCTCGGATCCTTTTGTCCCCCACCTACTCTCATCCTCGTTCCTCCTCTTTTTCGCTTCTTTCGCCAGTATCCAGCTCGCCTCCACCCACTTTCTTTGCCTTTCCGCGACGCTTGCTTTCACAATCGACGCAGCTTTCTAGACGTTGCCAAAGGAACTCGCCGAGTAGAGGCCGACGAATTCTTTTACGTGACGATTCTGATGAATAGAACCGTAGCCACGCTCCTATATAGCCGTGGAAATGGATCCGCGAATGTGCCGTTGGATGATCGTCGACTGAGAAAAATGCGAGCACAAAGTGGTGGGGTGGTTCTCCGGCATTTTTTGTTTTGCGGCTGAGTGCAACGTCTTTTTCTAATAATATTTCAGTATCTTTTCTTGATAATCTCCTCAATGTTAAGGGAACAATTTATTTTTGTTACACTTTTATTATTATCTTAAGGAAAAAGGCAAAATATAGGAAAACGGACTTAGTTTAATTACTATAGCACCTGTACTTCTTACTTAAGTACAAACTAATAACAAGAAAGAACGAATTAGACCGCAGTTGATACAGGCATGAATACAATAAGTAAATGTCGTTGTTTGATCGATATAGATTTTACTGTTATTCAGTCAATATCTTGTTTACTATTTCATCGGTATTTTTACCGTAACATATTTATTTAGAGTTATATAACAAGTTCGTATGTAACGCACAATATTGAATTTAAGAAGGGAGTTTTATAGTAACAACAATACTACCTTCCGTACAAGGGAAGTTCGGCATCTCGAAAAAGGAAAGGAAGCCTCCGGAAATGCAGTTCAAGAACTTTGTATTTCACAGTGTATTTCAGAAACTACTTACCATTCTACAGGGCGAGTCATGTGTATGAGCCGAACTATAACTACTGTTGGAAATAGAAATTATAGAGTAAAATTTGACATTACTTAATAAACTCAATCTATATTGTACATGTAGAATTGGATTTTGCAAAAATACACAGCTTATTCTTTGTTGTAATTGCACTTATTTTTTAAATGTAATCATATAGCTCCTTTCGTGTAAGTTAATTACTCATGCTGTTTTATATTAAGGTAGTGTCGAAAGAAACATATTTTAAATTTAAAAGTGATAATTAACTAGATGTAATTATAAAATACAGACTTATCAACAATGTCATTATACATGTAAGAATCATTATGTGAATGAATTACAGATAAGATAAAAAATGATTATAATTTTAACGTAGAAGTCAAATATACTTTTGTCAATTTTTAAAATATTTTTTACTTCCATAAATAACAACGAATAAATTGTTTCCTATTTTACAAATTTATTTAAAGAAAATTTACATGATATTGCTAATTTGAAATACATTATAAAATACTAAATTCTAATTACAAAAGAGCAGAAAATGTTTTTGATAATTTCATTGGAAATAAAATTTATAATTAATAAAATACAATATTCGATATGTAATGACTACAAAACTTGACAACGAGGTAAAGTGAAATAATTGTGAAGTTATACACAACTTACATCAATTTTTTATTCCATGTTAATATATAAAAAAGTAATAATTTTTTTTAAAACATGATAACTACGGTGGGCTTGATTATGATTTAGATGACCTTGGCAATGACTATAATGATTCTAATGACGACTGTAATGTGCTTGATGATGACTATGACAATTTTAATGACCTTCATGATGACTATAATAACAGTATTACTACTTTTGTTCTACTCTCCATTCTATTCTCTCTATCTACTATCTTCCATTAAAGTTTTACATCACAAAAGTCAGTATAAGAATCACTATAAAAATCGCTATAAGAGTACATTCATATTTAGTCGACCGAGGTCAAAGATCACTCTTATTATCAGCGTTTCGCTACAATTTCCATCATAGTAACGCAGAGTATATCACAAATTAACGCAACACTTAAAATTACAAAAATTATTATTTCAACATAAAGAAATTATTTCACCTTTTTGTATATCCAAACTAAAACAATTTGTCAACATCATTCGACGCAAATGTGATCGTTCGCGCATGGTCAGCAAAATCAGGCATCGGTTCCATATTTCCGCAAAGCTTACTCGCATTTGTGCATCAAGTACTGAAGTAAAACTACAATAAACCCATATTCAGTTTCGGTAGATGTCATCATCCTAACGTAAACCGATACATTTGTCTGTCAAAGCTATCGCGAGCATAAGAAACGTTCATTCTAGTCCTCGTAGCGTATCATCACCGTGTCAACAGCACATCACCGGCACCCTAGCCAGCACCCAGCTAGCCAGAAGAGCGTTGGCGTTCAGAAAGCTGTTCGTCGTGCGTCGATCGCCATATTGGAGGCGGTCGATCTCTCCTCCAATCGGCGTCAAAGCGTTAGAAGCGGGGGTGCGAGCCGTGGCCAATAGAATTGCCGCATGCCCCACCGGGAATCTGCCACACCCACAAGTGTCACGTGCGCACGAGCAGCTGCACTTTCGTTGGAACAGTCTTTCGCGTATCCTCGCATCGTTAGCATCGCTCGTTGCTGATACACTGTCAATGATTTCGCTTCTCTGACTATCTACATTGTTGTTTCGTTATCTGATAAATGACGTTTCAATGGATTGATAACAGTGTTGGATCGCTCAGATTATACCGCTCTGATTGGCTTGTTGAATGAACTTGGTGAAGCGTTTTGTCGAAGGACATATTCGAACACATCGAACTGACACGCGCGAGATTGAAGTATGTTCGTTTATCGAAAAGTGCACTATGAGACACTCATTGCGTTGAGATTACGGTTGTGAGGTGAATCTTCTAGATATTAGGATTTCGGACCGAATAATGAATGTTAAAGGTACAACGACTGGTGCTGGATGCATACTTACTTTCAGATTGAGAATAAGGTGTAAAATAGATAACCGAAGTGTGGGGAATAGACTAGCGTTCATAATCCTTCAGTATCACGAGAGAAGTCAGTTTATGTTTTGACGAAAGCATAACAAATTAATATAAGAGCCTGAAGTTTGTTTCACTCGTTCCACATATGACAGAAAGGTAGATTCCTCGTATGATGAGAAAGAAGTGCATTTGAATGCTATAGACTTTCGAAAGCTCTAAATAATTAAACATCTAATAAGAAAGATTCAGCGAATCGATATTTTATAAAGTGGAAAATCACGATCAACGTTCAGCCGAGGTGTTACACGAAGATAAAGCGAATAAATTGACTGTTTCGTGGGCGGTGAAGGTTGATCATTGTTGAAATGACAGAAAACCTTTGAATCGAATCGAAAGTCGCAGTTATGACTATGATAAGCTTGGAAATGTTGGGCCGGGAGGCTCTGTCTCTGGAAGGGATGTATCGGCGTGGACGTCAAGATATCTTGACTCCACCACACGACAGTCCAGAGTCGCAGAACGTCCGCCGGAACAACAGTAACGCCGGAAACGCCGTGAACGTCACAAGCTTCGACAAAGCTAGCCACAACGAAATGCATCCTCTCGATCAGCCGGCTCTGGAACTCGGTTTGCCGGCTCATCTTCCAGAAATCCTTTATTGTAAGTGAGGAACCTCGATTCTGCTCATGGAATTTTACGTCGATAGTGTAAATGAAGCGTGTAATATTTCGTTAGTTCCTTTCTGTTAGACCTGACACCGTACAAGTGCATTGGAGATGCTAAAAAGTGAAGTTTGGAATTTAGAAATTGAACAATTGGGGAGAATAAGGTTTAATTGTGTTTGGGAATCGTCAATTTTTACCTTAATTTTTACATGTGTTGGTGATTATATTTTTATTGATTTAACTTGCTCGTATTTGTGTTATTCATTTCTTGTTACTCATTATCCACTTTAATGCTAACCTTACTTGGATTAAACGACCGGTTCACAGATTCCTTATTTGAAATTGTAGAATTTGTTAAGATGATTTTCCTAGAATCCTTGTTAATTTTTATGGAGATATAGAATTAATGTGTGTGTTCAATTGTTTGTTTATTTATTTTACTAGTTTATTTTTAATTTTTAATTATGTGTGCATCATACGCTGATGCGGTTAGTGTTAATAATACTGAGATACGAAGTGCTGGCAAATTGTGATGTTCAAGAGATTTCTTCTTAAAAATATGAGGCACACTCGATACAATTTTTAAATAATTGCATTTTCTGATATAATCTAGTTCGACTTATACTTAAGTGTTCAACTTTTACTTTTAAATACATGTATAATTGTCAAGAAATAATATTGTAACATTTCAATAAAATTCTGTTCCATCTATTAGTTACAACATACCACATTTTTTGAGTATAATAGTTTGTCCATTTACATTATATGCGTGCAATTAGTTTATTTTTTAAATTCAACAACCAACAGCCACGTGGACTATCTTTTTTCTTGTGCGTCATTAGTTTTGTTATTTAATTGTTACTGATTTAAAATAAATAAAATATAACTAAGGAAACTAGAGGAGATTAGAGTTGATACATATCTAGGGAGGTTTGATACAGTTTTATATTTTAATTTATCCTTTTAAATACGGATTTAAATCTCATACTCTGAACGGAGTTAAAATACTAGGACGATCCGCATTAAATGTGTTTAATTTTTTAAGTTTGTCATTTGACATAAAGAACATACAGTATAAATAAAGTCAATCTCAATAACTTTCCGATAACTTGAATCATCACAGGTCTCAGAGAAGACTATAGTCGTGCCATGGATTTAAAAGGTTAATAGGCAAACAAGAATATCATGTGTCAGTAGAAAGTACTTTTAGTAGCTGGTAATAGGTTATGATTATTGTAAACAAATTTATCAATGTGATATTTTCTATTAGTCGAAGTGTGTTTCCTTGCTGTGTCATAATGTTTTCGTTATCGTGAATTAATTATTATGCAATATCAATTATTTAATGTGATAATACGTTCAATATTACGTTCATAGATCAAATGTCAGTGCTTTCATTTTTAAGTTCAATGTTATTGGAATCATTCTTTAAAAATTTTGGTTAACAACTCAAGGGAGGCTCCAAACGTATATCTAAGAGAAACTTAATACTTTCCTAAAGTAAGCAAGTACTATATAATCTATAATAAATCTCTTGTAAATAACGATGAAAGTTTGTATTTGTAAATAGCAGTTCATTACTTTTACGTTCCAAACCGGTGGATTAAGCGTCAAACATGATCTAAATAATGATACAAAATATACATAAAAGAAAATGTCCAATTGTAAGATCTGCACAAAATAAGCTGCTTTGTTTTTATGTCTCATGTCTTCTACTATTTTGTATCAATTCTTCCATGGGTGGGGAGGAGCTTTTTTTACACGTTTCTTATTTAACTTCGAACAATTTCATTTTATTTCTGTTCAAGAACATACTACATATAAATGTTCAAAGGGATGCTTCAACTGTATCAACCCTCCCCAATCATATTTGCATAAATAGATTATATCACTCCTTTTCTTAATCTCATAGAAATTATTATTGCAGAGATTAAACGTAATTTAACAACAAACTCGTGACAAATTACCAATCATCTTTTTTCCGTTAAAAATAAAACCTGAAAAGCTTTGTACAATATTTGTTGTGTTCCCGTAAGGTCTTGATTTAGAATAATAAACATTTAAATTGGTGTTAGTTGAAAAATGACATACGACAGCAGAGGATTAACCTGTTCATAAACTATAAGAATTTATCACTTTTATTGTTCAGTCTTTTTGAATAACGGCAATTGTAAAAGAAATAATCACTATTTTTATTTCCCAACATTTTTATGTGTAATTTTGATGCTCCGTTGGAATATTATAATTGCAGTATATTACATAAATAAACTGTAAATAGAGTCTATACAAAATACTGTCAAATATCAGTGATAATTTTTTTTCGAAGTATCCATATTGATGAGAAGTTCAAAGCACTGTATAATAAAATTGACAAATTTTCAAACTTCATAAATTTATTATTACCTGAATGAACGTATTATAAAAAATTTTTCTAAATAAGATAAATTATATAATAATATAATAAATTTAATAAATATAAATAAATTTACTAATTGTTTTCTGAAAACTATTTCTGACACAATTGGCATAAAAAGATTAAAAAGTATTTAAGAAATTATTTCAATAAAAATGTAAAAAGTGTTTATTTCGTTTTATAGCTAAATAATAATAACAGCGAGCCAAATAAGATAATATATTATTCAAATAATCATTTTTCAAATATATTATTTAATTGTAAACTTTGAATGAAATTAGAATTTATTTATTTGATAATTATTTGAATATTATTAGTATAATTAATACGAGACTAATTATGTATTAGGCTGACCGTGTTACATTGCCTTAAACTTTTGTCTAAAATATCCTCATTATAAGTGTCACAAATTATTTTAGTTATCTCATACTATTCCAATGTTATTGTGTACACTCCCCTTTCCACTGTAAATGAACACTGAAAATTAATTTCATAACGATATCTGAATGCATATATGTATTTACGATTAAATACAGCACTGTCAATTGTAAAATTATAAAATAAAATAGGATCAAAACAGAAGACACCTTAATTTCACCGCCATTTAAAGTGGACGATGGAAACTTTTCCAAACACTAAGTAATGTAGTGTGCTACAATTATAGTTGTTTCGAATATGAATAATTATTCAGAATATAATTATTTATAATACGAATAATATTTACTTAAAATATAACTATTCAGAATATGAATATAAGATTTTCCAGTTTATGCATTTCATGTATCTTACAAAAATATTTAAAATTTTGTTTAATTTCTGTCCATTACAATTATTCGATTATTTTGAAAAAGTTTCGGTCACTGATAACCATTACCTAAAATTATCAGTGCGTTAATTTATGCATTGTTCTTGTTAAAAAATGTATGTGACCTCGTCCATGAATCGCGAACGTAATCATTGAAATTTTTCTTCGAAAATTGATGATGTTTTTCAGTTGTTGCATAAAATAATTGATTATTGTTGCAGCCTCGATACCAAAATGTGGAGGCTGTCAAGAAGCGATTTTGGACAAGTACGTTCTGAGGGTTCTCGAAAGGTGTTGGCACGCGAGGTGTCTCACGTGTAGAGATTGCGGTGCAAGATTGACCGACAAATGTTTTGCGAGGAACGGTCATGTTTTCTGCAAGGACGACTTTTTCAAGTAAGTACCAATAATTATTTATAATTTATTTTTATCGTTTCAAACGTAACAATTATAAAGTTGTTACAAAAACAAGTTCGGTTTCAATTTTTAAGATTCAGGGTAACTACAAATCTAAATGCTTTATTTCAATACCTAAAATGTTTAAATGGCTGTAGATACTTTTCAAACATTTACAGGTGTTTAAAATCACAGCAATACAATAAATAAGACATCAATTCAATAAGACAGCACTTGGACAGTTACATAAACAAATGCTAATTGCTTTATTTCGATACTTAAAACGTTTAAATAACTGTAGACACTTTTTAAACATTTAAAGGTATTTAAAATCACGAATAGTACAGTAAATAAGAAGCATCGATAAATAAAACAGTGTTTGGACAGTTCTTACTGTATTTCTTTAAACTAACAAAACATTTTCTGTGACAAATAATTGTGGTTACGTTGTACTTAGAACTTCAAACGACTTGTACATGTACAATCAGTAAACATGTAAAACAATTTTAGTGTATCAATTGAATCGTGAATTCTGATTGAGTCAATAGTTATACATAGACATTATAGTAAGGTTCATGGCTATAAATAATATAGTTAGATACCGTATTCATAATTTTGATCTTTATTAAAGATAACGCACGGTTTTTTTCGACAACGTCCATATTGTTCATCATAATAATTGAGATACTCTGAAGGAAATTAAATATATATTTCAATACATTAATATACAGTAACTAAATATACATATACAAGTATACAGTAACTAGATATATGCATTTCATGAAAGAACTCGTTGCACATAATGATTGTAGGTCGACCACCATTGGCTAAACAAGCATTGGCTAACAAAATTAAATATTGAATACTTAGATGAATTATATTTAGTTCATATTTAATACGATTTTTTCCCTTCACACTGTAATTATATTTAAATTAATTTTGAAGTAGTGATGGGTTCGATATTATATCTGCACTATGTTGCATCCCTGAACTATAGCAACGACGACATTTAAAAATAGAAGACGCTTGTTATTCTCAAATAAGTAACTTAGCTGTAAAGCAGTTCAGAGATGTAACGAAAAACGTTAGAAGTTAAAAAAAGTAACAATTGTATGTATTACACATTTCATTTTGTAATGATAATAATAGTGACGATCATTGTTTCATTTTCCTCTGCAGTATTATAACGTAGAAATTTAGGAATTTAGGAATTTATTAGTTTAAGAATTTGGGATTATGAAAATTTGGAATTTGGGTATATGAATATACATATTTTGGAAATTTTCGAATTTGGAGATTTGGAAGTTAAAAATGTATTTAGGTATTTGCAGATTTAAAGGTTTATGGAAACAGAGATTTAAAATTTGGAAATTTAGATACTTGAGTATATTAGAATTTATGGATATGGAAATTTCGAAATTTGGGAATTTTACAACTTGAGAATTTATGAATTTAAGAACTTAAGGATTTGAAAGTATTGAAATTAGGAACACTAACCCTTAGAAATTTAGGAATGGAGAACTTTGCGAGTTTGAGAATTTGCAAATTTAGAGGTTACAAACTTTTAAAAGACCAACATATTACGAGAATACTTTTTTCTTCAAGGCTATATTGTTTTTGCCGAACTGCTGAGGCTACTGGGACGATTTGATCGTTTGTCTATTTGGGTCTTTTCACTTAAAATTTTTAGAGTAGACACGTGAGATACCCTACATTTGGTGTATAGATTTTGGCGGCAATCTAACAACGGAAACCCGTTGTTATCGTCATAACTGTGTTTTGGTATCGTTTTCGACAATTTTTGACAGTCACAATCGACTGAAACCACGTTACAAACTCAATAACTCATCGTTGACGATACTTTGTCGTCAAATCAACAACAATCGTGTTTAGTATCGTTTTCGATAGTTTCAGACAAGTTTAATCGTTTGGAACGACTTCAAATCTCTACATCTCATTCTTGTTCCACCTACATGTTTACAGTAGATTACTATGCAGTAGATCACTGTAGACCCACTAGTATAAATAGTATGCAGTTTTCATAGTGTAGCTCCCAGCAATATTAAAATGAGTCTTAAGGAACATTTTAATTTTTAGTGTTTAAAGTCATTTCAAGATCGTGTTATTATACATGTCCAAACTTATTTCTTTATCAACTATAAGATGCAATACAAAAAATTTATAAATGCGTGCAAAAGACAGCATTGATGATCTTGAAACTCTTGAAAGAAGTATATTTTGAATATATTGGTCTTTTGATACCATTTAAATAACAAGCAACGTATTTGTTGTAATATAAATGAATATATTGAATCATCGAAGTATACATCGGTAATTATCACATTCTTTGACATTTTAAATAACATTATTTATAACATAATTCACTTTTTCTTACAATTACTTTTGAGTTATTCTGCGCTCTACCCAAAAATACTAAAATTTCAAATCAAATTTGGATAAATTCTATAAATTCTGTCAATTTTCTAAATTCTCTATATTCTCTAAACTCTCTAAATTCTTTGAGCTATTTAAATTCTCAAATTCTCTAATTTCCAAATTATGGATTACCAAAATTTTCTAATTTTCAAATTTTCAAAGCTCCAAATTTTCAGACACCTAAATTCTCAGATCCCCAAATTTCCTAGTTTCCAAATGCCAAAGACCACGTCTCTATATTTCTAAATTTCTTAACTCCCAAGTTTTTTAAATTCCCTAATCTCAATTCCGAGCTCTCTAAATTCCATAATTTCCAAATTTGCACGTTCTAAATTCTAAAGTCAAACTTCAAAAACTCTAAAATCTCAGGATCCCAAATTTAGTAGTCCAAATTTGAAAGCTCTGAACTCTTAAATTTAGAAGATTCTGTGTTCTTAAATTCCTAAATACTAAAATTTCCAAATTTCCAAAAGTTCATAATCTTCAATTTTATATCAGCTCAAGCAATTTATTTAACAAAATTACTTCTAATTTCTTAAATAAACTGCTTGTATAATGTTTTATAAATAACTAATTGTATAATGATGTAAACGGTGGATTTATGTGAGGAATCACACGTCATCCAGATATGGTTGACATGGTACTCAAAACACTTTTCTACTGCGTATTTCAAACATGCGAACCATGAGATAATCGTTACGTAATAACACGTACACTTTTTCTTTTTACAAACATTATCTGGAGAGATAGCGGAAAGGTATAAAACTTTTATCAACTGCTACTTATCGCTCGCAAAAAACTGCTGCTGGGAAACCGAAACTCCGTACTATTCGTAACGGATGATAGAAAAGCGGATATTAAAGGAAAAGCAAAAAAAAAGTTAGATCAAACGTGCTCACACTCATACACACACACACACACATACACGGATATCTGTATCTGGCAACGGTATCGATTGTGTCCGAAGAACGCGCCTTTTCTCATCCACCCATACCTTGACAAAGCACGAGACGCCATTTTTCTTCTTCTGAGAGCCGAGTCGAAGGAACTTGCTCTCTTTCCGCTTCGTCTCACCCTTCTTCATAGAACTCGCCCTTTCTTGGAAGCAGAATTTTCAGGGGAATTGGAAGATCCGAGTCCGCAACGCGTTCAGAAACAATAAAAAGAACATTCAAGTTCGATGAAGAAATTATTTGTTACGTTTGATGTCTCGAAGTCGAGGATGATTTTGATTACTTCTGAAAACAAGCCTTAGAGTACGGAGAAAACTACGCATTCGGATTGCAAGTTATTTTCTTAGCGAATTATTTTTGGAACTTTCATTGCAAGGTTCTGTGTACATTTATATAACAATTTCAGCGTAGACTTAAATCGATAGATTATTATTTAACACTATTTCTACCAAGAAGTGTCAAAAGACACCTTTCAAATTTGAACTTAAAATCATTTTCTAAGTTGAATTTCTCCACAATTAATTTTTTCATCTTTCATGCAATAGTTCTTAAATTAATTCAGCGATATCATTTTCTTCTTGTTCATCCTAGATCTAAAAATGTACATAATACTTATTTCTACCATGAGGTGTTTTTTGAGATCTTAAGGATTTCATGACAGGGCATAATTTTAAACCATTTTACATATAAATATCAACACCATTTCGCAGCATCATATCAATTATAATCAGATTAGAGAATTCCGATTTCAGTTGTACTGGAAAATACAGGAGTTGTGACATAACTTTGATATTCTATATAACTATTGATATTGATATTGAGAATTTTCATTTGAATAAAAATTTAGCTATACATATAACCGTCCATATGTTCCTCTCATCTTTCATATTGATCGAAATTTATATCGTCGGTACAATTTTGTTCGGAAAACCAGCATAATATGTTCCAATATACAGTGTCCCAAAAATCGTAGTGCAAATGACGGAATATTGATTCTACATGCAAAAAATAACATGTTTTGAACATGTTATTTGACAATAGATTGTACACAAATCTGTGTCGTAACACAGATGACATCTTTAATCCCTTGATTGATTCAACAATTGATTCATATTATACCTTAATAAATGTTACTATTAATTTAAAAAAAATTATATTATGAATCAATATATTTTGTGATATTGTTACTTATATGTATGTATATTACATTTTCAATTAAATCCGTATGTAATACAAGTACATTACAATAACATGAAGAACTGATAAAATAATTATTGATAAAATATTTTTACAATATTATTATTTTTATTTATTGATTTAGAAGATTCATTAATCATAAAATTAATGAAAATGTTACATAAATTGTTTTTTTGCAGGAAATATATTTTTTTGGCAGATGTTTTAAAAAATGTTGAAATTCATTTTTTTCAAAAACAAAGGAAAATATGAGAATATTTTATTCTTTTTTATGTTGTCTTAATTTTGTATGTAGAATCACCATGTAGTCACTTGTACCACGATTTTTTACTCTGTATATAATATAAGAAATATTTAATATTTCACTGAGGTTAGAAGAAATTGTTTAAATGCTGACTTTCTTCAAAAAATTAATTTAGAAACACGTTATTCTTTTCTCGTTTGAGTAATAAAATCTCGAAAAAAAGTATTGTAAAATAAATTTTGAGAAAGTCCGCTAAACTACACTTTTACTACCTTTGTAAGATGATTGAAGAAATTCGAAATTAATAAGAAGTTTTACTTTTTTATGAAAATTTATCTAAATTAGAATGTTGATTGCCTTCATAATCACTATTAGATAGTACTCAACGAAAATCTCGCGGTCGCAAACGGGCAAAGTGTATCTCCTAGCTTAATTGCAAATTTATGAATTTGAAATTTCACTTTGAGAAGTTGTTATCTTAAAAACTTATAAATTTGAGAATTTACAATTTTGACAGTGTATAAATTACTGAATTCGACTGTGACAAAATTTCTGAATTCGACAATGAAAATTTCTGAATTTGAAAGTTCGTAAATTTACATATCTGAAATTTTAAACCACAAGAATTTGTGATTTTGAAGACTTTCCTGTAACGAAACGTACTTTAGAAAAATGACTGATATCATATAACATAGATATGTCGTAGCAAGATCGGTTGCTTTCTCGTATTGTAAAATAGTACTTTTATTTATTTGCACGCTGATTGAGGCATTATCGGCTAACAAATACTCTAACAATAAGAAGTTTATAATCTCTTAGGTTTTTTGATACGGTGTCATCGTAGTGGATGATAAATACTTTCTTATAAAACATAATCTGGTACTTTCTGTGGTTAATACAATAACTTCTAATTCCGTTAGAACTTCTCTTTCATTTTTATATTGACATTTGACATATCAGATATGAGAATTATCCCCAAAATCGCAACCCTGATACAGAGATATCAAAGATCTTCGTTTTTTTACATTCATATTTTCAAAGGTTAAGTGTGAACTTATATTAAACTGTACGGTATTTTATTTTTTGCATTTACAATTTTATTTATTTGCGTAAGCTCCATCATACAAGAAGAAACATAATTCAAGGAACAAGATGTAATATATTTTACAGTTTTACAAATGCTTAGAAGAAATTAAAGTATAAATAAAGAAAAGATGTAACACAATATAAAATAAAATGACAAAATTTTAATGAAAGTATAACATAATTAAGACTTGAAAAAGGTCAGCTAACAAATGTTTTAAGGATGTTATAGAATTTCGAAATACAGTAGAGTATAATGCGAGTTCTTACAACGCAAACTTCTGCCAAAGATATTGAGACTATTATTTTCATATAACGCGATTCTCCGTTCAATGCACCAAATAATAAAACACAAAAATTGCATGTATTTAAGAATTAAATCTGCTTTAGTTGAACATTACATTGCTTTCTTCATTGTACGAATTAGTATTATTACATTTTTATCAAATTTCTCTGAAATAAAAAATTTGTTACATACATTAATTGTTACATACATTGTTTTGCACATACATTGTACTGTATTTTACATGCGTTAATTAAAATGTATGCCATTTATTCTTAGTATGTATACTATTTTATAAAGCATAGAAATTGAAAGTTGTCACAGCAATAATTATATCAAACAAGTTACCCAAAGTAAACAAGTAAGATTATACATGTTATGTGAGAAAAATTCCCGTTGTATTAATATTATGATGAACTAAGTTAACATAATTTTCTACTGCGATGTATGGCTAGATATTCGCAACAGGGGATTGGATACTGAACACGAAGACAGAGAAACCACATTGATAGTCAATTTATACTGCTGTATTCATTTTCTACATACAGAGTAGAGATCGGTTATATTGATCTTGTATTGTCAGTTGAATAAATTCTCCTTTAAAGGAAATGTAACAAACATTACTTATATTCCCCGCTATCAATCAGAGAAATACAAGCACAGATCCTCCGTTTAATACTAGGATTACAATTTAAACTTTTCTGAATCTTGAAATTTCGAAAATTTCAAATTTTACAGATTTTAAGTTCGCAGATTTAAAAATCTACAATTTTTCATGTTTTGAAATTCTCAAATTTTTAAATTACTTTATTTCAAAACTGAAGTAGTTAGAAACTTACAAATATTTAAGCTTATTTCCAAATTTAGAAATTTTTGCAATTACACATGTGTACATTTGGAAAATAAGAAGTTTAAAAGTTCAAAAACGTGGAAATTCAAGATTCAGATTTTGCAAGTTTACATATTTAAAAATGTAGAAATTTAGAAGTTTAGGAATTTAAGAATTCAAGAGTTTAGAAAAAGAATTTAAAAATGTACGTCTTTAGGATTTTAGGAATTCAGGGATTTAGGAATTCAGTGATTTAAGAATTTAGGAATTAAGGATTTAAGGTTTGGGGATTCATTAATTTAAGGTTTTAGTAATGAATTTAGAAATTTAGAAATTCAAATGTTTGCAATGCTTTTAATTTCTCAAATTCTTAAATTTATAGCATTCGAATTTCTGAACTTCTGAAATTTGGAATTTTGGAATTTCGAAACACAGGAATTTACAAATATGTCACTTGTAAATATAAGTATTTAACAATTTAAATACTTGGAACTTTATAATGTAAAAGCATTACTCAATAACTTACTTATTAGTAATTAACAAATTTTTAAATCTAAAAATGTATATACCTGGAAATTAAAAAATTAAAAAATATTCCAATTTTGTTGAAATGTTCAATGTTCAAGTTCTCATCAATCATTCAATATTCAAGTTTAACTCAAATATTCAATTTTCAAGTTTTTTTCAAATATTCAATATGTACAAAATTTTTAACTTATGAGTTTGAACAATCGAAAATATTAAAATTTCATTGGAAAGTATTACTATTTAATTCCCCAGAATTTTTCGCTCCAACATCCCCATCTCTAACAATATCGCCAGAGTTCACTGTAAACGCCCTAGAGTTAATAATCTACCTAATAGTTTTTAATAAGAAAAAATTTCTATTTTTAAGGCAGTATCACCGTGATACGGCGACACGTTGCTGTCACTAATGCACGAACGTAATGTGAAAATGTTGTGTGTTGTTGGTGTGGCAGGCGTTTCGGGACGAAATGCGCGGGCTGCGGCCAAGGGTTGGCACCGTCGCAAGTTGTGCGTAGGGCCCAAGAATTGGTCTACCATCTAACTTGTTTCTCGTGCGCCCTTTGCTCTCGACAGTTGGACACTGGCGACGAATTCTACCTCATGGAGGACAGGAAGCTTGTTTGCAAGCCTGATTACGAACAAGCGAAGGCGAAAGGTAAACAGATTTCATTCAATTCTTATACCTGATTAATCAGTTAACCCCTTGCCCTATATTGTGTCGCACTCGTGACGCACGTTGTCATCCGAATCTAACAAACTCAGACTCATATTTTCCTCACAATTCGGTTTAAAGTTCGACATTAATTATAATATGTACAATTGAGGCTCGATTAAATCCTAAGATCTTAAGATTAGAAAATACTGAAATAACTTTGTTGATATCCAGAATTAGAAGATTTAGTAGCAATAAATTGAAGTAATAAATTACTTGCACTTTTTAAGTATTAATAGTACTGAAAAAATTAAATAAAGTAGTACTTAAAGAAATAAATAAATTTTAATTCAATGTTTTTTAGAGTTAAGATAAGGATGAAACGAAATTTCAAATTTTTCCCTTTTTTTAAATTTTACGTATGATACATTATTTGAACATTTTTGAAATATTAATTTATTCTATAGAATATACATATATTTATAGAATTTCCGGATTATTAATGAAAGCTTTGACAATATTAAAACTGATACATCAAAATTACCAATGCGATCATATGATCATTTCACAAGTTCCTTATTTTAAGTTATAAAATTTGTTGAGGTGATTTTATTAAAATCTGTGTTGAATTTTATCAAGAATTAATGTATGTATTACGAATTAATGATTATTAATATCTTTTATTTATGTTTTAACTTCATTTTTAATTTCAAAATAAATATACATTATAATCCGATAAATTTATTGTTAAATTATTCATAAAGTAATTTCTGTAGATATATATCCCAAATACAGTCAAATAAATAATATGTAGTACTATCCGAAAAATTGCAATAATCAAAATTTAAGGATTGCAAAAAATTAAATTACAAAAAGGTTTCTACGTAAAATCTCTGTGTTTTAAACTGTACGTCATTTAATGAGATGTTTCTATTTTTTCTAATTACAGAATTGGCAGATGGAGGAAGTATAGACGGTGACCAGCCAAACAAAAGGCCGAGAACAACAATCACGGCAAAACAGCTGGAAACTTTGAAATTAGCTTATAATACCAGTCCTAAACCAGCAAGGCACGTGCGAGAGCAACTCTCACAAGATACAGGACTCGACATGCGCGTTGTTCAAGTCTGGTTCCAAAACAGGTACGTTTCATTTCTGAAGAAAATGTGAACTGCCACTATTTATCATTCATATGTATGATCGAGTAAAGCGTAAGCCTCCGTTCGATGAGAGCAGGTGCATAAATTTGAGAATTTTTAAATACTCAAATTTTTGAATATTAAAATTTCCAGACTTAAATTTTCATATTTTTGAATCGTTAGAGTTGGTTTTGAAAATTTTCAAATTTTCAGATATTCAGATTTAATAATTTTTTAGCTTCTAGATTTATAGATTTTCAGAATTTCAAAATGCAGAGCAAATATTCTATTGTTTAACTTATAACAAAGTCCGTGTGTGTACATATACACTCGGGTGCAAAGTAGATCTACTTTGACTAAAGTGGTCTTTTGATTAAGAGAGTAACTATCGGTGTCGTTATCGATTAGTGTCGATAATGTGGTTGAAATATCATAAGGATTTATTTCCTTTCAGTACGGCTGATTTTAGATACTTTATGAGATAAAACAGTTATTGGATTATTTGGAAACTCGAAATTGAAAAAATTGAAAAAATTGAGGATTTTGGAATTTGAGTTTGTGGAAATGTGGAGATAGAAATGTGAAAATTGAATAATATGGACATCAAGAAATTCGGACAATTTGAAATTTGTATAGTTGGGAATTTAAGAATTTAACTGATATAAATTTTGTAATTTACATAGTTGAGAATTTAATAATTTGAAAATTTGAAAGTTTTCAAATTTTGGAATTTGAAACTTTGGAGATCTGATAATTTGAAAATTTGGAAGTTTTACAATTCCGGATTTTGATAATTAAGGAATTTTGATATTTGGAGATTGTGGAATTTTTTATTTGGAAAATGCGCAATTTAAAGTTCTGAAGACTGAAGAATTTAGAAATTTGTACTTTTTGAAATTTGGAGATTAAGGGATTTACATTATGGTACTTGGGAACCTTAGACTATAGACATTTAGAAATTTGAAAATTAGAATTTGTAGAAACCTGAAAATTTGGCTACTTGGCATTTCTGAAATGATTTGGAAATTTGAGATTTTGGAAAATTTAAAACCTTAATTTAAAAATTTGGAAGTGTGTAGTTTCGTGGATATTGAAATTGAGAATTTATTAATTTATATGTTTATATCATTGATTTTACATGTGTAATTATCAAATTGTCCATATATTAAAAACTAAACAACAAAATGGCACATGCACATGTACCACGGATCGCTAAATGTTAATAAATGTGACTATAATCGCTTCGTAAACCACCACAGAGCATTCTCTGGTTCTTAAGAACAACTATAATCATCTAGTAAAAATTCGCCTTAATTTTTCAAAATTTATAAAAAATAACTATATCCGCCCATACATTGTGTGTCCTTGAAGGCCATAGTCATATACGTGTACATGTATATGAATGAATTCACCTCGACACGTGCTTTCATATGATTTCAAAAAATGTGACATTCCATTGAAAAAACTAAAGGTCACTTTCATTTCTCGAAAAATAATTTCAAAATCTTGTCTAAACAGTTCAAAATCTTGTGTAAAATCGTTTAGTGTATTTAGAGTCAAAAAGTAATTTAAATCATTGCTTATATACAATATGGTACACGTGTGAAAGCTTTTGAAAGTTACTAAACTGAGTTATCACTTAAACGACACTTAAATTTTAATACCAAACATGATTATACGAGCCTTTATTCTTAGTGGCCGAATGTTTTCGTTGCCAGATGGGATACCATAGAAAGACGGTTTTATCATGGTTTCGGAAGCCGTTTATAATTCAAACTTAATTGAACGAGATAACATGAATTTCTCTATTCTTTTATACAAATCTGATTTAAATGAATTTCTATCTCCGCGACAATAAAATATTTTTTAATCTTTTGTTGCATGACTTTCTCAGCTTTGAAGAAGGTATTTTTATAAACTCCTTCGAGTACATTCACTTATAAATTCTACCAAGTAATAATAATAAAAATATGGCAACAAATAAACATTTTCTATTTAAAGGTGCAATTAAATCATTCATTTTTTAAAATACATGTAGCAACTTATACGTGACACGCCCTATATATTATTTACCTATAAATTCAATTTTTTATAACTCATGTTCCCGTTATCTACTTCAACAACGTGGTATATGACGTTGCGTACAATGTAGCAAATAGAATCGAAAAAATGATTTTATCAGTTTTATAAGTGCGCAGACGTACTTGCAAGTACATGTTTAATGTTAATCCAATAATTTTTTATATAAAACGTCGTGAGAATGTCGATGCACTACGAAGTTATCACAATGTCTTATTTCAATGACTATAGATAAAGTAAATCTAAAAGTTATAAAAACGCGCACGTGGATAGTTGCTTTAAAACCGTTTTCTTGAAACTCTTCAACGATGTTAAAGTAACCTACAGTCCTTATTGCAACTGTGAAAAAATTGTACCCAGATAAAATTAATGCTTTGTTACAATTTTCAACAACGATAATCTATGTTCTTCGGCGAAGGTTGAATCATCACTGTTCTTGATGTTCTTTTATTGTACAAAAAGAAATTTATATTGTAAAATTTCTAGATAATCTTTTAGAAATTTAAAAACATGAAATACAGTCCTGTTATAGCATTGAAACTGTGGACTTTTATAACTTGATATATTCAAATTTCTTCTGCTTTCTGTATGTTGTACAATGTTGATAAAATACAAAACAGAAAAATAAAAATAAAATTGAAAACATTAATTATGGAAAAAGAAATTAATAATTTAATTTTTATTTTTAATTATATTATTGTAAAATACTTATTTTACAATATTATTGTAAATAATATAATTATTGTGTAACACATTCGCTACCACCGAAAAATCGGAGAGGACTTGTAAATTTATTTGTGATGACCACCATAAAATCTGAAATTTCTAAAGTTCAATATTTTTAAATCTGAAAGTCTGAAAGTTCCTTAATTTGAAAATGTTAATATTTCCAAACTTTACAATTTAAAAATGTTAATATTCCTACATTTTTCACTTTAGAAATTTCAGTATTTCTAAACCTTCCAATTTGAAAATTTGAGAATTAAAAAATTAAAAAAATTGAAAATTTGCTATCTATTAACTTTTTAATCCTGTAACTATTTAAGTTTCATTATTTTAAAATTTCTACATTACTACATTTTTAAATTTCTAAATTTTATAATTTTTTTTATTTCTAAATTTAAGAAATTAGTAAGTTTGTCTGTTTGGAAACCTGTAAGTTTATAAATTTGAAAATTCCAATAACTCCAAACTTTTCAATTAAAATATTTAAAAATCAAAAACCTAGAAAGTTCGGAAATTTTTAAATTTATAGATTGCTATTATAAAGCTTTATGCATATAAATTTCATAATTTTTTAGTTCCTAAATTTCCAAATATCTACATTTTAGAATATGGAAATTTCTATAATTTTTTAATTTCAAAGTTTGGAAATCACTAAATTTGTAAATTTAAAAATTTTTTCCCCCGAAGATTTACGATCTCATTCATGAATGAGAAGTGAACGTATCGAGCTTTGATTTTAGTGTGAATGATTACTCAGCCGGCAATAAAAAGCGTGGCAATACAACAAGGCTCTATTATAGCAGTTTTCATCTCTTCGATATTTGTGTATTTTAAAATGTAATACATTGTTATGTACCATATTGTTTATAGGAGAGCAAAGGAGAAGAGACTGAAAAAAGATGCCGGTAGAACGAGGTGGTCACAGTATTTCCGAAGTATGAAAGGAACGGGAGCTGGTGGACATTCACCAAGGCATGATAAACTCCTTGATAAGGATGAACTCAAGGTCGACTTAGACTCCACCTTTGGTCATCACGGTATGTACCATTTACACGTACTCCTTTATACTTATTCTATTCCAATTGCAAATCAATTAATTTGTCTTATTAAAAATGTTAATGTTATCAAAATTAACCCTTATCCGGTCAAGGTAAGTCCTCAATCATTTAATTATGAATATAATCGAATCGATAATTTTCCAAAAAGTACCGAATATTTTTGGAATTTTATCCTACAAATAAATTATACGTAGCCTTTATCAAAATCACGTGTTAATGCTCATGTATTGCAATAGATTCTAATTATCTGTGTATGTTACATAAATAGCCCATCCGGATAAGGGTTAATATCATACCTCAACAAAGTACATTTATGAATAATATAAATTTATATATTCAATGAAAAAAACTAAATCATGAGGATTAAAGTACAGTGACCGTGTAGATACGTTCAAAGATATAGTAATTAGAATAATCCAGGAAAAAATAACTATTGTGTAATCAGTTGGGTACTTTCTACAGGGTGAAAGACAGTAGAGGTAAAATATTGAAACACCCTTTATATTTTCTTTAACAATTTTTTACGTTCTTATCAAAATATCGTAAAGCTAAATTTCATTCTTTGGTCATTTTTGCATCCTATATTTCAGAATACAAATTTAAGAAAAATACATGAGATAAAATTTCAAATGATATTCCCATACCTGGTTATCAACACAAGAGTTAATTGTCCTCAAAAGTTAAATATGTTAATGAAAATATTGTTATTAACATCTGTTGTTATCGTAATTCTGTTTTAGTTCGCGTTATAACAAAATTATAACTCTACTTATGTTATAATTCGAGTAACAAATTATTCCATCTTGATTAATTCAATTTATTTATTATTTTACTTAAAATTGCAATTTGCAAAACTGGTATTTGTGCCGTCTGTACCAAACAATGTTCTTAATCATTCTGCAGTCAAAAAATTGTGCCGCGTTATTAAAAATGGGCATTGAAAAGCGACCGATAACGCGTTATTTGTGTTTCCAATATCGCGAAATGTACGCAGGTTCCCCTTTGTATGCACAAGCATCCCTTCCGTTTCATGAAACGAAAAAATGTTGAAATCAATGCCTGAAATCGATGAATACATTCGTGTTGCAAAAGATTTTATTGCAACAGAATAGGATATTTTATTGGAAAATAAAAAGTTCCTACAGGAATACAAAATAAATGCATA
The DNA here is from genome assembly GCA_945859555.1 of Megachile ligniseca. NCBI lineage: Eukaryota > Metazoa > Arthropoda > Insecta > Hymenoptera > Megachilidae > Megachile > Megachile ligniseca. The sequence continues at coordinate 2,215,117 of OX243777.1, forward strand.
AAAGATATAAAATTATTAAACTTTGAAGATATTATTCTTTGCAACTGTATATTCGCAATCCTTAGTTTAACAAATAAATTTGATAAAAGAAAATATTAATTTTAACCACGCAGTTAATTATTGATTTTGTTGCTTTCAAGATAAATGTTAGACTGGTGTAAAAATAATTGTGCTTTTAATCAGCAACTTTAAAAAGGTTTATCTTACAAAAGAGGATTTTAATGAAACTTACACACTATGTAGTTTTCGAATAAATATTTGACTCATATTTTTTTTATCATCAGTTATCCATATTTAGGGGATGAAAATAGCCATTGAGGTTAGAGGGAGAAAACTAAGTTTTCTCAGTATCTTGAAAACTTTTTGTAATACAAAACATATGTTTATTAGTTAAAGATTGTAATAAAAAATACATTGTTGTGTGGTTTTGATGGGTAAAGTTAAATTGAAAGTGTAAATTTTTACAGTTCTGTTTATGGAAATACATAATAAGACTTTACTTCATTAAATTCATACTGGCCTGAGTCATAAACCTATTGATTGGGCGACATTTAGATATTTGTTAAGGAAATTAGATTTAGGGCTAGCATATTTCTCCAGAGCTATATAGAATATTTTACAAATGAGACCTGATTAAGTGAATAATTTCGCACTTGGAAATTGGAGGGTTATTTTAATTTCCAAATTTCAACAACATTAAATCCCCTTTTCAAAGTCGTCAAATGTCCAAATTCCCAAAAACTCACATTTCTATACCTCTAAATTCTCAAATCTCGAAAATTCCACATTCCTAAATTTCGAAGTCTATATAAATTTCAATATTCTCAAATTTCTGAATTCCTCAATTCCACAAATCCTCAAATTTCCAAATGGCAAAACTCCCAATTTTCCAATTTCTAAATTCCTAAATTCCCTGATTCCCTAATACCCGAATTCTTAAATTCCGAAATCCCCAAATTCAGAAATTTCTGAAGTCCCGAATTCCCAAATTTCCAAATTCCCAAATTCCGAAACCCCAAATTCCAAAATTCCAAAATTCCAAAATTCCCAAATTCTCAAATTCCCAAATCCCCAAATTCCAAAAATCCCAAAATCCTAAATTCCCTAATACCCTAATTTCCAAATTCTCAAATTTTCACACTCCCGAATTCCCAAATTCCCAAATCCCCAAATCCCCAAATCTCCCAATTTCTAAATTCGACATTGGTGAAAAATTTGTTCCGCCAATCACGAATAAACTACATCATATTTGCATATGTATATTACAAACAAAATGAATCTATTTACTTTTATTCACTACTTTTTATAATACGGACAAGAAACAAGTCTTAAAAACAAGAGATAGCATGGTGTCTTAAAACGCACCATTTTCTTCTTGTGTTGCTTTCGCTTTAACGTTGGTTACATCTAAGCTTTCGTGTACCGGCTCGTTTAGCAGAGGGGAAGACGATCTCGTCAATTATTCAGGTGTTCGTGGTGGCTAACTGCCAGTTCACCGTGTCCGAGATTTCAGGAAGATTGCGGACTATCCTTGAATTTATGCCTATCGTTAACTATGCTCGCCGTAAAGCCATGTAAACTTTAGCTATTGTGTAAATTTTAAACATCATTACTGAATGTCTTCCATTCTCTTGGCGGAAATATATTATCGAATCATTTTCTTCAGGGCTACTTGAATCATGTTTCTAATTAAAAAGTGAATTGAGTATATTTATTCAGGTACATTTATTGTTAACGTGGAATTTTATGCTTGAAAGCAGAAATCAATATTTTGCATATAATATTGTCATTAGATAATCGAATTTTATTAGTGGATATCATAACTATTATAAGAAAAATTTTTAAAGTAATAGTTAACATCTTTAAGGTAATTCTGATTTGAATAACCATTATGAATGATTAAGTTTATTTTTTAGCAATAATAGTCATTACCAATAACAGAAATTTATTTTCGTTACGTATAATCGTTGTCAACGATGTATATTTAATTTTGGTTACCAGTACCAATACAAATGATTTAAATTATGATTTGATTACCATTATTGGTGACCAGAATTTTATTTTGTTTATTAGTAATAGTAATTAATGACTAAAAAAATTAATAATTTAATACTTATAACCATATAATTTTCTTTTCCTTTCATATTTAAGGACAACTGACTTTCATTCAAATAAGAATCAGATTTTATTCAATATTTTTTTCCACACAAATTTTTGAAACAACTGTTTCCAGATCTCTGGACTTCAACGGTACTGTTCTCATATTTTAACCGTGTGAGAATATTTATTTGTTATTTCACTTCATCGTGAAAAATTGAATACATGAAACAGTTTGAACTAAATAATAAATTATTCTAATTGCTATATTAAATTATTTACAACACAAAACGAACATGTAATGTCTCCGTAAATATATAATAAAAATTCTTATTCAATACTAAAACAACCAGCGCTAGATGTATACCTATTTGTATTGATAATGAAGTTGAAAAACGAATAAATCAATATAGAAAATAAATAACAAATTTATATATAGTAAAAAATTATTTTACATTTTGATGAAAGCACTTTAACACTTTTGCTATCGGCTCTTGATTGAAAATTCATCCAAAATTCATCCATATGACTTCAGATCATGCATGTCTAAAATATTATACTATTCTCTAAACACGTTTTCCAAAACCTGAACGTTCACTGTCACTTACAAAAGTAAACAAAGTTACTTTAAATTCTAATATTCATAAATCGCATTTTGCTCACAAATGGTGAACGTATATGAGCAAAATATGATTTAGAATCAATGATTCAGTTTTAAAATAACTTTGACTATGTTTTGAACAGGAGTTTGATTAAGTATGTAATGATAAATGTTAAGCAGTCATGAACACTCAGATTTCGGGAAACGCCCTATATTATGTAAGAATTTGAGTTTGTCTAAATTATGAAATTGTCTTATGTAATTGGACGCAACCAAATGTAATCCTAGTAGTAAAAGTGTTAAATAGATTCTGTAAACTAAAAGGAAATATTTTATGTGGTTTGGTTGTTGTAGTACTGAAAAAGAGTAAATATTCTTTTTCAGAAGTTAAGGAAATGTTCATATAATAAATGAGTATTTGCATTTAGATTTGAGTAACGACAGTTACGGCACAGTGGTGAACATGGGATTAGATGGTGAAGGTGCGAGTCCAGGTGGAGGTGGAAATGGGGCAGGCGGGGGCCCTCCACGTGGTTATTTGGGTGCAACGACTCCCCCTTATCTTTCAACGTCCAGATCACCGTCCTTACCACCTCAATTTCCATATCCACCGGATGCTGGCCTTTCCGTCTATACCACACTTGGTAAGTAAATTGCTATACTATGAACTATCAGATTAATTTCTTCTCTTAAATCATCATGCTCATTCCTGTTGTATTTAACGCGTTGATCGCCACGGTGGTCATATTGTGACCGACACTACAAATTCAATTAAATTAATTATTTATCGAAAGAAACATTTAAGTGCTCTTAATATTGAAACAATGATATATACTAACAGATTAAAAAATGAAATTGAAAGATTAAGTATCCTTGTTCGGAATAATCTGTATCATAGTATTGTCTGACACCAAACGTCAGTTTTCACTGTAGTGGTCAACGTATTAACATTATTCCTCCAAGCCCTAAGCATTCTATACGTCGATTTTTTTAAGTGATATAAATCCATTCGTGTTATTCGATAATTGAAATAGCTTTCTAATTATATTGATTATTAACTATTACAAATTTTGTGTACACCGTCTTTGAAGACTGTACAGTTCCTAGTAACTAGTGTCTTGAAAATACAATCCGATAGGCAAGATTACGTGATATTGCTAAAGCTATACAAATTCGAATAATTTCGGATACAGTTTTGAAATTCGAATACTTCGGAATATTCGAGTATCATCTTCTTTTTCACGGCCGAGTAACAGAAACAATGTCGAGCGTCTGGGGATCATAAATAACAATATTCGAAAGGGTGAACCGTATACGAAATCCGCATGCCCGAATACTCGAATACCCAGGAGACAAACGACTTCTGTTGAGCAAGGAGGAATATCGTAGTACCTCAAACGCCATCTCTGGAAAGCCAGGATGTACTTATCCCAGAGAAAATAAAATACCATTTCTACTCGAATATTCGAAGTATTCGAATATATTACTTTAAATTGTCTATGACGTAAACTCATAAAAACCATATATTCTTAACTCTTCCACATATTTTCTTTTCTAAATTACAAAATTTACTAAGATGCTTTTGTTTAAATCTGGGTTGATTCTTATGGAGATAAAGAATTAAAGTGTATATTGATTTATATTTTATCCTTTATTTAAGCTACGAAGCTCGTAGCTAATTGAGTATGTGTGTACTTAACGAATACTCAAACTTGAACTTCTCGAAAATTATGCTGCAGATAAAAATATTTCATTCTACATTTTCAACTTGTTTTTCGCGTGGAATCATCCTCTGACCGATTATATCATACAGAACACTTTGCATGTTCATCAGAACTGTTTTCTTTTATTTAACGAGTACATGTCTCCCTTCAAAATATTTAGCCCCTTTTTAACATTCAGTGTATCGTACCGTTTACATTTTTAACATTAGATTTACTAGATTACCACTTATTTTTGAGTAGAAACTAAAATAGAAAAATAAATAAATAAGTGATGCGTACACTAGCTTATACAATGATTCTTTATCTGGATAAAAGTTGACATGGATGTTCAAATTATTATACTCAAAAGATTTTTTTTTTTAATTTGCAATAGACACGACTTTAATTCGTTTTACAATGTTATTGATATATTCTAAAATAAAAGGTGGGTGTAGCTATAACTGTATGTTGAGTATTCTATGTTTCGAGCTTCTGTTAGTGGTTGGGTGAAAACCTGAACTTTAATTTAAGCGACGTTGTACTCGATAGTTTCTAAATTTTGATATATGAGGATTGCGAATAAAAAAGAGCGGAATAACCAAACATTAAATAATTGTATTATCTTGTATAACGTAGTATTCGACATATGTTTCATAATTATATTCAATGTATATTCAAAATATACAATATATTATATTGTGAAAATAATATATTGTAACATTGCAATAAAAATATCTATTCTATTTCACACGTTAATATACAAATTTTAGTTTGAGTATAATAATTTGTCCAGACTGTACATTCAGACAAAAGCTTCTTAATAATTTCTGCAATTTAAAAGAAGAAATCTAGGATCCGTCATTTTGACAGGTTCCGTAAATCTAGCGTTAATAATGATGAAACTTTATGCTCCGCGTATTTAATCCTATCGATAATTCCCAACTGGACGATGAATCTTCCAGGAGGCGCAGGTGGCATGGTACCAGGACCAGCATCGGATTTGAGCAACGAATCGAGCGGAGGCGGTGGAGGTGGTGGAGGTGGCGGCGGAGGCGGTTACCCAGACTTTCCACCCTCGCCCGATTCATGGCTCGGCGAACCACCACCTCCACACGCTCACCACCATTCACACTACGCCACATAACCCGGCAAAATTACGCGTTGCCAAGCACCGTTCGGAAGAGCGGATCGGCGCAAAGCGTTCACCTGACGAGCCCTTCGACGAAGCACACCTGGATCGAAAGACTAAAGCCCTCCATTCGATCAACCTGTCCTTCTTCGTCGATCATCGATCTTACGATCCTCGAGCATTCGGAAGGATCTCGGTGTTCTCGATGTCCCGTCGTAAAGAAAAAGATTCAACCACGAGCGGAACTCAATACAAAGCTGACAATCGAGCACCGACTCGAGCCAGGGAATCATTCTACACCGTACTCTGCACCGTCCCGGCCGGTTTCCCGTCATCGAAATGATGCCATATTGTCTGAGCTGTCGTATAACGTTACATTTATAGCGCACGTACGATACGCATTCGATAGGTACGATTAATCTAAATATATTTATGTACAAGTTCCTCGTTTCCCGGTACTATGGAGTTTAATCGTCGATTAAAGAAATCTAGAGGGTAGTTTAGACGTGTCGCGAGAACAAGGACGTTCGTTCGAATCGATACGACTCGAAGAAACGATCGTTCGTAGTCGGCTGCTCTTCGAACATATTTATCTTGATATTGAACGAAATCATCGTGAAATATTTCGAAGAACATCATTCCCTTATTCTAACGAACGACTCCATTGAATCGATCGAAAAATCGCAATTCTAATTCGCAAACCACATCATTTCGTTCATGTACACTCGACTACGATGTAGGTTTCCCTTTGGTAAGGATGAGCACAAGAAAAGGAGCATCGCTTGACTACAATTTTGGAAAAAACTAATACGTAAACTTGAAAATTTACAAATTTTGCAATTCACCGAGTGTGCAAATTCCTCAAATTTCCAAAGCACCATATCCCTAAGTCTCCAAATCCCAAAATTTCTTAATTCCATAATTTTCAAGTTCCCAAATTTCCATATCTCGAAGTTTTCAAGTCTTCGAATTCCCAAGTTTCAAAATCCTAACCTAGAATATTTAAAAATTTCTAAATATGCAAATTTACTAATTTTCAATGTTGATTTATCCAAGGATCAAGTGATGTCACCTATTTCTCCTACGTCGCCATTTTCCCTAGGGAAGCCTATCATTCTCACCGTAGTGTACGTCATAGAACACGTTTCTGTGGTATACAGTGCTTACGTGACGATAGTTTCAGGTGTCATTTATTGTAAATAGTTTTCAGATTAGATTCTATCATACTACAGTAAGAGAAGACAGAAAATGAAAAGTAGGAAAAGATGAAGAGAATTAAAGAGGATTGGCGTACAGCGATCTTTAAGGGGCGACGCCGTCCGCGAGCAAAATTCGAAATGAAAAATAAACTCTGAGGCGCTAATGAATTTTCCAAACAGACGCTCGTTAATTCGATATCACCCGTGTAGGAAAGAACATTGCGTGATGTTTTTCGATATCTTTTATTAGTACATTTATGGAAATACATTAAATAGTTCGTTTGGAAAAATATCAACGAACCATAAAAATTGAGTCAAAATTATGTCATTAACATGACTAATTTTTTAACGTAGGACTACGTGTTTATATTTTAATGTTAACGATGACAGCCACTTATTATGTTAAAATGAACCTGTAGCTTATTGATTCAGGTTTCAATAATGTTTCCAATGTTCCGTGTTAGTTAGCTTTGGTATTTTAAAGAAAGTATGGAACATTTCTTTCTGAACCTGAATTTTTATACGTATAACGTATTATTTGAGATATTTCTTCCTCAGGTATTTAGAATATTTTAGGGATTTAAAAATATAATTTTTAACAGATCTATATGTTTTATGGTAGCGCCGAAAAAATGTGATCGTCTAAAAAATGGTAAAATGTAACTATATGTTTACACTCATGATACAAGTATAACAACAACGATACAAATAAAAGAATTGTATCGTATTGTAGATTGTTTCAAAAACTCTTTGTACGTGTATATCGTTCCTCTTGTATGCATGGGCGTAGCCAGGAAGAGAGCACAAAAGGGTACTAGCTCTCGCTCCACCTCAAAAAAAGAAAAGAAAAATAATTTTCACTTTCAAATGAGGAAACATTAAATTATAATTACTGTTATTAATTTATAGGTAATATATGTGAAAATAAATTTAAATTCTATTTAAAGTAATATAGTGGAATTTACCTCGAGACAATTTTGCCTCCCCTTGACTGAGAACTTGACTACGCCTATGCTTGTATATGAATTATTTTAACCACATTAACGGTGTAAGTTACACTGTGCCAGAAAACGTAGACGTAGTCCTACGTCAAAATTCATTTGAGAAAGATCGATGTCGATTGGCCACAATCTAAACGATCATGTTATCAATGCCAGGTTTATACTAATGGTTCACATACTCACGCAATTTACGCAAACTGATTTGTGCAATTAAATTTAAACGAATCAATCGTTACGTGAAAATAGAAATTTAGTGTTGACAGTGGAAATTTAACGGTGTTAGGTCAAACAATTTGGCTTGAGCAGAGTCTGTTCCTCAAGAGAATTTGCAAATTTATAAATTTTGAGATATCTAAATTTTCAAATTTTCAAATTTCAAACTCCTCAAACTCCCATATTTTTAAATTGCTAAATATTCAAACCAATAAATTTCCAAATGTTCAAATCTCCAAATTTTCAATTGCCCAACTTCAAAAATTTTCAAATTCCAAAATCTCTAGATCCCCAAATTTCAAAATTCTCAGATTCTCAAATTATCCAAATTCGAAAAATTGTTCAGTTCTCTACTCTCTACAATTTCATTCACTCCAATTTCTATATTTGCTAATTCCATAAATTCCCAAATTTCCAAATTTAACAAATTTTTAAATTTCTAAATTCCTCAATCTCCAGATTTCCAAATTATCAAATTTTGTAGTTCTCTAATTTGCCAATTTTAATTTCTCAAATTTCTATTTTATAATTTTCTATTTTTCTCCATTCGTTTCCATTCATTTTGAAGTTTTTTTTTTAAAGTAACTCATTATCATTCATTTTGGTAATATACAATATTTTGTACCTCGTCTGTGTAAAATTAACCACGGAATTAAAAAATTGCGTAAATTAAACCGTAAATGCAATCAAGGTTGTTAATTCGGTTTATTTGCGCAAATCTATATTTAGTCGTTTCAGTTTGCACAAATTGCATGAGCACGTGAAACCAGTTTTAAAAAATAATTGACCGAAATTACGTGTATAAATTTAACAATTTGAAATTGGCGCGCATCGTGGTCAATTAAATCCACTCTCCTTTCCCGCGAACAGCTCAGTCGTGTTTGAAGTGCGGTAGAGTGTAGACGCGTCGCGAAAACGATCCACGTAAATCAGACGTTATCGCATCTAATTTCGAGCGTCGTGAATACAACCTTGTAACAGCGTGATTCTTAATCGTGATAACCAGATGTGAACCGTTAATGGGGCCGTATTTCCTGTCATTGGACGGCTGTATAATTGACAATGGAAATGAAGTGTACGACTACTTTTGAAGTGTTTGTATCCTGCTACCAATGACAGTATCTATGGTTATCAGCTAAAAGTAAGTCCTGTTTTACATAAATTATTAGATGATTGTTGTTCAGCACCGTCAATGCGAAATAGCTAAACAAATATGGCGGCGTTCGTTCAACTATCAAGTCACAGTTTATTTGCATGTTTGTTTACCATTGGGGTAACCGAACGTCATTAGATTACACTTTCAACGTGTACTGTATCACGTTTCATCGATTTGCAGTATCGGAGAACCAATATCGTGAGACGATTCGATCGATCGATCTGGTTTCAGTTCGATTTACACGGTTGACACTTTACGGATGAAATTGTGTAATTTTTTCCAGAATTAGATTTGTGAGAACTCTAAAATGTCGGATCCAATTCAGATCAGAACCTGAAGGCAGTAATACTGTTAATATTGAACCTGAGTTATATTTTGTCTATGGCCATGCTTTTGTTATTACATATTGCATCGCTCCGTGTTACATTGTCACGCATTATATCAACACGCGTTGTATTATCAGGCGTCACATTGAGATACGTTATATCGCCACACAATGTACCACGTGACATTATATTACCACACTTCCAAGAACGTTGCGAGGTATAGGTTCTCGAAATTTCGAGTAATCCTAATATTTTCGAACTTCGAAATACTTTTGAAAACCCAACCCGGTCTAAACTAACCTGATCTCTTTACGGCTAAATCCATTGATTTCCGACATTTTTAAATTCTCGCACATCTCTATTAGAAATAAGTATTTTCCGTAATTTTTTTAAATTTCATAAAAAAATGTATACTCGAGTGCAAAATAGGCTATCTTGAATAAAAATTAGTGTGGAGAGACACTGAAGAGGGGAGGGATGTACCCTATTAATCGAATTTAGAGAATCAAATACGATGTACGCTCAAAACTTTCAAAAACAATTTCTGATTCTCAAATTTCTAAATGGTGACATTTTTAAATTTTCAAATTTTTATATTGTCAAATCTTCAAATCTCCAAATATTCTAATTTCCGAGTTTTTAAATCCCGTATTCTCAAATACTCAATTTCTTAAATCTTCACATTTCCAGTTTCTCAAATTCTCAGAATCCAAAACCTCAATCCTTGGTTTGCCCAATCCCCACAACTCCACACTCCCAACCTTTTACAATTTAAAAATTTGTAAATTTTCAAATTCACCATACCAGAAACGAAAAACGCTTTTTCCCCTACATCATGATTTTCACTCAGAAAGCCTAGCATACTCGTTAGTATAGAATCAAAATGATTTGACAAATAATATTTTGTACGGTTTTTACATTGTATTTCTGTCGAAACTGAATATTGATTACATTCCCGTCGGTAAAGTGATAACAGTTTTGAATAATCAAAGTCATAACGATGTCAATTGTCCTCGATACACGCACGTATTATGTATAAAATGTATATGTATGTAAACATGAAAAGCATGTCGCGAAAGTATGTACTTTACGGCTAGGTTTAAAACGATCGATAATCAAAAGCAGCGAGTTCGATCGATCGAATACGATCTTCGTCTGTGGCTAACTCCGTACGCATGCGCAATAATACGAGGCGCACTTCAAGTAATAATTAAATTTCAAATAGTTTTGACGTGCGTTCGTTAATAAAATTGTGTAATCTTTTAAAATTGCTTTCCGAACTAAAATCTTTTGGTACATTTCGAAAAGTCCTTTGAAAAAGTCTGTTTGTCAAAAATGCCTCGTATTATTCGAAGAAGCAGTCGAGATATCACGCGACAAGAATAAGGACCGAGGCAGAGAGAGAAAAATATCATTGTAGAATTGTATATACGTCGTCCCCGTTCGTTTTATTCACGAGAATTCAAATAATTGAAAAAAAAGATCGTCAAGATATATGCTGTACTCCGTCGGGTAAGGATATTGAATGTTGTACAGAATTACGAGAAACGAACACGTGCTCCTCACCGAATTTCACAAACAAAAAAACGAGAAAAATTCGCGTGACTAGCACAATTCATAAACTTCATCGACATGAGTTACTACGGATCTTTATATTATTATCTAGTCATCGAGTGATAATAAAAATTCTATCGTAATCTACATCATGCTGTATTTTGTGTCCAGCTCTACACCTGTTATTTTATTAATACTTTTAAATCATATTTTTAATATTAGAATATTTTATTTATAAGAATGATTTTAGTAAACTACTTTTACTAAAATGCTATAACACACTGGGTAATATTTCATACTGTACATAGGAATTAAATGTAAATTTCTTCTTAGTGAAATTCAAATATAAGAAAATTAAATTTGATGTCTGCTACATTTAAAAGTAATTTCGAAGCTTTCCCTTTTTTTATAATATGAATATTAATTGATATTAATTTTTAATTATCAAATGATGGACCAATGACTAGTTGTTAAAAGATTTACACAATCTTAAATTCTATATGATTGTCATTTCTTAAATGTAATACTTTGCCTTTAAGTATTTTGTGGTATAGAAAATAGTTTTATTTAAAAATGATTGTCTAACTTTAGTCGAAATATCGCTAGGTACGATTTGTAAATCTGGGTCACAATCGACCCGATTCTACCGTTTGAACGCTAATCGAAGTAAGTGCCATTTGAATGAATAATCTTCTTGAATATTTACAGTGATTTTTAGATGCCTCTATGATAGCATTCGAGTGATTTTAATAGTAGAGCAATTAGCATAGAGGACCATGCTCCTTTTTTTAAAATTACAGAATTTATTACAGTACTATTATTGAAGTGCAACTTAATTCATTTTACATCTATTATATATGTACTTGTCTACCTCATTTTTAGTTCAAAAGTGCATTAAACACTACTTGTATTAATGGTGCATCAAAACATTTTTGCCAAAGAGTATAAAAGTGATCTATTGCAAATCATATATTTTTCATTTCTAGATGTTTACACCTTTGCATTTAAAATTAGTAACAATTATTTGTCTACTATGATATAAAACACTTTATGTGTTTATGCTTGCACAAAACATACAAGATATGTGTTCTAAAATTATATGTGTAATTTGCACAAGAGCATGCCTTAATCCTTAATCTATGATTTACAATAACAAAAAGTAATGAATTTTATGAACAAAACAAGTAAAAAATAAACATATTTACTTATATCATAATTAAAATGTTGATTTCTAAATGTTAATTAATACTTTGATAATAAAGCTATTACCGAAGTAATTGGTGGAATATGAAGTACTATAATTATGTATATTTTTTTCATTACTAGTCTTCTAATTAGATGTAATGGAGGTATTTAAACATTACAATACAATTCACTATATAACATAAAGTGAAAGAAAAATTCAGTTCTTTGATTTTTTTTGTTTAAACCACTTTCATAATAATCAGCACAGTGTGAAAATGTAACAAATTTCGTTGCCGTTTTAATAAAACCATCAAACACTAATAAGTAATAATAGTACTATAATAATTAAACATTTTTTCATATTCTCTAAATGTCTAAATATAAATATTTATTTATATACCAAACAGTATAGATATAAAATGTTCTATTTAGTTCAAACACTATAATATAAAATAAAAATAAAGAAATTATTAACTTCAAATATCTATTAAGAAAAAAAAAATTTGCAAGTGATAGTATAAATAGAGCAAGCAAATATTGTGTACAACTTTTACTGAAATATAAATTGCAGTCAAATAAACAAGAAGTATATGAAGGAAACTAGGAATTGATATTAGGAAGTAATTTGTTGATAAATTTCAATTTTTGTCAAATATCAATGGCACTTTATTTATGGGACTATGTACAGATGCTGAATAAAATGGTAATTCTGAGTTTATATGTACACGAGCATGAGTTTCTGGTCTTGAAGAACACGAAATATGATAAAATGGACAGTTCTTTTTTGCAAATAAAACTGCGGAAATCTTTGGAGAGAAGAAAAAATCTACAAAAGAATATTAGAACGCTTACATAATTATATACAAAACTCACAATGTACAGTTTCATCTTCCTTTATGAAGTATGCTTTTCCCTCACATTTCCATTTCCCTTTTTTATCATTTTAACACTTGACAAATATATGAAAATACTTTGTCGTTGTTTGCACAAGATATAACAAATGCCGCTGTCGTTTGTCAATTGATAAATTTTTACTCGAAATTTAAAAAGAATCGTTCAGCAGTAAAAATGAGAATATAATAAAAACGCGATTATAAAAAATAAATTATGATGTTAAATTTTTAAATCTGCAACCAACAGCGACTTTGCATTCTGATTTCTGTGTCATGTATAAAATACTCTCTTTTCCATTCCTGTCAATTATCCAACGGTTCCTCGTACGTCCTTGTTTTTTTCAGTATACTCTTGGTGATTTGTAACTGTTTTGCTATAGCCTTTTCGACGTTCTTCTTATTTTTATTTGACGCAGACAGATGTTGGAAAGTATCTTCTAATGCCCTTCTTGTTTTCATCAACCTTCTCTTCAACGTTTCATTTTCTTGTTTTAAAGCTTCCACCTCGTCGAGACCTGAAAAAATAAAATGGAATTTTTTGTTATTACATTCTGCATCTGTAATAGTTTAGGTAGTGAAGAAATTCACAAATAAATGGTTTTAAGTTTCAGAGAATTATTATTGATAACTATTATAAAATTATAGATAATTAAAAACCTTTGAATAGTTAGATAAAATTTCAGAATATTTGATAGAACTGTTAAAAATAATTGTAGCATAATTTCTATAAAGATAATTTTTAATAATTATTTTTAAATTATACACATTGCTGAAAAGTATTATTTCTCCAGAAACCAGCTTTTAATTATTTTTTAATCCTATAAAGTTACCAATAATTAAAAATTTTAGAATAAGTAATCAAAGTTTTAGAGAATTTAGCAGAATTATTGGAAACAATTTTTAGTAACATGTATAACAAAATCATATATATTTTTAAAAAAATTAAATAAGAATTATTATAAAATTGCAGTGAGATTTCTTTTACCTTCTAATGGCAATGGGCTTTCGTTATCCATTTCTCGGACTGGTCTGTTGCTATTGCCATTATCTTCATCGCTTAATAAATTAGTCATTGATTCCGTAATTTTCAAAGTATCCTTCAGTGGTCTCATAGTTGTAACAGCTGCATCACTTTCAATCCCTAAATCTGGTGAACAACTTGTCTTGCTACGTCCTCCCATTGTTGGGTAACTTACAGGCAACCAATATTGCGAATTCTATAAAAAATAATATATTGTTTCATTACATAACTGTTTAACTCTTTAAATACCAGATTATTTTAAAAAATCATCTATCACATGTAAAAAGATGACAAGACGTAAAAGATTGATATTGAAAACTATAATTCCTTTCCATTATCTCAATCCAATTTGCATAGAGTAACTACTAATACTAGTACTACCAAACTTAACTACAGTTAATTGTCACAGTTTATACATTTTTTATTGTTACAGCTTTAACATTAAAATAAAAAAGAAATAAATCAGTTAATATAGTAAAGTTTCTATCAAGATTGACAAGATACAAGGTGAAGAAATATTTTCTTGATATGTACTTAATATGTACTTGAAATATTTTCTTCAGTAACAAAAAGTTTCAGAGATAAGTGGAATCGCTTTAAATGAGACTCACTGTATAAATCAAATATTAATCCTTACTAAATAAACGCAAATATAAATGCAAGTTAATAACTTCTTTTTATCTATCTTAAAATAGTAAAAAATAGTTTGGGTCACAGGTGACTCTACTTTACCAAATATGTAGTAAAGTCTTTATGAAAATTGTCTGACAACATAGAAATTAATTTGGATCGAGATGATAGAAAGATAAAGAATGGTAAGAGGTCCAGCTTAATCGTAAATACAAATTATCGACTAACGTTATATACTTGATATTCCTGCATGATATCCTCGCATGTTTGTTTAAGTATAGCTTCTGCAGGTATTGAAGAAACACCACTGGAACTTGGCGCCGAATCACTCGCTTCGCAGACTGCAACATGTCTTCGAAGTTCCTTATTAGCGACCTCTAGCTCCTGTAACCTTACCCTGTGAGATTCGTTTATTTGATTCAGATCCGATATCTGAAAAAGAACATTGTCAAAAATTATATTTCAAACCTACATAATATAATCATGTCTGCGAAAAAGACATGAGTTAGTTAAGTATGTAGAAATGATTAAATTTCTTTTTAACGTTACAGTAAAATCTCGTTTAACACTGATTCGATACAACACATTTTTTTTTTCAATCAAACTTTTTCTTTGTATATACGGTGTTTGTATTTTATACCACCAAACTTTATTTATAAAAATGGAAAAAATAATATTATATCAATATAGGATTTCAGACAATTTATTAAGAAGTTATAACAAAAATACTAGATGACAATGGACTGCTTTATTGTTTGATAACCCAAATAAAGTGCCCTAGTTTTGTCCGTATAACTTTACTAGCATATTCTATTAATAAAAACGTGTATACGAACATAGGCTCATGAATGCATTTCTAAAAGTTAGTAAAAAAAATATGAAATCCGATAATTATTCGTACGTAGTACTGGAAAAGAAAATCTTCGATTATCATATCGTATATTTCTCATAATCTTTAAATAAAATATTTAAGAGCCTATGTAGGTAAAATTTTATGTACAAAAGTCGGACACATTATATGTGGCATCGAAAAACAAAGCAGTCCGAAGTCCGCTTAAATAAAATATTTAAACCCCTATGTCAATATAACATTGTTTTCTCTATTTTTGCATATGGAATACATTGACATCAAGCTCGACACGCAGTATATGTATTATGTATGTTTATAAAATAATATAAAATTAACTGAAAATTAAAGTCAAACTTATTAAGAGTATAGAAGTTTCCTTATCCCCATTTACTGTGTGTCAAGACGCCCTCGTCAAACGCCTCATGTAACGTTTTGTCTTCTGTGAACGTATCGTCAACGTTAATTAGAGTATTATTGCATTTCATTTATAAATTTATTTAGTGAATTAGGCAACTTATGATGAAAGAATGATTTGTATTATTTTGTAAGATTAATCTTGGAAATCTTACCTCTTTGTTAAATTTGTCATGCATAGAACGGACGGTTATATCACATCTACTCTCTGTTTTCCTCACTTCTTGCTCCAAACGCAATTTGTCGTTTGTTAATTTGGTATTCTCCACAAGAATTTGACTGTGCGATAAAGTAAGATGGTCCAGTTCCTTTGTTAACGCTGATATGCTTGCTTTGGCAGCTTCGTTTTCTTCTTCTAACTTCTTAATTCGCGTTCTCAACTAAAATTTCATAGAAATTAAATCGTCGTTAAAAGATGTTCATGTGATCATTTAGAACTGACAATTTCAATTTGTTACTGGGTAGAAATCAACACAGATTTAAAAACAAACATCTTAAAAAACTTTGTAATATAATATAATAAACTTGTAAACCGGTTATTTAATCGGTTTTGTAATTTCATTATTAATAAGAAGTTTAGAAAAGAATTTGTATCTTAAGTATAATATACAACTGTTTGCAAAAATTACAGTATTTATATTGCAATACAGTTCGAGAAACAACTTATTACCGCATCGTTTTCTCTGTTAAGCGTTATCAGCATCTCCGCAGCTTTCCTCTCAGAGTTTTCTTTGTAGTGCATCAATTCTGCTTTCTGTTTATTCATTTCTGCAGCCATGCTTTCCAGATCAACTAATTTCTTTTCCAACTGTGCTCTGCGAGCGCAGTTTTGCTTGCTTTCCTTTTTCAATGCATGTACCTCGTGTACTCTTCTCTCCAAAGACGACTGCAATTTCTCGCAGAATTTCTGTGATTTTTCCAGTTTGATGATTAGCGGAGATATTTTTTCATCGAATTCCTGAAAAATATTTGAAAAGAGTATTTTAACCGTAATAAGTAATTAATATCAGCATTATTGAAAGTACTTAAATTTTTATAATAAAAATTATATTTATTATTTGAAATATAATTTTGTCCACAAGCGTACGTGCTGCAAATTTAATTCATCTTTTAACCCTCCTTCCGGGGAGTAAAAAAAGATTAGTAATGAAATTCGTCAGCAAATTATTATCGAAACAATAAGAGCAACCGATACTCACACAATCGAAAGAAATTTTGCTGGTCATTTCATTTCTGAGAGCACTGAGCTCCGTGTACAATAAAGCGTTCGTTTCCTTGAGCTCTTGTATGTGATGGTTAGTCTCAGAATCGTTTATATCATTTTGGTGGATCTTGTGATAAGGCACGTACTCCATGGAATCCTCAGAATCGCTGAATGTCTTGGTATACTTAGAGAATCTGGATCGGTTCAAAGATTTCTGTTGCGTCTCCTGCAACCCAATTCTAGCCAACGAGACGGTTCTATCAGGTTCCGAGAACGCCTCTGAATCAGACTGCGTCGATCCATGATTTTTCGTAGCACCCAGTAAATTCTCCGACCAACTTTTCTTCACAGAATTGTCGATCGATTTCGCGTTCGTTTGATCCACGTTGAACGGAAAATCGTTAGTCGAGAGACCCTCCAACGCGTTAACGAAATCATTGGACAATATCTTCGAACTCATCAACACATCGAGCACGATTCTCTTATGATCGTTACCAACCGTGTCCGCGTGATCCACGGTCTTCATCATCTCCTGCATGAACTTCATCAAGTCTTTCAGATGAGTACGTAACAGTTCGCAATATTTTTTCGCTCTTTCTGTTTGGTTATCCCCGTATCCGTCGATCTCCGTCGCGATCTCCGGTCTCGAGACCAGTTTCAACCACTTCAAGTAGTCGACTTCTTTCTCCAGCTCGTTTTTTTGCGTCACCAGCTTCTGCACATAGTCCGTCATAGTTTTTACGTCTATGGGCTCATTCCCGTCGACGTAATTCAGCTGTATCACCTCATTGGTAAACGTCACTCTGATACCAATGTCGTTCAATTCTTTCACCAGGGTCGATAGCTGCGCGCTGGCGCTCTCGTGCATCATGTCCGACTTGTTTCGGCTCCTTTCGTGACAATGGCTGGCGGTCATGTGATTGTGGAGTTTCGCTATTTCCTTGTTTTTACTCCACAATTCCGTGTTCACCAGCTGCTGCAGGTTCTGCGTCTTCACCTGCAGCTCTTTCGCTAGCTGCTCGATCTTCTGGTTCTTTTCTTCGATTTCCGCGTCTCGTAGCTGAAGCTGTCGAAGAAGATCCTCTCGTTCGACCATCACCTCGGCTTCGTTTTTCGCGGTTTCTTTCATTTCGTCGAGCTCCTTCTCCTTGTCCTGCAGTTGCTCCTTTATCGTCTGCTTCTCGATCTCGAGAACTTCTATCTTTTGCTCCTTGTCTTGAAGTCGTCCCTGCAGTTCCTGAAAAACAAACTACAGTTAAACTCGTCCATTTCGAAATTGATGTGTGAATTATAGCGAAAGATGTCACATAAATATTTGCCTCCTCTATTTGTGTATGAAAAATCTGTTTTGGTTAAATTTACACTGTTTCAAATGACGCATGTTTTTTTTTTAAATCATAAGTTTTACGAAATCAAATAATGATCAACAATAGTTCTCTTTAGATCACTCTTTTTATACACTTAATGAACTGTTAACATTTATAACATGGTTGTTCATTGCTTTTTCAAGATATATTTCAGTTTTTATAATGAATGTATTTAATTCATCTTAAAGCACTGTAACTTTATTTTGAGAGCTTATTTGATGTAATAATATTCAAGGAAAATATTTGATTGGCGTCCTTCAGTTAGGATATTTTGTATATACAGGGTGCTTTTAGTAGAAAGGTATATTCTATAATATTACGGTGATCTTCTTTTAAAATGTCAGTATTGTACACAATAATCCGTGTGAACGTTGCAATATAGCAATAGTTTATTGCAAAAAGAAGTTCTTCTGTTTCTGATTATTTATTTTATTATTATTGTAAGAACTGATTGTATATGAGATTTATATGAAACCTTCTTTACATTTGGAACTTTAGGAATTTTGTATTTTAGTAATTTTGAATTTTTTAAAAAGGTTTCAGGACATGAACTACTATGCTATAAGGACTTAAAAATGTAAATAAGGGCAATTAATTCTACTTGCTTAGTTTTTAAAATTCTAAAACAAAAATTTAGGTATACTGGATGAGTTACATATTGAGACATGTTATATCTCTAATTTACTGAAAAATAGAAAAAACTATTCAGGATGAAATTGAATGGTATAATAATGTTTAAATTTTCACATAGTAAGCATTTCTTCTCTACGTTTTTCATAACAAAATTATTGGTCACTGTTTACATTTGAACAATGTAGTTTAAATCGTTCTTTCATGTCTTCCACAGTAACAAATAGACGCACTTATTCTTTGAGTTAACCTCATAGATAGGAACGAAGATTGAGGTCGTGAGAGGGTGGTAGTTTTGGCGTTGCACCATGTGTTCCAAACCATTCGTCAGAATTAATTTGTCGTTGGGAATTATTTGCAATACATGCACTGCATGCAAGTGCGCATCTTCCATGAAACATTCAAATTATTAAAAATGTGAGATATTACTGGAAATATTGGTTTTTTAATACTAGATTTAGGGATTAATGGCCACTTATTTTGAAATTGAAACTAAAGTAGAAAAATAAATTAGGGATGATACGTAAACTACCTAATACAATGATTCTTCAACTTGAAGAAAGTTAACATACATGTTTACAAAAATATCTTGATAACTTTTGTAATTTAAAATAAGGAATCTAAGATCCGTCATTTTGATGGATTCCGTAAATCTAATGCTACATACTGTACTTTAATATTATTTTACACAGAATGTTCTGAGAAATTGCCATGAGTAAGAAAAAATATGCAATTGCGTTTTAACCCCTTGTTATAATATTTATTTGTCAAATGCGTTTACCACTAATTACCTACTAAAATGTTAGTACAAATAAAAAAGGTTAAATTATTATGTCAATTTTGTATTCAGCAATCATTGTCCATGCAGATTATATTTAGATGTAACCCTTAACGGTCACACTTCATCAGAATAACATATCTTGCATACTGAGATGTTTAAGACCCCAGTCATTAAAAATGTTTCTTGCATAGAAGGTACACATGATATTAACTTGAAAAAAATTATAAATAATATTTGAAAGTTATTTCAACATATTTCACAGCTGATGTCAGTAAATTTAAACGTTAAATATGACAAAAAATTCAGAAACGTGAAAAAATTAAATAAATGACGGTTTTCACACAAAAATTCAAAATTTTGTTCGACTTTAATATAAAGTTAGAACACTCTTGAAGTATAACAGTTTGAGGAAAAAGATATCGATGTTTCAAAAAAGATGTTTATTCAGATTTTCAAAATATAAAGTGGCTAAAATTAAAGCTAAATCGGCTGGGGTCCTTTCATACCCCAGTATGATCGTTCAGGGTTAAACTACAAATTGAAGTGTATTAAAAATTCGATTAAGATTTCTCACATTTAAACAGTGAATGCGTCACGAAACTCGTCAAAATATACAATAGAAAGGAGTTAAAAAGGGTGCATTTGCATTTTTTGGTGCAACGCAGCGTTCATTAAAAAAGTGAGATAGTAGTAAAATGAATATTATCATATCATTCAATTTTTTCCTAAACAATTTTTTCTCATCAAATTTACGTTTATTCGGTTTTTACTGAACAAGGTTTATTAACTCTGGTACGTAAAAGAGGAAGAAAAGGTCTTACTTGAAAGTAAGTGAGAGTCACTTTAGAAATTGTACTAACTTGTACAAATGATACGTGGGTGGTAAGAGCGGACATTTAAATTACATTGGTTAACTGACTCTTACTTCTCGTGAAACGTGATCAAAGATAATTGCAGATTAAGTGGATTATATTATGAAACAAATTGAAAGAGGAATTGGAAAGAACCGATCAAGTAGTGAAAAGTAATTGCAATGGAAGTTCTAATACCCGAATTAAGGGTCAGTTTTGGTAACCGAATACTTTGAGTATGATTTTTAGCGACTCTGGCGAAAAATTAATAAACTCTGGCGATCTTTGTTTATTTTATGCTGTTTTGGTCAGAAGAGACAAAGATATTAGATTTTTATTCGGTTTCCAAGAAATGTGAAAAAATGCAACTTCGTTTTGCCAGGATTTTGAAGCCAAGAAACAATATTATGCTATGATTTCTTTTGCAAAATATGAGCGTCACTTAGATTACAAATTTCATTTTGATCGGAACTAGTTTTACACGTATAAATATGTGAAGTTCTTTCCTAAAATCCTAAATTTCTGAATATCTATCGTTCTGATTTTCTTATTTTCCCAAGTTTCCAAATTTTCAATCTTAAAAATTCTCGTATTCCTGCGTGTAAAAGTTTGCAAGTTCTCAAATATCTCTCTTCTTAAACTTTTGTAATTCTCAAATTTAAAAATTTAACTATTAAGCTTTTGATAATATATTTTATGGTCATCAAAATTTGTGAAGTGGGTATGGTACTATTAATTCTAATAAATATCTATATTTTATATCCATTTGATAATTTCGAGATTAATATACATTATACGAACACGTATAAGAAATATTTGACAGAAAAATGATGATTACCCCCTGAATAAAAGATATATGATCTACTTTAAAATTTTGTTAATATTTTAAATTTATATATTTTGTTAATATTTTATTTAAATCAAATTTCGTAAATTATCAGGTCCTTAAGTTCTTAAATCAACAATTTCCTAAATTATCAAATCTTCAAATTTCTAAATTATCAGATCCTCATATTTCTAAATTCTAAAATTTACAATTTGAAATTACCTGAAAACCACAATTGGCCGAATTTCTAACTAAATTTCTAGTTAAATTCTCCTATCTAAATTTCCAATCAAAATTTCCTATTTCACTTTCGAACTAAGTTTTCCTATCTAAACTAACTACATTCCCCCATCTACATTTCGAACTAAATTTTCCTATTTAACTTTAGAACTAAGTTTTCCTATTTCTAACTACATTTTCCTATCTAAATTTCTAACACTTTAAATTTCAAATATTACAGTTCTTTAAATTTTTAAATCGTCAATTTGCAAATAACCAAATGACTAAAATTCCTAATTTTTTAATTAATGAACTTTCAAATACGCAAGCACAAAAACATATAAATTTAAATAATTTATTTTCGGAATTTAGAAATCTCAAACTTGCAAATTTAAAAACTTTTACCTTTATAAATTTTCACTTTTCCAATTTCCAAACTTTTAATTACCCAACATTTTCAAACGCTCAAATACTCCAATTTTGTCGAGCACCCCTTTCCTGATCTATTTTGTAGATTAAAGAGTTGGTAAAAGAAGTTAAAGAGTGCAAAAGGTTAAATATCCAAATTTATGATTTATAAAATTATAAATTTTCAATGTTTTAATCTCCGTTATTCTCCGACACATCACTTTGTCATGTAAAGGTATCCTAAATTGCACCTAACTATACATCGTTAATGTTAATGAACAGAGATTAACTTTCGAGTAAAATGACTGAATTGATTAAGAAAAAATTACCTCCGATTCAACTTCAATCTGCTTCTCCAAACGATTCTTCTCAGCCTTGATCGTCTCTATTTGGTCTCGTAGGTCGTTAATTTTGGCTTCCATTTCGTCGAATCGTTGCTGCACATATAAAGTATTGTTCTCGTCAATAAAACTCGGAAACAAAATCGGTTTGAACGATCGGTAGGCTTTATTTGCAGAACAGCTGCGATTACAAAGATGGTGTGTATGTACAAAAGTTGCGTGCGACAAAATTGTTTAGATTTAAATCGTGCGAATTAAAACGAATCGAATGAATGTCGGTGTTCATGGAACTCGTGGTAACCCGGTCGATGATAATCGAGGGTAAAAACGGAGGAACGTTTGCATGCTTATTTAATCGTGTACAATTTTTTTTGTTTTCGTGATTTAGGTAATTTAGAGTTTCGGTTTTCTTGACCAACTGCGAGGCGAGACAAGGGTTACAATATCTGGCCCCTAAAAGCAAACAAATAGATCTAATTTGTAGTTTCACACGATTAATGCTCTACCGATGTTCTGAACGCTTAATTTTCCTATTTTATCGTTAGTGTTACACCTGCCTAGTTTATTGCAGGGAATTTAAATCTAGTGTTGCAGAAGCGAGAAGCAAATGAAGAAATAAAGCAGAAGATAAACAGGGAAATAGCGATATTGTAGTAGACTCTCGTTATATTGCCGCCGGCGAAAATGTACAAGCAGAATATTTTTGAAATTAGCAATGCAGAAAGAACTACATGTTAAGAAGTTTTCAATTTATAAATACAGAGATTCGAAAATTAAAAAATTAATACATTTTAATATTTGGATATTAGTAAATTTATAAACTTGAAACTTCGTAACTTTTATAGTTTTCAACTTTGTTAGTTTTTTAACTTCCAACATTGTAAATCTGAAAATTTGTAAACTTGCAACGTCGTAAATTCGAAAATTTCTGAATATGCAAGATTTGAACTTGCTCAACCGGCAATATAAACAAAGGGATATAACGGCAGGCTACTACAATTATAAATTATTGAAATTACAGTATCGTATAGTAGGATGTAAATAAGAATCGAAGTGATTAAACGAAATGTAAATTTCACAACTACAGCTTGTAATATTTTCACATCACATATTAGAGAATAGGAACTTCAATAAAGGTAAATATTGTAAGAGAAATTATGAAGTGTTAAGTGTAAAATTGAATACCAGCGATTTAAAATGATTTTACTGTCCAATTTTTATCTTGATATTTAGATAATGTATATGGTAAGATGGTAATCCTCATCTGCCCAGAATAATTAATTTTCTTTATAATGAATGTATTTGCTATCAACTTTTTATATCTGCATTATTTTTCGAGAAAGTGACCGTCAGCTTTTTAAACAGAATGCTATATATTTTTCAATATAGTATAAAGTAGTGTCAAAATTCATTCATGTGTATGTCTATGACTTTTAAGATCATGCAGGAAAGAAATGAAAAAAACAGATGGAACATTCTGTAATATTGTACTTACTATTACGTTACAACCACAAATTGATGAGACTACATATCATAATTTAAAACAATTTACAAAGAAATAAAGATGCAATTTGTGGGTACGATTTAGAACCAATGTTTCCTGCGGAAATACTGATAACATAGTTTTTGGTCCGTACTTTTGTGTTGGAACTTTAAATGGCAATAAATACAAGTAGAGTCCTGTATAACGCGAGTTCTTACAACGTAAATTCTTATAACGCGCCAAAAATATTGCGACTACTGTCTTCATATAACGCGATTCTCCGCGCAATGCGCCAAATAATAAAACACTGAAGTTGCTTGTATTTAGGAATTAAATCTGCTTTAGTTGCACATTATGTTGTTTTCTTCATCGTATAAATTAGTATTATTACATTTTTATTCAATTTCAATGAAATAAACGATTTTTTACGTATATTAGTTACATGTTTCTTTTCTAATCAACTGTATATGTATGTTATTTATTTCTAGAATGCTGTCCTATTTGATAAAACATATAGAAAATGAAAATTGCCATAGTAATAATCATTTCAAACGTGTTACTTTAGATTATATACGTAAGAAAAATTCCAGTATAGCACGAATTCGTATTAGCACGTAACGCAATAACCACGTTATACAGAATTTTACTGTACTTACATTTTTTAAATAATAAATTTCAAAATAATTGGTAGTCATTGCAACTGATTTATGTAAAATATGTATTACCAACAAATGAGACTCCCCCTCGTAACTGTAGGCCGGTAATACGTTTTTTAAATAATAAATGGATCGAAATAAGCGGACTTATAAAATGGCCTGCAAGTGCTACGATTTGTCACCCATGAATCTTTTTTCTAGTCAACCATTTTAATGATATTAAAATTACACCGTCAGCAGATTTCAACCAGTTAAAAACTAAGATAAAAGAAGCATATGCATCCAGATCTGGTACAACATTAACAAAGTACCATGAGTGTAATCAGTATTGTATCTACTATTTTTAAATAATAAATTTCAAAATTATTGGTACTCATTGCCACTGTTTCTCATATAAAATATATGTTATCAACACGGCAAGGCTTATAACTGTAGTCCGCTAACAAGTTTTTTAAAATGTATGTGTAATAATAAATGGATGAGAATATAACATATAAAACAGTCTAACAGGGGCACTTGATCGTAATATTGCGTTTATTAACCACTATGATTTATCTGGTAGGTGCGACAGACATAACTAACTGTTCACTGCTACAATATTAAAACAAATGTAGAAAGTTAAAATGTATGTCTATTTTATATTTAACGGTTCTCAACTATGCAAATTACAATTAAACTAGAAATGAATATTAAAACCTGCTGAAAATATAAACAAAGCTTTATCATATTGGAAGTTCAAGTATGTGAATAATGTAGCTCCTCATTATAGTGCAAGCGGTTAATATGTTGTCACTTGATTGATAGAATTATGTATAGTGTGCAACGTGATTTCTATTAGTAAAAATGAATTTTTCAGCCCTATTGATTACAGTACTCATACTTTTATCTTAGTTTGGAATCTGAGAGATTTGGGAATTTGGGGACTTAGCAATTTAAAAAGTTAGAAATCTGGGAACACGGAAATTGGTGCTTTTAGAAGTTTGAAAATTTTGAGATTTAAGTTTTTACATTTAGAAATTTGTGACTTGGAAATTTATTAGATTAAAGATTTGGAAATTTGAGGATTTGGAATCCCTAACAAATTTTCTAATTTAGAAATTTAAAATATTGGGAATTTCGAAATTTGGGGGTTTCGAAATTTGGAAATATGGAGGTTTAAAGGTTTTTAGAAATAGGAAAATTTAAGGATTTAGAAATGTTTTTTAAGTTGCATAATGTCTCGGTGGTGTGAAAATATCTTTAATATGATTTAAAAAATTAAATATAAAGAGAATCCAAATGTGACAAATCAAGGTAGCTTGTAGACTATTTTATAGCTTTGCATGTTCCAAATTACTTATTATTGAATATATTGTTTAAACAAATTATTACCAGCCTACAGCTATGGCGAGAGGAGGAACCTGAGGTATTAATAACACATACCATATTTGAGAAACAGTGGCTGTGATTTCCAATAATTTTGAATTTCATTATTTAAAAATTATAAATTCACCTATCCCCCGATTTACACTGAAAATAAGTTTCCCAAAAAACTGTATAAATCAAAATTATCATCAATTAAACAAGTAAACACAGTTCAAATTAAATCTTGTTTAGTTTCATTTTAATCAGAAAAATGCGAAAATTCTAATGATAAAAGTTTCATAACAATAAATATAAAAGTTGTATCCTAAGCCTTATTATTATCAAAATGTTCATTTTTACCAGTTGTTTTTTTTCAATCCGTTATTTTAAAAACCGTGTAAGAACGAAGTCGTGTAAATCGAGGATTAGGTGTATTTATTGCCATTTAAAATCCCAATACATAAGTACCAACCAAATAATGTGTTATCAATAATCGTACATTAAACATTTTATTTATAGTTATAAATTATATTTGAAAATTTGTTTCTCTTTAATTTTGGATTATATATGCAAACTGCGTAACATTATTATCAAAAGTCATATCCACGTGGATTTATGAACTCATCGGACCATGGAATGTTTCTATAAAAATTTCTATCGTTCAGATAATTATTAATGAATTACAAAATTGAATACACCGGGAAAAATCATGTTCTCGTAGATCTTGTACATTGTGATATTTGAAAGACTTATAGTCGTACAAGTGCAGAATTTTTAAAATCGACGCAAATATATCATATAGTTCGGTCACTGTTCTTATCGAAATAGATAGTCTAGAAAATGAAAAAGAACTTTTAATTGTTCATCTTTGGAAATAATATTTCGATTACTGTAACGATTCCAACACATAAATACAGCTTCATTGAAATATTTTTAAAATGAAAAAAATTTACTTTCACTTTCGGTTTGGGTTATGTACTGTTTTAGGTTTAGATTTAGGTTCTATGTACATGATCTGCCATAAAGGTTATAGTTATGTACATTTGTCACATGTTTCCATACGACATTAAAAATATATAGTCACCTTTCTCGAAAAATAATGCAAAAATAAAACATTGGTAAATCTCATCATGTTGCTAATAAAATATACTACAACTTTTCCTATTTCATTTCTTTTAAATAATTGCTGTATACAGGAAAAACACTGATCCATGTGATCACAAGTTATTTTATTTTATGTTTACTTTATTTCAGAATTGAAAAGCCATTTTATTTTATGTTTAGTTTATTTCAGAATTGTAACTTATTTTCACTGGGTGTCTATCTGATCCCATTTCCCTTATGTGTAACTTCGTTGCAACAGCATATAAGATTATTATAGTAAAGTGCTGTTTTTTATATACAAAATAAGAGCAACACTTATTTTCATTCAAAGTATCCCTTCCCCATGTATACTTCTGTTACTACATTTAAGATTACTATAGCAAAATACTATTATTTAAAAAAAGTTGCACTTCTTTTCACTTAGGGTGTCCAGCTTACGTCATTCTCGTCTACGTAGTCATAAACACATTAAAGCAAAATAGTTTGAATAAAAATTCCTCAAACACGGCACTCGGTACGTTTACCTACCTCCATCCTCATCGAGGCACACAAACAGGAGAACATTTTTAATCGATTGTTCGATTTCCGTTCGATTATATCAAATTGATCCTTAAACGGATACTCGACGCAAATGCTACGATATAAATTAGCACTGGTGAATATCCGACAACAGGAGAGATATTTATAAAAAAAAATCACGAAAGTATCGTTTCTCTTGAGTCGATCTTCGAATTCAATTCGTCTTTCAAAACAGGGAAAATCGTGAAAAGCCTGTGCTTTTCAGTCTCGTGATAATTCGACTATTCGATTTTGTTCCTCGAAATTTCGTTTTCGAATGTCGTATTTTTCTCTTGGAGAAAATTAAAAAGAAAAGGTAAATCACTCGTTTTCTTTTCCTCGCGAATCAGTTTTATCGATCGTGTTTTTAATCGTCGCGTCGTTTTAATCAAAAAGCAAAGAATAAGGATACGCGGGTCGAGTCCTCGAGTCTCCTGATCGGGATTCGTCGATCGTGTTTTATTATTTCTTTTTCTTTTTGTCGTTTTTGTTATTGTCGTTCGTCGTGGAGGAAAGCCACGGTGGTTGGAACAGTGTCGAGACGGATTTTCGTGCGAAGACTGTCGTGAGCGGATCGCGCAGACTTCGCGAGCGGACTGTCTCTATTATTAGACGAAAGGCACGTCTTCGGTTTGGTATCTCGAAGATAGCATGTCGCCGGGACTTCCACGAATATTACTCGATAGTCCGATCGTCTTAAAAAGCATTCTACCCTGGCCGATTTCGATCGGTCAAACATCGCTAATTCGCGCTCGTTTAGCATGGAATTTCTGTGTGGGATGTTGTCAATGGCCGCTGGCCTTTGGAGAGCTCTGAATTGCCCATCTGACTTTTAACATCTTGATTATCGCGTTAAATATCATTAACCCTTAAAGTACCGCACAGATGGATATGGGTGATTGTCAAAAAATATCTTGTGAATTGAAATGTTCTTAAGAGAGTGTTCCCATTCAGAGTTATCAATTTTAGTGTATTTATGAGATAAAGTACTGGAGTATTTTTTAATTTTGTACGCATCTTTGATATTAAAGGTGTCTAACATTGAAATTTTGTTTCCTGCTATAGTAGTTGTGATAGCACAGTGGTTGCTATCTGTTTGTTTAATTCTCACGATTTAATTCTCAATAATCTAAATTTTTAAATATTACACAATAGAAAAAAACGTTATATTGTTTTATAAAATGACAAAAGGTATGATATTTTGATCGGTCCAGTCTTTTTTCTTTGAATATACTCAACTTGCCTAAGCAACTACACTTTAATTCGCACTGAACAACATCGCGCTAATTACGGTTACTTTAGTTGCATAAATTAAACTAGAAATGATGTTAACTCAGTTCAGTAATGTGGATATATATTCAGACTGTATTGCATCTTTAAAACTCTCGTTTGCTGACCTTTAATTCTTAATTATGTTAAATTTTCATATTGGTATGCGATATGTATATTTTATATTCTGTTACGTTGTATTATTTTTCTTAATTTTCCTTTTTATTTAAACTATAATTTGTGTCTTATTTGCTTTGAGTCATTGTAAAACATGTTATATCTCCATTACATAAGTAATAAAATAAATAAAATAATCCTAGTTGACAGTATAAATATACATGTATAAAATATGAAGATTAGTCAATTAATTATTTAGAGATCGTGACCGATGTGAGAAACATGAGAAACATTCAAAGCATCGCAGCAGTACACTATTCTGGTATTTATTTCTCTTTTAGAACCATTATAGCTCGGCTGTTTTAATGAATTCAAGTATAAAATTTCAAAAATATATTGTCAAGGTGTTACGTGATAAGAAAATGTAATAAGAATAATTTTTTGGCCGTTCAGAATGGGGAACATCAAACATGACCTAAAGATTTTTATAATAGTATAATCTATCAATTAAAAGATACTCTGGTTTATCGAAAATCTAAATAACCCGGCTATTTCGAATAAATCACGTTTAGTATAAAAATTATCACTTGCATAATATGAAGTTGATCATAATATTATTTACTATTTGAAAATCCAATAATCGTTTCTTGCATTTCGTTGAAAACAGGCTATATCATATGATACCACATGCTCATATACTACATTATATTCATATGACATATGTTCAGATGATCTTATATTTTCATATGATACAGTATGTTCAAATGACACATTATGTTCAGATAATCCTATATGTTCATATGATACAGCATGTTCAAGTGGCACAATATGTTCAGATGATACATTATATTCATATGGTACCACATGTTCATATGGTACATTATATTCATATGACATATGTCTAGATAGTATAATATGTTCAAATGATACAATATGTTCTGATGATCCTATATGTTCATATGATACAATCTGTTCAAGTGACACAATATGTCAGATGATGCATTATATTCATGTGATATATGTTCATATGATGAAAAGTTCTAACGCTAACATATCATTTTATATGATATTATAAAAGTCTCATATTTCATTAAACATAAATGAATAATAAGTTTCATAATTAACGAAACAGTTGCGAATAAAGTAGGTGCACAGAATTCTGCCTGTCTTCAAATTTGTCATCCACGAAAAATTCTTAAACTAAGAATTATAGTCGGTAAATAACTTTAGAGCAATATTTGCGAAGAGAAGAGATTCCGATTTATTTTATTTTAAATAAATTAGAATTTGTATAGTTTATTTAGTTCATTTATATTTATAGCTTATTTTTTAGCCTCCTTTCCATGCAAATGTTTCCGGATATAGCTAGCTTTATACTGTGACTAGGATAGTTCTAGCTCAAAGAATAATGGAGTCCAGGATCGTCTTTCTACGTTAAACCGTTTTAGAGGTATTAACTTTTCAATAAAATGCTAATAAAGTTAGATAAGATAACAGAAACACTTGATTAAGTATCAGCTCTGGTGACAGAATATTATGAATATTATTTTTAACAACTCTTGTGGAAAATTAATAAGCTCCGGCTATCTTTGTTTATCTTATGTTGTGTTCGTCAGGAGAGAAGAATATTTTGTCATTTCTTTTCCAAAATATTTTGTTTACAATCTACGTCGGTAAAGAGATTTCGTAATTTTACCGTTAAAATTTCACGCGAAAAAAACATTCAATGTTTTATAGAAGAAATTTTTTCACAAAAGCGCTCTTTACCGATCTAGATAATGTACAAAGAATATTTTGGAAAAGAAATCATAATAAAATATTGTTTCTTGGCTTCAAAATCACAGCAAAACAAAGTCGCATTTTTCGCCATTTTTGGAAACCAAATATCTACTGTCCTGTCTCTCCCGATCAATATACCATAAAATAAACAAGGATCACCGGAGCTTATCAATTTTCTGCCAGGGACCCTAAAAATCTCCAAAAATAATACTCAAAGTATTCGGTCACAAGAGCTGATTCTTAATGTAAGAAACTCTTTATGAATATCGTGTTAGACCGCCGCTGATATCTAACACAGTCTGAAGTCTCTTGCTCTTGTGTCTTTTAAACAGAATTATACAAATTTTGTATAACACTTAACGCGATATTGTACAATTCATACAATAGCGTTGTCCGTAGACACGTTCACATCTATTAACTTGAGTTATGCAATATAACAAGTGGAATTGATGATTGGGTATTGTGAGCAGACAACTTTGAACGTCGAATTTCAAATCGTTGGTATTTTATTAGAAAGTTAATATCCTTATGACGGTTTTTCGTAGAGTAATAATTCTGGAATCAATCCGTTAAACTTTAAACTACAATCATTTTCCTTAGAGTGTAAAGCTAGCTATAGTAATTTCGTACACATATATTTACATGGAAAGGAGACACACTAAGCTATAAAAATGTTAATTTTTTATGATAAAAATTATAATTTCAACACTTGCTTGGTTCATTCAACAAGTAATAAATATTATAATAGTTACTGTTAATGCAATTATTAGTAATTACTAATAAAATTATTGCTATTATTCAATATCGTTTTTGATTTCACTTATAACTGAATTCATAATGCCACATATTAGTATATCAACAATCTCATTAAGAATGATTGATATCACATTTCAACAATTTCAGTATTTACATTTATTAATTTATAATATTCATTAATTATTAAATTGATGAACATGTTGTCGAAATTAATTTTTTTTAGAATTAGGCCATACTTGAATCGTCTTGTTTGAATTGGTATACAATATTTGAACCGTTTAATTTGATTTTTATAAAATCGTAGATTAACACTGACTTTTTATTAGACAATTAGTTTAACTTATTGCAATAAATAAATTAAAAAAATGTTAATATTGAAACAAATAATATCACACGAATTGCATAAATTTTCAATTCTCTTTACTCCAAATATTTATAGCATGTACTAAAAATTAAGAATATCAATCATTTTTAACGTTTCGTTACATGATCTTTTCAATTCTGACACAAAAATGCATTTTTAAATTTACTTTGATTTACACCTACTTTGACAAATAATAATAATAAAGAAATAACAATAAACAAATACTTTCTTCTGAAACAGATAAATAATACTGCAAATTTATAGCATTTGAAAAAGACACAATCAAAGATGTCTTATCAAGAATTTCGTTAAGAATGAAATATGTCGTTCATTTATATTTGACAAGCTACTGAATGAAAGATCGACATAAATTTATTTTTCGAAAGTAAATTTGGAATTTATAGTCCTTGGGGGAACTGAAACCTTGGGCCATAGCTTAATTAAACTATATATAGATTCGTCCATGGATATGTTTTGGAACAGAATCGGGGAACCCTGAGCTAAAAGAACAAATTCTTCACAGGTTAAACAGCAAGTGTTTGTTTCCAGAATATAATAAACGTCTACTTTTTATCATGTTCAGAATACATTATTTTATAACAGTTGATTTATAATCAACCTCAACATTCTACTTAATATACTCCTACTTGAGAAGAACCGAAGAATTAGAAAATTCATTAGTTGAAAACGATCAATTAATTTATTCATGAAAAGATTGAACGATGATTGATTTACTCTGCACGTGTAAGCGCTTTTAATTATTTTAATTTAATTTGTAATTTGTACTGTCAGGTATGAAAAGAACTTCACTGTTACAAGTCAATTTGAAAAAATATTTGTACACAATTTGTTAGATGTTATTTATGCGAAATTAAGTGTTGCGAAATTGTCTACAATATTTCCCTTTCGTACGGACTTAGATTTTGTAAAACAAGTCGTACGAATTTACGACATAGAATCTTTGCAGGCGTACTGCTGTAATTTTGTGCGAGCGAACTCGTACATCCATTTTCTATTTTATTTCACAATTTTTACTTTTAAATTATAAGTACTTTTACACAGTGCACTTGTGTCATTTATTTTAAATTTCCTGCTGCACAAACACCCTTTTCTACTTTCATAGGTACCCTAAGTTATGTAATAAATTAATTAGAAAAATTAATCCTAAATATTTCCTTGTCAGATTGAAATATTAGTTAGTATCAGTCAGTTAATATCGGTTCGAGTAATTTGGTATAAGTTCATTGATTTTGAAGATGCGACAATGAAATTTTATAACAAATAGCTAAAAATAAATGGAGAACCTCTACGTTTTTGTACGCAGTAGTATTTCAAGTGAAAGACTTGTATGATAAAGTGGCTTGGATTTCAAGGGAACGGCGTGCAGTGTACGTTTGAGAACATGATTTCATTAGTCAAAAAACAGCATAAAAAAAGGTAAAATAATTTATTAAAATTTGTCAGTGAAATTAGAAGAATTACAAATAAATGAATCAATTGTGTGTCAACAGGTACTTTCGATTCGTAGCTTTTCCGCATGCCATGCATTCATATTACGATTTCGTGCAAAAAAATGTATGTATGAGGTCTAATCAGTCATTTTCTAACAAAGAATAATAATGAGTAATAACATCTGGTAATTTCTTGATTAAATTGGACAAAAATTAAGTAACAAACGAGAGAAGAGAAAAAGAAAGAACATTAATCAATATGTAAAAAATTTCGGACTTCAAAAAGTTATTGATAAATTACTAAAATTTTAGCTCGAATCCTTTAATGCGTACATGTTGAACAGTGCACAGCTACTTGTGGTCGCAATTGTTCAAATTAATGAGTAGTAGCCCAAAAGCGGTAAGTGTCATGCAGTGAAAATGATGATTGGCGTAAAGCAGAAAAGGAGAAGTAGAAGATGTTAGGTGATATTCAGTATCTCTGAAAGAAAGAGAAACGTTTGATAATACTAATAATAATCATTCTCGTGACTTTCTTTCTTCTACGTATAAGCGGAATGCGTTATAAATTCAAAAATCTGTCTCTACGTTTGCGAATTCTCGTATAGTCACATGAATACTTTATTCGTACAAAAAACATTATTCTCTAGGACGTTTACAAGAAGTACAGCTGAAGTATTTAAAAGCTTGCATTTCAAACTGTCAAAAAATAAAATATACACGTTAGACATACACTTCCAGAATAATACTGGAAGTCATTAAAATGCAACTCTTGGGAATGTGTATATAACATTTAAAGAGAATTTGACAGTGTATATAGAATTGGTAGAATAATGAATGTGAATATGTGTATTCGATCGCGAATGCAACGTAGAATACTTTTGAAAGATAACAACTATAGGAGGTAGAAGTTCACATTATTTGCTTTCAGTTTTACGAGATAAAATATGTATACTTAAAAATGTACAAATCTCTAAATTTTTAGATTCACGGATTTCTCAAGTTCTCAAATCTCCTAATTCCTAATTTATCGAATTTCCAATTGGTATAAGATTCACATTACCAAATTCTCTGACTTTCAAATCCCCAAATTCTGGGATTTTCAAATTTACAAATTTCTAGATTTAGAAACTTCCAAATTTCGGAATTGAATAAATTATGGGTCCTTGTACCGCCATATTTCTATAACGAAAAGAATAATATACTTTTCTGTTATTTTTAAATTGATGTCACGTATACTACACATAGATACATATAAACCTTAATAATACGTAAAATTTAGATCATAAGAAAGAGTCTATAACAGTTTTTAAAACGTTCTTCAACTAAGTTGAAATTTTTGAATAACATGTGGCTTTGGTGTATAGATTAAGTTTGTGAAGTTTTTAAGTTTTGAATAGAACTTCGATAAGTTTTATTAGGAAAAGCGCAAAGTTCGCAATGAGTAAAAACGACGCATCAATTAACAAACTATGATTACTTTGTCGAATAGACATTAAGTAAGAAACAGAGTGTGTCGCACAAGCATCTAAAAAAATATAAACAGTACGAAAAATGGTTGTAACAATAATTATATGGTACCAAAATCTTTATTTAACCTTACAGTAATTCTGAAATACTCTGTGAAGATCATGTTTGAAATTTTAAGAGTAATATAACTTTTTTGCATGGATTGATTCTTCAGAGTATTCTTTGTAAAATGTGTTATAGTCAATCAAAATCAGTATTTTAATAAATATTTTAAATTAAATAGTGATTTCATTAATCTCACAATTTTTTACTTTATATAAATATTTGCATATTCTTTATTTTACAAAAATACATATTATTGTTTCATACAATAATTTTTTTAAATATTCTCTGTACAATGCATTATAAAGTATCAAAAAGGTCAAATAATTCATGAGTTAATTTTTTCTGAAATTTTTGTATTAAATATCTGATGTTTCATTTTCAAATATTTAATGAATTATTGATTTCTTTATATTATACTTTAATATTGTTTCATGTACAATACTCTGAACAATCAATATGCGTACAAACCATTATATTTAAACATTTAAAGGTAACTTTCAAAGAGACTTTCAAGATCAGCAAAAGGCTAATATATAAGAATAAAAATGTACCATACAATTTTTTATACTTTTCTTATTTTTAAGATGGTTGAGCGTTAACTTTAAACACACTGTATATTTTCGTAGATAATATTATGACTGTTGTTTATTTTGATATTTTGTAACTTATTTCATCTGTTAACAGTTTAGAATACAAGCGTTCGAATACTTTTGCGAATGACTGTACTAGGTCATCTAATAATCATCGTGCTACGTTTCATTTATTATGGGACGACTTAACCCATTCGACCCGACATTTTCTATTGAAATTTTATTCTTTCTTTCTTTAGAAATTAATATTACTAAGCTGAGGATGAGTGCATATCGAACTTCCAATTTTTCTGCTAGAATTTTTTTAATTGAGACGCGTATATACACATACGCGTACAAAGGTCTCTAACTGTGGAATCGTTCAATAATTCGTATAAAAAATAAAATTTCTGCCACTGTGACTGTAGCTGCAAACACTACATAAAGTTTATCCTGTAAATTGCTATGTTGCTTACTGTCATAGTTACTAATCAGAGATAGTAGTATATAATTTAACTAAAAAAATATAAAGCATACGCAACACATACTGTCCCACAAATGGTAAAAAATATTCACTGAAACATATGTGTTCTGTCAGAGGCGAAAGGGTTAATATATATTTATGAATAATGAGGAAAATCTAGGAATATTAGTGGAGTTTTAAGGAGGTATTCCCATTCGGAGTCATCGATTTTTGGCAATTTATGGAATAAAAATTATTGACTTGTTACTGCTTAAAAGTTTTGAAACATTGTTTCAAATATTTCATAAAACCATGAAATATTTCGAATTTGTGCATGTTCCAAAATACAATAGTGAAATCTTTAAATAGTTATCCTTATTAGTATTGAAATTATAGTAATTTCTCCAAAGTGTATTGCTTTTAATGGTTGTCACGATAGACGTCATTATATTTGTCTAAAAAAACTTAAAAATGATTTTAATCTATGTAGAAATGGCTACCTTGTGAAGTAGTATAATGAAAAAGAAATTTTTTGACAAAATGGAAATTATGCAAAGCAGAGATTATAAAAATCATCAAATTTGTGAACACAGATTCCATCAAGTTTGCACTTTTTCAGACGATAATATAAAAAGTTTCTGCGATATTCACATAATCATTGTTCGCGAAAGAAAATGTACACATTATACATATATACAAGATACATACAGTAAGCATATGCAGTGTTCTACAGTGAAGACTTCAAAAAAATGTACGAGAAAAATGTTCTACCACATTTTACTACCAACATGGCGACCTGTATGAATTTTTTATATTTGCATTATTATTCGCGAAATGAAAGTGACCGTCAGTTTTTTAAACGGAAAGCTATAATTTTTTAATATCATATAAAAACGTGTGTCAAAATTCATTCATTTGTATGTCCATACGGTCTTTCAAGGCCACGTAAGGACAGAAATGGGAGAAACAGATGGAACATTGTATAATATTGTACTTACTAGTATGTTGCAACTACAAATTGATGGAACTACAAGTCACACTTTAGAATAATGTAAGAAGAAATTAAGATGAAATTTATAGGTGCACTTTAGAATGTTGTATTGGATGTGAATCCATATCTAATACAACATTAGCACAAAGTACCAGGAGTGCAGTCAGTAGAGTTCAGAAATGCATTCTTGCCAATTGAAGTGACAGTAAACACGATATATAGTTCCATTAATTTGTAAGGACAACATATTAATAAATACAATATTACATAACGTTCAATTTGTTTCTTTCGTTTTTGCTCTTACATTGCCCTGAAGATTACAATCATGCACATAAATGATTTCATTTTGACAGACGCTGTTATGGTACCGAAGAACATAGCATTCTATATAAAAAACTGAAGGTAAGAAAAATAATACAAATATAAAAAGTTGATATAGATCGTATCAATGTACCAATAGGTGTTGCTAATAAAATATAGTATAATTTATTTTTCTGTTGGTTAAAATCCTTACTGTATACAAGAAAAACACTGAACTATATTACTGTAAATCCTGTATACGTAAAATTTGATGAAGATTAGTCATATGAGAAATATGACTTCTATAAATACTAAAATATCACAGCAGTGAACTATCTCCTATATATCGTTCTGGAATAATCATTATAACTATAATATTTCAAAAAACCCAAATATGTAATTTCGAAACCTTTTGTAAGATAATATGTAGAAAGGAAGTGCAATAAAAAAGCACGATGTTTGTGACCTTTCCGAATAGGAGTACCCCCTTGAACTTAAAGAGAAAATTTCTGTGACTATATGATCCTTCAGAAACGTAGAGAAAGTCGTGCAAAGTCGAAAAATCATGATGTCGACCTGATTGCTGGGATCACGCTCTGGATCATCCACGTCGTCGCTGGTAAATTCTCTTCGAATGAATTGGTTGTGAACATCCCTTGTCGACTTGAGACTCTCGGATTCTCGTAGCCTGTTTAATTCGATTTCCAACTCCATGATCTTCTGTTCCTTCCTCAGCTTCACGGTTTCCAGTTGTT
The DNA here is from genome assembly GCA_945859555.1 of Megachile ligniseca. Classification (NCBI taxonomy): domain Eukaryota; kingdom Metazoa; phylum Arthropoda; class Insecta; order Hymenoptera; family Megachilidae; genus Megachile; species Megachile ligniseca. The sequence goes on from OX243777.1 coordinate 2,253,250, forward strand.
GTTGCCTCTCCATGAAACCTTGGATAGTTTTGATGGCCTTCTCGTGTTCACCCTCCAGCTTCTTCAGCTTGTGGTCCGCTGTTTCAATGTGCTTTTGCATGTTGCACAACTTCAATACCAATTGCTTCCTTGCTTCTTCTTGCCGTTTCAATTCTATGTCTTTTTCTTCTATTTCCTATAGTAAACACGTTTTATTTCTTTTTAATGAATTTTATATACAATAAACATATTTTATTTGTTTTTAATTAGTTTTCTTTGTAGAAAACATGTTTTATAAGGGAAGTCAAGGCTTGGATACATTTTGTTTGTCCAACTAATAAAAAACTAACAATTTAAAATAGTAAATTGTATTTATTAATTTTTACTTTAGAGATAATATGGAAATAATAACTTTATTTTTGATGAAATTCAAATACATCAATTGTAAATAATTTTTTATATTAATTAATTAAGTTATAACAAGTTATAAAATAGCTCCGATAACAGTTGATAATATTTACAAAAGGATTGAAAATTATTTGAGTAAAAATTAAAGACAGATACAAAAACAATACTTGGTAATTAATAGAAATATTATAAACTCATTGCACACCAAAATATCGTTTATGACTTTATTTATTGTAAAATAAAAAATGCTACGCAAACTTTTACGATAGCAAGTATAAAAATTTTCTGAAAGAGGGTAGAAATTTCCACGAACCTTAATTAAATCTCTCACATCTTTCATCTCTCCGGTAAGAGATTGCAGTGGCGACTTCAATCTCATTGACCTTTCTCTGTTCGGTTCCCAATCGAGACCAGTATTTGCCTTCTTCGCCATCCCTTGGATACAAGTCATCTTTTGTCCCATTCTCGATTGCATAGGATCCTCGACTGAGTTCATAGCCAAAGGACTACTAGGTGGAGATCGTTTAGTATAACCGTTTTCAAACTGTAATAAAAATTAATCGAACTGTACTTAAAAACTTTCTGTTTGATATAATTCACAGTATTGCATTGTAAAATTAATTGTTCAAACTGGAATAATATATTACCCAATACATTTAAAAGTATTACGTTATTTAATTTTGTTTCCTGAGTGCTAATAATTACGGTGGTAAAAATGAACTAGTTTTGAACCTTTTATAAATTTGAAAGGAAGTTATAAAAAATACAAATAATTAACTTTTATATATATAAAATTATATATAACTTCTATGTATAAAAATTAATTAGCTTCCTTGATCAATATCAAATCGTATGCCACAGTATCCTTTGTTCAGATATTATATTTTTTAATTTTCTACTGCCTGAATCGGTTAAGTTCCAACAATCATTTTCTCTTTAAGTGGCACAAATGTTTCATCCTCATCGCTCGTAATATTTGGAAGTTCAATATCACTTTCATTGCTATTTATAATTTTTTTGAATTTACTTACTGAGTTTATACAAATTTGCTGATATTCGCCACAATATTTCATTAAATTAGCAGGGCGTAATGTAAATACTTCTATCCTTATTTCAACAGCTCTAACGCGTTATAAAATCACCGAAAAAGTTACTATGCACAATTCTCACTTTTACAACTTCCAGGAAAATATATTTTCTGACCGCATAAATTAAGATCATGCATAAAAACTATCGCGTGAATGTTACAATTTAGTGTGTAAAAAGTGCCGTGTAAATTGAGGGACGAGTTTACTAGCCAACGTGTTTCTCACGTATCGTAGAAACTGAATCGATTCAGAACCGCAGTTTCGTGTTAACCCTTTGACTTATAATATTGTGACGCACATTACAGTTCAGATACAACAAACCTAAATCGTATTTGCACCGTAATTGAGTTTGGAATTTAACATTAATTATAATGTGCATAATCAAGGACCCTAAATGCAAAATATACTTAATATTTCAACTTTTCGTATTCGTCTTAACACTGCAGCAATAAGTCTTGACTTACGCAATAATCGAAAATATCGTAGATCATGGGGTTAACACTAATGAATGAACTATTATTAATAAGCTATGACACAATGTTTTGTTTGATAACTAAAAACGTAAAATAAAGAAATGGAAGAATTACCTGAGTGAGCAGAGCACGATGTTTGTTGTTCAGATCCGTGAGGGCATCGTCCCTGGTTTTTATAGACGCCCTTAACTGATCGACTTGCTTCTTTCTTTTCTCCGAAACCGTATTCAGCTCCTCATATGCCCGACACTTCTCATCCAGCTGAGCGTTTTTCTCCTTAATGATTCTTTCTTTTTCGACCAGCTCGTTCCGACACTGTTGAACGACAGTATCCCTTGTCAGCACTTGATCCTCCAGCTCCTTCACTTTCTCCCGTAACTCTTCTATATCTTGCACCCTCTCGGCGGCCAAATTCTCTCTTAAACGCGTCTCAGCTTCTAAACGTTCCCTGAATTCGTCCCTTTCGGTCTCGAGTTCTTGTGCCCAACCGCGTTCCTCTTCCAAACTGTTCGTTACTTGTTTCACCTATGTTAAGCCACGAATAATTATAACGTGATCAATTCTCGTCGCTCTAACTCTTTGCGAACAAAACTCTTCACAATCGGTCCCTAAGGGATCGTTTACATATGCCAGTAAACCGTGTTAATACCACCAGTAGATAGTCGAATTTTTGCGTTTCTTACTTTGCCTGTACCAAGACTGCTGTTGGAAAAGGAAATTGGTTTCTGTCCTTTCTTGCCTTCCTTCCACCAGGCACTCGTCAGTTGACCCGCCTTCTTTTAACACAAGTGTAGAGATTCAGGCAAAGTAAGAAACGCCTGGTACAGGCAAAGTAAGAAACGCAAAAATTCGACTACCTACTGGCACGTGCTACTAGCACGGCTTACTGGCATAGAGTAAACGGTCCTTAAGACTGCCTAATTCTGACCCTAATTCGTCCACCTACCGCGTTGAGTGTAGGTATAAATAATAATAGGAAAATACAAGATGCGTTCAAAAAGTTCGGTCAAAATATACAAATATTTTTCTTTGTTGCAGCCCGTAAGTATTCAGTGGGATTAATATTCGATGACTGGGGTGATGTTTCTAAATAATACAAAATTTTTATGTATTTGGAATTGTAAATAAAAAAGATGGTATGACTAAATATTAAATAATTGTATGTTCTTGTATAATACACATTTCGACTTCTGTTTAAATGATCAATTTTTACTTTTAATTATATGTGTTACTGTCAAAAAATAATACATTGTAACAAAATATACAGTATATTATATTATAAAAATAATTATATTGTACCACAAAAATATGTGTTCCATTCCATTGATGTTATAAAATATGAAATAAAAATTTATGTTTGAGCATAATAATTTGGTCACCCATTGTGAATATCTTTTTCAAGTTTAAACAAAGTTTTTATCTTTATAAAGATGAGGTAACATAACATTACCAAAATCAATCTTCATGTATCCAATTTCTAATCACTTCCAACATTTAAAAAATTCAATTATATTTGATATTATTTCTTCAATAAAAAATGTACGATCAGAATCGATATACGCATTGTTGATGAAAAAGAAATTGTTGATACATAAATTGAATAAATGTAATCTACTAACGAAAACAACACAACTTTTTGACCAAGACAATACATAGATTAACTCAGTTTAGATCACCTTATTTCAAGCCTCAGAATGAGTAGTACCAGCAATTAAAAATATACATAGAACACTTTTCACCACACACAAAACTAATTTTTATCAGAATAGCTGATGAGGAAAGAGTGCCTCAATATTCAAATATAAACGTGTTTCAGATATTTTATGTTTGAAGAATATAGATGCAAGCTCGACCACGAGTAGGAGCGTACTGATTAATTTTTTTCCCTCTTTTCGAACAGTGATAGCCCTCTTATCAAGTAACGCATTCCTTTCGCGGCAGCTGAAGGAAGTGGACACAGATAGCGTAAAAACGATGTGGATACACAGAAAGACAAATATGTAGGACAGAATTTCCTTATCGATAGCTATGCTCACGAACGATATATCGTTCTTTAGGATGAGTTTCATGGAAGTGAGTCAGGAAATGTAGTCATCTTTTCTAGTTAATCCGTGCAGAATTCTCGTGTTGTCATATTTCCGGAAATAATGGTTAAACTGTACAGTTGACATTTTTAACTAATATATAAAGTTTAAACGAAGCGTACTTAATAAACGCAGAGAAAGAGCATAATCCTTTTTTCCTGGAAATGGATGAGTTATAAAAAAAATGCGGTTAAATGAAAGATTATGATGTATAGTTAAAACTCGCGTAGCTCAAAGGTAGAACATCAAAAAGATCTTACTTTGACTTTTGATGTTTAATAAGCTCTGCTGCTTTATTTTATGTTTGCATATTTATTTGTTTCAACCTGTGCAAAAAAATGAACAAAATCGAAAAGTTCTCGAATCCAAAATCGAGAAAGTATATTAAGTCTAATAATCCTAGATGGCTGAATTAGTTTTTAATCGAAGCTGGTCTCTGTGAGTAACCTCTCTCTAGACAGTAAATTCATTTCTACCATTATTCTCACTTTCATAATTTTCTCCTATTTCATTATCGCTGAAAATTCGTTGCAACTGTGTCACTATGAGAACCACTAGAATAAATATTTTCAAATCGACCTTTCGTTCGATCACGATCCATATCAAAGTCACTGTTCGAAAACTCAAAATAAAATTCGTCGTAGGTGCTTTCAATTTCAAGCTACACTTCTTTCGGTAACTTTCTTTTCACCATTTTGGAGTATTACTTGTCAAATATTTTATGGAACGAAAATGCCTAATTACGTTTGAACACAATTTATAATATACAGGGCTAGCAAAAATGATTCCAACGTTTTGAAAAGGCTATATTTTCAAAAGTATTACACACATGAAAGATATATGAAAAGAACCACAAACTCGCCTAGTTTATACACCCTCTACAAATGTTCAATATGTGCCCCTTTGGTAACACACGTCCAGACGATAATCGAGCTCGTTCCATACATTTTGTTGCATAGACCTATCAATTGTCTACAATGCAGTATTGATGTGTTGTTCCCCTAGAACAGGGGTCGGTAACCTGCGGCTCAGTAGAATCATACTTGTGGCTCTTGAGTAGTTTAATAGTACATATTGAAAAATGAACTGCAATATTGCAATTGCCAAACAAATATAATAATTCTGCGCACTCATCAAATGGCGTGGCAGATCGCATGTATGTAAACCTAGCTTTAGCTAACCTTGCTCTCCACACTCACCGACGCCACACCCAAAACCAAAAAGTGTTTCCGTTTTCTTTAATACTTTGACTTAAATGTTCTGTTACTACGCAAAATAGAATGTTTTGATTTCACAATCAATGTTTCACAGCAGATAATGGTTACATTATTTTTTCTAATACATATTACCGATGTATGTACTTATATTTGGCTCTTTAGAAAAATAATTTATCACAGTGGGAAAAAAATGGCTCTTAACTCCAGAAAGGTTGCCGACCCCTGCCCTAGAATCTAGCTTTATTCCCTTGGCTTCCCAGATGCCCTGATTTAACGCCCTGCAACTTCTTCCTGTGGGTGTACGTTAAGGACCTTGTTTACGTACCACCACTAGCGCAATCCTTAGTCAAGCTCAAAGCACACATCAGTGCTGCAGTGCAGACAATTGACAGGACTATGCTACAAAATGTATGGAATGACCTCGATTATCGTCTGGACGTGTATCGTGTCATCAAAGGAGCATTAAACATTTGTAGAGGGTGTAAAAACTTGGTGAGTTTGTGGTCCTTTTCCTATATTTTTCATGTGTGTACGTGTAATACTTTTGAAGATATAGCCTTTTCAAAACGAATGATTCATTTATGTTAGCTCTGTATTGTTTCGAATTCCTATGTAACTCTGAAGCTTGTTCACTTATTGTTAGTATGAGATCAGTACATTATATGTTATATGCTGAGGTTGCTGAGGGCAGACTCACGATTGGAATGTTAAAAAAGCTTTGATGGCTGAGAGCAAATATGCGACCGCAAAGGGTTAAATGTTAAAAAGTTAGATATTTTAAGTAACATTTTACCTCGGCCTCTAGAGATGCAAGAAGTTCCTCCATTTGACGCAATTTCTCCTCGTTCTCCAGTGCCTTCTCTGGCGTAATGCCGAACGCTTCCTTATAGTAGATTGATGCATCTGCAACCTTTTCCTGGTATTCCGCTAATTCTGTCGCAACAGAGAGCAGTACAACGTTTTCATCGCACCGAGAATAAATTAGCCTTAAGGAAAGCAAGAGGTATAAATCAAAGAAGGAATTTGGACGACCAACGACATACATAGTTATAACCGGGAATGCAAGATGAGAAAGCAAAATTTTAAATACATTGTTTTCTCAGAATTTATTTAACAATTTATACTATTTATCAACGTTTATTACGCAGCTTATTCTGTTTATTAAAATTTATTCCAAAAATTAATTGTTTCTCAGAATTTATACTATTTATTAGAATTCATTCCAGAATTTATTCTGTATATCAAAACTTATTCTACAATTTATTCTACTTATCAGAATTTATTCCAAAGTACATTCTGTTTACTAGAATTTATTCCACGTTTTATTTTATTTTAATTAGAATGTATTTCAGAATTCATTCCAGACTTTATTGTATTTATCAGAATTTATTTTAAAATTTATACTACTTTATTTATCAATATTTGTTCCACAATTTATTCTGTTTATCAAAATTCATTTTATTAATAGAATATTCATACTGATATTATAATTTAAGAATTATGAAGGATGGAACATATAACTTCTATCCATAGTGATACAATAGAAGTTGATTTCGATTAGTTGTATGAAAACTTATAACGTATATTAATCTTATATAGAAAATAATAATAATTAAATAACTACTACGACGTTATCCCTCTTTTTAATTACGTTTCAACCTAAAATCATGAAGATCTTCAAGATTTATTATTATCATATTTACTTCGTTTCTATTAAATATATCAAGGTTTCACTGATATTGGCTTCATTTCCACTAAATATAATATAAGATAAAATGTTTGAAAAAAGAAAATTGAAATTTGAAAGTTTTGAAAAATTAAAAATGTGATAATTCAGAAATTGGGAATTTACGAATTCAGGAATTTTTTGGAACTTAGGAATTTGAGAGTTTCAGAATTTAGGAATTCGGGAATTTTGAAACTTATAAATTATTTAATACAGAAATTCGAAAATTGAAAAAATAAAAGTTTGAAAGTGTGAAAATTTAAAAATCTGAAGATTTGAAGTTTGGAAATTTAGGAATATAGGAATTTTGGGATTCGGAAGCTTGAATGTTCGAAAATTCAAAAATTAGAAAGTGTAAAGATGAAAAAATCTGATTATTTAAAATCTGAAAAGTTTGATAATTTGCAAATTTATGAAATTGTGAATTTGAAGATTTGACTACTGAGAAATTGATAATTCAGAAATTTAGAGACTTAATAACATGCGAATTTGGTAACTTGCCAAATTTAGGAATGTTGGAATTTGGGTTAGGTCACATTGCACGGTGCGACAAAATTTCCTACAGACCTGCCCCGATTGTGGAAACCGAAAATAATTTTTCAGTCACCGTTTTGAATCTCTATAACTAACCTTTCTCGAGCTTCCTGATTTTTTCCCGTTCATTCTCGAGCGATTGTTGATACTGAGCTTGATTCCTGGAGGAAGCTTCCTTCTGTTCTTCAATTAATTCGAACGCTTTGGCTGCTTGACTAAGAAGTTCCTGCTTCTCGAGCAACTCCTTCCTCAATGATTCAATTTCGACCTATCAGTAAAATTAAATTCCGTGAACGAAGTCATGGAAGAGTATAATAATTGAAAGCCATACTTTGTGTATTCTATTAAATTTTTCTTCTAAAACTGAATTTTATGATTAGACGAATATTAAGAACTTAAATTTTTGTATTGCTTTTAGCTACAACAAATTTAACTTTACAAAATTAATGAAAAATTTTCAAATAATTACATCGTGAAATAAAATATAATATTAATTTAACTTTAACAACAAAAAATTGAATTTACATTTTAAGTACTGAAAAGAATTTATCAGTTAATGATAAGTTGAAATAACTTAAATTGTGAGATGTACGATTTGTTTAATAAGAGAAATAGTAATGAAAAGGTATAGTTAATTACTTATTTAAAAAATATATATAATATGTATTATTTTTAGCGACTTATTTGTTTGTATTTTATCAAAACATCAATAATAAATTAAAGATAACACGTTACAAAGTCGATAAGATACGATGCACTGATAGTATCTGAAACTTAAAAATGTCCACATAAACTTAATAAAAGAAAAGAGCATTTTAACCCTTAACTACAAATATCTGTTCTCAAACCTTTACTAGTAACGTGTAATTTAACCCTTATTTAAATGTATGACTTTATAAATTTATAATTTACATAATTTATCAATCTTATTTATATAATAAGCTTTTATTTAATTGCATGGGTTTAGTGTCGGACAACGTTAAGTCCGAAAACATCATTTTAGAGGAGAGAGAACGCTGTGTCTAGTTTTGCATTCTTTGACTCTTAATAAATTTCACAAAATCAACGTTATCTCCAAAAACTTTTGAACTATTTATTTTTTCGTGATAACATTTTTGTAGCTGAAACGTATGACTTTTATTGTAGTAAAATGTGTCATTAACACAAAAAGTGAATTTTTGGAGTTAACATTCTTTGGCTCTGAACCCTCAATTTAATACCAAACCTACCGACGTATAATGTACAAATAATTTCAAATTAAAAATAAAATAAAGAAGTAAATAAGTAAGAAATTATAAAACTATCAATGTACACATTAATTCTTTATTTCAATAAAAATCAACACAACTTTCAAGAAATTTATTCTAGTATATTTTATGATTTAAAAAGAAAACTTTCGATTAGGTCAAATGACTCGTTAGGTAATGTTAGTTTTGAGTACCATTTTTCCGAATTTGTAAGTGAAAACAAATTTGTAACGTTCGAAAATTTAATTACATAATGATGAGTTCTATAACGTTCTAAATAAATATTTCAGTATATTGTACGAGTTATTAACAAGTGGTGCAGGTCCAATTTAAAAAAAAAATTTAATTTCTTACATTTTTCAGGTTTTTGTATTTAGGAAAACTAAAAAATGTGACAAATCAAATTGTTGTGAAAAAGTGACTTGTCTTACATTCATTATAATTGTTTCGTGCGTTAAAACGAGCATCATGCGTTAAAATGTTTTAAACATTTCTCAGCTCGTATGGTGTAAAGAATTAATAATGTACATTTATTCATGATGGTATTTTCAATTTGCAAAATTGTCCACCATGTTTTGCTGATAAAATAAGAACTCAGACTCGTAACTGGAAGTAGTAGTCTGTAGTTAAGGGTTAATGCCAACTTAAATTAACCGCTTGTCTTATAATATCGTGTCACGCTTGTGACGCACGGCACAGTTAGTATGTAATAAATCAAATTCGTATTTTTACCGCGACTAAATTTCGGATTCAACTATAATTATGATCTATAAAATCAAGGACCGCTAATTGCAAAAATTTTAACTTTTTTTATTTCTCTTAACTTTATAGCAATAATTAGCTTGAACGACAGAATTGTCTAGGAAATTGTAGGTTAAGGGGCTAAGTAGGGATGGGTTCGAACCGAATTTTTCAATTCTCGAAACTCGAATTTGAAGTTTTATATAATCTCAAAATTCTCGATACTCGAATTTGAAGCTTTATCAAATTTTGAGACTCTAAACATTCGAAACTTTCGAAAACTGAAGCGGTGATTTCGTTTTGCAAGAGGAATATCTCATTTCATCAACTGATGTCAACAAAAATCTCAAGCTCACATCACACGCATTTGTTCTGAAATTTTACGGTCACGATCAATATGCTTATATCTTTAAAAACAAAAACTAATCGTCGAGTATTCAAAGCGTCACCGAATATTCGGGATATACAACAATATATAAAATATTCTTGAAGCACGCTGCGAACGATTCTTTATTCGTTGATTTTATTTATTTGATTTTCTTATGTCAGTTTCAAAAGTTTCGAATCACGGAAAACGTGCAAAGTTTCAAATTGTCGAAACCAGAAACTTTATTGTGTTTCGAAGAGATTCGAGACTTATGACATTTCGACCCATCCCTAAAATTAAGCGTAATCGAATAAAGCACAGCACTGTTTAAACTTTAAAAATTAACTCTGATGATCGAATACTCCGAGTATTATTTTTGAGCATTTTTGTTCACTATGATGCATTGGTCAGGGGAGACAAAAACAGTAAGTATTTGGTTTCCAAATATGTGGACAAATGCAACTTCGTTTTGGCAGGATTTCAAAGCCAAGAAGCAATATTTTGTTATGATTTCTTTTGTAAAATATACTTTGCACAATTATCTGATCGGTAAAGTGCGCTCTTTTGGAAAAATGAGACGTGAAAACATTTCTTCTATAAAAACTTGCACGTTTCTAGTGAAGTCAAATCAAAAAATTGTAAAACCCACTTCCCACTGACTGACCCACGTATACAAATTCACAGGCCAAACGGTGCGAGATACGATATTTTCCATAGAATCGAACTCTCCCTAAAATGAACTGAAAACCCCAGGAAAAGTGTCAAACCTTTAACATTTGCATCCTGAGCCAGTAGGAGGCCAAGAAAAGCCTAATAGTATTCTGAAGCAGATGTGTGAAGCTGAAGGCGACACACGGGGGGTCTTGGAGGACTCTGCCCCCCAGCGAGCAAAGTGAGTTTTAAGAATAAAATTGCAAAATCGAATCCTTTCCCAACCTAGATAATTGTACAAAGAATATTTTTCAAAAGAAATCATGGCAAAATATTGCATCTTGGATTCAAAATCCTAGCAAAACGATGTCGCATTTTTACACATTTTTGAAAACCGAATATCTATTATCTTTGTCTCTCCTGACCAAAACGACATAAGATAAATAAAGATTGCTGGAGGTTATTAATATTTCGTCAGAGCCGTTAAGAATCATACTGAGAAATTCGGTCACCAGAGTGGTCCTTAATAAAAATCTGTGTAACATGCAGAAACCTTCAACTCAATATTCTTCTTAATCGCGTTTTCGTCCGCAGACGTAATACCCATTCGCTCTTCGAGAAAGTATATTCGTAATTTAAGGTTGAAGTTCTCCTTTTTAAGGGCTTCCAGTTGGTCTTCGTATTCTTTCATTGTTCTACCAATTCCTGCACCGTCTCTGGTTCCGATCACCCCCGTTGGGGAGGTTTTACCAGGCGATCTTACATTCGTGCCTGAAACAGAAAAATAAATACTTTCAATTTTTCTGATGTGTCAGGTAAATGTACGTATTTGTTGACCAACTGTTATATCCCTATGAACAACCAATGATTTATTTCATTATATCAAAAATTACAAATAAAACAATTTATCAATAAAAATCAAAGTTGTACAAAAATTAAAATTAAAAGTAATTCATTTGTTGTAACAGAAATTATTCTTTTATTAAAGTGTTCAACACTGAACTTGCCGGTGCTAGTGCAGATTTCATTTGAAATAAAAAATAAAGTAAGGAAATAAATAAACAAACGATAAAATATAAATTATTATTATCAATTATATATTGTATTTACACAATATACAAAATTGGTAATCTAATCTAACACATAATTGTCGAGAATTGTAGAATTCTAAAAAAGATTGTAAATATAAATATGTTTAACTATATTTTTAAGGTTACGAGACATTTTTTACTAAAGACGTAATTTTAATTAAAAAAAGAGAACAAATCAATTTAATGTTTAGTATTAAATTACAATAGATATCTTATCAACCTCATATCTTTAAATGAGCTGCTCAAAACCTCTGTACTATCGAATAATTTTTTATTACAATTTAATTGAAAACTTTGGTTGTTTTTTAAAATACTTGTGTACAAGTTTGGTAGCCTTGTAAAAAATTTATTTAAAAGTATGGTAACTTTTTAAAAAGCTTAAAAATTTGATAGCCATTCAGAAGATTTACTTAGAAATATCAAATATGTTTTTTTTTATTTTGAAATGTAAAAGTAATTTTAATTAAAAAAAGAAACGATTCAATATTTTAAGTTAGGTGAAGTATACTACCAGATTCAAGTTTTTAAGTAGTTGTACGCTACATTCAGTTTTAACTCAATTTTATTTTATGAAAGTATTTAGAATACTTTATGGATAAAAATGTTTCTTGCATTGTGCTGTATTTTTAAATCAGACTCATTGAACCTTGTCCTGATACTATGGTGACAACAATAACGATAAAAAATATGTATCAATAAATAATGAACGATTGATAATTAGTTTTACTTTCCATAATTAGCATCACGAATGCTATCACGAATAACGAAAAATTATTCGTTTGAATACATAAATTAAAAACTGTGATCAATAAAACTCTAATACACAATTTACAGAAAAAATGTGAAAATCACTTTAATTACCAACCTAATATAAGTAAAATATATAACAGAAGAACATATTAATGCAATAATATCATAACCTAATACCATAGTAATAGAAATAGTACGAATAAAAGAACAAAATTTATGAAAAATATAAGAACATGAATTAATTATGAATTACTTATTGCCAATGAATATTATTAATTAATTATTAGGATCTTACTTTCCATAATTAGCAGGAGAGACGATGTTAACCTAATACCATCAGGTATTTCATCGATGCGAGAGTTTTCTTCAAGTTTTAAGTCATTTCTAACAAAAGAATTTTAACGAGTTTGCAACTTCTTCACACACAAAATTGCACACCGTTTACGTGTCGTTCTCGTTTAGCGATCTTTCAACGAATTACAGGTTCTTCGATCACGGCAGCGGTATACACGATTGCATTGATCCGGTGCCGGTAACTTTACCTTTAACATTTACGTGCTGAACATGAGAACCCAAATTTTGTACGATCACGTTCACGGCTGTGACAATTCGAAAGCTTCCTAACCCGTAACCCCCTTTTCCAGTTCTTGACCAAACCTACTCGAGCTGTCGAAAAATTATAAACAAAAGACGATCTACCGATGACGTAAAGAACAGTGCTGTAACTAAAAAAAAATAAGGTGGGGCTCGCATCTCTTAATCAATATTTTAATTATTAACTTGAACATAAATTAACTTTTTAATAACCAATATACTTCACACATACCGGATGTATTTTATATAATATACAGAATGTAATTTATAGCGGCTTTTAGCATGCAAACTGCATTGTCTTGATATTTGCGGAACGTGCGGCTCCTGAGACGACTCGATCTGCATTTGTTTGTCTATATCACAGGCCACAATTTTGGGTCTTTGAACAAGCGAAGTAACGAGAGCTCAAAATATCAATACATTAAAATTTTGATATATAATTAAAGAATTTAAGTACATAGTCGCTTTATAAAAAGTCATGAAATAAAACATATTATTAATTACTAATTTAAAACTGACTATAAAATACTAAAGTATTGTCAAATTGCGATTAACTAATAATGACTGTTATGCATATATTACCTCGATAACAGGTATTTGTATTATCATAAACATTGCAGTCACAACAGAAAAAGAGCCGAGGCTAATTATACTGGTTATTTACTGAAGAAAATTGGAATGATAGAAATGGAGATTTATTGTAAAATATTCAAATAAATATTAGTTCTCGACAAATTCTAATTCAATGTCTACCTACAAATATATGATGATAAAATATAAGAAAATACATATCCAATCATCGTATCCCACTGAAGCATAGCATTTTTCACGACATTCACCTCTCTGCAAAGGTAATAAAATTGAAGAAATAAAAGCTGGCTGTTAGCCAAAATAAAACCTTATCGGCACTCCATCTCTGTTTATCAAACCCAGCGATGCTCCTTTCTTTTGCGTACTAAAACAACTCTTCATCTTCATCTTCTTTATCTCTCATTTCATGCGGACGACTCAACTTCCAAGTGGCTTTTGAATTTCTGCCAATCGAGTGCGGAGTTCGTACGAACTTCGTTTCCATGCAAAATCGATCGTAATGCAAACACGACTTTGTGAACATCGAAACTAAAGATAAGCCAGTCTCTTTTAAGGATACGATCCTCGTGACTAACGAGCGTTTAGCGCAAAGTCACCAGGAGACAGGCAGCGTTCTTTATTCTCCAGGTGCGCTTGTTGCAATAATTGAACGTTGAATCGATCCTATTCTCGAATTCATTCGAGCTACGTGAGTGATGCCAATTTCGTGATGCTAAACGGGCGCCGCCGTCTTGCTCCCTTTAAATCTTTTCTGGCGCGTCACCAAGCGCCGTTAAACCTTTCAGTCGATCCTTAACACCGTCGTTTTCGATGTTCGTTTGATGCACATTTTTACAGGCCTTCCTCTTTTTCCCTTTGTCACTTCTCTTCGTTAGCGGTGCTGTTCACCGTGTCGTTCTCTTTCTTCTGGCATGCGATTCGTAGACAAAAGATGACACGTTTTTGCCCCTCGGTTCTTCTCGCGCGGGAGATTCCGTGTGACGTTTTAACAGTTTATTTGAGGGTCCCTTTGTATTTTGGGATGTAGTAAACACACGGAATTGTTTCTGTCGAATTGTTGGAGTCAGGATCAACACGAGTTGCAAACAATAAAACGTTTATTGCGCAACAATGTACAGGGTTAAACCTTATTCTAACTCGAATTAGAGAAAATACGTTCGCTCGGTGATATCTGGATGAAATTTGACTGAAAAACAGTGCTGACGAAAAACGTTGATTTTGGAAAAGGTTTTTATATAAGGGTGTGAGCTGCAAAGTTATTGGTTAATCTTTACGAATTGTGGTGGTTGAAAAAGGAATGGAAGGTTAGGATCTAGAGGGAAGTCATTTGGAGGATCCTTGAAAAATCCTCATCCACAGGGAGCGTCCACATTATACCAATAACTGGCGTCAGTAGCCTTGTCAGTAGGTAATCGAATTTTTGCGTTTCTTGCTTTGCCTGTACCAGGTCTATCGTTGGAAAATTAAGCCAAGAAAGGAAAGAAACTATTACCCTTTAAGGATTTTTGAGAATTTCAGAATGTGGAGGTGTGGAAATTTAGAGATTTGGGGATTTAGGAATTTGGTAATTGAGCAATTTGGAAATTTAGGAATTTGGCAATCCAGCGATTTTGGAGTCTAGGGATTTCTGCCTTTGGAGATTTGGAAATGTCAGAATTTAGGAATTTGGGAACCTAGGCATATAGGCATATAGGAATGTAGGATTTGAGGATTTCGGAATTTGAAAACCTGAGAATTTGAGAATTTAGCGATTTGGGGATATAGGAATTTCGGAATTTAGCGATTTGCACGTCTCAAGGTTTGAGTGTGTAGGGATTTGGGAATGTAGGAATTTTAGAATTTATCAAGAGTTAAGAATGTAGGAATGTACGAATTTAGTGATTTGGGGTCTATAGATTTAGGGATGTAGGAATTTCGGAATTTAGCGATTTGTACGTCTCAAGGTTTGAGTATGTAGGGATTTGGGAATGTAGAAATTTCAGAATTTAGCGATTTGAAGGTATCAAGATTTAGGAATGTAGAAATGTACGAATTTAGCGATTTGGGGATGTAGGAATTTCGGAATTTAGCGATTTAGAGATCTCAAAATTTGAGGACGTAGGGATTTGGGGATTTTGAAAGGAAAATAATTTCTTTCCTTTCCTACCTTCTTTTTCCAACGCTAGATTTGGTACAGGCAGAGCAAGAAACACAAAAATTCAACGACGTACTAGCGCCAGTTGCTAGCACAATGTGGACGCTCCTTAACAGAAATTCTAAGAGAGGTATGTTCAAGTGACATAAAACAAAAAGGAAAATTCAGACCAGTGGACAATAAAATTCAGGAAAAAACGGATGGCATGGTAGAGTTTGTCAGCATGTTCGTTGAAATATCCAACAGAATGTTCAATGTACTGACACTGTCATAATGCTGTCAGGAGTTGTTGCAAACTCCCAGAATACCTTCAGATTGAACCCTTCAACTATTAATTCTGGAACGTGGAGTACAGCTAAATATACTCTTTTGGTTAAAATTATAGCACATGTGTGTCACTTTTAATTTCTCTAGAAAAAGTTTGAATTGTTCAAATTGTAGAAAATGGTGTGGAGTTATAACGATGAAGGAGGAAGGAATCTGGTATTAAATTAGACTGTCCTGACCTTCAGAGCAGAGAGAATAAATAGAAAAGTACTGAAGACGAAATGATAGGACACTTAAAACATGGGCAAAACAAAATGTAAATAATAATCAATTTGCAAATACAATAAACAGTATTACCTTTATTTTTCATTATTTCAATCATCATTCAATAATAATTGAAACCATTGGGCTTTATTTTGCGATAAATTGTCCTCTTGTACTAGGATGAATTTTTTTTATTTGGCAAATATTGCCAATCTGTGTCATATGTTTATAAAATCATTGCTTAAATACTACTGCTCAGTTTTATATAATATTATTTATAATGCAATACTTATGTCTGGAGGGCGTACAAACAAAATGAACATGTATTCCGTTATAAACTATATTTTAATAATTTCTGTTTAACAACAACATATATTTTTTTTTTTTCATTACATTTGCTATTTCGCAAATCGTGAACAGTGTATCTTGCTTTCTTAGTTTTTCTTCATTGAGTATGGTGTCCATTTAAAGCAAAATGAACAGCATTGTTTTTTCTGCATTCTCACGAGATACCGTAAAAGGAAAAGCAATAATGTTACACATAACAGTAGGAAAGAGATTCCATTGATCAGAGGAGATATGAACACAAAAGTATTAATATGTGTGTAAAGTCAAACGATTATTAAGCATGCAGTTAAGATAACTGCAAAAAAAGGTTTATCCAAAATGGTGAAGTTTCTATTTTCAGATGAAATAATAGTAATCTACATTTGTGAAAGAAAAAAGTATTAAATTTATTCAAATTTAAAAATATTCATATTACCCAATAATTAAACCATGTTTGAGTAATGCTAATTAGTAATTAAACGCTGTTTTAGTAATTAAACCAGTCGTAAATATTAAATATTTAAATATTGTAATTAAATAAAATATTATAATTATAGTTAAATCAAATGTATTCAGGTATTAGAATTATTTCCATCACTTAATTTTATTTCTAATAACATTTGATTAATTACAACGGCTTTTTTCTCTTGAGATAATTTTGGCAGATGAAACTTTTCACTAACAACTTGTAACGATGTGTCTATTTTAAAGACTTTTATTGCTACGTAAACATCTCTTTGTGCGTAAACTTTTTTCCTTTTCTTATCGTTCCACATTTTGAAGAATATGTGTGACTTTCGAATCGAAGAAAAATCATCAAACATATTTTATAAAATTTTAGGTTATATTCATATTATGACGAGTTTGAGCGGAATACTATTTTTATTTGGTTACTATTAACATAAATGTATAGAATAAAAAACAGATATACTTTAATGCAATAAATATTAACGATATCATAAATTGATTAAATCTGATTGGTTTAATAATTCAATCTCGCATTAAATGGCGTCTGTGCCGATGCTGTTTAATGGCTGGTCAATGTCATGTTATCATCTCCTAGTGGAAAAATACAATACCTAATTTCAATATTTCGACAAAATTAATGAAAAACATGTTTAATGTGAATTCTTTATTACTTAATAAATCTGAAATAATTTTACTATTTAAAAAACCATATAACATTATTTATAACTTTTACAAAAGTATCCCCTCGTTTGCTTGAGTGACTACAAAACGTGTTTAAAGATGTTCAATCTTGCAGTATTGTACAATAATATTTTTGTGTGATATAAGTATTGAATTATAGAAACTTGTAATTACATCTATGTTAATCTAATACATTTTGATTAGTTCAAACGTTGAAAAGAAGAAAAAATATTATTCTTAACAAAATTCTCACTTAATTGTTGATTACCGGGACTTGTTTGAGCATTCGGACCCTTTATTTTTCTATTTCCTGATTGTAAAGGTAATTTGTATTTTAGCAATATAGTAACTTGTAACTGATACTCCGGTGGATGAAGTAAATACGTTAGAAACATTTATTTTATTAGTATTTATAAATAATATGCTTCGTCTACGTATATTCTATATACTTCTGAAATTACCGGTCATCGCATAAGATTTCTACAGCCCGGAATCTTTACATTCTAAAATTCCTATACTTCAACATCCCTGTATCCCAAATTTTTATATCTCAATATTCTTATATACAAATTTCCTGCATACCAAAATCTCTATATCCCAAAATCCTTATATTCCAAGATTCGTACATCACAAAATTCCTACATTCTAGAATTTCTGCATCCCATATTTCTACATCCCAAAATCTTTATATTGCAAAATCTCCATATCCTAAAATTCTTATGTTCCAGAATTCCTATGTCCCAAAATTCTGATGTCCTAAAGTTCTTATATTCCAAGTCCCCTTCATCCCAAGACCACTAGACCCCAAGACCCCTACATCCCAGGACCTCTTCACCCCAGGACTCCTATATCCCAAAACCCCTAGACCCCAAGTCCCCTACATTATCGGAACCTCTACTTCCCAATATCCTTATATTCTAATATCCCCACATCCCAGGACCTCTATATCCCAAGACCCCTATATCTCAAAACCCCTATATCCCAAGATCCCTATATCCCAAGACTCCTACATCCCAGGATCTCTACTTCCCAATATTCCTATATCCTAATATCCGTATATCTTAATATCCCTACATCCCAAGATCCCCATACCCCAAAATCCTTACGTTCTAAAATCCCTCTATATCCTAAAACTCCTATATTGCAAGATCACTATATTCTAAAATCTCTTAATTCAAAAATGTCTGCACTCCAAAACCTCTACATCCCAAGATCCCCATACCCCAAAATCGATATGTCCCAAAATCCTGAAGTTTCACTTCGAAACCAATAATCGTTCAGAAAGATCCACTCGTTCATGAGTGTATTCAAATGCATCTGCCACTTGTGCTTTAATATGGTCTATTAAGCCGGGCAGTTTATAACACGACCTTTCTTTATGCGACACAATTCAGCATGAACAACCAGGAACATTGAGTGTATTCAGTGAAGCAAATGTTTAGGACGTTGGATCAACGTTAATTCATCTCTTAACAAGGCGTAACAACGCAAGGTCAAGTATAATGTTTGTTAATGGTACAAAAATTGCGCCGAT
Source organism: Megachile ligniseca (assembly GCA_945859555.1). Taxonomy (NCBI): domain Eukaryota; kingdom Metazoa; phylum Arthropoda; class Insecta; order Hymenoptera; family Megachilidae; genus Megachile; species Megachile ligniseca. The sequence goes on from OX243777.1 coordinate 2,272,466, forward strand.
AATCATTAATATTTTTACGTAACTCTGTATTACTTTCTGAACAAAAATTATTTGAAATAGGGCAAAAATTTATGAAAATTTTAATAATCCTTCATGAGAATTTCAATAAATTTCCTTAACTGTATTTTATTTATGTGGACGCTTTGTACTAAGGACATATAAGTCTTAAAAGTATATGTCTTGCAAAGTATATTTACACATACTTATAAATATTTACATACACTTGTACTGATATTTTGCATACAGTCTTCAGTAAGTAAAATTTGATCAGCATGTTCTGTAAATAAAAGTGATAAAAAATTGTTATATAAACATAGGCTTTTAAATATTTTATTGGACGTTTATGACGAATATTCAAAGTGATAATGGACAATTTTCTTTTTTTTAACTTTCGTCTACTACATAAGAATAATTGTCAACTTTCATATTTTTTTAATAATTTTTAACGACCCATTTAAGAGCTTACGTTCATATAAACATTTTTTCTTATTTTTATTTATAAAGTATGCTAGTAAATTTATTCAGGTAAAACTGGAACACCCAGTATGAAAAATTGAACAAAGCAGTCCGTTATCAACTTCCATTTTTATTATAACTTTTTAATGAAGTATATTGATATAACATTCCTTTCCATTGCTTCGAATAGAATATGTTAATAAAATTCGGTGGTAAAAAAGTGATATTACATAAGAAATATAAACCTTCAGATGTGTAAAGAGAAATACAAGTTGTGAGATTGAGCTGCCAAATATTTTATAATATCTTTAAATCTTTCAGTTGTTAAATGCCGAAAATTTATATTTGTATTTCAGTTCGCATAGAAACAGAATTTAATGGCCAGCTATCTTGCAAGCAACACTTATTACCACTGTTTAATTTAACAAGTCGTAAAATATTCAGTTCTAAAACTCAAGAATACGTTTAATTATGAGTCACATACTACAATTCTTTGCTCGCATAAATGAAAAAGTCAACAAATGCAGGTGCCATGATATTATACAAAAAATCTTAGAATCTGTAAAATTATGCGATTTTTTTCTTTGAACAAAATTTCATAGTCCACATGGATTAAATTTCACCTAGTTTTCAATATCTGTATAAATTTTAAAATCAATTTACAAAGTACATTTTATATATTTAGTATACAGAATAAAGAAATGATTTTGCAAGATGAATAAATTTGAATTTAATTACTTGATCTACTTCGATTCATTTTATTTTCAAGGGAAATGTTCTTTAAGAATTGTCCAACTTCAAACATCACCGTTGGAACATAAGAAAGCGGCATGAGATAATTTTAACGATAACAACCACTTTATCGACTGAGTAACAAGGTGTTATACAATAATTCCGTATCAATTTATTTCTTTATAACTTTCTTTCATTGAAAGATTAACGCAACTATTCACATAACGATTACACGTATTGTCCTTTAATGAATCACTTTTTACACGTGATAAAGAATCCACTGTGACCAAGTAATCTGTTTAATAATCTTGTATGCAGTTTCATGATCAAACTCATTGATCAAACGATTTAACTTCTTAAACGATTAATGCACTTTTGCATTATATATTATTATTATAGCAAAAAAAAACATTTCATTAACACGGTATATTAAAGCCATTCAACTTTGCATAATTAATTAGAATTTATTGTACAGTATTTCAAAATTAAAAAATCACAAAAGACACTAAGAATTTTCCATGTTAATACATATCGAGCGTTTAATGACATTTGTATAAACAATCTATTTGTACAACTGGTTAAATAAATAAATAGATAACTGAAATAAATTAATCGGGTACTAGAAAGAATTAATTCATCACAAACACTTGAACTTTAGCGTATAAGTTTCATAATTTATTATCACACCACAGCGGTACTAGCTACGAGTTTGAACTAAAATTATATTTTCATGTAACGACGAAACTTTAATCATAAATATTTCAGTGAAAACTATAAAGTATCTATCCCATGGTGGTACATTGTTCGAAACAGAGTTACGAAATCTCGTTCGCAAAGTTTCAATTAAATCGGAGACCCGCAGTCTTGCAATCTCCTTGTAAATATCCAATTACGCGATATCGCGTGTCGTCCACACTGAATATCTTATCACACGATACCATGTGCTCCGCGGTTCACGCTAAATAACCTATCACTCGATGACGTGTAATGTACAATGACCACGGAATATCCGATCACGCAGTATCGCGTGCTGCATCCTTAAGATTAGAGCGTTGCAGCACAGAATTATCGTACCTGTCATTAAACGTATTTTATACTGTTTTATACCATAAAAATCTGATAAAAAACTGGTTAATGTTCACTGTAAATAATATATAGAATTGTTTTAATTTAATCCTTAACGATCACACTTCTTCAGAATAACATACCTGGCATATTGGGACATTTAAGACTCCAGCCATTGAAAATTTCTTACAAAGAAGCTACTCATTATTTTAATATGTAAAATTATAAATAATTTTTGAAAGCTATTTTAACATATTTCACAGCTGGTTTCAGTAAATTTAAAGGCTGATTATGAAAAAAATTCAGAAACATGAAAAAATTGAAAAAATTACGGTTTTCACAGAAAAATTAAAAACCTTTTTCGACTTTAATATAAAGAGCTGAAATTTTAGTTGAACACTCTTGAGATACAACAGTTTGAGAAAAAAATACCGATGTTTCAGAAAAGATTTATTCAGATTTTCAAGATATAAAGTGGCTAAAATTGAAGCTAAATCGGCTGGGGTTGTTTCATATCCTACAATGACCGGATTAAATTACAAATTGAAAGGTACTAAAAATTACATGAAAACTTTTCACATTTAAACCGTGAATGCGTCACAAAACTTGGAAAAGTATGGAAAGGGATGAAAAAAGGTGAATTAGCATTTTTTGTTCAAACGTAGCATTCATTAAAAACAGCTGAACACTCTTCAGATATAACAGTTTGCGGAAAAAATAGTAAAAATACCGAAATTTCAAAAGAGATACTTATTCATATTTTCAGGATATAAAATGACTAAAATCGAAGCTAAATTGGCTGGGGTCGTTTCATACCCCTAGTTTGACTGTTAAGGGTTAAATCAGTTGCAGCACTCTGACAAAAGACAGTGAAACTGATTATGTAACGGTTTAATATAAACGGGATAAAATTAATCAGATAACGTTGCATGAACGACTATCTGGACGATACATTGAGAATAATCATGGAGCATGCTGAAAATTATTATTATTGTTACTAGTGTATAATGTTATTACATTTAAAAAATATGTTTCGTACCGAACATGATCTGAATTTGTATTGGTCTGTCCTGGATGTTTTCGAGGAAGGTCGAAGCATCTGAGCGCGACCTACCACATCCCATGCCACGTGGAAACCTACCACCATATCATATCACATTTTCAACTACTATTTCAACACGAAAACATGTTCGAGGAGTAAGTATAAAACGATTCACGGCTGCCCAGATATTTCGTGGATGTTTTTACCGTGGGCAAACACCAACTGAGAAGAGAACGGCTGAGCAGCGCCAAAGTTTACATCGCAATAACGTGCAGTTAAAATTATATTCCGTGCGTATATCGTATCACGTACTAGGCATAGCCAGACTTTTCAAGGATTCTTCGAGCCACAGCATCGTAAATTAACGAACTGTACTTCGACAAGATTTTTTTTTTCTTCACTTTGTGAAGAAATTTTTTAAACATTCTAAAGTAAATTTTCTGGTGCTCTAACGAGTACCGGATGATTAATAATCGAGCGAAAATTTTGGTAATAACACTTCTTTTTATTTTGAACGTTTAAACTAATCAAAATATAACTGTACAATGTATTGACTTCATGTCAGTTTTATAATTCTAGTTTTTATAATTATCAGTTACTATGTACTTATATCACATAAAACGATTCTTCAAGATTCAACATTTGTAACGTTAGAACTACCAACCAGTCATTTTGACTGGGTTTAGATTCACACTTTATGTTACAAACGTTTGTCGTTCTTTTGTCGAAATGTCTGTCATATTTTGTTGAGGTGAAGAATAGTTGCATATGTTAGTTGATGCTTCAATATTTGCTCACTTATTCTTTCCATTTTTAATTTAAAACCAAGTATGCATTTAACAACGGTAGTACAATGTTAAACTTGTTTCATAACCGCTCAAGCAAGCAAAGGGAGTACTTTTCATAAAGTTGTAGTTCATTAATGTTATACAATTTTTGAAATAGTAAAGTTGGTTGGAATGAAGGGATGTTATATAGTTTTTTAAACAGTAAAGTTATTTCAGATTTATTAAGTAATAAAGAATTCACATTAAACATATTTTTCATTAATTTTGTCGAAATACTGAAATTAGGTATTGTATTTTTCCACTAGGAGATGATAACATGACATTGACCAGCCATTAAACGCCATCCGCACAGACGCCATTTAACGTAAGACCGAATTATTAAACGAATCACACTTAATCAATTAATATTTATTGTATTAAGAATATGTATGTCTTGTATTCTATACATTTATATTAATAATAACTATACAAAAGTATAATTCTACTTATTCTTAAACTAGTCATGATATCAACATAACCTAAAATTTTATACCATTCTTTTGATCATTTTTCTTCCATTTTGAAGTCACGTAAATTCTTCAGAATGTCAAACAGAAAAAGAAAAATATTACGCACAAAACGATGTTTGTGCAGCAATAAAAGTGCTAAAAACAGGCATTTCGATTCAAGTTGCCAGTTTCATGCGCCAAAATTAATTCAGGAGTTAAAAAACCATTGGAATATTAAATTATTTCGTTCCACAGAATATTACCATCTTTATTTTCTTCTATCAAACGATGATAATAATTAAATTAATACATATTTTATATTTGATATTTAAATATTTTCAGATTTTGATTGATTTAGGACTTTCCCTTTCACAACAGATTTGTATTATTTTATCTGAAAGTAGAAATTTTATTGTTTCGAATACACGTTTTTAATTATAATTTTGCATTGTTTAAATATAGAAGAAATTGCAATTATCGTAACTGCTTCCTTAATCGTTTGATCATTGCGATATTTACCTTATTAGATTCAGATTTAAATTAAGATATTTGGGGATTAAAAACACTTGAAAAATTTAGGTACTCTCGTATATTCAACTTATACCGCAAAATAGAATGTTTAGATTTTGAGACTGAAATTTTAGAAATTGTGGAATGTAGAATTTTTTAAGTTTGAATTCTCAGAATTTTCTCAGAAATTTCATAAATAGAGGAGTAATTACAAATATTAATTTTTAGTTGTTCTGATTAGTAATAATCTTCATAAATAATTCAATTTTTGTTCGCTATTAGCAATCATTATGACAGTGACAAAAATTTAACTCGACCACCAGTAATAAATACAAATAATCGTCATTTTTTTAATTGTCAACAGCTATTATCGATAACTAGAATTTTATTTTAGATACCGATAACCATAACAATGTTTTCCATTCTACTGCAGTTGTTAACTGAACAATTTATTCTAATACTTGCACATCAAATGATATATGATTTTTTCAAACTTTGAATGTATTTTTATCATAATTAATTGTTCATGAAAGGCTAAAATTACAAATATGTGTATTTCGCACACGAAACTATCAACACCTATTATTGCCGTACACGAAGATCCAATCGAACACAAATCAAATGTTCCGTTTAAATTAATTAACTATAGTGAAGATGTCAAAGTACTGATCTAATTTTAAACGTCCCAGACAAACTTGCGAAAGCAGGATATAAACGTCACTCGGTACACACGTGGTTTAACAGATAAATTTTCCGATAGCAGTAATAGCCGGAAGTGACCAAAAAAATGATACAAAAAAAATTCAGTTAAAATGTAATCTTCTTCAGTAATTCAAATTCCAATAGCCACTTGCATTATTGCACCTTTGTATTATTTCTAATTTTGTATGTATGTATTCAGTATCTAATTATTTGAACATTTTTGATTATTTATTTAATTCATCCGTTGTTTCTGAAAGAATTTATTGAATTAACATGTAGATCTTCATGCCATCTATATTTTAGTTTCTGTAAGAATTTATGATTAGGGTAATTCATAAATATGGATTTATGAAAAACGTTCTCAACCAATGACAAATATTCGCAGTGAATGTACTTTAAAGTACATGTAGCAAATAGAACTTATGTTTATAGTAAACATGGATTAAGTTTGTCAAAAATAAAATTGTTTTATTTACGATTACTATCTTATTTAAGATTTTTGACGAATTTAATATTACATTAAAATATTGAATTACGAAAATGGAAAACTGTGTACGCGAAAATGGATTATTCAGACTACACTGTTTTATATGCAATAGTAGATAAAACTATTATAGTATTCGAAGAATGGCTGATCGAGATTTCACTATAATTAAATTACAATAGTTAATTTGGCAATGTTTCAACTTTTTGAAATCATCTTCGAATTTTTATTATAGAAGTATGTATATAATATCATTTGACGTATTATTGTAAAAAAGATATTAATAAAAGATATTAAAGATATTAATGATAAGAAGATTAACAAATAACTAAAAACGTTTAAATAATTAGATAATGAAGAAGTGTATAGAAAATCATAATATTAATTTACATAAACCGCTCAATGTTAAATTAATGAGCTCATTGTAATTAGATATATTCTATTGCGTATTCCATAATTCATTTTTTATTTGGAACGAAATTAAATTCCTATCATATAGATAAGTCCAAATGTTTGTTCACGTAATTAGTAAAATAACAAAATAACAGAAAAAATAATGTTTATTAAAATAAAATTAAAAAATAGTAAGCAGGTACTGTAGCAATACAAATGTATGGTAATATCAGTGTAATAATAGTGAAATAGAATATTGAAATATTCGAATAGTAAAATAATAATGTAATAAAATCATAGAACAGTAAAATAGCAAAGTGTGCATAAACTTAATTGTATACTATTATAACACTATAATCTGACAATACTGGTTTTACGTTGGCAATTGTTCGAATCAGGTGTCACTTTATTTGTACCACTCAAACCACACCTGTCAGATATTTTGCACTGTTTTATCGATAATTTGTCAAAAAGATGCGGAAAGCAATGTTAAATGTTTAACACACTTTCATTTTGACTTCTTATTCAAAACAAAGCAAATTATAGCTTATTCTACAGCTAAAAATAAATACAACAGCGCTCTGGTATTCATTATATAAAAAATAATCTGTCAACCAAATAAAAATACTTGAGTCACGGCTGTGTTGTGTGGATTTTTACTCATGCTTGTAGCGCTCATTCAACCTTCCTCTTTCAAATGAGCAACATTGCACTCCATAAATTTAAGGTCGAAAAGTGTGTCTATTATAAAAATTTCACCTAATTTTGTCACTCTACTTCATCACAAAACAGCGGGGTTTTGCCCCTTTAAAAATGTCGAATCTTGGAGTATTATACAATAATATTCTTGTGTAACATAACTATCGAATTATAGAAACTTGTAATTACATCTATGTAAAGCTAATACATTTTTATTAGTTTAAACGTTCAAAATATGCATAGGTGGTATTATCGTCAAAATTCCGATGAAATTGTTAATTACCATGACTCGTTAAAGCACTAGAATATTTACCTTATCCGAACAATATTGTAGATTCACAATGCAAGTAAATCCTTTGTAAGCCGGAAGTAAATCCTCCTCCACATTTAAGCGTTAAATTGATCGCCGGAAGCTATCTTCTAACATGCATTTCCCTCTTATGGTTACAGTTACGAGCTTAAATTCCTGTTTCCACTCGAATTCCACCCCTGATGCAGTTCCTCTGCAGCGTTGAACACCACGTGTTCCAACCCTTGTGAGTATAAATTACTTTTTGTCTATTCACACGTGTTCAAGGCGGAAGAAAACATCCGTTTCTCTATAAACGGTTTTTAATCCTCTAGCTAGGATAATACTTTGCTTTATAATATCAAATTGCACTTACATGTAATTTTATATAATACAGCCCCTAGCCATCGAATTAGGACCACTACAAATTTTTAGTATTTTTTACGTTTTCCGTCAAATTAGAAGGTCTGTTCAAATTGTAATGATATAATTTATTAGCTACTAACATGATATACTATTACTGTACATAACAGTATTAACACATGTTAATATAATGTATTGCTACCCTCTGCTTTTACACTTTGTTTTTATATTTTTTTTATATCTTCATTATTTTCCCAAATATCTGCAATTCTTGATTTCAATACAGATAATGTGGTGCTTGGAGAGTTGTAAACTAGTCTTTTGAATAGGCTCCATTCACCAAATTTGACCTCACGCGCTTTCGATATTCGAGCTTAACGTAAATGCTCGCTCGGCCCTTAATCGCTCATCACCCACATAATTTAATTATGATCACGATAGTAACAAATCAATTGCTATGTATATATCGTTATCAACGTTTTTAGTAATAATTTGCATGACCTAAGACAATTTTCCATATATGACATAATGTTATAACCATAAAAGTAAAATTTTCGTACGTGGTCCTAATTCGATGGCCGAGGAATATACAAATATCATAATCGTTGATTATATCAACAGTCAACGAAATTTTCAAGTTTCGTCATAAATTTTACATATTTATGAAGCTTTTAATTGTTATCGGGTGAGATGAATTCTAATTTCGTTTTTTTTTTATTATCAGCTGTAAATTTTGCATTTTATATGTACTTAATACTATGACAATGAAAGAATTTCTTTTTTGCAAGTTGTCCAAATTTCAAAGAAATAATACGTAAAATTTCAAACAATATAATACGTAAAACTATGAAAATACCGTTCACTGTACAATACCTACACTGAATTTTAAATTTTCTGAGACGTATTTAAATAAATACATTAAATATGAGAGATGGCATTTCAAGGAAATGACGTGCGTAAGATCGGGATAAAATATTCACGCTAAACGAGAAGAAGTACTTTTTTTATTTCTTATACACAAAGGCAGCAATATTTTAGTTACACAATCTCGTATGTTCTTAAATCAAATGTATATATGTATAAAGACAATCATGCTTTTGTCGAAACTACCATAAGACAAACGATTTTTTATTTGTTTAAAATAAGACATTATAAAAAAAATCCAAAGAAACATTTGAGAATAATCTAGTCACGACAACATAATGCTACTATAAAATTAAAAATCTTATTCTCAAAATTCTATAAGAATTCCGTATTTTTTAACGTTTCTTCCAATTTTTCATTTTTCGCATTTGATATTCGCACCAAAAAAATCCAACGAAATTTTCCCAACATACATTTCACGTCTACACTTCAGTATTTTCAAAGCTTTTAAATGCCACCAAACAAGAAAAACAGAATAAAAATAAATAATTCAAATTAGACCTGTAACTGTAACTTAAGTTGTATACACGAAGGCAATTTCGTGCAAAATATCACTTATTCGGTACATTATTACGTGAATTAGTTCAGGGGCGCTTTTGACCATCTAATTTACTGTATCCTTTGTTACAATGCTTATGGCAGTGAAAATATTAAGCTGGCAAAATTTCAAGTTCGTGCAGCTTTATTATTTGCTGTATCGAACCTCAACAGCCACGAGACGTTCCAGCGGAGAAACATTTCGCGTTTCCTGTTATCGATCAAAATGGATTTCCGCAATTTCGGTATCGATGCAAATGCAATATCGACTTTGCCTCGGAGTCGTGTCGAGCGGACACGGGGCTCGGGTATTTATAGATGACACATTTAGGCCAGAAGCAGAGTTTCTCGACTATCTTTATTTTGGCAGGCCACTCTCCAGGCCCTCGGTGTCTGTCCAACACCGGTGACTGCAATTAAAGTTGTGAATCCGAAACGTGAACGCACGCAATTGCAATTTCACCGGGTATAGCATCAGCCTATTAATTGTAGAGCAGAAACGAGGATCACAAGCAGACGGGCCTCGTTGGTTATTTCGGGTTGCTTGAACTGGTCACGGCATTGCGACACGATGCGTTTACCTTTGCTGACACAAGTGTCAACGGGGGTTCTCCTCTTTGGGGTTCGATATTGGATTCCGCTAATCGATTCTGTCGAGCTAATCGAACGGAAAATAAAGGGGAATTCGATTCAAGGAGAACGATAGACACGTCAAAATAACAAGGATTATTATTAGGTTGTTATACGTCAAATGGTCGATTTCGAAATACGAATACTCCAACAGTATTTGAACCGATTTTTCTTTCAGTACTATCATAGAAGTACATGTTTGATTATTCTTAGGTTGTTGCACGTCAAATGGTCGATTTCGAAATACGAATACTCCAACAGTATTTGAACCAATTTTTCTTTAAGTAGTATAATATAAATACATGTTTGATTATTATTAGGTTGTTGCACGTCAAATGGTCGATTTCGAAATACGAATACTCCAACAGTATTTGAACCGATTTTTCTTTCAGTACTATCATAGAAGTACATGTTTGATTATTCTTAGGTTGTTGCACGTCAAATGGTCGATTTCGAAATACGAATACTCCAACAGTATTTGAACCAATTTTTCTTTAAGTAGTATAATATAAATACATGTTTGATTATTATTAGGTTGTTGCACGTCAAATGGTCGATTTCGAAATACGAATACTCCAACAGTATTTGAACCAATTTTTCTTTAAGTAGTATAATATAAATACATGTTTGATTATTATTAGGTTGTTGCACGTCAAATGGTCGATTTCGAAATACGAATACTCCAACAGTATTTGAACCGATTTTTCTTTAAGTAGTATAATATAAATACATGTTTGATTATTATTAGGTTGTTGCACGTCAAATGGTCGATTTTGAAACATGAATGCTGCGTCGCAACGCGTTTTCGTCAAGACAAAAGACTATCGTTGTCACGGCGGCGAGCCATCTCATTTTTATAACGGTCACTTTAAGAAACAAAAACCTACGAACGACATTCTCTCGTCGGCTCTCATCAAGTAAAGGTCAATATTTTTAAACGTCTGTAACTACGTGGTGTGATTTTTAAAATACTACAAAGCAAATACTCGTCTTTTACAATAAACTTCAATATGTACCTCTTGAATCAGTTTTCCATTTATTTTATCGGAGTAGTGTCACTGCTACACCATTAAACTAGCTGCGTTCTCATTAAGTTGTTGCGCGGCACATTTTTACTGGTCTTTCGAGCTTGATACCAGTCACAACAAATGCTCTAAAAGAATTTGTACCGATTTTTCGAAGTAGGATAAGTTCATAAGTAAATATACATATTCATGTATATTTTATAAGTAAATATACTATGTTCATATAGTAAATCACTTATGACAAAAAATGTAGGTAATAGTAGTTTCAGATATAAATATCTTCGTTTTGTATTTATAATTACACCGTCGATGGTGTACAGTATACAGTATCATAAATTGTGATACAGAGAAATGTTCAGAATGTTTTTGTTGAAAAAGGAACAGATATTTCGTTGAAAGAAATAAGTGCATACGAAGCGAGAAGATTCCTGAAAGAGACAACAAAAAGAAATATGGACGGAGAAATTATTGGCTGAAGATATGCTGGGTGAAATTTAAAAGTAATGAATTGGACAAAATTTTCTACAAAATTTCTATGGAGGAAATATGCGTAATTTGAAGTTCTTGATTTATTTGGGAAACGAGGAAGCCTAATTTTAGTAATATTACTACGTTAACACTGTCTAACTAAAAATTGTTTACAAACTAGTGGAAAATATCATATGCAATATAAGAGATACATCAGCATAAACACCATAGTTACACCATCTATGTTTACGAAAATACATCAAACTCTGATTTTAGGTCACCCACATCCCAGTAATCTAATTACTCATGAATCTAGATGACCCACTAACAAACACCACGTTTCTGTAAATAATATTTTGCCTACGTATTAAACTGTGAGTGAGTAATATATGAGCCGCTTATTTTGAAAGTGGGACACGTCCATTTTTGAAAAAATAAAGATAATGATAACAACAGATAAAACTTAATATGATATTTTTATCTGTAAACAATCTATAGTCAAAATAATTCAAATTTCCGAATAGGCTATGGAAGTTTAGGAGATTAATGATATTGCAAAGATACTTATTTTAAAAGTGCATGAAATATTTTGCAGTATCAGAAAATACTCTACTTTCAAAGTTACCAGCTCAATATAATTATACATATAATGGTTTATAACCAGTCATTTTAATAAATCGCATATTACCATTAAAGATTACCAGCTTGAAATTTAGTGAATTGAATTCCAATTTCATTTATTCAAAATATATGTTAATTTTAGCGAATCATTGTACATTTAAAATTGAAACCCGTATTTTCTATATTTGAATCTGTTTTCTGATTCTCTAATCATTATTTCAACTACTTTAATAGAGTACTTAAATCTCCAACTCGGATACACGATAACAGAATGAATTAAATAGCAACGAACATGTGCCAAGTCTATTACGATTTCATGACAGCAAGTTATCATAAAGCAGTGCCTATATTACATCAATTTAAATCTTAATGTCTGCAGAAAATTACTGTATCAACATTTCATTTAATTGTACGATAATAAAGAAAGTTATTTGCCTGACATAACTGGATTAGCCGTGTATTTTATGATCTCTCATAACTGAACAGCAGATGCATGTGGTTCCGAACCTAACCTAATCTCGCTAATCTAGCCAGGCTTTACAGAAGTCAATATTATTGATACGAAACGATTGTTTATCGACTACAGCAAACAATGGTTCAAGTAGTTCAATAAACTTCAGATGTTAATGCTTCAATGATTTTTATGAGGACATTTTACAACAATAATTATTGACGATTTAATAAACTATTCACGGTTTAGTTTTAATAAAAAATCTGTTAATGTGAATAATGAATGTAATGTTAATTTGACTTTCGATCACAAAGTATGGAAGTGTAGTCTATTGAAATGAACAATTGCTGTAGCAGCGTCAGTGAAAGATTTTGTATATATTTTTAATAACTTAGAACTTTAAAAAATATAAATTTTGTTGGTACATATTTAATTATAGAATATTACCAGCAGTTACTAATAATATACTCAATTATCATCGAAAGAAAATTGTATTTTTTACATTAATAATTATATCATATTGTCTCGAAGTTGTAATTGAAAATTGATTTACTTAGAAATGTAAAGAGACCAACAGACATTCAATATCTGACTCAAAAATCTGAATATGTTAATAACGAACTATTATTTTTAAAGGATTACATTCTTATATGTCCGACAAGGATCATTTACTTTACTATAATTTGTCAATTTTTTTCATTAAAATTAATGGCTATTCGATAGACGGTAAATGTAAACTAGAAATTTTTTTATATTCAATTTTTTAACAGTAATGTAATTTAAATAAAAAGTAAATCCCCTTGAATTGACCTTAACCCTTCGAGCACCTTGAATTTCTTCGGTTTAATGCAGCAACTATTCGTTATGGTATTCAGTAAATTAGATGAAAATGAGGTGAATTTATAAACAGTCTATGTTACACAATAAATGTATCATAAATGATTCATTGAATTAATTTACATATACAATATTATGTCGCTTTTGTATGCATCAGATATAACAACAGGAAAATAGCATGCTCAAATAAGGTTTCCATAAATGAATAAATCATTGATTTGATAGTTTTGTAATCCTAACAAATTTAATATTATCGATGGAATATTATAGGCATACAGAATTAGCAACACTATATTTACAACGAGTTATCACGTTTCTGTGTTCTTGTACTTTGTTTTCTCTATTTATCTACAAGCAAGCATCTGCTAAACATAGATCCGCCGAGTATCGCAAAACGTCGCAGACAATAAAATTGCATACAGAGCTACAAATTAGCGATAAAAGAACATCAAACGATAGGAGTATTCAAAAATTGTTAATGTATTCTTAGTAAGATGATCAATAACAGTTATTTAAAAATATTTCACTAATATTTATTTTTTATAATTCTAATTGTGCCGACGGAAAATTAACAAAATAATAGTTTTCGAAGAAGATAAGCTCCTCTAATCAAATAGCTACTACAAATAAGATATTTTAAGATCAAATTTATATATTTACCTAGCACAATACATACAAAGCAGTTGCACTAATAAAACGCGATACATGGTAATAAAAACGATGTAATTAAAACTGTTTAAAAATTATTTGTGTTCGAACTTTTAATTAAAATAATTTGAAAATGGGTATGAAGTGTTTTTAAATGAGTATTATTCAATTACACCCTGAGGATGAAAAAAATTACCTAGGGATTCAGTAAGTAACTTACACTGTAATGTATAAGATGAACTGGAGTACAAGATGAATTACTGTATGAATTTTAATTTTTTAACTTATGTACCATTTGAGTCGATGTGATTCCATTTTACTTAATAAATATACTGAAAAAAGAAAACACGCAAATTCGAAATATAAATTACTTTTTCACAGAATATAATCAGGTTTTGATTTTTTTAACTATGCCATATTTTACTGAACAATTTGAGAAAATTCGAGAATAATAGTTATGCTAATACATTATTACCATAATAATATAAAAATAGTGCTTCCACATCTTCAATAAATAATCACTATTTCCTATTTTTTTTTTTGCGGTTTTCATTTCTTACAACTACAGTTTGTAATAAAACATTCTGTAATATGCATTACTGGGTCTCTGATGTTTAAAAATCTTTTCAGAATTTTTATACGTTCTTAACATCGGAACAATAGGACAAAAACTGGAATTTCACTTTTCACTATCAGTACCACCCCCATTGTTGAGATACGGGGTTAAAACTCGCTGTTTATTTTGGATACGCTATCGAATGACGTATTGCAAGTTTCATTTGGCTCAAGGGCACACTTGACCATCTTATTCGGCTACATACAGGGTGTTTCAACAGATTTTGACATTTTGATTTTTTCACTATTGTTGTATGTAGTGAAAAATGTTTCATAGGGGACTCGAATGGTATCGAGTTGGGAATATTCTGATGTCAATTTTTTCATAAGTCGCATCAAGGTTATATGTGAAGGACAACTTTGTTTTTTAAATGTAATATTTTTTTATACATCTGAAAATGCAACTAGACATTCTTTAGAAAAAAAATACAGATGCAGATATATTAAAAAAGCTAGTAGTTCAGGAGATATTTCAATTTAAGTAATTCTAAAATTACCTTTATATGTCCTTACGAAAAAACTAATAACCCGAAAAAATGTCCAACTCTATATCATGTAAGTCCCATATGAAACATTTTTCGTTATGTGTAATAATAGTAAGAAAATCAAGATGTCAAAATTGACTGTGACACCCAGTACTCTTTCACACATTGTATGCCTGAACGTATAAAAGTACTGCAATGAAATATTTTTTTGATTAAACTCACCAAAGTTTGATTAAACTCTTGATTAAATGACCTATTTCAACAATAGATAGACAAATTTGATAACACAAAAGTATCATAAAGCACTTATGGGATATTGTTTTGAAGCTTAAAGTATAATAAAAAAAAAAACTATAAACCCTTCGATAATATTCGCAATATAAAATAACTGAATACCAATCACGAAAAACAATGTCCGATTTCGAAGTAGAAAGTCTGACATAAAAGTACCTAAAAATAGCATTTATGATATGTCAATTTGAAGTACACGTGAAAATAAATTTAATGGAAATTGTTACGTAATCCGTTTAAATATTCCATAAAAACTGACTAGCTTTTAAAAAAATCTTTTACAGTGTATTAGGTTGCATATTAAGTAGGCGATTTTGAAAGTTCGAAAATCTCACTGGAGTGTGATATAAAAGAACCATGAAGTATCACGTATATTACATCAATTTGAAGTTTAGGACACATACAAGTAACAAGCCTAATGAAGTAATATAAAGTAATAAACCTATCTTAGCGATATTAATAATTATATCTTTTGATTTACAATATTTATCTACTGTAGAATTAAAGAACAATTTTTTAATTTCTACATTGTAAACAAACTATTTTACAAATACCCTTTCTACCCTATTCGTAAATTTCCTTCTACATATTTGAGAATGCTGAATTTTTCTTAAATACACAACGTTTCTTACAATCAATAGTTAACTATGACAAATGTCCAACTGTTGGTGTATTTTAGGATCGGTCAAACAAGTTAATTCGAAGGTGGGACTTGAAAGATTAAGGTTTATCGTCCCCGCCATGTGCGTTAACACGTAAAAATAGCATTACTCTGTGAATTATCATTTGGTTCATAAAGGCACCAGTTTTTCGTAGACGTGTAGGCGTCTGGCTGAATCCCAATCATGTCAACGTATACATGAAAATAGCACGTAGAAAGCGGTTTAGAAACGTCTAATTAATTTTAACCGTACATCAGGTTCATTACTACGACCATTTACCAGATCATGTGCGGCGCTTAGATGATTACCACTTCATCTAAACCGTAACAGACGTGCGAAATGATCTATTAATTATTAGCTTGTTGCATATCAAAACGAAGAAAGATGGAAAGTCTGACACAGTTTGATGACATGAAAGGCAATTTGTGAAATGGGACTTTTGGTATTAATGGAGCTTAAGGTTTGGTGAAAGTGACGGAACAAATGTTTTATTAACGACTGGTTATTTTAAGTAAATGAACACGGGACGCAACATAAACTAATTCTTAATCATTTCTGTAATTTAAAATAAGGAAGACCTGTAATATAAAATTTAAGACCCGTCATTTTTATGGATTCTGTGAATCTAGTATTAATATTTTTAATATAAAGTGGCGGACTGTTAGTTACTGCAAAAAGGGATCGAGTTTGAATCACATTAAGTATAATAGCATAAAACAGTTTTATACTATATTAAATTATAACTTTAATAACTAATGTACATTTAGATATAATGAAGATCTTTTATCTTTTTGGATAAACAGTATTCGAATTTGAAAGATTGAACATGTAATTTAAGAGATGTGCAAATTTTCAAATTTTTTAATTTTTAAATTGAAAAATATCTCAGTTTGAAGTTTTTCACACCCGCAAATTTTCTTCGAACGTCTCTAAATTCAAAAATGTGTGATTTTGAAAACTTTTTATTTCTTATATCTCGAAACTTGAAAATTGGTAACTTCGAAAAATAAAAAATTTTTAAATATAATACTATATTTTTTAGGATTGGAAATTAATAATTTATTGCTGTAACTGTAATAAAAAGTTTACGTAGTCATTTTTATCAAACTTATAATTTTAATTTGATATTTGATTTATATTGCCAAACCATGACCTTTTCATGTTTCACATTTGCGGCCATCTAGTAAGTTGCAAGAATTGAAGTAGATACAAAAGAGAATTTGAAAAAATTGGAACATTGAAATTGATAAAAATATGTATGGGAGATTTCGTCTATCGCAACTTATTCCGCGTTACGTAAGCTTTGGGACGCGATCCAAATAGACTAAAATTGACTTTAACTCGGTTTGCCCCAAATACGATGAACCTTTGTAACAACAACAAATTCCTTGAAACTCTGTCCACAAAAAGTATACCGTCCCAAATTAAAATGATAACAAGTATAATTAAAAGCTTTATATAAATGACTAAAATATATAAACTTCAGAAAAACAATTTCAAAGAAATAAAATTTTAGTTTTCAAATTTCAAAAAATCATTTCTTTTATCAAAAGAGTACGTCATCGTTCTTTAACACTGAAACTACGAAACCGGTCATTTGGTCCATTCACAAGTTTTCTTTTTCAAATTACAGGGTTTATTAAGATAATTTCGTTGAAATCTGTGTTGATTTTTATTGAAATAGAGAATTAGTGTATATATTAATTTATGTTTCACCGTTTGTTTATTTATTTTTCTATTTTGTTTGTAATTTTAAGTTATGCGGCATTGTACTCTGGTAGGTTTACTGTTACAGTAATTCACATTCGTAAAAATTCGGCTAAAATTGAATTTTCCAATTTTATACCTGTATTTGTTGCGTTGTCTACAATAATCATAACGAAAAAGTATCTAAAATTTCGGTTCAGTTGAAAAACGGTACAAAAATAACGATTTTGTTATAGTTCGGGTAAGTTGTAGTAGCGATATTCCAATTTATTTTCACTTCATAAAATTAAAAATATAAGTAGATACAATTATTTTGTCTTGCGATCTAATCAAACATAAAAATGAAAGCATAATAACAATTATTTTAAGTAAATGAGCCGTTTATTTTAAAAGTGGTCTAAGTCCATTTATGTTTATATTGAGATATTTAAAAATTTGCACTTCAATGAAATTGAAAATATTGTAATACACCTGAAGTGTATCTAAGAGAGTTAAATATGCAATTTCAATTCAAATAATAGCAATTATTAAGTGAATAATATGTGTCTTTTTACCAAGAATGGTCTTGAGCCACTTTGCAATTTAATGTCTAAAGTCATAAAATTTGAACGAACCCAAGTCCATTCGATACAATTTAAAATGCTTTGAACCGAAAAAAACTACTCAATTTAATTTATATTTCAGTAGAACACTCGAGAAACACCATTTATGCAATTCAGGAAATCTTCTAACTATATAAATTATATAAGAATTTACTGCTCATCTACATTTTGTGCCTGGAGGAGGGATTTGAAGAAGTCATGGTGTTTGGGTGGTAAATTAATTATTATATTAACCAATTATTATAATAATTGATTACAATTTCCATCGTCACTATTTTCGGACATTTGAAAATCTGCAGTTTCTAACATTATCAATAATGGACTGCTTACTTAGGCCACTTTCAAAGTCAATTTTTCAACTATCAAAATAACTACGAAACTTTATATGTCCGAAATTAACATATACCCTGAATATACTTAACAAAATGTCTTTTATGACAGTTAACATCAAGTGATACATAATACTGCAGTTAACAACAAACAACTGACCAATGGACTTAGATCACTTTCAAAATAAGCTGTTCAAATAACAGTTTTAAGTCTTAAAATCTATTCGCAGTAGCGGCAGGTGCAATTTCTGAAGTTATAATCAGCATATTCAAAGTGTGCCCACATTTCATGCATGAAACGCTGCTTTCACTCATCTCTTCTTTTGAAGTTAGTTGTTACCCATTAAACCAGAACACGCTTTGGAATAATCCAAATTACGGGTATTAATCTTTAGTATTCGGAATTAATATCATGTCAGCAAAATTTCATGTCACATTTCGTATTCTCGAAATCCTCGCAAAATGAACAGGAAATTGTACAGTTAATATGCAAATGAGAAGATTAAATGATTACTTTCAAGTTTTGATATATTTTAATCATCATTACAAACGATTGAATATTTGCTGAAAAGCTTGTGTAAATTCATGTTTTGTTTCTCCATAAACTGAGTAAAAAATTTCAAAATAATGGTTCGTTTATAAATACTACCAAAATAATGTTGTAATTTTTATTACATTTATGTTCCTTTGTATTTTTACCAAAAGCAGATGCATACATCATTATATGTATTATATTATATGTTTTATAATATCATTATAACTATTACTGATAATGGTCTTTTCTAATTTTTAAATTTTAGTAAATTGTAATTTAAACAAAAATTTTCTTCAATAGTCTTATGAACATTAGACTACTCACAATTAATAATACAGAACAAAGTAAAAAAGAGACTTATTGTACTAACAGAAATAAATGATAGATGTAAAAAACAAAGCGTCTCGAGTCAGACTTATCAAAGCACGACAAAGGGTTAAGAATCAAATAAATTGCATTTGTACAAAATTCAACAAAATTGTAACAAAATTCTTTATATGAACTTTAAAAAATAATCGATTTAACCAAGAATGACCAAACTACTAATTAACAAATTCGTTCACTGTAAAATTCTAAGAATGGCAAATGAAATCGAAAGGGTCACTGATCGAAGGGTTAAATCTATCCCGAATCGTAGCATCTGAAACGTTTACCTAACAACCTAGCAATCATGGTATTCAACACAAAATCACATTCCACCACCGCAGCCTAAAGTTTCGAGTTTAGTTTAGCGGATAGGAGAATCCAAGCCAGCTGGAGAAACAAACATTGAACAGTGCAGTGATGTGCATCGTGCGATATTGTGCTCGCAATGAAACCGACAGAACGTCGAAATTGTTCGCAAAGGTGGCGAATAACGCGGCAGAAGACCACAGGGCAACGTGTTACAGAAATAAATACAGAGTCGCGACACGCATCCCCTTCTGCTCCTCCCGCCGTGAAACCCTGCTGAAATAAATGGACCACTGCTTCCTGTAATTTGAGAACGCGAAAAACACTTTTCTAGGATACCCACAGCCCCATTCTGGCGGGAACATGACTCGCTCCTCGATCTGGGGAAACTCTGATGCATTCGTGATAATTTTATCATTTTTCTATTAACCGTTTGTATTCGGAAAGTGCCTATCTATCCTCTTTAATAAAACAATTTGAAATAGATATTTTTTAACTAAATTTATAGTATTATACATGTGATGTATGAACACGGTAGAACAAATCTATAGTATTATACATGTAATGTATGCACATAGTAAAACAAATCTATACTATTATAATATGATGTATAAACATAACAAAACAAATCTATATTATTATGCATGTGATGTATAAACATAGTAAAATAAATCTATAGTATTACATATGTGAAATATACATACATAGTAAAACAAATAATTGTGATAATTAATAATAAAGAAGTAATAACTAAAGTATAAAGGGTTACAGCGTGTACGATACTTCGGGAAAGTTCGAGAACGTTCGGAGACGGTCGGAACGATCGAGGCAGAAGATCGATTGCAAAAGCGAAGCGAGAAAAACGTTCATGTTGTTCGCGAATAGAGGATATTAAAATCAGTGTGTTATTAGTCTTTAACGTCATTATTGTTAATATACTTATTATGTATGT
Source organism: Megachile ligniseca (assembly GCA_945859555.1). Classification (NCBI taxonomy): domain Eukaryota; kingdom Metazoa; phylum Arthropoda; class Insecta; order Hymenoptera; family Megachilidae; genus Megachile; species Megachile ligniseca. Next base: position 2,293,468 of record OX243777.1, read on the forward strand.
TTAAAATAGTGTTAATTTCGCCCCTCCACCATCGATCAACGACAAATTTCAAAAGAATTCATTAAACCTTTCGACTAAAAAGTTTTAAGAGCTATCTGTAAACAACAAAAATACCTTCGAGTGTGAATAACTGGTGCATTGTTGACCGACCACGAGTTAGCTTGTGTTAACATTTGGATTAATTATTTGAGTTTTTAGAATTCAGAGTCATATGGAATATTATAAAAGTTTTAATTATATTCAGTCGTATTCTATCTGTAATAACAAAAATTACTTTTCTTAATATTTTGTAACAGTTTTAGTATTGCAGACATTTCAACCTTCACGGATCGTGATAGTGAACAATTTTTCAATGAATTATATACGAATAACTACTGTGTAGTTTATTGTATCAAAAGAATTATTAAAAGTTATTGTATAGAAGATATGTATAAAGTTTCATTTCAATTCATTATACATAAATAAAGTATATTGAAGTTTGTTTAGATTACTTTACTTGACATTCAATTACAAAATAATAACCGGTGACATGAGATAGCTTCTGCGTAAATTTGCTGGTTAATAATGTCTTAATTACTAACATCGTGAATCTATTACAAATCCAGTGCTAAATTAACCAATAAAGTAAATAAGTTGAGGGTGTCAGGGAAAGAAGAGGCACCATAGAAATGGTCAAATCTTCAAAATCTATTAGAAATTTTATTTTATAATTTATGTTATCGCTGGTTATATTGCTGAGCTCGTCTTGACATTATACAATTAGAAATATTATAGATTAGAAGAAAATTACAAAATATAAAATTGAGAATATATTATTTTGTTTAAAACAAATAAGGTCCTTGACCTTTTATCTAAGACAAATATTTTTTTAGCAATAGCAAAATATTTATAAAATATTTCATTAGTTTTTAAGAAAATATTTTTCTAACTTTTATTAAAAACACCATTTTATCAGATTATCGGAAATACATAAAAAAAATATATATATTGTGAACAGTTTGTAAAAAGGTACTTTTAAAATATTTTAAGCACTTGGGGCCTCTAAAGATCCGAGACTATAAATATTAATAATGTAAAGCAGCAAATTAAAAGCATGAAATCTGAAATTTGAAAATGAACTATTTCGATTGTTAATAACTAAAGTTTCAGTACATTTTGTAATAAATGGTTTAATTTATTAAATAATTATGATGAAAATGTATAAACAGTATTCTACACATTATTGAAATTTAAATTTAGACGTAATATTACATGGACAGTAAACCTATAAAGTACTCGCATTCCAAACCTTACCATGCCGATGCAATAAAGTTCAGACGATATATTTAGGCTCTCCAAAATGAAATTGTGATAAAAATTTGATGGAACTATTAACTTGCGACGCATGAGCTTTACGTGATATACTACAGCAACAATTACAACGCAATAACATTTCATAAAATCTATGAAATATGACGCGTTGTTTAACACATTTAATTTAAGAGTGAAAAAGTTTTCACTTACGTTTTACAATAATATGTAAAGTATGTTTGAATGTATCATACATGTAACATGAGTGATTATATTAAATGAAGTATGACAATGTAGGAAAAAGAAACTCCGCCTGTTTTTAAAATCTGATTCTAAAATTTCTAAAAATTCAGCAATTTGGGATTAAAAAATTCAAATGTTTATTAACTTAGAAATATGAATAACTATAACAAGATGGAAACTTGATAATTTGAAATTTGAAAATTTATGAATTTAAGAATTGCAAATTAAAGAAGTTCAAAATTCAGAAATTAAAAAATTTAGAAATATAGGAATTCAAAGATTTGAAGATTACAATATTTTAAAATTCGATAAATTAGAATTAAGAAGTGAAAATGATGAATAACTAGAAAATTTGTATATTTTTGAATAATTATAATAACTTAAATTTGATAATTTATCATTTGAAAATTGATGAATTTCGGGATTTAAAAATTAAAGACGATGATAATGTAAAAATTCAGGAATTCAGAAACTTAAAAATTTGCAAATTACAACATTTGCAAGTTCGGTAATTTGAGATTAAAAAATTAAAACGATTAATAATTTGAAAGTTTGAATAATTTTGAATAATTAAAATAACAGGAAAATTTGATAACTCAGAACTTGAAAATTTACATATTTTAGAGTTTAGAAATGGAGAAAATTGAAAATTTAGAAATTGAAAAATTTGAATATTTAAGAATCTTAAACTTCCAATTATTTGATTCCCCAAACTCGAATGTAAGTAGTGAAATTTTCCTTCCCTTGTACAAATTATAAATTAATACAGGAAAGGTTACATTAGACTGTAATGCACATTCACGATTTCGTTGAAAAACAAAGGAGTTATTGATATTGTACGTATGAATTTACATTATACTTGGATTTCGTGGAAAATTCCAGCCAGCTTTGTAATCTTCAATTATCTCAAGACAGAAATATATGTATGTATTACATCTGTACAACTTTTCCTTTATCAGCTATGTTATGACACGCAACTTAATTTTGTTGATGTACTTTCAGTCAAAAGAATTTTATATTAATTGAACACTAAAATTATTCACAGAAATAATACACAAATAGTATATAATTTATATTTCAAAATAAATAATGGGAATAAATTAATTTATACATCTAAATTTCCATGTAAATATATTCATTTGAATATTATTATGCTTGCAAATTTTTGAATTTCTAAAATTGTAAATTATTAAGTGTCTCCAACTCGCAAGTCCAATTCTCAAATCCACAAATTTTCCAAATCTCAAGTCTTCAAACTTCTAAATTTTCACATAACAAAATTTCTAAATAATAAAATAAGCAATTTTCTAAATATCTAGTCCTTCAATTTTAAAACCCCGACATTGCCAAATTCCCAAACTTCAAATCATCGAATTCCCGAATGATCAAAATCCCCCATTTACAAGTTGAAAATTTGATAACGCCCCCGATAAAAATCCGAGTAATTTCGGGACATTGATCTACAATTACAAACCCTGTCTTTGCACATCTAACTTCGCAGAAATGCAGTCGGAAATTCCAGTTACATTTTCAAAACTTGATTGAATTTTATCACCGGACAAAGGGATTCACGGGATTCATCGAGTACAATGGGTCTCTGGTTCTCGTCAGCGTATCGGTGATCCGTGGAATTTAATTAATTCAACTGGTCGAATGGTAGCGAACCTCGACTGTTTTAATTAACGTCGTCCGATCTGCAAGATCTCGAAACAACGAACGACAAATCCGTCTCTGTATACTCGAAGCGGAGTATGCGGCACAGAAAATTAAAAGCGTGCTGCTCGCAGCTGTCGTAGGCCGAGCCTCGAGCGTGTTTCGCGCGTAGACGAAAATCAAACAGCGATGGAACGGCGAGCACGTGCAATTTTATCTATAGATCCACGGATCACGGAAACGCGGTTGAAACCGGAGCAAAATGTCGGCCAACTCTGGCACAGATTCGTTTAACCGACGTCCAAATTTATGCGTTACTACAAAGCAACGTTGGCCAGGTTAGTCTGGCCCGGCTTTTGGCCACTGGCCACGACTCTTGCTGGTACCGCCGTTTCGGATCTTTCTTTCCGTTTTAAATGACCACGTATCTTGCTGGAAGATTAACGAGAATGGCGACAGAGATCATAGCAAGTGTTTCAATTAGTGTTACTGTCGTGATTCGATCGATTAAGTGAGATGTTCAGACGTCGGACGAAATAGGTGAAGACAATGGCTGAAAGTTCGGGCGTGACCACCCCTGTCGGTAGACTAGGGATTACGTCGGAGCCTGCGTAGACGCGAAATAGCTGTAACAGCATGGAAGAAGGTTCGTTGACCTGTTTTCATCGTGATAGATGCAATTACTGAGACGCCAGCCCGTGCGAATTCTCATGTTTTCTCGAGTAAGGGGATGTACGATGCATGACTAAATTATTATACTCGAGAGATTTCTTTTCAAAAATATACATAACACGCGACTTTCATTTATTTAACGATGTTAATCCTTAACTCTTGGGGGCACGATTGCATTAAAAATGTTCCACCTTTGTAATGCATGACAATGCATGGTAGGACATTTTTAAACCCACCTTGAAATATTGCTATAACTGTATACGCATAGGAACCCATGTGGCACGGTGGGACTATTTGAGATATAAAAATCGCAGATATAAAAATTGTATTCTAAACGTTCTACTTTAATGCATTTAAAGTTTGAGAAACAGAACACTGCAGCCAGAAGAGGAGTTTTGAAGATATCTATCGAATGGCTACCCGATTTCGCTTCTTAAAACTTTGATCATAAATCCGAACGTTACGTGTATAATTTCAAAAACTTCGTCTATTTTTAGATGCCTGCGAATGGCGTATCCCCTTACATATAGATTACCTCGTTTGCGAGATACTTTGTATCCTCGGAAACAAATTTCTAGGACGATCATTTTGTTGTCAGCAGGATTATTGGGCAATCAGCTGTTCGACACTGATGAACGTTGTCGATACAGGGTCAATTGCCCAAGGGAAATGGTCAATAAAGGTAGTTTCACTAGGGAAAGAGGAAGGTAACTGATCGTCCCATTGTCATCAGACCCAATATCGGTGACCTCTCGTTTAAGCAATCAGTTAATCTACAGGAACATCATCTGTGTGCGACATGTTCACTCGAGGTCGAACTGCAAGTAATAAAGATGTCTCTGTAATCGATTTTTATATAAAGATCCATAGTGATCATAGAGCGTTAAATTATATCCGGTCCATCGTGACGATCGATAAATCTTAACGACTCGTTGATCGTCGAATTACCATGCGAAACGCAATGCATCATTTGCGAAGATGAAAACGTATATTATTCAAGAGGGTAAAGTAGTCTGACAGCTTGAATGTAAGGCTATTTTTAAGAGTTCTTTTTTCAATAAACGTTTGTTTGAGCATTTGGGGATAAAAGATTGTAGGAAAGGTTAGGGTGAGTTGGACTGTCCTAAACGAAATAAATAATTCTAATGAGTCTAGTGAGTATTATACAACATTAAATGTTATAGCCGCAAAATTAGATATAAGGTCAGCGACATAGTTCCACTATAAATTTTACCTATCGATGAAGTTTTAAATCGTCAGCGACTGACATAATATATTAATTTCAATTTCAGTCAATTCTAACCAATGAAATGTTAATTTCTATTTTGATATAACTTGTTTTATTGGTGTCTCTGAATTTTACGTTTTAGTTTCATAATTATTGCAATATTTGAAGACGGATTGCAAATTCAAGCAAAATCTAGCTTTAACTTTTCCTCTCATGCAATTGTGTAAGAACAGTGCGGAGTATGAAAAATAGTGATTTCATTTTATTTTTAAATCAGTTTAGTTTATTTCAAAATTAAACGAAAGAATGTTATTAAATAAAGAGAAAAAAGCAGAAGTAAGAATACAAAAATTACACGACACGATTAATAATTTTTTTCGTTTTGGTGGTTCATATAAAAAAGAAAGACGAAAAGTAATTGACACAAAGGGCTACATCGTTAATTCGAAATGCAACAATATAAAATGTATCGACATAAAGTGGGAAAAATACAAGATTTAAACGTTCCTGTTACGGAAAAGCGTGTACAACAAATTTTAGAAAGCAGTAAATGTTTCATGCGAGGGAAAGAGGTCTTGAAACCACCTCTACTGTTTCGCCATAAAAAAAGCAAGACTCGCGGTTACGAAAAGCCACATAATTTGGAGAGAAAAATGGAAACACGTAATTTTTTCAGATGAAAAAAGTTTAATCTGAACGGGCTAAATGATTTATAATTCCACTCAGACTTTTTAACGCAAAATTAAGATATAGCTGTGAGTCGAAATTTTGACGGTGCAAGACTTGTTAGGCTTTATTTAGATAAGGTAAATAGTGCTCAAACGAGTTCCAGTAATTAACAATCGAGTAGAAATTTTATTAATAACATTTCTATTTATTTTTAAGGTTTAAACTAATTAAAATTTAATAGTAAAATGTATTGGTTTTAGATAGGCATAATTATCAGTTTCTGTAATGCAATACTTATATCACGCAGAAATATTATTATACAATATTTCAAGATTCAATGTTTTTAAATATGCTTCAGAAAGATTCATGCAAGCGAGTACTTTTATTAAAATTGTAATTAATTAATGTCATATAATTTTTTATATAGCGTTTTAGATTTATTAAATAATGTTTAATACTGTTTTAGATGTATTTAATAATAGAGAATTATTAAGTTTTTTTCTTATTAATTTTGTGTAAATATTGAAATTAAGTACTGTATTTTTTCACTAGTACATGATAACATGACACTGACCCGTCATTAAACACAGACGCCATTTTGCATGAGACCGAATTATTAAACGAATCAGCCTCGGTTTATTACACTGTTAATATTTACAGTATTTAAGTATTTATATTCTGTACATGTATGTTAATAATATCTATACAAAAATATAATTCTGTTTATTTTTAAACTTGTCATAATATCAAGATAACACGCCGAGAATATTGTTTAGTTATTGAACTACATGAACATTTTCAAATTTTAATTAATTTAATACTTTTCCTTTCGCAAATGTAGATTCTTATTATTTTATTTGAAAGTAGAATTTTGTCCCTTTCGAATAAACGTATTTAATTTTACATTATCGCATAAACCGCTTCCTTAATCGTTGGACCACTGGGACATTTACCTTAATGACTTGGGCTACATTTAGCTATGCGGAGGAAATACGAATATGCTGGATACTAACGGAAATTAATTCCGCAAAGTACGTAGAAATATTAGTCGATGTTTTAATTCCATTCATAGAACAATCAAGTTCTGTAGAGCGGATATTTGTGCCGTTTATTAACAACGTTAGTAACAACTTACTTCAAAAGAAGAGGAAGCAGTTTCATGCATGAAATGTGGATACACTTTGAATATGCTCATTATAACTTCAGAAGTTGCACCTGGTACTACTGCAAGTAGATTTTAGAACTTAAAACTGTTATTTGAGCCCCTTATTTTGAAAGTGGCCGATGTTCATTTGTCAGTCGTTTCAAATTTTATGACAAATCTAGTTGTTAATTTTGAAAGTGGCTGAAGTCCATTCTTTGTAAGAAGACACATATTATTCACTTAATAATTGTTTTCTATGCCTATTATTTTAATAGGAATTATACATTTCAGGAGTGTGATACATTGGTATCTTATATGTATATTTTTAATTTCACTAAAACGCGAATTCTTAAATATCTCAATTTAAGCATAAATGGACTTAGGCCACTTTCAAAACAAACAGTTTATTTCAACAAAATAATACAACCGTACATTGAAGGTTTACTAAGGAATGGTTTCAAACCAAAAATAGCATGTTAATGCAGTGAGCTGCCTGATCTGTGACCTAAACCCAATTGAAAATCATTGCAGAATTCTAGCTCGTAAGGTGAACGCGAACGTAAGCATTATGCTTAAAAGCATATGGAGCCTAAAAGCAGCATAAAGTAAGCTTGAGATAGTGTAGGAATGTTACTCTTAGTAGTTCCAAGTAAAAGCATAAACAATAGGATGTTTTTAGTAATTCGTAAAAATGATGGAAATAAGTGTTATTAGCATGTAAAAATGAAGTAAAAGATTTTAGCTGTCTATTGTAAATAAAGCATTGTATTATAAATTATATAATTTTATAAAATTATATACTAAAATTATAAATTATATATTTTAAAGTATATATTCTTCAATTTAATATCAGAAATAAATACTTATTTTATCTTAAAGCTGATCAGGTGTCTCTGTAATCTACTTCATACCATGACAATAGATAGAATTTGAATAATTGTTACAAATTATCTGAATTACCAAACAAATGCTATGTAAAACTATGAAGATTTCGCTGACTAAGTAACTATACTGAATGTGCAACATACGATTTAAAAGCTTGCCACAAAGTAGAGCAGTATGAAGCACAGCAATATCTCACATTTAATGATATTTATATGATCAGTGATAAATTTTAATACGTATTTATTAGATGCTGTAATGTTCCGCATTAGATGTAGTTACCCTATAGACAAACTTTTCTAAAGAATAACTGTACAAAAATTCAATCCATTTATTTAGACTTTATGTACGATGGGAATGTCTCTTTCTAAAATAAATGACAAGAAACAATTCGGAGATATTTATCAATATTTAAATAAAGAGGATCATAATTTTTTACTTACCGTTTATTAATGGTAGAGGAGTCTGGCTCATAGTAATGTCTTGTAACGGCAGGTTTGTGCTATAACAGAATGAAAACAAACGTATGAATTAATTAATGTATCGTATAATTAATTATTAATTGATTAGAATAAAATTGCAATTAATTATTAGTCGAAATAAAATTACACATGCGCGAGTTCGGCATGTCCACATTATAAATTCACATAAGGATATAAATGTTTACCATAATTGATCGAAAAATACGGTAATTACTTCAATAAAATTATGAAATAAATTATTAAATAAAAACCGTAAAATAATTCCGAATATCATATAAATTGCATCAATAATTTAACGCAACAAACTGAAGCACTGCATTACATTAAAATATTAATTTTTGACTCTTCGTTGCATGATGTTTTCAATTTTGAAAAATAATTCACTTTTAGATTGATCTTAAGAAGATAACAATAAACAAATATTTTCAATTAGAAAATTGAATTCAAGTGATATAATATTGTAAATTTGCAGCATTTCGAAAAGAAGTAATAAAAAATTATATATGAAATGTAAGAAATGTTACCAATAATTTAATTAATTACAAAACATGATTATGCACTAATGTTTTCCACAATACGAGAACGTCACAGTATATTATTTTATGCAGTATATTTGTAACATAACGAAGAATTAATACCATTTATCTTGTATCTTGACATTTTCACTATGACGAAAAAAGATATTTTTTATCTTATTTATTAATGACTTACCACGGGTCTTTCTTTTTACTAAGTTCTTAATATTTGCTGATGATCTCAAAATGTATCATAGCATTAGTAATCCACAATGTGCTCATCGAATTCAATATGATCTTAACAGACCTCACGATTGACGTACATGTACATATATCTAATAAGTTATTTCTCAATTTAGCCACGTATCACGTTGTTAGGTTTAGTGATGGGAGTAATTATTTACAAGTATTAAGTATCATTACCAAGTTAGTAAGTTAGAAATTATTTACAAGTATCAAACAATATTATGTAACTTGATAATTGTTTACAAGCAATAAACATTATTTATAATTCCACAATTGATGGTCAATCGCTGTCTACAATGAACATTGTTACAGATCTAGGTATCACAATTTCTGTTTTATGACACATTACAAAAATATTATTTTTCATAGCCTTAAATTACTGGATTTCATTAAACTGCTGAATCTCAAAGTTTTTTAAGGACGCTATGCTGCCAACTAATTTACCTATTTCAGAATACAGAAGCATAATCTAGTCTCCGTACTATAACTCTCATATTAATCTCTTGCACTATTTTGACGAGTCTAACTCGTGACGTACTCGCACTTCAACTGTGACAAATCTTACTGTAATTTTTAATACGCTTCAATCTGATGTTCACGTCCAATTATAATTTGCATAATCAAGGATTGTCGAATAAAAAACTGACATAACATTTCAACTTTCTTTGTCTGTTTTAATATTGTAGCCATGATTAGTTATTTCTGACTGACGCACCTTACAAATAAATCATAGGGCAAGGGGTTAATGATATTGAATGCACGCAGTATAAATTTAGAAAGCTTGCTGCCAAGCACAGTGGTTGTCCCATGCCCTTTAACTCTGACAACTACGATTTAATTCTTAATAATATAAACCTCCGAACACAATAGAAGAAAAATACTCGACGCTATATTCTTCTGTAAAATAATGAAAGTTCATCTTGCCCGACGATAATCCAGCTTTTCTCTTTGAACATACCTTCAAGTTGCCTAGGAACTGTAATTCATAATTGTTCAGTAACAACATCGCAGTAATTACGGTCGCTTCAGTTGAATAAATTATGTTAATCCAGTGCATCATTATATTGATATATTCAGAAACTCCATAGCATCATCGAACCACTCAATAGCCTCATATTTTAATATATGTTAATTATATTATATTTTGTTGATATGCGACATGTATATTTTATATTATGTTATATTTCTTCTCTCCACATTTCTTTTTTATTTAAACCATATTTTATTTACTTGCTCTAAGCGAATATGAAGGGGCGTATCCCGTGAATAAATAAATAAAATAAAAGTACATCTTCACTTTACAGTTCTGTTTGCACATTTCGATACGTTATATTTGCACAAATATTCACACAAGCGATTAACTTCGACAAAAAAATCAAACGTACGATAAGCGTGTGGTTACAATGCCATTCTCTGAAGAGAAAGAAACGGGATAGAAATGTTTTTTTTAAGTTTCTTCGAGACGATAATGAAAGGACGGTCTTTGACTGTAGCTCAAAGACCGTTTATTTTCGGAATACGGCCGAAAATGGAGCGAAGGCACGTGGTGCCTCCTGATTCCACAGGAAATAGACTCAACGAACTAGACCGAATTAGACGAAACTTTTAAAAAGGATCAAGATGAAGGCTACCTTCTATTTCCAGAACGACGATCAATCAGGAGCAAAACATCCTCGGTACTAAGGACGAACTTCGGACATAGATCAAGGATTAATCAGCCGAATCGACAGCGATTCAAGTAATCTAAAGAATTCTATTGGAATTTTGCCCTGTTCACCTTCGTATATCATAGATAACAGACATATGTCGATATAGAGTCATCGGAAGTTTCTCAAAAATGTTAAAATTGATTTATTAATCCATTTACTGCCAATCAAATTTGGAGCGTTTTGCATTGCAGATTTTACTTTAAGGAAAACACAAATTTTCACAAAATAATATTTAGTTACAGATATACAGTCCCTGACCATCGAATTAGGACCATTACAAATGTTCAGCATTCTTCACGTTTTCCGTAAAATTAAAAAGCTTGTTCAAATTCTACGAGATATCTCGTAGTTGGTAGCGAATAGGTTCAAAACATGAAATGTGAACACTTTTGTCAAGCTAGAATGCCTTGTTCATCTTCGTATATTATAGATATCAGACATATAGATTTTCTATGTGGATAAAGGTTGATAACAAATTTCTCAAAAATGATAAGCTTGATTTATTAAAAACATGTATGATGAACACCTCTGTCAAGCTGGATATTTTATTCTTATGGACAAGACAGTAACAAATTATGTAATGTAATAACACCGTTATTGCCGGGTTAATGCAGAATTTTCCTTGAAACATGTACTTACGGACTTTCGTATTTTGCAAAAATTTTATGAATCAATGTGTACTGCTTTTGTTCTCGCTTTAAAACAGCGATTCACAGCTGGGATTTGGACACTCGCCAGATAAAAACTGCAATCGTGACTTAGTCAATCCTGGGTTAGGTTAAGGTTTTTGGTCACATGTGGGTAATTCAATGTAGCATTTTTAACGTATGCACAGTATAGGAAAGTTACAAATTTTTATATTTCTATATCATTCAAATTTTCAAATCTGCAAATTTAAGAATTTCTAATTTCATACGTTTCAAAATGATCAGCTCTTAAATTTCTAAGTACTTAAAATAAATACCCTAATCTTTACATTTCTAAATTTTTAATGTGAAAATTTCCCAGTCACCAAATGTTTATATGACCAAACTTGCAAATTTAAAAATATCCAACTCAAACATTTTTAAACTTTTAGGTTTTCGATTTTGTCATTATCCAAATTCCCAAATCTCCACATTAAATATACAGCATGGACGAACTAATTTGCTACACTAATCACTATTATTATAATACCCTCTTCCCACTGTCTGACTGACTTACATATACAGATTCACAGGCAAAACGGTGCGAGATGCGATATTTTTCCATTGATCCCCCCCCCTAAAATCACCGGAAAACCCCGGGAAAACTGACAAACCTTTAACATTTGCATCCTGAGCCGATAGGATTGCGAAGTAGATGTGTGGAGCTGACGGCGACACATGGAGGATCTTGGGAGCGAAGCTCCCTAGCGAGCAATGCGAGTCAAAATACTACAAAATCCCATTCACACCATTCATTCACGTATACAAATGTACAGGTGAAACTGTGCCAAATACGACTTTTTGTCAGAGAATCAAACTTTCTTAAAATGGGCTAAAACGCCCAGGAAAATTGTCAAAAGTACCGAAAGGTGGTCAACGGAGGGTTCGGGAACGGAGAGCAAAAGCGAGTAAAGGTATAAGGATGTAAAACATTTTGTGTCAAAAGTTGTCACAACGAAATGATTAACACCGACCTAGATTTTGATTTCGATGATCATCGTTTTAACGAATGGTAGATTAACGTGATGTAAAACCGTTTGTGTGACACGTCAGTGATATATAGTCGCGAGCCACCACTTCAAACCATGGGCAAAAGCAATAAGGAAATGCAGAATTTCCAGAAAGGTTTAATATAGATTTCATCCAAACGCTATTCCTGCAGACCGGTGTTGAAACGTAAAATGAGTAATTAACGGATAACGTTCCTCCAGCGGGTTGTCGCGAATCTTAACAAGTTCTAAGAGTTCTACTATTATTCGCCACCGCACCGTGCTGTCTGGAAAAGCAGACTGTGTCGAGTTCTCAAACGATCGATGCTTAGAAACTTACTTCAAACGTAACAGATCTCGTTATATAATCAGAGGACTAATGAGTTCATTAAAATTATCAAATTTAGGTATAATTGAGTACTGCCGGACTTAAAATAATAATTGTCTAATTAATTGATTAGTAATTAGTGCGTCAATCGAATAATTAATTACGCAATTAATTAATTAATTAATTAACGGAGCAATTAATTAGGTAACTAATTAATTAAATTATTGGTTGATCGTTCATATTAATTAATTGAATATATTTATAAATATGTTAACTATTGTATAAATTAAGGCATTATTTAATATTATAAATATGCTAGACATTTCACAGTTATGGATCAAAATTGTACCAAGTTTTACGGGTGATTGAAAGCACTATCGAAAATAAGAAAATTTCTAATTTACTAAAATAATAAATGAATCGAAATTGGTGACCAACCTAACAAATGAACATCCACAACGCCGAGATTCAGAAAATTATGAAACTTTGGGAATATACAAATCATCTACATGTATACACGTATTACATTAATTTTGTTTTTAACTTAAATACACTCCGAGGTTTGAAAATTAATTTTCTAAACATTCAGCTATTTCTCAGTTTTATTTTGTAACTCGCGATCTATAAGAAATAAAAAGACAGTTTTCAAACAAAAATTCATTTATTATTTAAACGATTAGAAAAATATTATATGCAAATATAGTAATAATTTTTCTCAAAATTCGAAGAACATTCGAATTATAAAACAATTCGACTGTTAATCCACTTGAAAATGGAGGGGGTTGCTCAATTCGATGAGTAAATATTTTCTTTGTTTCTTTGTTCAGCTATTAGTTTACAAATAATAGACTGAACAAGATGAAGCCTTTTGCATTTTGGAGAGAAAATTGCTCTGTTTAGCAAAAATTTTCAAATTTGTAGATTGTAAATTTTTCTACTGTAAAAAATCAAGAACAAGCTCATCAAGAGGTATTAACATTGGCATAACCAATATATCTAATTTTCGAGGTAATGATTTAATAAATCTGATTAAAAGAAGTAATTTTTATCCTAAAACTTTCTTTCTATTTCTTATAAATTAAAAGTTACAAAATAAAATATAAGGGGTTAAGTTCAACCCCTTAACGTAAAAGTCGACAGCAAACAAATATGACGTAATACATACTAACTGCAGTCTACATATGAACTCTACATATTCTCAGTTTCATAATTTTTTGAATTTCTAGGTTGAAGATGTTCTCTTGCAAGATAAAGTTATTAATGAAATGTATAGTCGTTAGTTAATAATTCTAAGTATCATAAAACTTATGTATTAATACTAGATTTAAGTATGAGTCAAAATGACTCATCTTACGTTCTTCTTTTTTAAATTATTGAGACGCTTTAGTTGAAATATATCATCTTTGCCGAGACAAAAAAGAATTGTATAAATTATTTTATGCTTCGCCTCTTATTTATTTATTATTGTACTAAAAGCAACTAATCATCGAACGTCCGTAAATTTCATGAACAAATCAGCCATTTCTCCTGTATATTATTCAAGTTGCCACGTGTCGACTGTACCTCCTGTTAAAGAACCCCTTTCTCTCGACGCAGAGAAAAGTACTCAAATAATTATTATCAGATCTCTTTCAACGTATCATTAACTTTCGTCATCGTTCGCCACTCCCCAAAGGAAGAGGACCACTGGTTCTCTTAACAGTCTATTTAGAAAACTGCAAGTGCAACGTAATTTCGTTCACCTCGCGAGACACAAATCGTTGTGACTGTGGTCCTCCCCTCTCACCGGCTGCACCCCAACATCCGACTCTGATATATTAAGCACAACCCTTATGTCCACGTTTAACTAATCCAGATCCAGACTTCTGAGAATCTTAGGACGCCTCAGAATTCGTCCGAACCGGAACGGACACGGGAAGAAAAGCGAACGCACCAAAGGGGTGACACCGACGTTTATATTATTAAGGTAAACTCCTCAAGTAAGACCCGGTAATTAACAAATAAGTGGAAATTATGAATGTTTAAATGAATCAAAACTAGCTTTAGACAAATATAATTATAAGTTTCTATAATTCAATACTAATATCGCACAAAAATAATTCTGTTCGATAATGGATAATACGTAAACTAGCTTATACAATGACTGTTTATCTCGACGAAGGATAATATATATTTTGACAAAATTTTAATAATTTTCGTAATTGAAAATAAGAAATCTAAGATCCCTCCTACCTAGTGTTGAACTCGTCATAATATCAATATAATCTAAAATACTATACAATCGTATCATATACCTATAGTTAAGAGGACTTATTTTATATTCAATAATCTTATAAAAATATTAATTTCATTTTTATGCAGTGATTTAATCAGTTTCATTGTAAATACATTTTCACTTAATAAAAATTTGAAGTATTTGTTATGAGACATAAGTATCACCGTATACATAATGTAAGAATTACGTTACTAATGACGTCGAAACTAATTACAAATTAATAAAACGACCATCTGCGCGTTTATGGAGCTACAATTGGTCGCAGTAGAGATTCGTTACATAATTCATAACGCATTTCAGAATGTGCAAACGAAGCAGCATAAAAATTAGTGCAACACATGTGACGCAGTTCAACGTCATAAAATATTGAACAATATGTTTATAACTTCTATTTTTATGTTTTAGCTTAAAAGTGATTAAATATTTAATTCCTGAAAGTCGAGTAGATTAATTAGTTATAAAAATAATGCATAATATAGCAATAACGTTCATTTATGATTTGACAACACATATCAGTAATATTGATTTCACAAATAACAAACTATGTTTTTAAAATAAAAACGAATTAATAGTGTTACTAAATTAAAATAATATTAATAAAAAGAACAAATTATACCAAAAAATCTAGTAGTAATTCATAAATTATTATCTAGGTTTTATACAGCGAGTAAAATAATATTAATACATCAAGCTTCATTGTGCTAATTATAATTAAAGGTTATAATAACACTTATTACCTATATAAAGATTTTAAAGATTAATATAACACGGATTACCTTAATAAATAGTATTATGTATTGTAATGTAATATGTAACGAATATGTATAATGCAATATAATATGACTCTTTAATGCTGTATTAAGATCTTTAGATGCCCTAGTCACTTAAATTTTTAAATCTTGAAATATTTTGCGCTTCCTATATTCAAGGTATTCATTTCAACGTAACGCACGATTTTTCTGTCACTTCCAATAATCTGTCAGAAAAATGTCTTTAACAAAAGTTAGTCCATTTTCAGTCAGTCACAAATTGCAATATTCGAAATCATCTATACACGTTTCTATCGATAAAAAATAAAAAGACTTAACTCGATGTCAATACAAGTTTAGCAGCTAACCACATTAGAAACTATAAAATAAAGTTTGCAAAAGATTTTAAAATTCATAAAATTGATGTGCTACCCCTCCTTCCCTGATGCTCTAAGCACGTGTTTATCTTGCCGAGTGATTAATTCAGTCCTGGAGTACATACCGTGAACTTATGATTGACAACGAGTCGAATCAACGAAGAATTGATAAGATTACGAGCAATTTTATGAAATGACGCAAAGAGTTGTCGTCATCTGACAAAATGGAGGGTGGTTGTGTAAGTAATCAATACCGGAGAGCAGATATGGTGGCATGGACCGAAACAGGAGCACGAGGTATGAGCATTAATCGATTCTGTAGGGTGCGTTCCTTCCATAAAGTATCCAATATAAAGAATATGTTTTGTTATATTCCATTTGTTCGCTACATTGTGAGTTATAACAAGGAGTGTATTGTTTATAATACGAAGACCGCGACGAGATTACCTTTGACACAGCTTGATATAAAGACTCTGATTTTTGCAGTAAATGATCTTTTTTGAATAACAATTTTTTTCTTAATGATAGTGGGACTATAACACTAACAACGAGGTCATGAACAATCATTTATTAATTACAGTAGAGCCATTATATTGCATTGGAATGCGCTGCAGAAGCGCAAAATTCTTGGAATTGGCAACATTTGCTATATATTGCATTAATAGTTCGTGCGAAGTAATTGTTTAACATTTATTTTAATCGTTCAAATTTAGTTTAACATTTTAATCGTTTAAAAACAAATAATTAAAAAATAATTGTTTTTAACATATATACACCGTTACAAAATTTACGATCTCGTTTTTTAAGAAAACTATTTTAATGTAGAACGGAATTGAAAACCGTAACTTTAATATTTTTTATATTATGTTTAAATATTTATTATCACTGCAACGATTATTTAAACAACGTATTTCAAAGCAAGGTTTCCAAATTTTGATTTACTGTAACAATTAGACGATAATTGAGACTTAAAATGTAATTGCTAATTGAATGGTTCTAAAATTATTTTTTAAAATTAAAAATTAACATTTAATTATATTAAATTAAATTCAAATTTAATTTTTCAGGTTTATCAAATTGTACATTGAACAGTAACTTTAATTAAGTGCTATCTAAATATTAATCATTAATTAAAACTCTCATTCAAACATTTTGATGCATATGATGCATTAATACATTGTTTTTAATATACGCTAAATTAATTTTAAACGGATTTTGTAATATTTGGTTTATTAATAACAACTTCCTCCAAAATTGACAAGAATTTCAATTAAACGTTTATCAAATAATATTTAAAAATATATAAGATGAAAAGTGTTAATCAGTCACGTTACTGCGTAAAGGTTAACAGAGTTCAAACCAATATTTCGATAATTATGTTTTAACACCACGTGTAAATTAAAAAGTTTGCAATATCATAATTTCGACTGCCAATCAATTTTTTTATGCAACGTAAAACGTAAATTACAAAATTACTGTATAAATTACTGTATAGAACTATATAGAAAATAATAAAATGCCAATAAGAATAAAATAAGAATATAAAAAAGGGTCTAGCTGAATAAAGTGGTCAATAGCATATCAAAAAAAAAGGTCTCATATCAAGTTTCAACGCCTTATTTCATCTGATGAGTAGTAACTGAGAAAAATCGAAATTCCAGTTTTTGCCCTATTTTAGCATTCATTAACTTTGACAAAATTTTGAAATATTAAACATTCAGTAGCACTTATTACAGAATGTATTATGTTTATTAAAATAAGATCTTAGTGCCTCATATTTTTTTTAATTTATTGAAATGTAAACCTTTGAATATCTCACAATAACAAAATATGATCTTGCCCCACTTTCAAAATAAAAAACTCATATCTAGAAAGAATATACTAACTGTGAGTTTCGTGTGGACAGTTAAAAGTTTGACTAAAAAATTCTTTCATTTTTAATAAATCTTAACAAATATTTTCCCAGTATTTTGTTATATTTATTGTTCGCACTTCCAAGTAGTGTTGCAGTTATTATTAATAGTTTCAAGCAATTAATGCGGGTATTTCCAATTAGGCAAGCGAACGAAGTCTTAAAATATATAAGCGATAGATTCGTATGCTTTAAGCATCACAAATACGTATATGGATAACACGTCAGTCAAAGTCTGACAAAAAAATTAATAACTTTTTAAGTAATGTATATCATTACCTAGTTTTGTATGAGGAAACTATAGATTTAACTTTTACAGCGTTAAATCTGATCCTGCGTTAGTGATTACAGATTAATTTAAAGGAGTGCTAATTAACAAGTAATTCTCAATTCAAACTGAATTTCTTTTAATACAGAATTAAGTAGTATCTGTTAATTTAAATGATTTTCTAATTAAAAAATAAAGTTTGATTTCTGATTTTTTGTCAAATTAAAGATTGAAAGCTAATTGTAATTTAGGACTTATAATTTGGGAATTATAAGTTAGTCAACAGATTCTTAATAACATAAGCGACATGTTCATATGAAGATTTAAACGTCATCCATATATGGATGGCACGCAGTGTTAATCTGTGCAAGAATGCATTCTACGCCATTATAAATATGATTCAGTAAGCCGATCCAAGAACATGACTCGATATTAAAAGGCAAAGGGTTAAGATGATAACGACCGATGTATCAGTAGCATGTTTTCACTGGAAGTAATATCATAAATCAGCTTTAACACGACATCATCGTTCGACACACGCTGTTCGACGATATTAGAACGTGCTAGTTCACGTTAACGTGCAAGCTTCCCTCAATTACCAGATCGTTAAACGTATTAACTTGCTCAGTTAAACAATTAGCTCGCCCTTGCCGAGTGGAAACATTGTTTACAGCGAGTGTCTAGCTGCTGTACTCTTATGTCTCACCGTGTGGGTGTCCGGTGGGCGAAAGTGTTCATTAAAGCTTTAATGAATGCACGAGATACTTGGAAAACGTGCACGCATGCAGATCGATTCAATTTAGTCTGACGTGTCGTGAACGTTCGATGCGTATATGGCCATTGTGTGACGACCTTTTTGCGACGGATACAGATTTCTTGTGATTCTCGCGCAATCTCTGTCATCCAAACGGAAACTGTCGCGGAAATTTTTAATGGAAATAAAATGTTGAAGAATTTCAAACTTTTCAATATTGTAACAAGGAAATGATCACAAGTGACCCCCTCAAATTTTCATGAATTTTTGTGAGTTAATCGTATTACGAATGTATGAGTCAATTTTTATCAATTTTGAAAATAGTATAAGTACAGTTCTGAAGAAAATGAGTGAATGATAGTTTTAATCGAAAGTGTCTTCTGCTCATGTTTATAACAACCAGTTAATGATGTACAATATCTCCATAAATTAGTAAAAAGAACAAATCTGAATACTTTTTTAAGTGGTATAAATCCATTCGAAATAACTAATAATCGCATTAATTATTAGTTACTACAACTTCAACATCAAATCTCAACTTGGGTGTCCACTACCCTTAAGGTTTTTACAACTGCTAATATTAATAATATTGATAATATTAACGAACATTAATAATATCAACAATAGTAATAATATTCATAAACATTAATACTAATATTAATAACTAATGTTAAAACACAGCGTCATAGACAAGATAAACATGTTATATCTTAGATGAAAAGATGAGAAATCTCATTTCTCTGATACCGTTCTGCTTTGTTTCGCAAGTTTTAAGTGATTGATTTGTGTTTCTTAATCGAATAGATTATAACGTAAGTATTACTTGACATATGACAAAAAAAAGTTAAAAAGAAAATGGTGCCCCAAAACAAAGTTTAGCCATATTTTATAACCTATTATCAGCGAAAATACATAAAAAATAGTGTGAAAAATTCAATATGAAAAAGACAACTGAAATCGGGTTTTTATTATATCTCAAAAAATATTGTATACAATTTACGAATACATTTATACAATTTAAATTAAAAGAAATTGAAACTGTCGACGGAGATACAAATTCACACACAAATATTAACTTTGTTGTAATTTTCTCATGTTTAACTAATTATTTCACGGTGATTTTTTTTAAGTTTTTTTTTACAGTAGAAAAAATAACTCTTATCAAAACAGTAACGTTAAATATTTTGAAAACTATTAACCGTCTACGCCTAAAACTATAACAGATTCAAAATAACATGATCTATCAACTTGTAAAATGTTATTAAAATTTGAAGAGAGCATTTGATACAATTTTCATGTAAATATGCGTGAAGTTTGTTTACGATTTATTATCGGTTGTTTACGCAGCTCGTAACACTTAATTACACGCTATAATATTTTTCCTATAACAATCTCGTTCCAATCTTTAATTAATAAATTTCTCTTTTTCAAAGCAATATATCGTACTTAATAAAATTATGCAAATTCACTTTCAACAACGAGTTATTTAGATCAAGAATATTTTATGCAAAAATGCAAATATCTTTGCTTTACTCGGATAAACGAATTGTAAATAAAACAAAAAAACCAATATTATCATTACGACGCTGTAGTATTAATTGTTTTCTCCAATGCATTACAAATATGCAACATAAAATAATGTGATATAAAATGATTATATTCTACCAAACATACGCGAATTGCAAATTTTATAATTAATGTAATTATACAAATTATTTCTTATCTGTTATGATTATAATATTTGTTGTACCTTGTTAAAATATTGAAATTTGCAATATTATACCATTTTTCTTTCGACGATTTTAAAAAATGAAACATACTCATTTATTATTATTACTCAAGAATTTAAACTGTATTGTATTACAAGATTGAAAAAATGTGCAACAAATATTAATATATTAATGTATACAAATGTTAATATTATTAATGTTAATATTTGTACATGTTAATATATATAAATGTTAATATTTTGTCCATCCACCGTTCTGATTTAAAATTTAAGAAAAACAGTTTTGTAATGATTCATATATGTTGTATAAAAATGTTGTTCTATTTTGTAATCGATCTTAACAATGTTTACAATATCTCCCAACTGAACTCGTTTGAACAAACATTTTTAACAATGATAACTTACAAAAGCTGAAACAATAGCTTGCTCTACAATTTGCTTTACACTACTGTTTCATTTCGAAGGTATACAAAGAACTGATCTCTCATTTCTGAACAAGCCTCTTTACTACTGCCTGTATACAAATTTTCATATCCTTCCGTATTGTTTTAGGTATGAACGAATAACAAACGCACTTCTAAATACCCTCTCGCAATCTCCCCACTTAAATAACCCTATTCTCTTAATATTTACAGTTTCTCCCTTGTCTTAGGATTAAGCTGTATCGATAACCCCATCTTACATTTTCATGGACTATCTACGAACGATACTTCCCTGTGTTGTAGCTTCCAGATTAACAAAAGGACAGGGTGTATAATTAGACAAACAAAGAAGAAAGGAGATACAATTATTCACGTGACTCAAAAGTATTTACATCTTCTTCCACGAAAGTTGAGTACTTTTACACTAAAGATTGCCTTAGAAAAATGTAATTTATTAATTTGAAATTGAGTACAGAATAATATAGAAACTGTATTAATTATGACACAGATAGAGAACTGCAGGGACAGTGATAATTTAAAATTGATTTTATATTTGATATTATCTTTAAATAAAATTTCAATCAAATTCTGTTCATTTCCAAATAAAATTTTAATTTTAAATAAAATTTTAATCAATTTCTAATAATTTTTAAATAAAATTTTAACCAAATTCTATTATCTTCCAAATAAAATGTTAATCAAATTCTTTTAATTTGTGCATAAAATTTTTATCAAATTTTACTAATTTAAGTGAAATTTTATGTTTTATACTAATTTTCAAGTGTTATTACGCAATTTTATTGGTTAAATGTTATTATTTTGTCGACTATAACTGTTCTAGTATATGAAGGTCTTCGATTTAAAAAATATTACCTAATTTTAACGAAAATGTTGTGTAAGATTCTGAAATACGAGTAACTAATCCAGATTTCGCCATTTGTTATTAATAATTTATAAACGATGTAGAAATAGTTAGAACCAGAAAGCAACGTGAATGTGAAATATTTTTTACCGATGAAATACTGTTTACAAATAAAAATGAATACAGCCAAATGTTTGAATCAGAAATAAAATATAAATAGATGCAAGTAAAAATATAAATAGAAAACTTTTCATTTTTATATCTAACAATCACCAACAGAGTTATCATCACATGTTCATCGACAATATTTCACTCACAAGCTTACTGAATATACATTGCCAACTCTGTATATATAAATTCTGAAGCCACGTTTTTTCATAGTCTATATAGAAGTGCTATATTTGCACGCTAAAATATTTAAAGCTCATTCACGACATTCAGGTACGTATGGGTAATTTAAATACCAAAACGTTTGAACAACTGCAGTGCTGGCTATAGTGTAGAAAAAACTACTCGTACTAAAAGAAAAGATGGGTAAATCCAAAGTGTATTTTTCTGGAAATCTTCGAATTTTAATCATATATAACAATTATTTACACAATGTATATATTTAAGAATTCTTAACAAATACAATAATATATACACATTGATCCTTTTTTAAAAAATGTAAGAAATGTTAAATGTAATGCTTTTTTATCATTATAAAATATAATTACATTCTGATGACCCAGATACAATTATAGTTTATTATGATTCACGTGTTGTGATTTTGTAGATAAATCGGAAATACGTTTTGGAATCAATGTAAGGTAAACTAAAGATATTAACACAGTTATTACTAATAAATAACATTTTTCTTTAATTCGTATGTGCAATAACATAATATGAATTATTTGATTACATTCAAATATTTTTAGCGTGAGAACAGTTTTATTCCTAGATGTTTGCGATAAACACTACTTTTCTATAAATCATATAATGCTCGTCCTTAACTGTTTACATACAAAATGTCCCAGTTTTTTACCACAAAACTTTACCAACGTATTCCATACACAAAAATAAGAGGTTGTTGTATTAACATAGAGATTTGAACACTTTATTGAAAAGTTATAACAAAAGTAATAATTTCAAACTACTTTGTTTTTCGTTGACACATACAGTGTGTCCCAGTTTTATACGTAAACCAGCACGTTCTATAAATAAAAGCGATAAAAAACTGTTATATAGACATAGACTCTTAAATGTTTTATTGAAAGATTATGAAGAATATATGAAATGATAATAAATCATTTTCTCCTTCGATATTTTTTTCAGTAATTTTTAATAATGCATTCAAGAATCTATGTCCGTAAAAAAAAATTTCTTATTTTTATGTATAGAACATGCTAGTAAAGTTACGAACGAAACTGAAACTCTGTAGCAGTTCATTGTCATTTCATATTCTTGTTATAATATTTTAATAAGATGTTTATAACCGTATGTTGACATAACATTATTTTCTTATTTTTACGATTAGAATATGTTAATAAAGTTTAACCGTAAAAAAAAATGAAACACCCTGTATATTATACATATTGGGTATACAATATATAAACTGACTGTATATTACCCTATTTGATTGAAATTATTATATAATTAAGCAACACTAGATACTCAAAAGTTCAATGTAGTAAAGGTAGAAAAATCGTTTACGAAAAATAGTTTCGAAATAATATTGATGTGATTTACAGGATAACAAATAGCCTATGTTCTAATCTACTATCTAAACTACGATTACAATTATGTCAAGTTTGAATACAATGAATAAATTTAGTGACTGAGATATGACTACAGAATTAACATACAATATTCTGCATTTATGTACCATTAACATCGTATATATCAATAAAAAATGTCGATTATTGATTACAATAGTGTCGATATATTAAGCGTTTTCACAAAGAGTGCAATCAAGCTGATTAGTATAATTACAAGGAACGTTGAACTCTTGCAATTTAATATTCAACGATGCTAGAATAAAGTACAATTGGATATGACTCTATTAACTCGTACGTATATTCTTTCTCTTAATTAATTCATTACCCTATGTTCTATACCGAGATACTATAAACAATGGACTGGGAAAATAATTAAAATTTAAAATTTAGTCTTACGTTTAATAAAATTAGATTAATATTAATGAACAAGTTAATTAGAAATTCGATGGATCCAAGGTTAAATTCGTGGTAATTATTAATAATGAACTCTAAACTTGAATAGGTTAATAAACAAACGGAACATTTTGTCTCTACGCGATATAAATAGCTTGCTAAGCAAACTATTAATCACCATAGTGTATTTATGACTCACAATCAGTTGAGAGGAAAACAACAATTGGAGCGTTATTTGTGCTTCAGATATTAACCCCTTACAATGTTTATAGTGCAGTTGGAAATTTCCAATTTAAAGCAAAAATCATACATTAAACATTAAGCTGTCGTAAATTAAATAGGTCATGTCTGAACATAAATTTTTTAATATCGTCTGATGGAATAAAACAGGAAAGTAGCACTTGCGTTATGAGAGTTCGAAATTTAAGATTACTTTAAAATCACTACATTAACCCTTAACGGTTACACAGGGGTATGAAATTACCCCAGCCAATGTAGATTCCACTTTAACCATCTTATATCCTGAAAATGTGAATAATCCTTTTTTGAAACACCGGTATTTTTTTCTTCAAACTGTTCTATCACAAGAATGTTCAGCTGAAACTTTAGTTCTTTATATTAAAATCGAAATAAATTTTTCTGTAAAAACCGACATTTTTTCAATTTTTTCACGTTTCTGAATCTTTTTTCGTAGTCAACGTTAAAATTTACTAAAATCAGCTGGAAGCTTGTTTGTAACAAACATTTTTAATGACTAAGGTCTTAACCTTCCTAGTATGTCAGGTATGTTATTCTGACGAAGTGTGACCGTTAAGGGTTAAACTAAGGATGAGGATGATGCTTATTTGTTACAAAATTTTTTTTTTTTTTCATTGAGCACTCCGTTAATGTGTTCACCTATATATGTAAGTAATATGACAGTTTCTTATATGGTATTTTCATTTAATATTAGGAATCATTATCAACTGTTGATAAACAATTTCATTTAATTATAATTTTTAAATATATTCATAATAACATTGAAATATTATTACGAATAATATTTTTAAGAACCTAATAAATATGGTAAATGATCCAATTATTAAATATATAAGTATATGAAATAATCGTTTTTTATTAACATATAAAGACTCAAATCAAATAATAAAGTTTTTACTATTAAGAGCCTTAATATTTAATTAAAAAATATAACAAAATACCATATTACTCGTAGGGGTGGACACTGACAAAGTATTCTATAAAAATATGTTGGTCGAATAAGCATCAATGAGGAGTAATGTATTCGCAATTAAAATAAAAGATGTAGATGAAATAACAGATTCAGGTGTGATGCTAAAAATAGAAAAACTCCAACACCTTGAAATATTTCTGTCAAAAAATATTGAAGTTCGCAGAAATGATACACGGAGAAAAAGAAGCTGCATTTGGCGGTCTCTTTGATTCCTATGCTTACAATGAAACATTTGATGCTGTTATTCGAAGCTGTCAAACCGAACCCTCCGGTTACACATCCAGCAACTAACGGTGCAAGGATTACCCCCAAAATATTCACGACAAACAATCTAAATTTAGGTAACGAAAGGGGAACCATCTTTTATGTAGTTACAGTCGTTTTGATCTAGTGACGCGGTTTCCGCTGCAAAATGCTCCCTTTTTTCACATCCTAATTGGGAAATTGCAAAGTAAAATCTTCCACATCACTGTTTCCCAAAAATATCGAATTCAAACTTTAAAATGAATGTCACTTCCTATCTTGCATATGTTAAATAATAGTTTATTATTTTAATAATAATTTAAAGTTTAACAAAATTTAACCTTTCGCATTAAATAATAGTTTACTTTTCAATTTAATAAACTGGCAATTACTTTTCGTCTAACAGTTGTAATTTTAAAAAAATCATTTTATTTCATTAGTATATAAAAAGTCATTTCTATTAGTTTACAAAGAATATGTTAATATAAGAGAGTTACGTTGCTTACGCGTCATGTGATGTCATATCTCCGGTTAAATTAGGTAACACAAACAAGACATAAAACTTTTCCCTATTTTAAACATAAATAAACATAATGATGTTCATATTTTGATAATTTTTGCAATACGTAAGTCCATTTACGGAAACACCAGATAATCAATATGTTCTGTCAATTTTTCTAGGTATTTGATATTTATTGTCAGTACTGAAGTGTTGACAATATAGAATGATAATAATGTATTAATAATGTCGTTTGGCAATATGTATTGATAATATTATATTGGCAGTATATATTGACAGGGAAAATACTAAAATATTGACAATATGCATATATTGCCTTTAAGAAGGTTGAATATTTAAAATGTTCACATTAGAAAGCTTTAATATTCAAAATTTTTATTTTAAAAATCTTCACTATACGAAATTTTCAATTTAGATAACTTTATTATTTAAAGTTTTTTTATGATACTTAAATATTTAAAATTTAATTGCAACATTTGTATTTTGGAAAGTTTTAATATGCAAAATTTTCATTGGGTGTTATAATATTTAATATTTAAAAATTTTTCCCTTGGGAAACTTCCATGTTTATAATTTTTACTTTGAAAAGACTCTATTTAACATTTTTATTTAAAAGAATTTCCATTTTAGAAAAGTGTAGTATTTAAAATTTTTATTTTGTGAAGCTTTAAAATCTTATATTGAAAAGCTCCAAAATGTAAAATTTTTCTTTTAAAATGCCTGACAAATAACAATTACAGAGTAGTTTTGAGATATTTTAACAAGATCATAAGAAATTGTTTGAAAAACACAAAGATGAGTAGCCGAGTCGCCATTTGCTCACATAAGGGTTAAAAATAAAAATACTACTTGATAACATATTTATTAGATCCGTCGTATGAAATCAACACGTTAACAAACAATTGGAAAGTGGAAATAATATACGATTCTAAGTGCCAAAACCAGGAGGATAACCTTTTGATTATGGCAATACTATTTATCAACAAAATATATAAAAATTAGTTATTTATAAAAACTATAAATAATTATACTAACATTATCATGCATGATAGTGCCTATAAACACTCTTTTTATAAACAAAAAGCAGTATTTAATGTATGACATTTATTGTTAGAGTAGATATACCAATTACGGAGTCTTTGTATTGAAATTATCGATTAAAAATTATATATTTATATATAATCGATAATTAAAAGATAAAAATAAGCGTGGAAAAAATTTTAATCAAATTATTAATGTATAAAATTCAAAATAGAAACTAACAATTTTAATATGTTTTATTTTTATTTTTGAGTGAATCCTGTAATATTGCAAGATTTTCAAACTTATGCGCAATATGGAGCCCTAAGCGCGGTATTTGCCATAACCTCATTTTTATTTCAAGCTCCAAAAACGTGTGTTGTCTACTATCACACAAATAAAAACATATGTTATTTATATTAAATTATTTATCACAAAATAAAAGTATTTCGAAAATAATTGTTATTTTTTAGAAAAGCTAGGTTAAAGAGCGATATTCAAAGACACCGTAATAAATTTTTATATCTCACAAAAGCTAGGCTAAGGAGGGACATTCAAAAACACCGTAACAGGGGGAATCGACATACATCCGTAATAACTGAAAGAGCTGTAATACAAACAAAAATAACTACTTCTACCTCATTAAATTATGAAGATTTCATTTCCTTTTAAAGAAATTTCTTTCTAAAAAAGCATTAACAGATATTGATTTTATGAATGCGATATTCATGTAGCTTTTTAAATAATATATGATCGCAAAAACTGGTTGAAAGCCCCCGTAATTGGGACAACTACTGTTCTTTTTTATTTCCACTCTTCAATTTACTATCGACTCGCTGTACTCGGTACCAAATCAATGGTTTACTCACTTTCGAAACGGGCTGTAAACGGTACCCCATACGCTGGCCCTTGTCGGCGAGGATGGATTGTGTTGATGTTGATTGGAATATCCGTAGCCGGCGAAAAACATATTGCGGAAATTGTTCCTCATCAGTGTAGACCAGAATAAAAATGTCCGTACAAATAAAACAGTCCCCTCCTTACAAACGACAATGTGCACACAATACTTACGTGTATAAAAAAAGAACTTACGAATAAAAACTATGAAACAACAACGGTAAACAACAATAGACAAAGTCTTACGATAATACTATAAAAACTTGTACTTTCAATGAAACACTTTGGCACGTGTTATTTGGCACAGAACGTCTACTTTATACAACATACGTTTTCAAACGAGCATTATCAGCGCGAACCATGCGCGTATACCGATGAATCTCGTCAGTCTTACGATTACGAAACTGGAGCGTCTACTTCCTCTCCCGTTTCGAAGATTGTTTCTATGCACCGTTTTCGTACGGTGACCTATCGATCACTGCAAAAAATCCGTGTCCCGAATGTAACTGTGTTACCACGGATCGACCTACATATATGGTTCTGGACCGATCAATGTCGAGAGATAACTCTCGCCCGAGACAACGTCAGGTGATTCCACTGTGTCCCAAAGCACGTTGTTTCACACCGAACACTCTGCCTCTTTCTAGTTCAATTCGTGGCACAAGTTGCACAATAAAGAACGACGAGAACGTAATCTAACATACGTTGACCCTAGAATAACAGCGCCCTGTCACTGAATCAGCAGTTTGTACTTTAACACAGTCCTCTTGGAGAAGAGCAATAGCTTTCGCGCCGGTCTCCTATCATCTTCCATCGTGAGTCTCGATCGAACCAAAAGGATAACTCTCCTCTCGATACGTTCGAGTGTAATCCGTTCAAACTGTCGTCGTTTTTTTCTTATCGATAATCACACGCGTTTACAGAACGAAATGCGAGATTCACGCGAGCACGGAACCTCCTATTCTGTCGAGAGATTGAACGCAACTGAAAGCAGGCGGCGACACGGCTCGAGTTCGGATCTCGAGGGGAGAAACGGGTGGAGGGTTTAAGGTCGGAAGATTCGAGCGACTGGTGGAAAAGCATCGGAGAAGGGAGGGTCGTATGGACCCCATGCGAATGGGCCACGAGAGAGAGAAAGAGAGAAGGAGAGAGAGAAGGGGAAAGAGGTAGAGGGAGGGTAGAGCAAAGATAAAGAGCAGACGGAGTACGTGACGGAGGGAACGGTATGACAAAAACAGATAAAAGCGGGGTTGTAAGGAGACGGAAATGTGGTGTGCATCGGTCAAATGCAGTGTCTCTCATTAGAGATAAGGTAGGATCGTTTGATAATATGACACCACAATGCGATAATGTGGTTGTATCGTAATATGATGCTACACTGATATCAATTTTATTTTATTTAAATCATAATTTTTTTAATTCAAGGAATTAAGTTTCAAATTTTTTCATTTTGGAATTTGCAAATTTTGAAGTGACAATTTTTAAGTCACAGAAAATGGATTTAAGAATTGCAGATTTAAAGACAAGAAATTTCATATTTAAATTTTTAGATTTATACGTTTTCAAACTTAGAAATTTCAAAAAGGTAAAAAGTAATACAATATTAACAAGTAAAAAGGTACGTGTCAAAATATAATAAATATATCTGTTGCGGTAAATAAATGTGATTAATCCGGTGATTAGGTATAATTACCGATTATTATATATGTATAACCTTAGTTATTAGTTATAATATATAACCCCTTATTGTTAGTGATTATACATACAATAACCGGGAATTATTAGTATCTCCAGATTAATATCTGTGGAGACCACATTTTTATTTGTTAAAATTTGATGTTTAGAGTAAACCTACACATATTTGCCCGCGAGCACAAAGACAAGTGTATAAAAACCGTTAGTAAATATTCGGTTAAAAAACGTTGACAAAAAATCTATAAAAGTTACAAGAACCTATTTAAAAACAGACTAAACAAACGTCTCTGTGCTTTTCTGTTTTACTTGGAAAATGCAAAACGTCATAAAAGAGGCAGAATGATGAAATAAATATAAGGTACATAACGTACAGTAGATCTTGAAAGGACAAGAAAACAGTTTGTTATGAGATGAATAAAAGAATGTCATCACGATTTCTTAGAAGATCTGATATTAACATTATTTCTACCACGATTTTGTGTATACCTATTTCGACCAAAAGGAGTCTTTTGACACCTTTTCGTTTGAATGCAAATAATTGCCAAAACTGTTAGGATTTCAAATTATCAGTTAAATGTAGATAATTTGAGAAATATATTTATTGATACATTGATGTGTTTTTATTAGAGATTATTTAATCAGGTTGTAAATTCTAGCTTAATTCATCAATCTACAAAATATAAATATAGCGGTGTACACTAAAATACAACATGGCGGGAAATAAGCTCCTGTATTTTCCGTTACAACTGAAATCGGGGTACTCTAATCTGATTATAATTGATATGATGCTGCAAAATGGTGTTGATATTTATATATAAAATGGTTTAAAATTAGGCCCTGCCATGAAATCCTTAAGATATCAAAAGACCATGGTAGAAATAAGTATATCATATGCACATTTTTAGATCTAGGATGAGCTGGAAGAAAATGATATCGCTGAATTAATTTAAGAACTATTGTATGAAAAGTCGAAAAATGAATTGTGGAGAAATGATTCAAATTAGAAAATAATTTTAAGTTAAAATTTGAAAGGTGTCTTTTGACACGTCTTGGTAGAAATAGTATTAATTAGTTTGGGTAAGTGGAAGACAAATAGAGAAGGGAATTGGCTAAATATCTGAAATATCGGCATACAGAAATTTTAGTATTTAATATAAATTTGAATTCGAAAATTTATACATAAATTTGGAAATTTAAGGATTTCAAAAATGTAGAATTGAAATTTGGAGTTTTGCAGATTTAAAAAATTTAGGATCTGAAAATTTTGCGGTTTTCAGAACTGTAAAATGTGAAAATTTGAGAATGTAGAAATTTTGGTAACTTTGAGAATTGGGAAATTTAGAAATCTGAAAATTTGAAAACTTAAGGATGTAGGGATTTCAGAATTTGTTAATATTTTAAATTTGCAAATTTAGAAATTTCAGCTTTCAGAAATTTGAAAATTTTTCAAGTTGAAGATTTGAAAATTTTAGAATTTTGTCGATATAGATGTTTAAATATTTAAAAATTTAAGAATTCGAAAATATTTAAATCTTAGGACTTACAAATTTCTAAATTTTCAAGTTCCAAAATTCCATATTTCCAAATTGCCTAATTCTTGAACTTCTAAATACGTGAAATTTCATATTCCTAAAGTAAATTAAGCAATTTGAAAAATTATCGAAAGAGTCCTACGATTTCCATGTAAACGTTTGCTCAAGAAATAATGTAACATTTAATTAATATAAATTATGTAAACTCTGTGTCTAAATACGTATACATACGGTCTCATATGAATATGTACAGAAAGCACACATACATATATGTATGTACATACACATAGTACGACCAGTAAATTTTGTTAAGTACATTAACTATTTTACTAAAGGATATCTATGAATTTATTATTATAAACAATCGAATAAATAAATATAATGTTTTTATATCACATCGTAAAAAAATGTGGTTTCTTTTTAGAGCTAACAAAAATTGCAGAATTAATTTTATTTAAATTCATCTTAATTCTTGTGAAATGTAGATTTTTGTGAACTCTTCTATTTTTAATTTCAATTAAAAGCACAACTTGTATAATCAGTATTTTAATTTGACAGAGCTAAAATTTATATTGAATGTGTTAATCTGAACGTGTTTAAAAATGAATTATTAAACTTTATTTAAGATTTGTGTTAATAAAAATTTACAAATAATAATAAAATTGACAAATAACAAAATTAAAAAATTTACAAATACAATAATTATAAAATTTTACTGAATGACTGGAGACGGAGTTTATACGTACCATGACTCATACTTCAAACGTAATAAAGTTGAAGACGTTCTAAGGATTATATATCAGCGATTAATGTTCGACATAATCTCTCATTTTTCTTGTAATTTATAAAAGAAAAAACTGGAACTTTTGATAAACTTCTTTCTTGTAATTAGTTCCATATTAACAATTCATTGCAAATATATTAATAAATATATTGTATAAAATCAATATTACATATTATGATAAAATTAAATTAACAGTAATGAATATTATGAAATTCTGATATATATAAATAAACAGCAAAATTCATAATTAACGAAATTATGAAATTAAGTATTAAAAACACTTACGACCATTATAATTACAATTTCTTGGTATGTCAGTTTAAAATACTGTAATTTTAAAATGTAACTCTATTTTTTTTTTTTTATAAGTTTTTGAATAGATAGTGTCCTTCTGTTGTTATTTTCTTATTAGTATTACATATGGCAATTAAAAATGCATTCCTTTTAAAATTGAAAAAGTCACGTAATGGAATATTAGAATTCATAAAATTTCTATTGTTTTATGTTCATTATATGTATCTTAACATTTGTTTATTATAAATTCATTTAATATTATTCTTAATCACTTTAAATATAATTGATGATATGCTTTACAGATTTAGTAATTCAATCATAAGAAGATACAGTAATATAAAAATTGTTACTACTAATTAATTTTTAAATACTAATTTGCATAACAAGATAGAACATATGTATGATACAACATATGTGTATAAATTAAATATAACGGTCAAGTGACGTTTCATTATACACATCTAAAAGTTAAACTAATGAGTACTTTACAACATTACTTAAATAAACAAATTTTGTTTATCAAAACACAATAATTTAATTTTGTAAAATTTATTGACAATACAATTAATTTAAACAATCTATTTGACACTGGTTCGACAATGTTATTGTTATTGTTGGGAATAAAATTTGTATTTAATTTTAATCTGAAATTTAGTTAACTACGGATTCCTAAAAGAATTTAAAATGAATGAAACATCCGATATATTATTTTTAAAGTTCTTATAGATTGATGAACATAAAGTTCAAAATTAGGGCTTTTATGTTGAAGTCTTTATTCTGATCCGTTGATTGCTATGTTCCTAAGTATTTGAATTTCTAAATGAAACTTATAGTGAAAAATAAATTAAGGTATGTCCTCAAAATCAAAGAAATTTCGTGAATTTCTTAGTGTCGATTGCACGCCAAATATCAACAAATTTATCTGTCATCCGGTTTATGATGTTACCTGTCTGATAAAAGAGCATACTGTTCGGAAACAATTCGAAGAAATGAAAATTCTTATGACTAAGTTACGATGAGGAAATGAATACAGGGGATAGGTATACGACCCGTGACCACTGCACCATTTTCGACTATTGTTTCGTGAATATCGATATACAGACGAAAACAAAAGAAGGTTTAAAGGATAAACGATATGAAAAATCACCATAATTTTGTAAAGCAGACTGTATTTTGCAAAAATAATAAATATGTTGTAAATGTATACATCACACG
The DNA here is from genome assembly GCA_945859555.1 of Megachile ligniseca. Lineage (NCBI taxonomy): Eukaryota > Metazoa > Arthropoda > Insecta > Hymenoptera > Megachilidae > Megachile > Megachile ligniseca. The sequence goes on from OX243777.1 coordinate 2,327,133, forward strand.
AAGTAACAAAAATAAAAATGTCAAACACGAAAAAACGAATATGTCATAGTCTAGCAGTGAAAGTAACAGCGTATAATACGTGTATAATTTGAAATTAAAAATAAGGCGGAAAAATAAATAAACAATTCATTTAATATAGTTGAATATATAAATTCGTTATCTCAATATAAGTAGACAACGATTTCAAGGAAAGTGTCTTAACAAATTCTGTAATTTAAAATAAGAAACTTGTGAACCGGTTATTTGACTGATTTATTAATTTTAGTATTAAAATAGAAGTCGTATTATCAATATGATATAAAAATATCTATTATAAAAATTACGAATACCCACATGCACAAATGGCTATTTTTAATACAATATTTAATATTGTATAACAATACTAGTACCTATTTAAGACCATTTAAGACCATTCTTAAAACAGTTTCTTAAATTCATCAATAATAATGGACATTTCATATTAAATCCTTAAATAATGAATAAAGTTGTCTAAATGTGAAATACGTGCATAAATATGTAGGCGCCATTCCCTATTACTTTGTACATTTTTATCTTGCCATTTAATTTAACAATTGTATATAAACGTACAAATTTTTTATGACAATCACATTCTTGCAAACAATGCAGTATAATGAAAATTTCTTTTGAAAAAGGTTTAAAAAAATTAGAAGCACTCACTTTTCGTTCTTTAGACTTAAACAAAGTTAAGTACACGTTGTATGTGTACTGTAGATTATCCTACTTTGGTACAAAGTTTACCCAGTAAATAGTACACTTTGCACCACCACAATATTGGTAATCTAAATTCCTCTTTCTAATAGGAAAATGTACTTCTGTTGACGAGCACTTTAGGGTTCTCTACTGAAAAGATCAACATAAAAAAGATTCGATAAAATTTACGTTTCGAGAAGGCAACTCCGATGACCTTGACATATGTTTTGAAGGTCATCCTTTTAAGTAACATGCAAGAGGTTTTGGTCATCGCTCGTTTTTTTATTAAAAAGTTATTGATTTAAATGTATTATTACTACTACACTACCATTTGCGTATACGTATATTCCATACAACATATATTCACAACATTTATGAAGGTCACCCTCCTGAGTAGCCCCCAAAAAGTTTTAGCTGCCACTCATTTTTTACTAAAATGTCATTAGCATATAAAAATTATTACTAAGAGGATTACTATGATATAATATAAGAAACAATTGATGAGAGAACTCATTATTTCAAAAAAAGGTTCAATGCTTTTGTCAAGATAATTCGTGAAGTGGTGTTCACGAGTGCCATAGCGAAAAATATTTGCTCACATCTCTCCACAATCCTTCTATATTTTGTGTGAGAATACCAGTTTGAGGATCTATAAGATTAATCGAATGGTTTATTGTTCAATATATACAATTTTTATTACACACCATTTATCGGTATGTGTAACTGAACCAGCAGCAACATTTTGTGCAGGCAAAATAAACACTTTTTACTATTTCGTTCAATGCTACTGAAATCTCATTGTTTTTGTATTACAAGTCCTCTGTTATATTTTCTCTTGCCTATTTTAGCCTCATCTATTTCAACAATTTAGTCGGGTCCACAAATTAGCTCTTCCTTAGTAGCCGTTGTTATAGTAACTAAAATTAATTTGGCGAACAAATGTGCAATATTACTTAAGAACAAATATAAGTAAATAGCATGAAATGATAACTGTTTTGTTTTGATTTCTCTTATCATAAATGTTTGGTATGTTGCTTAATATGATTTTATTCTAAACATTACCTTCGTTGACTTCAACGCATGGACAAGAAAGGGACTGCATCTCCCCCCTACACCACCATCCCGAAATACTGTATAATCTAAACTAGCCTAACTCAATTTTTAATGAAATTAAGGGCTGGATAGTTTGATCTATCACTACCACGTTCGAAGTAACTTGTTTGACCGGTCCTAAAATATACCAACAGTTGAACATCTGATAGTTAACACGTTGACGCCAATCACGGAAATCTCTGTGTTTAGCCACTGGAACGTTTCACGCAATATCACACAAGAGAGAAATATTAGATACATTAGGGGAGGATGAACATTTTTATTTTATTAAAAACTGTTAAAATATAACCATAATAAACCAATTCTAGTGCAGTAATGTCATTTGAGTTGAAAGTCTACTATACATATGCTCGGTCCTACGTGAAAGGATGGAGATCAACTACCCGATCATCAACGTGTTAACTAATGATTGTAAGAATCATTGTATAATTAAGAAAAATGAAACATTTTTAAGTATGTAGTAGAAACGGTACGAATATGAGATAGAATAGAAAATACCATGGTTTTGATCTATATAGAGTATTTAAAACATGGTGGTACAACCGGAAGATGGATGATGCATGAAAAATAAATAAAATATACGGAATACAATTTTTTTGTATGCGTCTTTATTTTCAAGAAAATTGAATTTGAACATTTTTCAAGTATTTGTAAAAAAGTTTGTTTACAATTTAAGAAATAATAAAATCAGCAAAGTGTTTCTTAATTCTACAGTAAACAAATATTGTAAAACAACAGATATAATTATTAATATCACTAAAATAGGTTTATTACTTTATTAAGTTTGTTACTTATGTGTGTTCTTATCATCGACTAAATTCATTGCACTAAACAGTAATATCCACATCAAAATATTATGAAAAATGACTTATAACGAACTTTAGTAGTGTTAATGATTAGATTTATTTGTTTAATAACACTCACTAATTCTCGAAGTAATGAAAAGTTGTTGAATTTATCACTTTATATGCCGTGAAATTTTTTTTATAAATACTTCCAAAATATTCAAACTCAGTATTTTTGTCTTATTTTTTCATGTAAATTCACCTCCTTTTCGGTTGTAGCACCGTTTCGAAAACATCCTGTATATCCACTGTAATATATTGTTTTTGTTGAAGAATATCCGTGATACAATACACCCAAGTACATTATATTTCAATATAATATTTTTTTAAAAGAAACAAACCAATTTTATGGCAGATAAATGTACAATAGTTGTATCGTGTCGACTTCCCGAATAGGTCGAGAGTCGAGCCCGGTGGGGTGTGATCGATTAGACTGAATAATTATTGAATAGTTTATTCGCCGAGTTCGAGATATTCTAGATTACGCAGTACGTTTATACAAATCCAAAACAGAAGTGAGTGCCTCGGGGCCCTCCCGCATTTTATATCGGACATTCCCCTACGACGTCTCCTAGCAACCGCGCCGATTCCTCGAGGAACCGTTGGCGCGCCCTCCGCCGATCTTTGTCGCGCCGCCATCCCGGTGCGGCCGGACCGCCGAACGCTACTACGCCGCTCGCCCTCTGCGGCCGAGCCGCCGCGCCGCTAAGCCGCGTGCCGACACCGGCGGCTCGCCGGCCACTTGCCGGTATCCGCCATCAAACGGCGCGGTCCGCACCCTTGTACGCGCTTCTAGAAATTACCCGTCAGGAGACGTCGCCGAAGAAGTCCTTCTTATTCGCCGAAGTGCGCACCAGGTTCGCCGACATACAGCGGCCGCATAAAAATACTTATCAATTTGCGCTTTACTTGGAAAGTCAGAGCCTATGCCACGTGCCTCGTGCACGTGTCCGTTTCTTCCACTGATCATTTCTTTGTTCTCGGGTGCTAGCGATCCTGCAGACAGCCAACCGGACGCGGGGCGAGCCAGCTCGCCCCCGCCCGGGTTCTCACCTCTCCCGAGCAGTGTGGCTCTCGGTGTTATGGTGAGCATCACCCCTCCCGGGCGGATTCTATACCCCCGGTGCTATGGTGATGTTCTTCATGCCGAAACACTCATGGTGCTCGACGAATACGGCCACAGGTTTCCCTGTGCACGTAGGGCTTCGAGGTATGGCTCCCATACCTGCTGCTTTTGATCAGCCGCCCCCGAAACACCTCTAATTATACTCGATCGTCTGTATGTTCTTTAGTTGCTCTGATCTTTCCTCGCAAGGCTGTTTCTATCCGTAACAATAGTAGTAAAATATGTATTTTGTGTGTATTATTTTATATTGTAAAATTAATTAAAATATTTTGCGTATATTTTCTGAAATTCCTTAGAATGTTGACCGTGATAGCATATTTCAAGGTTACCGAAATCAATTAAATGTATGTCATTTTATAAATAATTACCACATGGCAAATATATTTGCGAATATCTCTGAAATTGAAGCCAAGCAATGGTTAAATGTATAGAGGAAAGTCGTTTAAAATGACGTCCTTGTTAGCATATTTCAAGGTAAGCCATTTTCTGTATAATTACTAATAACATCCTTGTCGATACATTTTAAAGTCATTGAGATCGGTCATACGTGCCCTTTTATATATAATTATCAATAATATCCTTGTCAACATATTTCAAAGCCATTGAGATCAATGAATCCTTCGTTACACAATTATGTGCCAGGTAAATTTCGACTTGTAGAGATTTGACTATTCAAAATTCGAATTACGGAGATAAAATAATGCTTTTGGATATGTGGCAAATAATTCAGAGTATCAACACAGAATAGTGTGAAAAGTACGAATAGAATATACAATAAGTTATTGTAATTTATAAACATATTGTACTAAAAAAATGGTGGCATTATAATATTCGCATTTACCGCAATAAATATTTATACATCATTAATAATTTCATAATTATACGTATTTTGTTGGTGTTTTATAAACTTGGAACAATTGATTAATGTTTTAATAGAACATTTTATTTATAAATAATTTACATTATTTACAAAGGATCACCAAATGGTATATCATGTCTAATTTCTTTCTTAATAATTATACTATTTTATTAATTACTGATATTAGTTTTTTCAAAACTATTCAGACTCGTGAAACTAGATTTATAACACTTTAAAAACAATAATATTAAGTTTATACTTTATTAATTTTTTTTATTGAAACATTTACGCGTTATGTTTTAAACAAACTGAAGAAGGAAACGAAAATAATCTTACACGCAAACTACTATTGCTACGAATTTACAAAAATAACAATGATGTGATTCATTAAATACTATAGTTAAACCTTCTGCTGAATAAGAACACATATGAAATGTGAATTTTTAACGCTTCTTCAGATGCAAAAAGCAAACAAATCTAAATGGGACGTTGGCGGCAAGGGAATTAAAATAAACATCTTCAAGCTAACGAATGTATGTCCTTGCATGGGCGAGGTCATGGAACACTGTAATAAAGCCATAACACCTATAAAAAGGTCTTTATGAATCATAATAGTTCTCTGCAATACTCATTTTTTAGTGTTAACTGTAAAGTACAAGTGAAATAGTGTTCGAGTTAATCGCCATTTTCTTTAGAAGTGGCAAAAAAATGGCGGCCAATTCTTTTATTTAGAAACGAAAAGTTCACCCTTTCAAATGGTAGATACTAATTATAGCCATTGCAAGAGATTTCATGTTTTTTAAGTTTACACAATCTTAACATTTTTATTAAATGTGCGTTCTTTCATTGAAATATAATTACCTAAAAAAATTTTGGCAATTTATTCTAGTTTATTAACTAATTAGGATCTACACTGATATAGTAAACTTTGTAAATAGATACATTTCTGAAACCAACATTTTAGTTGACTTGAAGTACTAATCGCAAGAAACCCGAAAGTTACTACAATTAATTCTCTATTACAAGACATCGAACTTTTAAGTTTAAAAGATCGCAAAAATCGACTTTTGATTCAATCAATTAATTCAATCAACTAATTAACCAATGAAAACTATAGAATAATGTTAAATACTATTAAAATGATACTAATACTTTCTAAAATTAAATGCACGAACTTTAACAGTACACATACATGAGATTATAATTCGAATTTTTTACTAAAATTTAAGAGAGCAAGTAAGTTTTAAGGACCATTCAAAATAAAAATGACCTCTAGCCCTAAGCAGTAAAATTATCATTGATTAAATAAAAAATAAAAAAGATAGATAATTGTTTTACACAATATGCAGCAATTTCATATGAATCAATGTTGCTAATTTGATTATCTTACAAATTTTTAATTAACAATTATAAAAGTAGAATAAAATTATGCATATATTGTACATAGATTATAAAAAATTACACAATCTGATTAATGTACATATTAAGAGTTATATTTTAAATGATTTTAATATTTAATTTTTAGTCCTTTAATATGTGCATGAACTTTTTATTTTAAAATACCTGTTCACTACTGTAAGAAATGTATCTCACAGGTAAATAAAATATATAAAGCAAATTCTTTCTTTATGTGAAGTAGAAATTTAATTTGTACATATTAGCGAATAGAGATTAGAACTATAAACTAAAAGTTTATTAATGTTATGTCGTTTATATCATTGTTTTAAATATAACTGTTGAGCCTATGAATAATATAATACATAAAATATATATCTTACAAACCACTAAAAGTCCTGATTTATAACTCGTTCTTCTTTGAGAAAGAAGAATAAATTGATATAAATATCATTATAAGTGGATAAATTAATATACATGTATTTTAAGGATAATGTTGTAGTTTTTAAAATATAAAACTATATGTAGATGGTAATGGAGTAATATTACTCTTTTTGAGCTCATTTATAATTGATATTAGTAACATATTATCGACACCATTTTTTAGCTACTTTATTTTAGTTATAAACAGAAATCCTAGAAGCAAAGTTTAATCAAAGAAACAAATGATAATGCTATGTAATATTATTGTTTAATATAATTATTTCCTGAAATATAATTGCCATTCATAATTCATATCGAGTAGAACTCCAGCTTTACTTTTTGTAATTTTATATAAAATCTAACTGCAATAATAAACCTTAAAATATAATGTAATATAATTTAATCATTAATAACATCAAAGCTGAGAAACGATTACATAACCTTAAAATCTTATTTTCAAAAGCTATGTAAATATGAATATAGTTTCTCGTATATGAATTCTATTGTTGAAAATTAAATACGTAAAAAAGTAACTGTACAAATTTGTAATTAGAGAAGAAATAAATACAGTTTAAAATGAATGTCTGTATTAGATCTGTATAAGTTGTGTATTGCATATATCTTACAAGCAGTATCGGTAAAATCGTTTTCTATTATTTAGATAAAGTCTAAGTTCAGCTAAAAATAATAGAATATGTGACAATTAATTGTTTGACACAAATAGTTTATACAACACTAAAAATGATTCACTTGTTTTATTTAGTTTGAAAAAAAAATTAATAAAATCAAAATAAAGTTATTTAAACTTATTTGTTTAAAAAATGATGAATTTTTATATTAAGTGTACGCATGTATGTATTTTGTATACATTGTACAAATTTTTCTTCAGTAATAAAAAATGAGTTTAAAAAGACAGTGCATAGTTAATAGAGACCTCCTACTGCGAATTATAAAAAGGAGTATCAAAAAAAATCAGTACACAAAAATGAACTACTTACGCATCGAAATAATTAACTGTAGCTGCCGTTTCGTTAAACAATTCTGCCATTTTTTATCCAATTTCACAACACATGACCAAAAAAATAACAAAAAATTAGGATCCGCATAAACTTTCAAACCGTCAAATTTGAAACCATTAATTCACGATGCTTCCGCTGCATGCGCTAAATGCACATTTCATATTTTTCAGAGTAACAGTTCTACCAACATAAAACTTTCAGTTTTATCCTTTATAACAAAATATTCCTATTAATTCAATAATTTCATTGATTTATATACATTGTGATAAGGATCGGGTATAACAATGCATCATTTATATAGTAAAACAGTAACATCATCACATAATTGTCTCTGCTCACAGGACATAAATAACATTCTGCATATTGAATATATAACTTTCATTCACTTTTAATTCAGGTACACATGTGTAAAACAATCTTTGAGAGTCGTTCAATAATAAGAGTACTATATTACAAATTGGAGGTACACTTTGTATTGTTGTGTTACGTTGCAATCCATTTCCATGCAGTCATTTAAATTTCGCGGTAAATTGTCGTGTTATGTCCCCTGAAACAAAGAATTTAACAACAGGTCCATAAACATATAAGCAGATCATACTTACTTTGCGCAACGTAACTAACTTCAGAAGGGTCCCTACTACTCCAGTTTTGTCCTACTACAATACCTTTTCTGCTCTGTCAGTAATATACAAGGTGAACAGAATGTACGAGTGGCAGGAAGAAATATGGCATTTAATATGGGATATTGTATTACATATCTCGTTACCTTACTAATTCTATTTAAACGAACAGTATCTATTAATCGACATATACTTTTGAAAGGACAGACGTTCTTGTATACATATCTTATTATTTTACTATAATTTTTTACTGTTTTATTGTTTTACTGCTATACCATTTTTACTGTTCACTATTTAAATACTTTGTTATTCTTGATTTAGTTATTTCAGTATTCTATAAGTTTGCTATTCCAGAATTACTAAACTTCTATATTTCCAAATTTTCGAATTCCAAAAAATTCCTTATATTAACGAGTAAACAGTCTCTTCTTCCTTAATGTCATAGTTTCTTTATCACGTTAAGATCAAAGGTGTTGTTCCTTTGTGCGACGAAAGGTGCTGAAAACGCGGATGTGCCTCCTTCTATTCAGTTTGAAGTCATTGCGGTACACAAGGTAGGTTACCAAAAATCGTCACGATCTCAAAGTGTTAAAGAAGCCAGATTTGTTCTGAACTGTATATTCCACCATATATGTATTTAACAAGTATTTACTATTCTCATACAAAATAAGAGACCACTGAGTACATACATTCAGCGTCAGGAGCGACATAAGAACGCTTGCGCGTTACTCTTGGTTACGAAGCGTGCTTGAACCAATTAGAAGCTTACATGCGCAGAATGAGTAAAAATTCGCCGAAAAATGAGTATGATCTCTTGCCGAACGAATAATACATACATGTATCGTGCTGATAGCACTTTAGAAACCAGTGCCTACTTACGTGACTAGGCAGTATGGCAGACGGCTGCTTGTAATGCACGAATCGTGTGTGTATAAAATTATTGTCGCTGCGTATCGACTAATGATTTCACCATGACTCAATCAAGTCGTATCATGGTTCAGCATTAAAGAATGAATTATTGGTATATTCTTCTTTTATTCTGCTGTTTTTTAATATCGCTTCAATTAGAGGCTACAAAGTCAGCACATTGACATTGACAGGTGGTAGTTGTCATTTTCTGGTCGCGTCGTTGGAGGTTATAGCATCATGTTTGCAACACTAAAGAATAAAATAAGAGAGGAAATAGGGAGTGACGTGTCAACTGTCGTTAGAAATGCCGGCAATGTGCGTGGTATCAATTCAAGGCATATGTCTCAGGTAAACACGCTGTTTCTAGTTATCAACTGTTATCAGTATGTGAAGTGATATCGCGTCTATAAACATGTAACACACTTATTTATAGATGGTCGTTAATTTCTCATTACAGTTTTATAATGTTATTCATTGTTATTCGTTTTGAAGAAACTTAAATAGTATTTTCAATTAAATATCAATTAATATTTCTACATATGTTTTCCAGACGGTTCATTAATATTGCACATGTTCGTTATCCGGTTTTGTATTATCACAAGTCTTGTTGGCATACTTGCTAAGACCACATTTTAACATAATTTTCTTTAGTCGTATTACCCCTTATGCATTTCCTAAGTTTTTACATTTTACAGAAAATAGTTAGATTTTAAATTAATTTGTTATAAATTAAATATATTATTTAAATATCCAAAGTCCATAGCCTGAACATATTATTAAGTTTATTTTTTTAAAGAATAATATTTTACATATTTTCTATGTTAAAAATTTTACTCTTTTTATTGATTTAAATTATTTTACTCTAATTTATTTAGCTTTAAATATAATAATGCTGAAAGATTAAATCCATAGGATGTTTTAAGGTTTTTGAACCTTTGATTTATATTATCTAAATCTTAAAAAATATTACTCAATACATTATGACTGTGAGGTATACATATGTATATATAAAATAAAATTTTATTAAATCTGTGTATAAAAAGTTGCCAGTGATATATATATTGCATAAATTACAAGAAATAATAATGTTTTTATAGGCAGGATCCACAAGTAGCATTAGTGGATCTCAACTATCATTAGATGGTTCTCGTGAAGAAAATGCAGCATCGCCTTCTCCACCTATTTCTTTAAAAAAAGATAGCAGTTTTGATCTTAAATTAAATGACGGAATGCAACTTTCTGCCAAGGATATTAAAAAATTCGAAAACAGAGAAGATGAATGGCGAAAAAGATTAGCCAAAAAAGAAGCAGAGTTACTAAAACGAATGGAAAAAAAAGAAGAAGAATGGAAAGTAAGACTTTTTGAAAAAGAAAGGGAATGGAAAAAAGTTGTTGAAAAGCAAGAAAAAGATAAAAGCAAATTAGAAGAGGAATTACAAAATATAGAACGCACAAAACATTCATTGGAGTTATCCTTGAAAGATGCTGAAGGTACACATTACATTTTGTAACGCTAATATGTATAGTTTAAAGTAGAAGGAATCGTAGATCTTCAATAAAATATATTAGTTACTTTATACTATGTATAATTATGTGCTATTAATTATAGACAAGAAATTCATTTTTAAATTGCTGTTAATAATCATATTTCAGAATATAAAAAGAAGTTATATAGTTTTCAAGAAGATGCAGAACAACTAGAAGGTTTCCAAACTCAAGAAATGGCAAAAATAAAACATTTAGTATGTTTAATATAATACATAATTTAAAAAAAATTTCTAAACCGTTATTTACATTTTTTATGTATGTATTTCTTTTTTAATGAAGTTGTTGGCCAAAGAGCAAGAAGTGGAAGAGAAAACGCATCATTTAAAAGCAGCTACTGCAGAAATTGACAGTTTAAAAAGTGAAGTTTCTCGCCTAAGGAGATACGAAGATGAGTTGAACAATGTACAGGTGAGTACTTTATCTGACAGTAATTTCATTTGATTTTAAACACTATTTGAAATACACCATGAATTTAAACTTATGTTGATATAATTATGTCAGTATAAATTGCTTAATTACCTTCAGTTGAGTGAATAAACATGGAGCATATTTTAATTTTGGTTAAAAAATATTTATTCATATTTTTTCTGTTCACACCTTTCAAAGTGATATGAACATCGAAGTGATATCTAGCACAAAGAACTTTTTTGTAAGGTTCAAGTTATTCAATTATTACTTTTACATGTATGTATTCTACAGTATTTTATACTTATACTTACTGTTTATGTACTTAAAAACACATTATATCTATTAAAAATATGTTATATATAAAGAAACATTAAAAGAATTTTATAATACAGAATTATTAAAAAATGATATTAAATAAATACATTATTAAATACATTATTTTGTATTAGATAAAGAGGAATTAGATTATTACTTAAACTAAATATTATTTGAATGATTCTTATAATTAATAGTGATTTATTATTATTTTTATAACCTAGAAAAACTTTTATAATGACGAAATGTAGTATCTATAACTTAATTAATACAATAATTATAGCATGTTGAGATAGAATAATTACTTTTGGAGTATATTTCTTATATATGTATTCGAATCTATTTTTCTTATAACATATTAGATTAAGATTAGATTAGATTAAGAGAAGATTAAATTAATTTTTTTAATCTAACATTCTTATATTGTATATTATGCTACAGATTCATTAACAACATAGATCATTTTATTTTTTTTTTATAAAAATAGAGCTGCATGAACAGATTAAATCTATTTATTTCTATGACAGTGTTGTTTAAAAAGTTATTTGTTTTTGTAATACTAGTTAAATGTTACAGAACTTATTATAAAGTTAATAAACGTATATTTTTTAGACATAAGCACGCTTTTTTTATAAACTTAAATTTTATTTTGAAGCCTTTCTCTACTTTTTTTTATTTATAGCTTTTTGTTTTGTCACTGCTATGTTTTTCTGCACTTTTTTTTTGATACTGACACAATACCAAAATCTATCATAAACAACGACTATAATTATAGTCAAAACTCTATTATTTGATTACTTCGACATTTCAATCATTTTTTAAAATGAAACAAATAAGCATATGTTCCATAACTATTACTTATCTTCCTGTTTTTCCAAGTTTTTTCATACGAAGTATTTACTTCCATTTCATTAGAATTTAATTTGGGAAAAAAGATAAGTATTTTATTATTTATAAACCAGTCGTAAATGAGCAGTGATCTTATATTAGTTATGGAACATGAGCAAAACTTAAGTGATATTGAAAGTTTTGTGAAAACAACATACGCATGAAGATTGGAAAACTTTGATAAACGAGAGCATTGGAGATCAGAGTAGGCGGTATTTTCCGCTAATTCGCTGCTGCTACCGCTGACGCTAGAGGTACGTCTTCAAAGCTTTGCTGCTATTCTGCAACATAAATGACTTCCATAGATTTTACTTGTATCAGTGTTGCTGTTTATGTAATTCTCTCCTTGGTGCAAAATTTTATAACATACGAGAAATGCATGTATTAACTAGTAAAAGTGGTTTAATAATAAAAGGATTTCTCATCTTACTACAAAATTTCATTTCAAATACCTAAACTGTTTTTCTACTGCAGTACTCATACTCCAATGTTGTTACTCTCGTAACAGCGTGGAATAATTAATTTCAAACAATAAAACAATGAATTTATACACACTTGTTTTTATAGAATTGAATTCTGTATCGTATTTGTTTCTTAACAGATAATGGAAAACTTCATTTGTTTCTTTGATAAAGAAATTTGTCTAACACAATATTTGTTTTTGCTTTACGAATTCTTTTGTTCTGTTTTGTTCATTTTCAGCATTGTTGTTATTTGTCATCTAATTCATCATTATTCGCTTATTCTTGGCTTAGTAAGGTTTGGATTATTTCTAACATTTTATTCATGTTTATGCATTAGCAATGCTTTGGTAAGATTTGCAACAAAGCTTTACAGAGCAGAATTGAATAATAATAGTAATGAGAAAATATTCATAATAATAACATTGCGCTTTTCAGGATGAAATGGAAACATTACGTCATTCTACTCAACGAGAGAGGGCTCAACTTTCCTGTCAACTAGCGCAAACTGAAGAAGAAGTACGTCACCTAAAGGATAAAGTTTTTGTGTTAGAACAAAGAATTGCTTTAGAGACTAATGATCAAGTAACTGTTGATGAAAGAATAGCTGATCTTATGAGAGAAAGAGCATTATTAGAAAGGAAGTTAGAGGAAGCACATCTTCATCTGTCTGATATAAAGACTAGTTGGTCAGGGAAAATATCTAGTTTGGAAACACAAGTTGGAAGACTTAGTAGACAAGCTGGTGAGGAAGGTTTAGAAAGAAGACGGGTTGAAGAGGAAAGTGAAAAACTGAAGCAAAGGATCAAGCAGCTAGAAGCTGAAATAGAGGTGAACAATGTTGTCATGGCGACGAAAGACGCCAAGCTTTTGCGCATGGCAGAGGACATCGACGAGATGGCCACGGAACTAAAAGAGCTCCGGGCCAGCGTCGATGATGAGGTGGAAGAGTTTAAGCGACAAATTGTGAGTTACCGCGATATGTAGTCGTGCATGATTTAGATTTTGAAGAAGATGTCCCGTTAGATCTTGAAATGTAAAGAAACGAACATTCCCTGTGTAACGAATGACAAATTTTTAAATGGTCACAGTACTGAATAATAATCTTGAGCTATCACTAATAATTTTTTTATTTTTTTATTGCATTAAGGAGAATTAACACAGTAACGGCCTTAAAAATATATTTTTTCTTTTTTACGCATATACGATTAGATATTTAACTTATATAATGTTTTTTTTTTATTGATGAAGCATTATATATAACGGACTAAATTGTTCCGAACTGTAATTCCCTATGTTTCCACAGTTTCCAATCTACTGGTCATATGCATTATCTGGAAATTATAATTTTGAGTTAATTTTAAAATATATGAATGTAGTTCTCGTTAAACGTAGATATTTATTTCATATACCCATTACGTATTTACAAAATAGTGTACATTTAAATAAATTGTAAATAGTTTTTGTTTGTATTTTAGATCATTTTTTCTTAGAAGAAGACTTCTATGTTTAACAAAAATTACGTTTGTATACTTTAATATAAATCTGAATCATAACTTCAGATGCATGTGACTAGTAAATAAAAACTATTTATTCTTATACATTATGCTAAAAAAATAAAAATATATTTTTTATATATCTAATATATGTGTTTTGTACGTGAACAAAAAAAGATGTACATGTAATATACATGTCAATAAATTTAGAAAGCATAGTGTACTTTTAAGGCCATTGCAGTATTGACCCTCTTAGTTATATTATAATTATGATACGTCATTTCCTTTTTTATGCAAGTTGTTTCAATATATTAAAAGAAAGAAATTGAATTTTTTTATTTTAAATAATGTGCTTTATTTATGCATAGATTAACTGTGATCATGAAAAATTGTATTTATGTTCTATTTTTAACATAGTTTATTTGACTGTTTACTGTAATTGTTTAAACACATTTTAATGATTTTATGAGCAATGATGTTACACTGTAAGTGTAAAATTACTGGGACGCGTATATACGAACGCGTAGAATACATATATCGTGTGTTTAATTTGTAAAAAAAAAACTACATATCGCCTATATACTTGCATGTTTTCTATAAGATGCTTGACGCTTGACGCACAGAACATTTATTTTATGCATATTTACCAGCACATTCTTTTGTTTATACTTTTTATTTAATGTTATAAGCATGCAGAAACTTACGGTGTACATTATAATTTATTTAAGTCAGCATCATGTACCAATAAACAGAATAACTTTGTGTCAATTTTTGGAATCCTATATTTCCACTTGAGTGCCTTTGTACATGAAAATTTAGGTAGTATCGACATAATGATATTTTTATGTACGATCGCATCTTTGTATATTTTATTTGTGCAATAAAGAAGAAACAAATAAATTACATCGTTTATTGCATTCGTTTTTGTGCTTGTTTTTTTTGAACCCATTTTTATATCCCCCTTTCTCAAGCGGCTTTTTATATATTGACATAAACACAAATTTGTACACGATTGTTTTTCTTTCTTACAGGGTTAACGAATCATATTATATTTTACCACACCAATGATACTGTTCAATTACGTTTACGTTGCTGTAAATATTAGGAATGCGTATCCAGGCGGATACGATTAAAAGGACACATATCATACATTATTTAGAATAGAAGATAGAATAATTATATAGAAGAATTGAAAATTTTATTGAAAAGTTGTTATAGTGAAAGGTGTTCTAAACTGATTAAATATGAACTAAAATTTGTTACAGGTTCGAGCTTTGGAATTAATGGCACAAATTAAATTTTGTATTCAAATACTGCTACTACATGATAGCATATTTGTGTTTGATTTCCAATTTAAATCTTTCTATTTATGAAAGATACAAGAAATGTGTTGTTTCAAACATATTTTATGTTCCCATTATAAGTTTATGTAGTAGGTTATTTTAAGTATAAGGAATCATTTAAAAGACTACTTAATTAATAATAATTAATAAGTTTTCATTAAGTCGATAGTAACTGGTCAAATCCCATTATTTTAACTAAAATGTCTGTATATAGATAACAAAATAATTTGTAAAAATATATCACTTAATTCATGTTAATCCAATGCTAGTATGAAGATTGATAAAAAATCTCATGTATCATATTTATTGTAACAATAATTGCTCCATGTTAATTTTACTCATGTTACAACTAACTTAAATGCTAAATATCATACAATATTTTATATATTGCTTCATTTTTGTCAATTTACTAGTGATAAACCTCAATTGTACCATAAATTCCAAAGATATGGGTTTTCTGATCACATCTCACAATATATTATTTTTAACAGAATAGTAATTATCATCCTTAATAGTTTTAATATTAGATACCACTCACGTATTTCGTTTTTCCTTTTTTTGTCAGGAATCATCATCTAAGGAAATCTCCCAGCTGAAGGAGAGTCTGTCAGAAGCAACGTCGAAGCTTTCAACCGTTACTTCTGAATTGGCACACGTTCGTCTATCTCTGGAAGGTGAACGAACAAATAATTCCTCTTTGCATTTGGAAGTAGCTCGTTTAAGGGAAGATTTAGAGTCGGAACGAACATCTTCGGCAACCTTAAGGGTGTGCTTAGAGAAGGAGAAAGGTGAAAAGGATTCTGCTTTATTGAGAAATGCTCAAGTTTCTCAGGACATCGAAATTGTAAAACAAGAAAATCGACGCCAAGAAATTGAAAACGCAGAACTACACAGTAGAATAGAAACTTTAGAACACAATTTACAAAGTAAAAGCAAGGAAATTGAACAAGCAATGGTAACATTAGAAGAAACGAAGAAACGGATGGTGGAGTTGGAAGAAGTGGAACGAAGCAGAGATAAAATGGAGAAAAGCGAGAAAGTTCTTAAAAGTAGTTTAATGGATCTAGAAGAGCAACTGAATGAAAAGACCAAGGTAAAATATATGTGTGAAAAAATTCGAGGAAGAAAGTAAGTTCTACAAGATACTAATCATTAAATGTGGCTACAGACAATCAAGGTATTGCAACAACGGCTAACAGACATGAAGAAGACTCTTCACCGAGAGTTAAGAGTTCCATCTTCATCACTGGATAGTGATGCTGAACCTTCTGCTGCGATTCTCAAGCCTAGTTCGTCGAAGACAGTCACTGCCAGGAACAACACGACAAGAGATGATGATGTCAACTTCAAATACCTTAAACATGTTCTCATAAAGTTCCTAACAAGTAGGGAATATGAGGTAAATTTAATATCGTATTTCACGATGTCAACTGGAACAGACATGACCAAGTGTCAACAACCAGATAGTCTTCAGTGACAAATTGTTTGTTCGTTCACTATCAGTTTATCTCTATCTCTACTAATTACTTTGTAAATTGCTACTTCATGTATACCGTATTTAAATAGGCTGAAGTTAGGTATAATTCGATGACAAACGTCATCTTTAAATTTCGATATTGAAAAATTTGGAGTTGGAAATTTGGAAATTTTTGGGAATTAGACATTCGGAAATTTAAGAACTTAAAAAATTTTGAATTTAGAAGTTTAGGAGTTCAAAAATTTCTAAATTTCTAATATGAAGTTATATTTTAGGAATATAAAGTATTTATTATAAATATTTTCTATAGTGCAGTAAGAACGACCAATCGAGCGGATGTTTGATAAAATTTATTTTGTGTTGCGTAGCAAGTGAATCATCCAGTATATCTCTCGGATATATGTTTCAACATGGTTAAGTTATACAAGGTGGTAGTTGTACTCTTGAAATTGGGGATGGTAGTCGAATAGGGTTTACAAGTCATTACTTGGTCATGTCTAAACTAGAATATCTAAATAATTATTTCTTTTCTTTTTCCTGTAAGGCTCTTCACTTAACTAGAGCGGTTGCTACTCTTCTACATTTTTCACCGGAAGAGGAACGATTATTACAAGAAACTTTGGAATGGAAAATGTCGTGGTTTGGTACACGGCCTAATTTAGGTTTCGGACAGACTGCCAAAGCTATACCACCTAGCTGATAGCTGAAACAAATTTCTCTTTCTATAGATATCATAAAAGTGGCCACTAATTCGTGGTTAAAGTCGAAAGATTGGGTTGTGTCGATAATTGATCGCACATGATCAAACATACTTGAAAAATTAGCAAAAGATACAATGATAGGAAAGATTTATAAGCTAGAAGTTTCATAAATTTTGTAATATATTTAGCATTTATAACACGTATATATAATTTATTCTCGAAAGCTATGAGTATCGGTCATGCCAAGCTTCGAAGACATGCAGTATATTGTATAACGTCAAACATTATTTAGGTAAAAATTTATAAGTTGAACATACAAGATCTTTAATATTCGCTGTGTGTAATGACATTGAGGATAAAGAATAGGGAATGAAAGCATTCGATGCATAATATACACTCGGAAGTGAGTCACGATACGTGTTTATTTCCGTATGCAAATGCTAGAACATACTTAACTTTGCAATATTTAATACGCAAGAATTATATCTAAATTTATTTACATATACGATCGTATAGCGTTGCAAGTAATTTGATTTTAATTATCAGGAGGAGTATTTAACCTCTAACTTTGTTGTATTAAAATCCTGATGTAATACTTTTATACATGAAAATTATTGTACCATGCATTTTTTACCTTGCCTTTTTTATGCTTAACTGGTTTTAATTGAAGTACATGGATATAATTTAAAAAGTGTTGCATCATCGTTCTATGATGTGAGCAACTTAGGAATCGAAAACGTCTAATATTCTTTAATGATGGCTGCAGGTCGGTTATAAATAATAAAGCTTCGTTAATCACGGAGCTGGAATATAATTGCCATAATTATTATTTGTGATATGAACATTGCATTTCTGCCATGTTCATAATTGTAAATAATACCGTAGTGTTTCTGTAGGAGGTAATTAAAGTACACGAAGCCGAATGATTTTTTAGAAAGAGTAATTTATTTAATTTTTATCTAGTAATGAAGCGAAATGATTGTCACTTTTGTCTGTGGTATTTATTTTCTGATGTTTATGTAATTATTTTAATATTAACAACAAAGTTATATGGACAGTAAACATTTGTAATTATAAGAGATGAATATTGACATATTGCTGTACCTCAATTAGATAGATAAATGTACACGAAAAAAGAATACTTATTTTTCATGTGCAAATTATTCAAGAGCGCGAATATTTTTGTTTATCGACTACTTATTTATTACAGTATTTTGTGAATTTAAGACTGTACTTAGACTTCGGTATCTAATACTGCAAATTGTTACAATTATATCGATTTAATAAATTCTAAAAATATTTCGGCTCAATGGAATTCCTTTCATTTATCGTTAAATATTCAAAGACAAGCAAGAAGATCTTTCGAATGTTCAAAACTATTCGGTAAGATTATATACTACTAAGGAATAAATCAAATTGTTACACATCGTGTAAAGTATAATTATTTATTTACATAAACCTACGTTAGTTTTACTAATTAATAACATACATTACAAGTCGAGAACGATATTTCAGAAATATCAAATTGGTAATTTTATAAAGTACATTTTAACTTTCTTTTTAATTTATAACTGCTTAAGAGTAGATCCGTACGCATTGTACTTAAACTTTTAGTCGATTTTTTCTTGTTGTTTAAAGAAACCTTAAATCAGACGTTTGACTGATAATATAATTTTAAAAATACATCTTTAATTTTACTATACATGAAATACAATTATGCAGTAGTGCTAAATACAAAAATACAAGTGAAATCACTGATAGTATTTCATTAGATGCCTACTTTGAGACTGTAGACTAATAAGATTGAAAAGAAAATTTTGTAAAACAGATTTTAATTTGACTAATTATCTGTACAAGTTGTTTAGACACTTGGGTAAACGATGATTCATGCTTCTGTTCACTGGGATTTGTTGAAAATTGTTGAAAACAACTAACTACATCTTCATTAAACTCTAGCATAAGAATAGTATATACATGGTGCATTAGTAAAGACAAAACACATGAAGTACATTGGACTACCTAGTATAGTAAAAACTATTCGTTTAATTTAAATCCCTAAAGTAAAAGTGAACTTTTATTTGATCGAACACAAATTTTTTCTTTTCAAGAGATTTACGTGTATGGATCTGTTATTTTTTGATTATGAAGCTAGATTACATTTAACAGTATAATAAATTGAGCTTAACCGCGTTATATTTAATTATTGTGTTCATTAATGTTACTTAGATTCCATTGGTAATTTTATACTACAATAAACGGGATAGGTGCAAATTAAAAAAAAAGTATATAAATACAAATTCCATTAAAATCAATAATAGATTATTGTGACAAGTTTTGTATATTTAAATTAAATACTGCAGACATGCTGTTGGTAATTTGTTTTTTTTTTTTTTTTTTTGTATCTTTTGAATAATCAGAAGTAGAACATGAAAGGGCAAAATATGAAATAAAGTATCGTTTCTTTTTTTTTTCATCGACAAAAGGTCACCGTAAGTATTAAGTATAACTTTATTCAAACTATGGTTCTATCTTCAGTGCCAATCTTACGCTACGAACGATTCGTTCATTTAAATATGAAGAGTATTTATAAAATATACAGGAACATGTCACCATATTCGCTCGTTCTAAGGTTAAGAACTATTGGAAATCGAATTGAAATTGAAATCGAATTCGTCCGATTATTGATGACAGAAATACAACTTCACCCCTACGCAACAAGCTCCCCGTTTCTAAACTTATATCATAAAAATAATCTTACACCAGTTCAAGAAATTTTCGTCTATTTTTTTTTGCGTTATCACATATGTGACGTTATAAAATGTTACGCATTGTATCTACAAGACGCAATGTAATAAGTCATGTTCATATTGTAAAAAAAAAGTTACACGTCTAACTTTTACATCCTCGACACTTAAGACATCGTACATGACGACTAGAACTTCTTCGATCCAGATATAATTTCTTGATAAAGTTCAGGTGTGATTTCGACGTATTCTTTGTTGCCCGATAAGAAATACATCTTGTCTTGAATTTTACTTGGATCGAAGCCTTCCTTTTGTAGGTTCACTTTCTTTAACTTGAATGTTCCTGTCATTTCTAATTCCTTCACGATTCTTAAGAAGATTGGTCTTGCGTACGCTGGCAAAGCTTTTTCCAACCCTTCTGCTAAGGCTTTGAAGTCCAGAAGACTATCTGGGTCGACTATCGCTGCCATACCTGCCCTTCCTTCCATTCCAGGTACCTTGAATAATATCAATACACAATTTAGCAATTAGTTATTTTGATAAATTAATTTTCATTTGTAAATTCTACGTTAAATAGCTTGGTTAATCCATTCAAGCAGATGCATTTGTTATTTTTTATATTGTGAAATAATTTTTTTACAAATACATGTGAAATTTTCAAATTCAATGTTTTCGAAAACTAAACATTGTAGGAAAAAATTTCATTCTTTATTTTAGATTTATTTTTTCGTGTAGGTACTATGAGATCAGTAACATCCTACATCAATTTTTTTATTTATGTTTATTAGACTTGTTTTCTTTTATTTAACGAGTAGTATCAATATTTAAAATATCTATTTCCATTGATATATTTCTTCTTTAATATCTTTTATAACTGATTAGTTAAGATCAGTTAATATTATCACTTAAGATATTTTATTAGTATGCAGCAAGCTTTTCTAGAGAAGTTCGATTGATTTATTATCGTCTATCTTAATTTCAAGGTTACACACCTGAACTCCATAAACAGTAGTATCTCGTTGTCCTACAATATTGCTAATAACACCCTCCACTTCGGCTGTGGCAACATTTTCACCTTTCCATTTAAAAGTATCTCCTACTCTGTCTTTGAAATAAATGTATCCATATTCATCCTCTACCAAAATATCACCTACAAAAGAACCATAAAACATGAGCTTTCTTTAGCAAGAAAAATGCACGATATGTCGCAGAAGAAATTAAATTTTGATTTCCCTACCAAAAGTAGGAATAGAACATTTGAAGGCTGATATTTAAATACTTATAATTGAATTGCCATCTTTTTACATTTGACCGAAATGTACATAATTTTAGTATTTAATCAAAACGAGTATTGTCTGATAAAATGCTTGATAGCCTTTCTTTTTTTCCAAAATCTAGTTTCGTTTGCGACATACCGTGTATGAAAATGTTGGGTTTTAGAGGCGGTTGATAATGTAAATATTTTGTTTCATTTGCGTGGGACTTTGTATTTACAATTCTGTTATCAGTTTTCAAATGTAACTTACCCGTCAAGAACGCCTTATCTCCTTTAACAAACACATCTTGGATTATCTTTCTGTTTGACGCTTCTTGATCTAGGTAGCCATTGAACTCTCTCAGAGCATTCCCTTCCTTTATTAATCCTATGAACATTCCTGCCTCATCTAAATTAGCAATAAAAATTCTGTCTTAGTCAAATTAGTATTTAAGTTTATACTACCGCATAATATACAGTAGTTATATTTTTGCTTGTAGATATACATATACTGGGTGTTCCACGCAATTAGGTCAAGCTATGGCCTTAAAACGTTAGGAAATAAAAAATAATTTGATCAGGTAAAGTTAAACAGTGTCAAGTGGAGTATCGCGTGAAGCATTTGTCTGTTGTGAAAGTGAAAATATTTCAAAGATGTTAAACTCACTTTTATTTCTTATATGAAACTTATTTAGCTTAATGAAACTTTTTCTTTTAATCATTTTATATTCATAGCTTGGTCCAGTTAAGTGGGATACCCTGTATTTTAGAGAAGCTAAATTAAAAGCTAGTTATTTTAATACTATGCCAACTGAATGAGGATATCTCCCCACTTTACGGTTAAAATTTAGAGCACACGGTTAGCAAAGTGTTAATTATACACTTACTTGTTTCAGCCCTAATGCACAATCCATTTGGACCTCTAATTGGTTCATATGTTTCGCTATGTACACGAATAATTGCTAAAGGATGGAATCTTCTTGGTATAAGTAATGGTACAAAACCGATAGCTCCAGCTTTACCATCTAGATTTGCTGTAACAGAAAAATTCGAAAAATTTTAGAAAACCTTTTCTATGTACTAAAACGTTTCTACTAAAATTATTGCTGTTACAAATGTTCACATTTATTTAAATGTAAACAATTCCTTTAAAGTAAACAAGGATAATATGAAAAGTACAGTTAATAATGTATAAAAGATTATTAGAAATATAATTAATATTATAATGGAATCTGATCAAAAATATAATTAATATTATAATAGAATTTGATAAAGATCAGAAAATGTGATTAAATATGTAATTAATGTTATAAAAGAATTTAATCAAAAATGTAATTAATAGTGTAACAAAATATCTTATCAAGAATGTAATTGAACACTTCACAAAATTAAACAAACGTCAGAAGGAACAGAATCTCCAAATGAATAAATAATTCACTTCAGTGTAAATAAAATTTATCAACTGAACATTGTAGCTTAAATAAACGCGATATGAAAATGCAAAATAATATCACAAAAGTTCAAGGTTTCAAGGAAAACAGCTCGATACAAATACTTGAGTAAAGCAATGTTTAAAAAGTTCAACGAGATAATTAGTTTTTTAATGATTACAATAAAACCTTGATAATCAGTCCATGGGGGGAAATAATTAAAAATGTGTGAAACGTATTTTTTTTTAACTGCATTCGATACGAACGAATTATTAAAATTTAGTCTGTAGTAACATGCAATATTAAACAATTTTTGGCGGCACAAATCTTTTAGTTCGAAAACACTTGTATATCATTCTTTTCTTGTTATTATTATTATTTGTGGGGGTTCAAAAATGTTTTTCTTCAAATCAGAAAATTATAAACACAGTCATCGGTTAAAAATACTTTATTACGCCAAAATTTTTCATTGATATTTCGTTGTCTTATCAGTAGGCAACGAATTATTGAAAAAAATATTGCGTATACGCATTTAGAAACAAGATTGTAACGAACGTAAGTTGTTGATAAATTAGAAATCTTGGGACAATTGCGTTGCAGTTAATCGAGTGTTCTTGTATTTTGCGTATAATTAAAGCAACGAATCTTACCGATATTAGCATTTCCTTCGCTGGACCCGTAAAATTCGGCGACCCTTTTAATGTTGAATCGTGT
This sequence comes from Megachile ligniseca, assembly GCA_945859555.1. NCBI lineage: Eukaryota > Metazoa > Arthropoda > Insecta > Hymenoptera > Megachilidae > Megachile > Megachile ligniseca. The sequence continues at coordinate 2,350,933 of OX243777.1, forward strand.
GACGAACTGGTCCCAAATTTGCGGCCTCATACCGTTTCCAAACATGAGTCTTAATCTATGCGCTCTATCTTGCGGTTTGGTTGGCGCATTTAACAAGTAACGGCACATTTCGCCGATATATTGCGCAGTCTAATAAGTAAAATTATTAATTAGCAAAATTATTCGTTCTACAAACATCGTCACTTAAACCATTAATTTCCAGAGGTTGATAGTAAATTAGTTTCAAGGTAGTAACATTTACAATTAACAAACACACAGTAATGTAAAAGTGATTTACCCGCCAATATGGCGTCATTTTGAATAATAAGGGAAAATCATTTCTCAATACTTTTTGATGCTGTGCTGATAGATAATTATAATTTCTCAAGAATTATTTTTCCAGTTTTGATAAGAGTACCAAACACGTTAGAATATCTTTAATAATTAATAATCACTAATGGAAGTATTATTTATTTCTTTATTTACTGTATCATAAACAGAAGTGTCAGTTTTTTGATTCGTTGATGGTCAATTATTTTTTTTTATTTGAAAAACTAGAGTATCAAGCATGTTAAAATATTTTTAATACTCGATAATCAATAGAATTATACATAAATAAATTCATCTTTAAAAGTCCTTACTTGTACTACGAAGATAAATTCCGAATACCTTTTCATACCTCTATAAGTTTAAATAAGCTAATGAAGTGAAGAAGTGTGTATTTAAAAGTCTATAAATATTAATACCATAAACATTTACTGTAAGTAAATAGATGGCGCAGAAAATAATTTTTTCTTATCAGAAAAAACAACAAATACTTTGGATATTAATGGATTAAGATGAATTTCGTTATATTACATTTATTAATCTCGCGAAAAATGATTACTAATTGATTATAATACTTTTTGCGATCCAATTATATAGCTTTGAAATAAATTGGATTTAATGTAAGAAATTAAACTATTTAGGATAATATGAATATTTTATCATTAACAATATAACGATATTAATAAATTAAACTATTTATATCCTTTCTTCCTACACCAATTAACGTAAAATGTTATGGATGCTGAAGGAAAATACTTTCGTTGAAATGATTGCATTAAATTACTAATTTATCAGGTATCAATAGTTCTTTACAAGATTTAATACATTTCGTGGCACATAATCATTATTTCATGGCATATCATTAATGGTCTATGGTTGGTATTTTAGTGTGCGTTTAAATAATTTGATGAAAGCTTCACAACTTAGCAGTGAAAAAATAGAAAAAAACTGGAAGTACGATGAATATCCCTCCATTCAAATATTAAGTTAGTTTAGATTTAGTTTTAAGCATGTTTGTAACAAAATTGAAATTCCAGGTGCCATGGAATGTATTAATAGAAAATACTATCGTTTTAATTAACAAAGTAGCATAATAAAATCATTTCATAAACATTGTAATTTCATAGCAAATGTAAATGTAATTTAATAGTACATATTAATATTATTTTACGAATTATTAATATGTACTCAGTTTCAGTCAGACCATTTGAATTTAAATGAAATGTTCTAATAATTTTTCTGCAATTAAACCCCTTGTTATACGATTTGTCAGGTGCGTCAGTCAGAACTAACTGTCCACTGTTTCAATTTTTAACATAAATAATGAGAGTTAAATGTCAATTTTGTATTCAGCAAAACTGAATATTGACTATGCAAATTATAACTGGACATAACTTTAAATTGCAACGTATCAAAAATTTGAATAAAGTTTGTCATGTTTCAACTCTGAGTGCGTCATGAGTCAGACTCGTCAAAGTACAGCAAGGGGTTAATGCTTTAAAAACTGCGGTTCTGAACTCTACATTAGTCGCGCATATAACTGACAGTCTCACGATTTACCATTTCCGTGATTAAATAAAAATTATAGCTACAACGTCCTACAGTTTTGACATCTCAAACTTGTCCGAGTTTCATGCGAAGAAACTGTGTGCATGTATTTTTCAAATTATAATACAATCTGATCCAAACTAGTATCTTTGTTCGTCAAATATATTTACATAAATTGTGTCAAATCAACAGCAAGTGGTACTAAAAATTTAAATACTAAAAAAACAAGCACACGATAAAGTTAAAATAATAAAGCATATACATACTGTTACAATTTTGTAAATATTATATGGGGCAAAATTTTGTCAATAAAGTTTAACTTGTGTTAGTAAACTAACTTACTAAAAGTATTTTGAGTCACAATTATTCAAAAGATGACATAAAATTAATATTTCCAATAAAGGTTTATTTAATTATAAAATTCAAATTCAAATATTCCATTATTACCATTAGAGAGATTTGAATAAAACTATTACTAAAGAACTTAAAGAGACATACGTTTAACATATGAATGAATGCGAGAGTGGAATAATGAGAGAACGCTGCATGCACATTAGTATAAATGCTATATGTCGTTAGTATGTATCGTCGTGGTCTTATATAATACGTATTCATTATGCATTGCTTAGTTAGGAAATAACCGATACGGAATATAAGGTTACTGATACATTATCGCATAAAAGTTTGTGAATTTAGGAATTTGATATATTTCGAAATATAGAAATTTGAAGAATTGGAAACCTGGGAAATTCGGGAATTTGAAAATTTGAGAAAAGGCAATTTGGGAATTCGAAGATTTGGAAATTTTTAAATTTTGGAATTTACAAACACGGAGATTTGTGTTTTTAGAAATTTGAAAGTTGGAGATACAAGAGTTTTTAAATTTAGGAGTTTGAAAATTCGAAAATTTGAATATTTGAAGATTTGCAAATTTTGATATTTGGAAATCTGGAGATTTAGGAACTTTTAAAAAATTTGATGATTTATGGATAAAAGTGGGAATTTACTAATTTAGGAATTTTGAAATTTTGAAATTTACAAACATGGAGATTTCTGCTTTTATAAATTTGAAAGTTGAAGATACAAGAGTTTTTAAATTTGGAAGTTTGAAGATTTGAAGATTTGAAGATTTGAAGATTTGAAGATTTGGAAACCTGGAATATTTGCAAACTTAAACAATTAAGTAACTGGAAATTATAAAAATTGAAAACGTGGTTATTTATGAATTTTTACAAAGTTTGAAGATTTAACAAAAAATTGGGAATTGAGGTACTTGAAAATTTAAATATCCAGAGTATTTGAAAATTAAGATAAGAAATTTGGAATTTTGAAAATTTGATATAATTTAAGGTTGAAGGATTTAATAATTTAATCAGAGGATTTGTCGTTTTAAGAAATTAAAAATTTAAAAAGTTGATGTCTAGGATTTTAGAAGTTTGAAAATTTGAAGATTACAGGAAGAGAAACTCTCCCACTAGGCAATATAACGAAAGCCTACTGTATTTCTACTGTGTTCATCAATATGTCAACGTTTCAAGGTTTCGCTCGAAAAACCACGTTATTTATAAAATGTCCTATTGATTTTAACGAGATTATTATAAAGTTTGTAAACCACCTACGGTACAATTATACTTGATGCAGTCCGTCCAATAAGCCGAGACGGAAAATTTGGCTCTGAGGACGTTTGGTATACCTTTGAGGATCGCAAAACCTACTCCAATCATTCCACCAGCGGTATGGTACAATGGATTTGGATTGTACAGGATATCGTTTGATCTTATTCCTAGCAAACGGAATGGCATCTCGACTAGCAAGTACCTGTAACAAAGAAAATTATTCTTTTAGCATTTTCTTATTATACTTGTCCCTTAACACGTTCCGTGCCACGTGTACCACCGGTGGTACACGTTAAACTTGATCTTCAGGCCACGTGTACCACCGATACTACACTCAGACATATTCATTTAATACGCTGAAAATATATGTTTATGACAAATTTAATTCTGTAAAAAAATATTTCTACTAAAAGATTGAGGCATTATACAAAATGCAGTAAAGAACAAAGCACATAAGTTTGTTTAAATGTTATATTTACAATAATTAATAATTACATGCAATGGTTGATTTTGTTAAAGCAAGAGATATATCAAATGGCCTGAACAAGTCAGGCAAAAAGGGCTTGACACGAAACGTGTTAATTTAATATCTTCTTTACTTAATAAATTATAACACTATTTAAATGGTAACTTTTATGCGGGATCTTAAGGATCAACTCTTACCAAGTATTATTTTTGGAAATTTTTAGGACCTCTGGCGGAAAATTGATAAACACAAATCGTCGGAGATTATTAATATTTTACCAAAGTCGTTAAAAATCATACTTCAGACTATTAAATCACCATAGTTCAGCCTTAATATACACGACCAGAAGACCTATTTTTATCGAGGTTTTAAAAGTAACGAGTACGTACAGTAACGGCGATTTTGTGAGTTTATATAGCGATGTTAAAATGCGTTAGTCCTGTACGAAAGTAAAAGTACACAGTGCTAGTTCAATCGGATTTTTAACGAATATCAGTAAATTTATGAAAACTTAGTAAAAGAAAAGATTGAGAACAAATTACCAGAAAAAAATTAACAAGAACAATGAAAACTGTGTTAAACTTTCAAAAGTTGGAAATTTTCAAAATTAAGAAATATACAAGTAAATTTTCTAATTTGCAGTTTTTAAATCTACATTTAATCTTTGAGAAATTTGGAAATGCAGAAGTATACAAATTTCTAATTTTCCAACTTTTAAATCTGAAAATTTGGTAATTTGGTAATTTGGTAATTTGAAAATATCAAATTTAATTTTCATTGCAATTTTTGATGAAGATTTTATAACAAAAAATACTTTAAATTGCTATTTCGAAATGTCAGTGATAATTGTGTGACATACGAGACTTAAAAAACTGTTAAATGTTATTGTCGTAAACGATACATTATCGGACAAGTATGAAGTTTTTTTCCCTGAAATTCATTTTATATATAAATAATAATAATTAAAAATAAATCTAGTGATAAAACAATCTGGTAAATAATAATTATAAACGATTTTAATTTAACATACAAAATGAGTATTGAAAATATGAAATACATATGACTTGTGTTGACCATAATTTTTTAATTCATTTCATTTTTTACTTTCAATTAATATCGATACTATCAATAGCACTATAACTTTATAATATGTAATAATTATTCGTTAATTGCAGAAATAGTATACATATACAAATTCCAATTAAAAATATTTAAATCTACTCCAAATATTAATTTATAACATGGCAGGTTTATTCACTCGTGTTTTCATTTAAACCCAATACAACCTTTCACATTTTTACTTAATTTCACGTATAAACTAAAGAAAGTGCATTTAGAAAGGAAATAAGTAGAGTCTTCGTTTTTTCACCGTCGTAAATTCCGGTGAACTTTGACTGAATATAGTAATTTTCTTCTAAAACCAGAAAATTAACATATTGCTTTACAAATGATTAAATTAACATATCAATACTCTCTTTTGCCCTTTTGCGTTTTACCAATTCGCAGATCAGCAAAATCAATTACTTTGTAGCTTCAGGACAAAGTTACGCAAACAGTGAGGCAACAGTCTAATAATTACGTAAAAATAACGTCAAATTCTGCACACTTTCTCCTGGAAGTTTGAAATATTTCTATTTTATCGTGAAAGGTACAATGAATCGAAATGAAAGTTGTTATCGTAGGGATATCATGTTATCAGTAAAACAGACATAATGCAAGCAGACAGGAAGCAGACACGGGTAAAGCGACTAAATTTACATGTAATCTCATTCTGAACGACTCGTAAGGCTTTCCTGAGCGGATTATAGATCATTTATACGTTCAGCAGCCAGATAATTCGTTCTGTTCGTAGAATAGGGTGTAACAGTAGGTAAAAATTTTAAAAAATTTCATGTAACTGCCCATAGTCGTAACGAGAGGATCATTTTCTTTCTCAATTAATTGAAGTAACAAATTTAGGCACCAATAACAAAATATCTTTCAATTAAATCGATTAAAAATTGTGAAATTATTGTAAGAAATGATTTTGTTGAAATAAACCTACAAATGTGTCGTTTATTTTGAAAGTAGGGTTAATACACTTTTTATTATTGCGAGATATTTAACAGTTTGTATTTCAATAAATTTAAAAATTATTTGTAAGCACTAGTAATCAAATTTTTTGTATTTTGTAGTGTTAAAATAATGTATGTTTATCATCCAATAGCGTTTAATGTGCTATCTAAAGAAAAGGTTTTACTATACCCAAATTGTCTCACTTTCAAAATTAATGAATTATTCTAATCGTCGATTAAACAGCTAATATTTCAGTTGTTTAGTTATTCTTTTTCTTAAGTTCTTTGAATAATTTTTGTCCGAATTGTCTTCATATTCAGATCCGACTCCAAGATTCTTCTTCTATTATTAATTCTCATGTTCCAGTTCTGATGCTCCCGATCACTCGGGTCACCCGATTTTTTCGTAAACGTGACATTTTGGGGCCGAAAGTTATACAGTTTTATGTGACGTATCCGCTGGTAGTATTAGCATGACCTGGAATAGCGTTGTCAAGGACACGCGAAAGTCACATTCAATGTTTTTAATAGGACCCTCCTTTTCTAACAACATATTTTTTCTTTAAGCAGTTTACGAATTAGAAGATTTGCGTTACCGTACCGCCGCATTATTTAGTTAAAAATTTCAACAAAATTATTTCTTATATAGTTTATTATTCAAGTATAATTCTTATAAATTTTATTATTCAAGTAATTTTTTTCGATATACTAACAAAAATGATACATTATTCCATGAAAGAATATTTCTGTGACTGAAAGTACAGTGAATTCTTGTTACATCTTTACATAGACTTTTGCGAGTTCGTGAATATTATTACAATGTCGAAGAAAAAATCTTTTAGACCCAATTACTATATTTCCAATTGTAAATATTTTTCGTTGGCTTCGTGCATAAAGATGTACTGTAGTACGTTAAGAAGTTGCAGAAGCCTAATAAGGATCGTAACAACAAAGTTGAGAACCGCTAGGTTTTAGGCCTGATCGAAGCCAATCGATTCGTCCGGTCATTACACGGTTGTGATCATTACTATATGGCATATGTGTTCTTCCAACTGATCGATCTTACCGAAATTCGTTTGCCTCTGCGTCATCGTCATTTTTCTGCGTATTTCTAACCAGTTACTGTGGAAATACACTCTATCACCACATACTACCTGCTGTTTGCTTATATTATACCTTCTTTTATGCAGAGTTGAGAGCAAGAATAGAGTAAGTGGAGGAGTGATGGCGTATTTTTAAGGAAATTCAGAATAAATTATAGATTATAGATTATATTTTTGTATTATAAAATGCAACAAATTTTGTATTTTATAAAATTTTTGTATGTTTGCAAGGGTAAATGCATACGAAATTGTCTAGGTAAGGTACAAAAATAGTCGTAGAATCTTTCATGAAAAAAAATAAATAAATGGCATCCAGGATATTTATGTGACGGAAAGAGCTATCTAACACCATTCATGAAATGTGATAATTTGAAAAGTTGGAAATTTAGAGATTTGGAAATTGTGCAAGTTGGGGCGTTGGGAATCTTGGAATCTGGAAAATTAAAAAATTTTTAAATTGGAAATTTAAATGTTTCTACTTTTGGAAATTTGAGAGTTTGGCTATTTGGAAATTGGGAAAATTGAGAACTTGATTTGGGAAGTTGATGATTTGAAAAATATATAATTGAGAATTGAAGAAATTGGGAACTTGATAATTTAGAAATTTGTCAATTTTGCAATTTTACAATTTTACAAATTTACAATTTTGCAATTTGGGAATCGGGAAATTTGGGGATTAGGCAATGTGGGAACTTGAAAATTTAAGAATTTGACAATTTGGTAATTGGCAATTTTGAAATTTATGAATTTTATAATTTGGAAGTCTTGAAACTTGAAAATTTGTGTCTTTGCAAAGTTAAGTAGTGTAGGATTTTGAAATTTGAAAACTATAGAATTTGGGATCTAGTTTTCTAAATACCTACTGTCTACTTATATTTTCTCGTACACAGAATAAAGGGTAAGAATTTGTACAGTATCTTATGCGAGAGACAGTAGTACTGATTCCGAATAATTTTAAAATTCATTATTTAAAAATTGTAAATATTCGATACCATTTAAAGTTCCAGTATAAAAGTATGGACCAAGTAATATGCTATCAACAATTCCCTACTAAACTGCTTCTCAATTCTAAAAATTAAGTCTTAAAAATTAAAATTCAAATAAAAAATTCTAAAAATTGAGACTTCTAAATTTCTTCTTAATTTCATCTTAAATTGTTCTAAACTGTAATATGTTGTCCTATCAGTTTGTAGTGACAAAATACTACTAAATACAAAACTACAGAATGTTCAATATATTTTTTTGATTTTTCATCTTGCATGGCCGTAGAGGTCATATTCAAGCATAGAAATGAATTCATTTTGACAGATATTTCCATACTATATTAAAAAACAGCATTCTATTTACCACTAAATCTACTTGAAATTAAAAGTGAAGTTGAGCAATAAATAAACAGATGATAAAACATAAACTAATATGCACATTAATTCTTTATCTTGCTGAAGATCAACACAGATTTCAAGGAAATCACTGTAACAAATTTTGTGATTTAAAATAAAAAGAAATAAAAATTGAAGATCACATTTCTAGAAAAATAACACGAATTTAAAAGGTTGACATACATCGTGTGTTGCTAGTAAACTGTAATACAACTTTGTCTTCTATCATTTTTTTTAAATCCTTACTACACTATGTACATGAGAAAAAACACTGATTCGTACTACTGCGAATGCTCTGTAAAACGAGAATTTTCAGTTAATTAGTCGTAATGAAGTAGCAACTGAATAATAGAAATAATTTCTGTTATAATTTGTTACTAAAATGTAACTTTAACTCTTATCGATGACACTTCATCAGAATAACATACCTAGTACACTGAATCGTGTAAGACCCCAGTTACTAAAAACGTTTCCTACAAAGAAGCTACTCATTATTTTAACTAGAAAAAGATACTAATTTTTGAAAATAGTTTTAACATATTTCACAGCTGGTTTCAGTAAATTTAAACGTTGAATATGAAGAAAAATTCAGAATCGTGAAAGAATTAAAAAAATGTCGGTTTTTACAAAAAAAAACTTTGGTTGAACAATCTTGCGATATAATAGTTTGCGGAAAAAATAGTAAAAATACCGAGGTTTTAGGAAAAGTATTTAATTAGGTTTTTAGAATGTAAAATGGCTAAAATTGAAGCTCAATTCGCTGGGGTCGTTTCATACCTCAGTGTGAACATTAAGGGTTAAATGAACTTTTGATAATTTACAACGACACGTTATGTACATATATTACTATCTTTGTAGCTGAAATGACTTTGATATATGTTAACGATTTATCGTTGCAGCAGATCTTGTTAGATAATTTTGCTCTTAAATGTATAGAAATATGAAATTATATAGTTAATTCACTCAAAATTGTAATCACTAATTTACATAATACAATGTGTCAACATCAATTTTATAGATCCATAGTGCACTGTAAATAATTATTATTTGAATAAATTCTAATTTAATTTTTTCAAATATTATTTCATTCAATATAATATTAATTTCAAACACAAACACAATATTTTTTTTTAAGATTTGAAGAAAACAGATTTCGTCTTTTTAATTATTTAAAACATGTGTAATTTTGAAGCAATTCTTCATCAACAAACAGTGCCTTAAATTTTCGATATTATTTCTTATTATTATTTAATTATTATTTCTTCTGTTTGATGAAGATTGTATGAACATGCAGATGAACAAGTGTTATTTGCATAAATTTAAAAAATTACATTAAAATTTTGTCCGTGGTCATTTACATGTTATGATATCATTTGAATTTTCTAGAGGGATATCGTTTTAATCTAGCGGTCAAGAATGACCTACATCCGATGATCGATATTCGTACATAATGAAATGACTTTTGTAAACTACGATGATATAGTCAATAATCAACCTTGGTATATGGAGTGGTTGAAGTTCACCGGTAAAAATAAAACGATGTGACAGAATATTCGAATAGATATTTAATAATGTAAAATAAGAGATTTGGGAATGTAGAAATTTGAAAAACTGAAAACTAAGAAATACAGAAATTCAGAAATTTGAGTATCGGAAACTTTCAGTATTTGGAAATTTGAGTATTTGAAAGTTTGGGTATTTGAAAATTTTAGTATTTCGAAATTTGAGCATTTGAAAATTTGGGTATTTGGAATTTTTAATATTTCGAAATTTGGATAATTGAAAATCTTGATATTTGGAAATTTGTGTAATAGAAAATTTTGGTATTTGGCAAATTGGGTATTTGGAAATTTGGATACTTGAAAATTTGAGTATTTGGAAATCTGGGTGTTTGGAAACTTGGGTATTTTAAAATTTGGGTATTTAGCAAATTAAGCATTTGAAACTTTGGATATTTGGAAACTTGAGTATTTAGATATATGTATAAGTACTTAGAAATTTAGATATTAGACAATTTGGAAATTTTTATAATTTGGATATTATATTATTGCTTTTCCTTTAACATACCTTGTAAAAATACAGGAAAAACAGTGCTATGAGAAAAGATTTTGCATCTTTATGTAGCTATGACAAAGCGAACAGTCAAATATCGGTGAGTACGCGCTTGCTATTGGCTGCTTGATAAATACTCGCTTCTTGAAAGAGGCCTTTAAAGCCCTTAAACCGGGTATTTATCGAACAAGCATTGCACTTGCCAAACAATGAAAACACAAAGACGCTCATGAAACACCATATAGTCAATCATTTGCAATTATAGCTGACTAAATATTATTGTAGCAATGGTACCAGTTAAACAGTAAGAATATACAGGGTACCCCACCTAATTTGACCTACTTAAATATCCTGTTTATTTTTTATGATAAAAAAAAATGTCGGAGGAAAAGATACCCTGAGAGAAATCATACTTCTCGACGAAGTCTTGACCGCATAGTTGAGTTATTTTTTAGGACGGGTAGTGTTAAATTACTTAAAAGATAACGATCGATGCTCTTTTGATGAAAATGCGGAAGCTGGACTTCATTGTGAGCACTTATTACAATAAAATATCGTTTGTCAATCTTTCTATCTAATCTTTCTTTCTACTTTATCCATCAGTTATTTAGTTTTTATGTATTTTTGTGCTTCAAGGTCACGTGAAGGTCATAGTATTACAGGTCATTAGATTTACTTGGATATCATTTAAAATGTCATGATGATGAAAATAATTGTCATTTAAGAAAACTTTAATGACCTCGAAATCTCTGAAAAAATGACCTTGACAAAAACTTCTGAACCCTCGTAATATTTGTCTCTTTGAACAAAATGTCTTCCTTTGACATTTTCTTCTATCTTAAAAAATAAGCAAGATATTCAAGATGGATTTTGTACAATATTTTAAGAAAATACCATTATGTAATCATCTTCTCCTATGCCCGTAAGTATAACATTTCCTATATTATGAATTTAATAGTTACGAATAAATATTTTATTTAATAACTACAATTCAATTTCTATTTCACCGTACAAGACTGCAGACAAATTTTATAGTATGGGTCTACAGAGGTTTCAATTTGCATCTGATACATTCTGTTAGTGTGAAACAAAAATTTTCTTACCTTGAATTTAGTACTATAGCCACTTTTGGTAGGCCAGTGGTGCCACTCGTATAAATGTACAATAGTTTGTCCCTGTAACCAGGTTGATCTTTCACTATCGGTTCTTCCGTTTTGGCTTCTGACAGAAGTTTGTTCAAATCGATCACATCATTTTCACAGGTTTCCGACTTGAAGCACACTTTGTATCTCTCTATACCCTGAATCGAGTCTTTAATGTCATTGAGGGCTAAAACAAAAAAATTCAATTTTGTTAGTTATTTAAAATTTGTTTCTGTATGGTAAATTAGCAACTTTTTTGTGCAATTTATTTGAAAACTGAATAAGATATTAAAGTATTATTACAGAAGTGGCAAACAATTATTGATTGCAATATTGCTCACTGAAATGGAAGAAAAATGCGTTCATCTCGGGTTCAATTATCAATTTAATAACTAACGTTCTATTTGATCAAAATCAGCTATTTCACATAAACCAAAAACGATTAAAATTTAATTATTTTATACAAATTACCTACTTAAATTCAAGAAAGTGAGAATTACATACCAAAGTTTTAAAAATTAAATAAGTATATCCTCATTTTATTATTATTTCTACAACTAATACAAAGTCTTATTAATTTAAATAAACCAGTTAAATCACTAAACATATTACTAACAAGTAGGTTAAGAATATCCGTATCAGCACGTTTTTGTTATTGTAAATATAGTAAATAATTATTCATAAATATCGAAGAAAAAAAACGTAGTAACAAAGCTGTTCAGCCTCTTTCTTTGTGTTGATAAATTTTATAAAAATTATCCACATGATTTAATCATTTTTTTCTGTTAAAATAATGTGTAATTTTTATTTTTCTATTTTGCACAAGATAATACAATATACAAGATAATTACGATATAAAAGCCTGATAATAATTATATCAATGGAATTAAATACTAATGACTTTTATCTTTGAAAATGCCTGATATATAATTTTGAAATGTCAGTGTTAATTAATTATACCTGATAAATAATTGAAAATGATTCAATAGAGATACTGAATTCGATTTTATTTAAATAATATAGGTTGTTTTTCGTATCGTGATAAATATTTTGCTACCAGTTGACGCTAGGAGACGACGAGCGGAAAATTAGTTTAAGAAGGAGTTAGCGGAGATTTACGTAGATTACGAAACCTTCAAATTGTCGATGCACAGACTTCGTCATTTAAAATTGAAATCCCTCACGTTTTTCCGTACACATCTACGTATTTGTTATTGTTCCTTAACCTTTAGCGGTCACGTTAGTATAAAACGATTCTAGCTAATTTAGCTTCAATTTTAGCCATTTTACATCTTGAAAATTTGAATAAATACCTTTTCTAAAACCTCGGTATTTTTACTATTTTTTCCTCGAACTGTTATATCTCAAGAATGTTCAGCTAAAATTTTAGCTCTTTATATTAAAATTGAAAAAAACTTTGAATATTTCTGTGAAAACCGGCATTTTTCTAATTCTTTCACGTTTCAGAATTTTTCTTTATATTCACCGTTTAAATTTACCGAAATCAACTATGAAATATGTTAAAACTTTCAAAGATTATTTATCATTGTTTTCAAGTTAAAATAATAAGTAGCTTCCTTGTTAGAAACATTTTTAGTGGCTGAGGTCTTAAACGTCCCAGTGTGCTAGATATGTTATTCTGATGTTAAGGATTAATAAATCTAATCCTTAGGATTGTCACTGGCACATCATTTTATTCATATTAACACACTGAATAGGATCATCAGATTCGCTTACGAGAGGTTTGAAAGAGGCAGTAACGGTGAAGTGAATTAAAGCAATTGTTGGAAAATCTATAAACAGTTTCAAATAAGTGAAACAATACGGTAAACACCATTGGTTGATTTTTAATTTAGAATCAAGGTACTAATTGGTAAATAATGGAACTGACTGTAAGATATCATCGTTGCTTGTTTCTCCCAAGTTCTGAACACATATACAGAGTGTTTCCAAAATGCTGGTACAAATTCGCATGAAAAAATAAATCAAATACATAAAGTAAAATTTGTTCAGGTGACGCGTCATTTAAAAAATACTGAAATTGCACAGTTTTTAAGTATTTGTAAAAAAGTTTGCTCACGATAAATAAAACGACATATGTAACTTTTCAAATGACGAATGTAGCTTTTCATTAATTTAAGAATTAATGAATGTTATTCGATAAGTAAATCTAGTCATTAATACCACTAATATTTATTATTAGTCATTCTTCATAACATTACTGATGTGGATACTTATATTTAACATGATGAATTTAGTCGATGATAAAAATACACATAAAACACATAAGGCAAAGTCCTGTATATTTAGTTATTCAGAATCATGCATTCGGCAATATATTAAAAGATCATTCAGAACATTTGATGTACACTCTTGTCCATAAGTATTAGGACACTTATTAGTTCCAACTTCGTGTCTACTGAAGTATATTAAATACTTCCTAAAATCTATTATTACAATAGATTTTTTAATAATTTGTTACTTTCTTACTCTAGATGCAATTTTTAAATACTTGCGTATATTACAAATTTTTTGTAAGAACACTTTACATTTTTTTATTAATGTAAGGTCAAAGCAGATCAACTTCACTGTAATCAAATTTTATAATTTTGTCCATCTTGCAGATTCATGAGTAGTATTTTTTAAATAAAACTCTGAAATGTGAAGTATAAAATTCCGATTAATTCACGTGGATATTTACAATCCTATTTATGTTACGATCTTTTTGAACGAAAGCTAGTTTCAAGTTTTTAATACATATTGAACCTAGTTCTACAAGTATATGAAGCTTTTAGAAATGCAAGAGTGTGCATTCATAAACAGTAGACATTTTGCATTAAATAACTCTAATGTGTCCTTGTACTTATAGACGTAGGTGTATATCAAGCATGCCTCAGTGATAGTATTATTACAAACACATGATATCCTACAACTTTTGTTTGAAACAATTTTCCATATTTAAAATTGTTCCCGAAATATAAGAGTGGGCCGGACTTTAGAAATACTCTGTATACCAGGTAAAAATTTTGAAGACTTGCTACCAAGCACAATAGTTGTCCCATACCGTTTAATTCTCACGTCTACGATTTAATTCTTAGTAATTTAAATATGTGAACACAATAGAAGAAAAATGCTGGACGTTATATTCTTTTGTAAAAAAGGTATGATATTATGCTCAGTGATAACCTAGCTTTACCCTGAACATGCTTAAGAAACTATAATTTGTACTAAACATTGTACTAATTACGGTTACGCCAGTTGCATAAATTGTATTGGAAATTATGTTAATTCAGTTGATATTGGTATTGATATATTCAGAAATAGCATCATTAAAACGCTTGTTAGCTGACCTTCTTTGATTCTTAATATGATATGTATTCGTATTGACATGCGTCATAAATGTTTCATATGTTATATATTATATTAAGTTACATTGTATTACTTATTTATCGTTTTGTTAATTTAACCTTTAACTTGTGTCTTATCTGTTCTATGTGATTGTAAAACTATAAATGATCAATCATCTTCTTTACATTATACATATATCATTGCGTAAAGGGGCTTAACCCGTAAATAAATAGAATAAAATAAGAATAACTTATTTATACAAATTTATACAAATTTTCAGCCTATCTTTACTCGTCACTGCAAATAGTAATAGATGTCATTGAAATTTTCAAATTATGAATATTAACCAGATTGAATCACAACACAGAATTATCGGTGCATTTAATAAAAATTCTAAATTATAATCTGCAATTAGCATTGTAAAATTTAATTCAGACTAAATATACCCTTATTTAATGATTAGAGAAATTTAATTTAATGATCAAATCTATGATTACGAACGTTAAACTTATTCATTTTATACCATGTAGATTATCGCATATTAAAAAGTCTAATTGTAAGTTAAAAAAAATTCCAGATAATCTGCTGAAAAAAAATCGTACAAAAAAGTGGAACTTCTTATCTATAATTTTAGCAAAGAAAACGGCAAATTTCGCATATGCATTGATTACAGAACGTGAAATAAAATTATAGTTTGAGAAAATTTTCTTTTGGCAATAATAATCGATGATCAATAAAAAATAATGAAAGATAAGAAATACATTTTTTCTTTTAGATCCTAAGAATCGACATGACCCCAAAAAATTAAGTCGAAAGAATTTGAAGATTTTTTACAATCGTGTGATATAAAATAATCACAGGTCCTTCGGAGGTAAATTGACGTGAAAGTAGAGTGCTTATGCTTATACATACTTGCTAAAATGCAGAATACTATAGTAGGAAATATTTTCTACTGATATAAAATATATTTTATATTGGTAGAAAATATAATACTATATAGGAAAAATTGAATATGTAGTAAACAATACCGTATATAGAATGGCAGGATAATTTACCTGAAGTAAATTATTATTTTATCACAAACGTGAAATAAAATTTGATAAGATTAACCCTTTGCGATCTGCATATTTCTCAATTTCTCTTGAGATTACCAGCTAGGAGAAAATTTAGCTTTTCAATGTTACTTTTCCATAAGTGATTTATAATAAATATATAAATATTAAAAACAGAATATTTCGGAGTTGATAATTTTGTTTAATATTAGTTATAGTGCATAAAAGTAGAAGAGATATATTTGAATTGATCACATTTTCATCATGTCTCAAATTCTAAGCCATCATGACTATTCTCTTTATCTTGAATATTAAATCCTATCATTTTTTGAAATCAGGTATGTATTAAATTTTAAAATAAAATTTTATTATTTTAAACTGAGATTATCTTAGAATGCTTCTCGATAAACCAAAACTAATAATAAATTTTTTTTCCCAATGTACATAATTAAAATAGATATTCGAAGGTAAGGAAAATTAAACAACTCCCAAAGAAGAAAAATAAAATAGATGTTCACAAAAATGCAGTTATACTAATAAAGAAATGCCTTGAAAATACACAAATTACGATGTATGATTAATAATTTTATTCGATTAGGTGATTCATGTCACCTAAGGTGGAGGATTTAAAGGTGAAATGTGGATCCAGTGTCTGTCATGCCAAGTATGGGTCCATTATGATTGATCAGGTCCAGAATTTACTATAAAGCTAAATCAAGTTCGAAAATATTAAAAAATATTCTTTCTTTGACACGTATATCACATCATTTTTATTAATGCTTCAACGCAATTTCATACGTTATTTCAGACGTAATACCATCTCATATTACCACACGAATTTCTATTTGTCTAACTTTTTCTTCATTTACAAAAAAAAATTGAAAATTCTATAAAATCTTCAATATTTTCGTTCTTACGATTTTATAACATATAAAGTCCTCGAAATATATAAGTTTCATTATTTTATTCCCGACTATTCTGACTACCTAGGTAAAAAAATAAAAACGAGGTTCCATATATCTTCTGCTTTTTCCTGTTTGTTTGAACTTTAATTTCCCTTCTCTCTTTAATATAAAAAAAGTGCTGTAATAAATACATATTGAAAAAGGAACCAAAATGGAGTCGAAACATCACTGAAAATAATAAATGCTGAATTCTTACGACTGTGATTGATTTCGACCAAAACACATTGATTCTCTTTCCATATCTTCTGGAGTAAAGCTAAAAGCCAGAACACATTGATTCTGTGTTCATATCTTCTCAAGTAAAGCTAAAAACAATTCCGTTTCTAAACAAAAGAAAAGGGAGCAAATATTTTTCATTTTATTTCCAATTATTCGCGATACTTTGCTCTCTTATCCTTTCTGAACATTTATTAAGTGTCATATTTACCAGACGAGTAGTCTTCCACGTATATGATGCTCCTCACTTTGGCGATACGAAGGCAATGAATCAAAGATTGCTGCCGTAAATTCGTGTTAATTAGAGCAGTGACAACGCCGAGTTTACCAAGACCAAGCCAAATAGCAACGTATTCCGGCCTGTTCGGCATCATTAACGCCACAGCATCTCCTTTTACGTAACCCGCCTTTTGAAACACCCAGGCTATCTGGTTGCTGTATTTGTTAATCTGCAAGTTGTAATTTTTACCCATTATTTTTTGATATATTGCTTATCTACGAACGGAAACATGACCCGTACTCTTTTTCCAATCGGCTCGTAATAATTTCCATTCGTTCATAAATCAGATACTAACATGAAACTTGTTCGCATATGAACATATTTACACAATTCCATGTACTCGGAAATAAAACTAACATATAATGTATATAAATGGCCTGAATTTCACAGATTAATCCCTGATACTTTTTATTTGTTTCTATTAGAAAGTTGACAAACTCAATTTATTAAAAATACTTTTAACGCTGGAACTGCCGAATTCAATGCACACTTAATTTCAAATTAAAAATAGGTAATCAATGAAGCATAAATTAATATATACAACCATTCTTTATTTCAACAAAGAACCGTAGACATTTCGACAAAAACACCGTAGCAAAATTTTGTAATTAAAAACATGAAAGCTTATATTAATCATTTTTACCGGTTGGTAGTTCTAGTATTAATAGATAACGCGAAATTATTATAAATTATTTATCTGTCCGTTTTTTGTGCTGTTTATTTACATATACAATAGACTCTCTATTAGAGTCCCTGGCCATCGAGTTCGAACCACGTACGAAAATTTTACTTTTATAACTATTATGTCATATATGGAAAATTGTCTTAGGTCATCCAAAATTATTACTAAATACGTTGATAACGATATATACATAGCAATTGATTTGTTACTATCGTGATAATAATCAAGTTGTGTGGGTGATAAGCGATTAAGGCCCGTGCGAGCGTTTACGTTAGGCTCGAGTATTGAAAGCGTGCGAGGTCAAATTTGGTGAATGGAGCCTACTCAAAGGACTAGTTTACAACTCTCCAAGCACTACATTATCTGTGTTGAAAACAAGAATTATAGATATTTGGAAAAATAATGAAGATATAAAAAAGATATAAAAACAAAGGGTGAAAGCAAAGGGTAGCACTACACGATATTAACATGTGTTAATAATGTTATGTACAGTAATAGTGTATCATGTTAGTAGCAAATAAATTATATCATTATGATTTGAACAGGCCTTTTAATTTTACGGAAAACGTGAAAAATGCTGAAAATTTGTAGTAGTCCTTATTTGATGGCCAGGGACTGTATATTGTCACGGTGATACTATAAAATTCTTGAAACTGACAGTATAATAAAAGCCGCCTTAATGTAATACTTAACTGTTGAAACCATGCCATCAGTAGTGTGACTAGCAAATTTTTTGATACGCCTACGTTCAAACGAGTTTACAATGACAACATGATTCTTATTTAACGTGTTTACTGGCATCTGAAAACCGTGGGAGGGTTTCGCTTTGTGCATTCATCAATAAACAAAACAAGCACTTGCTTTGAAGATTTCTGAACATTAAAACCATTCAGAAATTTTATTTTACTGTTTATGTTCTCGGTACGATTTATTGTTGCACTAGATTTGCAATGTAGATTATTCAATAAACAAAACAGACACTTGTTTAGAAGTTTTCTTAACTTCAAAATTATTCAGAAATTTTATTTTACGGTTTATTGCACTAATTTTCACTGCAACTACAATGCTATCAAATCAGAAATAAATTATGTTATTTGAGAACGATCTTGATTTTTATATCGAAAAAACAGACTTTTGATAATTTTAAATATTACTGACTTAAGTGTAATTGAATAACTCCTGTTAAAAACATGTATATTATATAAGTTTTGTTAAAAACATCTTTTTATTAGATTATCGAAAGTGCATGAGAAATCATGCATTAAAATGAACAATCTATATAAAGCAACGTTAAAATATTTCACGTGCTTCGGGCCCTTAGAAGGCATAATCCGGCACTGGAGAGCTGTCTTAAATTTGAGAACTTGAAGGTTTATTAATTTAATAATTTAAAAGCTTTTAAATGTAAAAATATTTTAATATTTACACTTCTGAAGTTCTGAATTTGAGGTTTGAAGGTTTCTGAATTCCTAAATTTAAATTTTGGATAACTGTCAAATTTCAGAATTTGAGAATTTGAAAACTTATCAATGTGAAGATTCTTAAAACTTTGAAGTTTTTGTGTTTCTGAAGTCCTGAAAATGCGAATTTCTGAATCTCTAATTTTGAACACTTGAAAGATTGTAATATTTCAACTTCCAAATTTCTGAATTTAATGGTTCAACAATTTCTAAATCTCTAAATTTAAAAATTTGAAAATTTCTAAACTTTTAAATTTATACATTTCTAAATCTAGCTACTTAAAACAATGTAAATTTGAAAATTTTTCTGGTTTCAAAATTTCTAAGTTTAATGATAACAAATTTTTAAATTCCTAAATTAAAAATTCTTAAATTCTTAAATTTTCAATTTTCAATTTTCAATTTTCAATTTTCAATTTTCAATTTTCAATTTTCAATTTTCAATTTTCAATTTTTCAATTTCTAAATATAATAATTGAAAAATTCGTTTTAGAAATTTATGTTCAGAATATGCTTAAAAATCTATAAGCTATATTCCTCAACAGGTAATAGAACGAGAGTCTAAGGTATTTTATGAAAGTTCAATTGTATATTTTTATAATTGAATATATTTTCTAAATTTCTGCTAACCAATTATTTATTAACATGATTTTTTATTTATCATTACACTATTCGCTCTCTTTTCGAATATGTAAGTCTTTGTAGTTAATAAAAAGAATTCTAAAACTATCAAGGACCTACTAAAATTTATTATACATATAAAGAATTCATAAAAAACATGAATTTCAACAGCTAAAAGATGAAACTATTTGCTAATAAAATTTACGACTATGGTATGACAATGAAACTGTTAACTTTTGAATAAATTAATTATTGTTAGTTTTGTTCACTTTTATACTTACGTCACTGTATGTCCAAACGCGGTCCTCAAAAAAGAAGCAGGGTTTATTGGGGTAGAGGTCTACCCGTTTCTTGAAAGTCTGCGGAACAGTCACATTATTTCGACGACACCTTTTCACCTCCATTTCTGCAGTAACGGCACGATACAGAAATCTATAAAATAATAATTATACAAATTAGAATTCAATTTTACATGTTAGAATTTGTATAAATCGCATACTTTCTATTTATCTAAGGTGACCAAACAGTTGTATCGTTTTTATCGGTAGATGATATTTATTCAATTTATTTGTCAACACATTCATCGGCAAATATGGAAGATATTTAGAAAGAAGAATTTTAGGATATCTTATTAAAAAAAATGTCAACTATAATTGAATATTTTATTCACTATCAATGATTAAAAATGAAAGACGATTCTGGTAATAGCTTGATAAAAGTAAGAACATTGTTTAAACTCGAAAAATGCAGTTAGGTTGCACTAAATAATTGCATGAATCAGTGTAAATTTACGAAATTTTGGGTTGATAATATTCCAACGAACAATAATATAACTATGGTATGTAAAGTTGAGCAAATTTAGTTTATTCGACATGTGAGTGTGACGTCACATTGACTTCTATCTATAATTTGATTGGACTACGTTTATGAGTGTTAAAATCATTCTGTAATGTTGTTCATTAAAAAAAAATTAACATTTGTATACAACTAGTAATTGGAAGAAGATGTTTCACTATTTTAATGGCATTCTCTATCTAACCTACTAACGGATCAAGGGTAACAGCCAATATGGCGTCGCAATAACCAGCCAAATACGCCACAAGCGCTCAAATTGCGCATAACTTTTTAACCGTTGCATTCCTAACAGTAAAACTTGAATTTTTGTATTCTAGGCACAGAAAGCTATTAAGAGTCAAGTTTGGTGGCCGAATATTCTCAGCATAATTTTTTTTTTATTTTTAAGGTCTCTGGCGGTCCTTGTTTATCTTATATAATTTTGATCAGGAGAAACAAGGACAGTAGATAATTGGTTTTCAAAAATGTGGAAAACGCGACTTCGTACTTCATGGATTTTGAAGCTAAGAAGCATTCTTTTTTTTACAGATATTCTATTCGACTTAAAAGTCGAATAAAGCCGAATTTTGCAATTTTGCTCTAAAAACTTTTTAAAACTTCATAACGCACGAAAGCATATAGAAACATTTTTTAACAAATTTTTTAAAGCGAAATTGCAAAATCTGGTTTTATTCAATTCTTAAGTAGAGTCTAAAGAATATCTCTAAACAAAAAGTATGACAAAATATTGCTTTTCAGCTTCAACATCCATGAAGTACGAAATCGTGTTTTCCACATTTTTTAAAACCAACCATCTACTGTCCTTGTCTCTCCTGACCAATACACCATAAGATAAACAAGGATTGCCAGAGGTCCTAAAAATCCCCAAAAAATCATGCTCGGAATATTCGGTCACCAGACCTGACTCTTAAATGATTAAAAGAAAAGTCAATAGTATTGTGTTGTCCCAAAGCTTAACCCAGATTTATTTTTGAATGCTGCAGATAACACGCTAAAAATTCTATGAGTCAACAACTAACAAGGGAACATATCGAACCGGGACACACCGATTTCAATGAAATTTATGTGAAAGATAATTCTCAAGAACATATTTGACACGTATTTTTTTACATATATCGTCCACCGTTCACATTGAAAGGGTGATAATAGCCCGCAAAGTTAAGGGCTGAAATCATATTTTTGGGTATAACTCCGGAATTAAAGGAGATCATTGGAAGCTTTTTTTTTTTGAGCTATGGGTCTTTACATAGAGAAATTTTCTGCACAAAAAGATTTGAATAAACTTTATTTGTTTAAATAATATTTTGAAAATTTATAGTTTTTGTTTAAATTTTTTTACTAAATTTTTATACGGTCATCTTTGTGATAGAGTCACACATGTTAATAGAAAAATAATAGTTTATTAACGAAAAGATATTAATTAATAAAATACAATGGTTAATATTAAGAGACGCGTAAAGGCACGTGGCAATATACTTCGCCGGTCGCGGTACAACGAATACTCAATAAACAAAAGAATACAACTGTGATAAAAAAATAAGGTGAATTTTTCATTTAAACTTCGCGGGTACTATAAAATCATGAAATTATTTTTTGTGTGGATTAGTAGTACTGTCTTTGATATCCATGCATAGTTTTATGTCAATATATTCAATTGCTGCAGAGCTACAATGTTTTTGTAAACATACAAAAGTGAGTTTTTCGATTTTTACTATGTCTGATTTTGTTGAGCAAAGCATTTACATTAAATTTTCTTTACGGAATGAATATTCTGCCGCGGAAACGTTGTGGATGTTGCAGAAGGCTTTTGGTGACAAGGCTATGTAGCAAAAAAAAGGTTTACAAGATGTACAAACATTTTAAGAAAGGTCGAGTCCGGGTTCAAGACAATAGCGCTCCGAACGAACCATCAACTTTTACTGATGAATACCACGTGAAGCAAATCAAAGATTTGGTGCTTGGAAATCGTCGATTGACAATTAGAGATCTTGTTGATGCTGCGGACATCACATTTGGATCAATCAAAACCATTTTAAAAGATGTTTTGTGCCTCAAACTCGTCAATTCCGTGTGGGACGATACTGCGCCGTCCCACACTGCATTAGTTCTTCGAGAGCATTTCACCAAAAAATCGACCCATATCGGTCCACAACCACTGTATTCGCCTGATTTAGCACTGTGCGACTTCTGGCTGTTTAATAAGCTCAAAAACCGTGACTTGTTTGACTGTTTCGAGGATTGGAAAAAACGTTGGTGTAAGTGTACGAAACTTAGTGCGGCGGTGTTTCAGAACATTATGTGTCTTTCCGGATAATTTAAATGCCAGAAGGTGATTAAACTGTACCAAAGGGGTCTCTTAGTATCGGTGAAACACTGGTTTAAAAGAACCAGAGACCATTGGATACTTCAAGAGGACAACGACTCCAAACACCGAAGCCGCCTTTGTACGGAATGGAAAATAGCGAATGGTGTCAACGTGTTGGATTGGCCATCTCAGTCCCCCGATGCCAATCCAATCGAAAATATTTGGTCTCTCATGAAGTACAAACTCCGAGGAAAGCGTATTTTAAAATTGAAGACGCTAGTTTGCCGTATTCGAGAAATATGCAGATCTCTTCCTGTCTTATATGCTGCAAAGCTGATTGAAAGTATGCCCAGAAATAATCGCTAATGGTGGTGATTGGACACATTATTAAGCAAATGCGTATTAGTTCTTTAAATGTACTTTCGACCTATACATCCTTTTTACAGAAAAGATTTACTTGCACTCAGATATCGCGTCCACACTCTTGTGGAACAGACTGTACCTACAACCCTAGATCTATAGATCCCAAATCCCCAAATTTCTGGATATCTAGATTGCTATATCTCTAGATCTTTCAATTTCTACATTCTTAGATCCCTATATCCTCATATACCTATATTCCTATTATTTGATCACTATGCCCCTATACACCTATACCCCTCACTCTTACGCTCCTACACTCCTGTATTCCTAATCTCTATATCCCTATATCCCCAGACTCCCAGATGTCTAGATATCTAGACTGCTAGATCTATAGATTTCTATATTCTTATATCATCTTACCCCCATATATCGATATCCATATTCTTATATTTCTATTCTCCCATACCACTGTGCCACCACAGTACACCGTATCCTTATATCGCTGTATCCCAGATCTCTCGATCCCCAGATCCCCAAATCCCCAAATTTATAGTTATCTAGATTGCTATAACTCTATCATTACATTTCTATATCCTTATATCCCTATATGCTCATATACCTATATCCCTATACCTATATCTCTATACCTATATCTCTATACCTATATCTCTATACCTATATCTCTATACATATATCTCTATACCTATATCTCTACATACCTATACCCCTATTTCTCTATACATATATCTCTACATACCTATACCCCTATATCTCTATACATATATCTCTATACCTATATCTCTACATACCTATACCCCTATTTCTCTATACATATATCTCTACATACATATACCCCTATATCTCTATACCTCTACTACACTTTTGTATACCTCGTCTATATACAAAACGAGTTGAGCAACAAATTCGTCAGCACATATGTGCTTTATAACAGGCTAAAGCAATATTTTTCTAAATACAAACTAAAAATTTATGCAGAAATTCGACATGCACATCTTACATAACTAAAATATGATATTAAACTTTTTCTTATAATGTGTTTTCTTTAGCAAGGATTTGTTTTCGATTCAACAAATTGTAAGACGCAAAAAATGGAGATTTAATTATTAACTGAAATTCAGTAAAGTTTTAATGATATTTAGTCCGGTGCATAATGAGACCCTTTTTAATGCTGATAGAGTAAAATTAAATTCAAATTGCGTTTGTTTTAAATGACTACACCTTACGTTTTAACGTTGTATAATCATTGCGCTAATGTTCGATGTGACTGTTTCCCACATTTCCATAATTATTTATAATTGTCCGCGACGATTTCTTTTCTTTGGCAGCGTAAATGATATTGTGAATCATCGAGATTGGACATTGTGCGGACTGTGAACGTGTCAGGTGTTCATAAAACATGTACGAACTCTAATATGCATATGAAATAAGATAATGACACAAGGTTATTATGAAAGTAGTACGTTTTTATGACGCACTCTTAAAAATCTATACTTTTATTTTAAATACATAATTTAAGTTTCGCTTATTGTAATTGTATATTATAATGTAAACGTTTGGTTAAATGATAATTAAAATATTTAATAAGCTTGACAATATGTCCTGAAATAAAAATTGTCGATCACATGTAGACCATTTACTCTGCTAACTGAATTAAAATTTTTATAGAATATGTATTTTCATTTATATCATTATTTTGCACTTTCCTTTTAACATACTGTTGCGGATGTGTTTCGATTATTATTCAGTTCTGGTCATTCATTTCATAAGAAGAATAAACTAAATTTCTGTTTATCATATACAGATATGTATATACAATTATAATTTACCATACATACAATATGGTTACAGGTAAATACTGTTGTTGCAGAAAATGTTACGTTGGTGACATAATTTTTAATTAGAAATTATATTACATTTTTACTTAATTTTTAAGTTTGGATTAGATCTCCTTGAATAAATTCAGTTAGAAATAAATTATTATTTCTAACTAAAAGAAGTTTCAATTAACGATTGTAAGTTACTTGATTAAATAAAACCTGTGAAATTTTGAATTTAAGTGAGTATATCAAGAAAAAAATGTGACTGAATTAAATACATATAAACTTCGAATGTATACTACTTATAATTCTGTCTTAACCAATGTTTTATTAAGATTTACCTTGCTAATGAAGTTTGAAAGTCATTTCTTGTTTTGAATACATTCGAAATGGTCTCTTGTAAAAATGTTAATTAAACAAGGGAAACAATCGAAACAAAAAGTTGTGAAACTTTTATATTTTTAGATAATACTTATTTAATGATCACGTGCGGAAACTAATTAGTATGCTCGGAATTGTTCGACTGAACCGTTGAAGGAAGTTTTAGAAACGACAGGAAATACGTTTATACAACTGCAGTCAAATCAAACACATTGTAGAGAACAATGAATATTTGCTTCGATTATGATAATTACTGAATCAAAATGTATTCTCACGCTAGATTTTATGGTAAGTAGAACATGGTCTGAGCATGAGTTATCACTTATGTCTCAGATTATACTTTAAAAAATTTCACTTATTTTTCAAATTGTATAACACCAATTATATTTGAAACATGTTTGCTTTATGATATGCTGTTATAATGCTTATTATAACTTTCTTTTTTGCTTTTTTGTTTATTTTAAAAAAAAAAGTTATGTTTGCTACTTTCCGTTTCTCATTGTTACTCAAGGTTTAAAACATAAATGTTTATTAGTACACTGTAATATTATATGTATAGTTTTATTTGTGCCCATAATAATTCTTTAACCGTTTCGAATAAAATAATCTTGCAAATATTCAACAACTCAGAGGAAATGATCCAAGGTGCGCTACCATTTTCATGTCAGGATAAACTGCCTAACCTATTCCGTATTTTTAAAATGTAACATGTCAATATCTAAAACACATTTTTTATAATATAAAGTTAAAATGTGTTGTACAAAAATAAAGTATGTTACAAATGATGTATTTAAAATAAAAATAAAGGTGGTTATTTTTCACAGTGTGGCATAAATACGAACTACACCAAAATAATCTAAATGAATAGTAAAAATGTATATTTTCAGGATGAAGTATTTAAAAATATGTTAAAAATGCTGACAAAAATAAATTTAAATATTAATGATTAATTTATCACGGTCATAAATCTTTCGAACACGTGCGCAGGCACTGTCTTGATACAACATAAATACGCTTGATTCAAAGCTCTCTTCATTCTAACACTTCCTTTTATCTTGTTGAATATACTTGAGAGTAATTCTGGGTATCCTAAAATATACTAAAACGCGGTCTAAATACTAAATAACAGATGGAAATAGGATTGTAATTCGTATTTATACCATTAGATCAGGGCCGCTTAAAGTGCTGGCAATTATTAATACGCGATATTTTTCAATATATAACTTATGATCAAATAATTTTATAATGTCAGAAATATTGGGATCTCAACAAACTAATTCATAGTTGAACAAATAATTGTTAAAGGAATAAAAAAAAAACACCGATTAAAACTTCTAAGGCGGTGAAATAAGTGAAATTTGACATTCTACAGGATAACCCGTTAATAATCTGCTTTCCTCAGCATCTTTTCATCCGGAATTATAGTTTCATACTATTCCCACTAGGATGGAGCCCCTAATATAACTCTATGCTTCAATTAGCCCATATTAGATTTTAGTCTATATTTAAACCACTCCAACAAATGTTTATGAGATTTGTGTAAGAATTGCAACGATTTAATCCAAAATATAGTGAAATGGAACAATGATACAAAATTGCGCATTTTAATGGTATATCGAAAATATAAATTAGATAAATTAGCTGATGGCTACGAATAGTACGCTGACCACATTTGTACAATAATTGTTAATGAAATTATTATATAATAGTACCGATAATTTAACCAGGGATTCGATATTTCAAGTTATTTTTCAATTAGATTAAGGTTTCAGTTACTCTTTATTTTTCATTATTGTGTATTGGAAATATACAAATTTATTAGACTTCCCTAGGATATACAATTTTATTTGTTCCCATACTCTGCAATAAATCACTATTTGTCTTTACCGAACTGATCTTGCAAATGTATAACGATTCCAACATATAAGTATTTATTTTATGTAAATGAAATTTAAACTGTTTTTATTTCAGGATATATTGCCGAGCCTATTAAATATTTCTAAAATGCAATGAGTAGCATTTCAGGCTTTCACAGATTTTTTCCGGTTTCCCGACTTGCGTCACGGTTGCAAACACAAAGAGATAAGGCATAATATACGAGATATTACTCACAGTAATCACATGTACAAAGAACTTGCGAATAAAGAGTATAAAAATTTTTGCACTATGCACCATTAAAACCATCGATTACTAATGACACTTTTTTTGCTTCCAATAACATCATTTTCAGTCTTTCAAAGCTGTTTTACATTAATAAATTAAAATTTCTTCAAGCACTTTTTACTGCTATTTAAATACGCGGATCAATTTAAATTGCTGCTTCAATATTTCATTAATTAAACGATGGTAAATGATAATTGAAACATCGTTCAATAAAACTAGATAAATGCAATAGTTTATCTCTAAAAATTCATTGTTTATTATATATGCTATATGAAACCAAAGAAGTGCAAATGACATTTTAAAAACTTGTGAGTAAAAAGTAGTAAGATAAATTGCTAAATCGACAGTGATATAAACAACGTTGGAATTAATTGATATTAAGTTCACAGGAGAGTGATTTACAATTTTTTTAACTATTTTTGATATTTACACTTTGTCTCCGTTAGTATAACAAGAACTTTAGGTATAATTTCTTCTTATACTCTTTTAATACCAATAAATAGTAATAGTCTGTTTTTTATAAAACAATTCGTCGGCATTTACTTAAACTCCAGTATACGATTTGGATACCTAATTATTGGTAACAAAAATATTCATAATAGGAAACTTAATAAAAGTACACAATCTTTTCGATCATAATTAGCCATTTATTTTATAGCAGCGCGTAACAGTAATAAATGTCAAGTTTTTTATTAAGGCACGTAAAAACAACAGTATATTAGCATACTACTACATATATTAACATTTTGAAATGTAGTAGTAATAACATTGTAACATGATTTATAATATTATTCTAATTATATGTTTGTTCACCAATGAACATTAATGAACTGTAATTTTGGATATAATCAGTTTATTTTATATAACAAAGTACGTATGGTGAAGGAAATGCTAAATTCAAGAACCAATTTAACACTAGGTTTCCGGACGTTTGATGGTCACTTATATTTAAATTTGAACTGAAGTAGGAAAATAAATAAATTGGAGATGATATGTGAACTGCCTGAGACATTGATTCTTTAGCTTGACGAAAGTTGACATACATTTTTACAAAAATTTCTTAACAAGTTTTGTCATTTAAAAGAAGAGATCTATGATCCGTCATTTTAACGGGTTCCGTAAATCTAGCGTTAAAAAAAATGTGGAAATCCACTTACATTGCAATTGGATTTAAATAGTAATCTAATGAATCAAGTAATATTTAATAGTTCAATTAATAGTTATATTAGATAGTTGTATTCAAATTAACAGTTATATTGGTAAGTTACATTATAGATATATAATAGTTACATTAATTAAATTAATTCGAGTAAATATTATTTAGTTAAAATCAGTGATCGGTGATTAATTATTTAGTGAAGCGAATAATTTTTGAGATCATAATCCATAAACAAACATGTCAAAATAATTCTATCGCCACGTTGCTTGCAAGTATATGTCAGCGCAATAATAATGTCTCTATTATACCACTTAAGAAGCAATATTGAAAAGTACCATCGAATAATATCAATGGTGCCATGGACTGATCGATGGAAAGATACGTATTGTTAACCCTTTGCCTCTCAGGAGTGAATCGTAACGACGATTCGTAATCCAAATGCAATGAATGCAAGGATCACGTGTTACATAGATATTTATGTCTTTGAATATAGAAATACCCTCCATAATAAAAGTATAAAACATCTGGGTTCAAGAAAAAACCGATCATAGTTCATACTAAATAAAAAATAAGATTTTTGCATCATGCTATCAAACGGTTATATAATAGGAGGAAACATCTCATTCAGTATAGATATATTTGGCAACAAAATATTCTATATTCAGGAAAAAGCGGTCAATATCGTATTTTTGTAACGAAGTGATCAACCAATGGTTATTTAAAGAACATTTAATGTACTCAAACGCATTTAGGAACTTATTATAAGAGAGACCTTTCGGTTCGTGTATTATTCGTAGCAAAGTTTGTAAAAGGCAGTGAAATTATTATACTTGAAGAGATTTCTTCTTAAAAACATACAACATACTATTTATTTAGTTTAACAATGTTATTAACTCTTGTTGTATTAATAAGCTTCAAGATATGACAAACCTGCAAGAAATGTGTTGGCATATTCATCTCATTTCTAGAATAAAAAACGACCGTGGATATAAGTGTGTATTATATATTCTGTTTCGGCTCTCTGCTAGCGGTTGAAAGAAAACCTTCATTTCAATTTAGGCAACGTTTGCTCGACGAATTACTAAATACATCTATTCCCAATTTACACGATTTCACTTTTATACGGTTCTTAAAATAAGGGATTTAAGCTTATCTTAAATTTTAAAATTTACAAATTTAAAAACTCAAAAATTTCGAAAATTTGCAAATACACAAGCTTTCCAAATTGCTAATTCTTTAAATTTCCTCAATTCAAAGTTCTCAAATTTTCATATTTTGTTTCCACTGTTATCCCGCAACACACACGAGAGGGTTCTTTTGGAGAAGAACTACACTTTTAGAATGAAATAGCTTTTACTTATAAGGTTCAAAAACAACGCAGAGGTTCATTGATATACGCGTAAAAGTTCGAAAATTCGCGTGACAAGCGTTTTCATCAGAAACTAAGTAATTTCTTTATATCA
Organism: Megachile ligniseca; assembly: GCA_945859555.1. Lineage (NCBI taxonomy): Eukaryota > Metazoa > Arthropoda > Insecta > Hymenoptera > Megachilidae > Megachile > Megachile ligniseca. The sequence continues at coordinate 2,381,750 of OX243777.1, forward strand.
TTGGACTTTATTTATATACATTGACTGGTGACATACAATTTGGTATTTGGAACGCTGACTGAGTGTTTTTGGGTTTTGTAATTATAAAGTCAGTATTCCATTGTCGGGATGTATGAAGTGGGCCGCTGACTTGGCGAATTAATGGGCTGCTTAACACCACAATTACCAGAACAATTAATGAAATCTGCGGTCTTCACCCTCGCAATTAGTTTCTTTTAAAAGTAATTGTAAATTTATTTGAATCTATATTCTTTTTCGTAAAAGAAGAGTATAGGTTACATTACTATCGAAATCGTTTGGAATAGAAAAATGATTAATAATAAAGATTAGTTCGAATAGAGATAATTGTTTTATGAAGTGTGACATTATCTGACCTGACACGGAAAGTCTCCATTTTTCCTACGCATACAGATCACACTATCCGATACACAATCACAAGACCTTTAACTTGATAGGTCGCATACGTGCAAATTGCTTTTTTTATAATCGTTTATTATCGGCTGCGTAATCGCTTTATATTAAAGTCAATAGCGTTGTAGAACGTGGTCAGAAGCCATATTTCTTGAATCATAACAAAAATATACGAAAGTAAGTGTGCCAGTGGTCAAACAATTGAAGCAGTAATTAAAATAATTGACATTTTTTTATATTTAAAGACAGTAAAATTACAATTAAATATAATTTTGCATGACCTAAGACAATTTTCCATATATGGGATAATATTATACCCATAAAAGTGCAATTTTCGTACGTGGTTCTAATTTGATAGCCAGGGACTATACATGTATAAAAACACTTTTATTTCCCTTTTACATTATTTATGGCAACTGAGACTTATTTTCTGGTTAGCAAATTTAGGAAAAATCGTACATGTATTTTTATAACGATATTAGTCATAGCCTTATATAGGATGTAAACAAACTGTCCACATATGTGACCAAGAACGTTAAGAGAAAAAACGTCCTTAACTTAAATATTTAAACAAAATTAATTAGAAATAAGATTAATTTGAATTTTCTATTATTAGTAAATCTAAAACAACTTTACTATTTGAAAAATTATATCATTAATTCATTTCAACTTTCATAATAGTACTCGCTTGCTTAAGTGATCATAAGACGAGTTTAAAAACGTTGAATCGTGGAGTATTTTGCAATAATATTTTCACGCGATATTGAATTGCAGGAACTTATCCTTAACAATAACACAGAAATGTTATTCTTAATCAAATTTCCGCACAATGTTAAATTACCCAGACTCGTTTGAGCACTAGGACATTCGCGTTACTTTTCTACAATCCTCTGTATTGACACATCATTTGAACGCAGAAGGTTGTAGACATCTGAATTCTTTCTTTGCAACTTGAAACTTTCTCCAAAGTTCATTGGATTTATCAGTTTTATACACATAAAAGAACATGGAACCGCGCAACGCAATTCAACTCGCTTTCTAATGAATGAGTCGTATCTTTTTCATAGTTTAAGTAATTCTAATTTAGTCCCCTTATTGAATAATACAAAATTGATTTGTTTCTTATCACGTGTTGGTAAGTGCATACTGTATTTCTCACAACAGAAAATTTTAATATTAATACTCTCAATTTTATTTGAATTTTGGTGTGTGCCTTCAGTCCAACTTTATATCCGTTCTAATTTTTATATATTTAGTAAAGTCATGTAAAAAGTAGGGCGGCACTTAAAAATCTTCGTTTAAAATATTGCTTGAGCACCTTCATATTGTATTATCTATAATGAGAGGCGGGTTAGGTTATAACTTCGTTACATTTTAGAGAGTGCTACCTGCTTATTAATATTCTAGATGATGAATCCATACACCAGGTTCTCAATAAATCTGAGGGTAGGGTTATTAACAACTAACACATCAGGGACAGTATTTATTACATTGTTCAAGAAATTCCAACAGAAATATTCTCATATGAAAGCATTTAATTTTATTAGTCCAATGATATTAACTACAAAAAGAATTGTAAAAAATATGAAGTCGCTATTTTTAGAAATTGTTGGTTCTCATTTTAACTTTGTAATATTATTTCAATGTTAAATAAACATATTATAAAATTATAATATGTCAGAAAGTAAATTGCATTCTTTATCTCAAAAGATACAAAAAATTGTGGATCACTATTGATTATATGGACGTTAACATTTAATTTATTGTTAGGTACGAAATAAGCAGTAAATAATATAAAAGGATTTTGTAGTACATACCTACAAGTAAATATATGATCTCCAAAGTTCCTATTTCGTATACTAATTTATGTAACCAATTAATTTCTGATAACATCTCTCAAGTTTCTGAAACTTGAACTTTGAGTTATGCACAGACTAAGTGTATTAAAAAATAAAGTGTATGAACTTTGAATCTTATCGTTATTACAGAACCAGAAAAAACGTAACATGAAACAAACGTAACAATTGTTACAAACTAAATGTTGATTGATTTATCGTTGTCTCCCCTTGACGTCAACACACAAGAATAAATGGTTTTGCTGATACAACTATTTTTTCGAAATAATATATCAAAAGTAAGTTGCATACTATCTCTTTCAATTATGTATTTTCTCATTTTAGCTCAGTAAAATCCTTTAAAATTTACTGTATTATATTGAATAACAATTATACTTTCAGATACACATCACATATTTCATAATAATAAATTAGATCGCGTGTTTATGAAAGGTACGACAAGAAAGATTAAAGTAAATTAAAATAATTAAAGTAAAATTTTGTTCCAATTCAAGCTTTCAGCTATCTTTTATGTGCTTTCGTTTTCAGAATGTATTCAATAATGAATTGAATCATTCGTAATGTTATTGTTTCATAATTCGCCTGAAAGATAATTCATTGATTTTAGTTTATACAGACCTGCTGCGCTTTTGTTCAACTTTGTTTCATTTTGAAATCTTACATACATTAAATTTGTGTAATTGGGTCTCACCGTATTGGATCGTAAGAGGAAATATTTTTATTAACTACTTGCTTTTTTAATTTTGTACAGCGACGATAAATTGAAATTATCTGTACCGTAACAAATCGATACTACGTATCATTTTTCAATTAGATTAAGGTTTCAGGTATTTTTTATTTTCCGTTGTTTCTGTGGATATGAAATATAAAAGTATATTAAATTTCCCAATAACAGTTTTATATATTCCCGTCCTCCATTCATTATTTATCTTCATCAAATTGATTTTCAAATATGCGACAATTCCTATATATATTTATTTTATGCAGAGGAAATAGTCCAAGATAGACTATCATTTTAGGATATAGCTTATTCAGTATTATTAAAATGTAACATATTAATGAATATATAAAACACGTTCTTTTTATGATATAAAGTTAAAATATGCTGTACAAAAATAAAGTATGTTACAAATTATGTATTTAAAATAAAAGTAAAGATGGTTATTTTTAACAGTGCGGCATAAATACGAACTACTACCAAAGTAACCTAAATGAATAGTAAAAATGTATATTTTCAGGGTGAAGTATTTAAAAATATGTTAAAAATGCTGACAAAAATAAATTTAAATATTAATGATTAATTTATCACGGTCATAAATCTTTCGAACACGTGCGCAGGCACTGCGTGTCTTGATACAACATAAATACGCTTGATTCAAAGCTCTCTTCATTCTAACACTTCCTTTTATCTTGTTGAATATACTTGAGAGTAATTCTGGGTATCCTAAAATATACTAAAACGCGGTCTAAATACTAAATAACAGATGGAAATAGGATTGTAATTCGTATTTATACCATTACATCAGGGCCGCTTAAAGTGCTGGCAATTATTAATACGCGATATTTTTTATTATATAACTTATGATCAAATAATTTTATAATGTCATAAATATTGGGATCTCAACAAACTAATTCATAGTTGAACAAATAATTGTTAAAGGAATAAAATAAAAACACCGATTAAAACTTCTAAGGCGGTGAAATAAGTGAAATTAGACATTCTACAGGATAACCCGTTAATAATCTGTTTTCCTCAGCATCATTTCTTCCTGAATCATAGTTTCATACCATTCCCACTAAGGTGCAGCCCGTAAGATATCTCTATACACGAGCTAGCTCATATTTAGATTTTTGCCTATACATTTAAACCACTCCAATAAATGTTTATGAAATTTGCGTAAGAATTGTAACGATATATTCGAAAATATGGTGAAATTGAACATTTGTCGTAATGATACAAAATTGTGCACATTACTGATGTATCGAAAATGTAATTATAGCAGGTGTAACCACGTGATGGCCACGAGTAGTACGTGGTAAACGTTTGTGGTCAGTAGGTATTTTCATTGATAACGGATCGCACGATAGTTAAAATAACACTATTGTATAATATTACTGATAATTTAAAAGTATTTCTTGTACTTATTTGCCGTAAAATTCCTATACTTTAAGAAGTTGAAAAAAGTTGAAAATTTACGAATATGGATTTTTAAATGCAAAAATTTAAAAATCTAAATTTGATATTTCGAAATTTTAACATTAAAAATTTGTAAGTTCGTAAGTTTGAAAATGTAAAAATATCGAGCTCCGTAAAATCGAGTCACAAAAATATAAAATTATATAAACTAGTAAATTTGTACATTAAATCTGTAAATTCGAAAATGTAAAAACTTGTGACTTTGTGATTCCTAAATTTGAAAAACTGGAAATTTGTAAATTTGACACTTTTAAATCTTTAAATTAAAAAATTTTGAAGTTTATGAATTCGAAAATGTGAAAATATTTCAGTTTATACATTCGAAATCTCGAAAATTTGTAAATTGGAAATTTCACTTTTCTTCCGTACACATCCCGTAAGTAGGAGTTCATGCAAAGAGAAACTCACTCAACCAGAAACATAAATGGAAGTCATAAAGTGAAACTGCACCATAAGGTATTCTTAAATTCCGGACTCAATTAAATAAAACGTGTTTTAAAAAAAAAAAAACATAAAAAGAGACTCAAATGTAGCTGCATATTCGTTTCTGTGGTTAGTTAATAAGACCTGAAAAATCAAAAAAGCAGGCGCGAAAAAAAAAACCGGTAAAAGTGAACTTCATTATTTTTGTTTTTTGTTATACAACTTTTATCAATAAATTCTTTATCTTTTACTAATTAAAACGAAAGCAACATTATTTAATTTGAACCATATTTACTGATTTAATTCCAATTTACACGGTTTTCTGAGAAACTTCTCTTCAATGTAAACTACTGAGTCCACAGACCAAGTGTATTTAAAATTTCGAGCATCTACTATAAACATATAGGTGTGAACAAGAATCAGACGTAAAGATTTTAAAGTCATTCCGAACGATTAAACTCTAAGACTATGGAAAACGATACCAAATTGTTAATTTGACGACGACTAACGTTAATAACAAGGAAGTTTTGTCGTCAACGATAAGTTATAGAGCTTTTAACGTGGTTCCAATCGAGTTTATGTGTAAAAAATTATAAAAAACGACACCAAAACGGTTTTAGGTTTTTGGAAGTCAATGACGACAATCTGTCGTCAGATTGCCGCCAAAATCTATACAGCAATTTTATGGTGTCCCACGAGTCTACTCTCAAAATTTCAAATTAATAAACTCAAAATTGCGGTCTGTAGCGTGCAGACAAACGAACAAATGCAGATGGTTCTAGGAGCCTCGCCACGTTCGGCAATAAATGGTACAAAAATCCTCAGAGTGGCCAGAAATTGTATATCTACCCCTTGTCTGCGATTATTGTAAAAGTGATCGTACGCGAAACCTCATGCTAAGTACATACGCCTACACATACTTTTTAATTGATATTTGGAATGAATTTTATCTAGAACGACAATATTTATCTATCACCACCCATCCATGCAGACTGCTTCTTTCTTGAACGCTGGTCGGTCAATGACCCCAGCAAAGCTACGCTCGTTGATCAAAGAAGAGGTCCGTTAACAGAAAACAAATACGTGCACTAAAATCCAACAGTACATTTATTTATGGCCATTTAAACGAAACGGAGGTCTAGTTTTGTAGAGTAGGTGGAAAAATTTAGAATGCGTTTTTCAACGGTTAGCAGTTTGCGGTGAGAGGAGGGTTGGCTTAATTGGATCGTCGCTTGCGTTGTACCTAGCACTGGTAACTTGACATGTATAAGGCAATTTATGTCGTATGAGCGGTAAAATAGGATTCTTAGACTTGCAGTTAGCTGATTCTGAAGACATATACATATAGTGTCCTCCTCGTTTTCTTCCTATATTTTAACCTTTTCATTACATAATTCACATCAGTACCTATTCAGAACTGCTTTTTATAACAAATAAAGAAATAAATGGTTTTAACGTTTCTAATAAGTTTGTTTATGCATAATTATATTGATTATCAAAAATATTTTCGCATGATTAGAATTCTAGTTTTTCAAATCTAGAAGAATAATATTTGATAAATTATAATTACTCATCAACGAAGTGTCAGCAAGTATTTGGAACTTCTCTTTATGATACAAAAAATAAAGAAATAAGTAACATTCTCATTTATGAGGTGTTTATTTATGAATACTAGTATTTCAAATTTGTAAGAATAATAGTCGAAAAGTTATAATTATTCATCGACAGAGCGTCAAGAGATATTTGGAATTCTTTATGTTGCAATAAATGAAGAAATAAATAATATTTCTATTTGTAATGGGTTTATTTATAAATAATTATGTTGATTATTAGGTATTAGCTCGTTGGCGGTAGTTTTTAATATTATCTAAAAATATGGTATTATTTTTGAAGTAAAGGAGAAAGTGTATAGTTCTATAAAATCAAGAAAGTTGAATTGCGCGATTATTTCGTACTCGTCATAATATGTACACAAAAACAAAACGTGCGTGCACGTATGCACGTATCCACATGTACACGTACAGCTATACACATATGGCTTTGAAATTAACGATTTTACACGACAAGCTATCACCGTTTTCAACAATTTGAGACCAAGTATCATGGAAACTAGCCAGTTTCTGAACTTGTAGCCATTGAGACTTTTGATCAGAATAGTCAGGACTAAAATTTCAGCCATTTGACTGGGACCACTTTCTCTCTGATTTAGTGCGGTGTCCTTTCCACATTATTCAATTTGTAAATTCTAAATTCTCAATTCTGAAATTCTGAAATTCTGAAATTCTGAAATTCTGAAATTCTGAAATTCTGAAATTCTGAAATTCTGAAATTCTGAAATTCTGAAATTCTAAAATTCAAAATTCTAAAATTCTAAAATTCTAAAATTCTAAAATTCTAAAATTCTAAAATTCTAAAATTCTAAAATTCTAAAATTCTAAAATTCTAAAATTCTAAAATTCTAAAATTCTAAAATTCTAAAATTCTAAAATTCTAAAATTCTAAAATTCTAAAATTCTAAAATTCTAAAATTCTAAAATTCTAAAATTCTAAAATTCTAAAATTCTAAAATTCTAAAATTCTAAAATTCTAAAATTCTAAAATTCTAAAATTCTAAAATTCTAAAATTCTAAAATTCTAAAATTCTAAAATTCTAAAATTCTAAAATTCTAAAATTCTAAAATTCTAAAATTCTAAAATTCTAAAATTCTAAAATTCTAAAATTCTAAAATTCTAAAATTCTAAAATTCTAAAATTCCCAAAATCCCAGATTTTCTAAATCTCCAATTCTGAAATTCTGAAATTCCCATATCCTAAACTTCCTAAATGCCCAAATAGGATAACTATACCTAATATGGAACATCGCAATATCTTAATAAAAGAGGAGTAAAATTTATCTGTAACCACGTAAAATATTTCATTATAAGTGAGAAATAGTAATAATATTTAAGCTTCAGTCGAAAGAGTATTATAAAATATAAAGCATTGTTGTGTTCCATAGTACTTAACATAAGATTTGCAAAACTCATAACAATGGCAAATCTTAAATTTATATCTTAGACATTTTAAATTACAAAAATGATTACGAAGCTTTTGTCAAAATGTACGTTAACTCTTTTTGAGGTAAACAATCATTGTACAAGCTGTTTACGCATAATTTATATATTCATTTTATCTTTACATATAATTTATTTATTTATTCATTTTTCTACTTTAGTTTCAATTAGTGGTAATAGTTAAACATAAGTGATCATAAAACGTTCGCAAATGTCGTAGAAGTTTAAACGTTTCTAAAAAGCAAGTTAGATAACTAAATTTTTTAACAATAATAAGTTATAAAACATTATTATCTTCACATAACTTATTATTAATGTGTTTGTTTTTGAATATTCAAAAGCAAGCTATAATTAAATTTATTTTTTATTCTTCCTGTCTAAAATATAATATCCGTATATGTATTAATATTAATATATTTTATTATATTATAATATTATGTATATTATATTATATTAATACTAATATGTATTAATATTATATAACAGCACAAGTTATATTTTTGTAATTCTAAATACATTGTAATGATAGCAGTGTAGAAAAATGGGTTCAATGTACAATTTTTTCATTCGGGCAATATCCTCAACATATGAAAAAAAAATATCATATAAAATAAACTTTAGAATAATAAAAGATAACTGATTACTTGGGTTGTTATTTATTTAAATTAATATTATCTTTCGTAATAAAAATGAAGTTTGTTTCAGTATTCTTTGCAAATTTTCCACGCGATGCAAACATATCACTTTTTTCTTTATCGTTATTACAAGATATTTAAATTTTTGCATACAAATATACATTATCTTCATGTTTTAACATTAGCTTTGTTGGAAACATAACATGTTCGCATTTTTTGTAACTTTTTAAAATTAGATAAATTTTTAAATCCCGAAAAATTGAAACTTTCAAATTTTCAAGTTTAAAATGTGCAGTTTTTCAAATATTTATATTTTCGAATTGCCGAATTCTCAAATTTTAACATGTTTCAATGTATAAACTTTTAACTTCGAATTTCTAAATTTCTAGAACTTTAAATTCCCAAATTCTATAATATTCAAATTTCCAGCAGCTCCAAGTTTCAAATTCTCAAACTTCCAATTCCTCAAATTCTAAAATTCCCAAACTTTTGTGCCTCAAACTGCCAAATGTTCAAATTTTCAAATCCCAAAATATCGAAGAAATTTCTGAATTCTTAAATTTTCAAATCCACATATTCCCAAGTTTCAATTTTTTTAAATATTCATATCTCTACATTTCAAAATTCGTAAATTTTCAAATTCATATATTTAAATTTCTAAATACTAAATTTCAAAAATTGTAAATTTCTAAATATTTAAATTTATAAATAGCAAAATTAACAAAACAAATATCAATGAATTTTCTGCACTGCGATTTTTCCTAGAGATGCTCACTTCACTTGCAATGTATAATTTATTATGTACAGTGTAACGTTGAATTTGTAATTAAAATGTATATAATACGTATAAAAACATACAGGGTGCCCTGTGAGATATTTAACAAGTTTTCTCCACATATTCAACATGTTATTCTTATCAAAACACTTCATATACACTTTTTCTATTTTTCAATATAGTTTATCAACTATAAAATATTAAACTTACAGTGAAACAATATTTCAGATATTTTTTATTCTATCTTGGAATTTTTATTTTTACAAATAATATTCATATTGTGGGTCAAAATGTATACTTTCTTATGAATATATGAGCGAAGTTTGTTTAATTCTTCAGCATTTTTTCAGATAAGTGTGAAAAGAACATAAAGACATAAAAAAAGTAAGTTGTACCTCAAATGAACAGAAAAGAACTATTTAATTGCAAGCTTCATTTATTGCATGCTTTCAATTTTGAAAAAAACAAAATGTATTTTTAAACATTTATCAGTGACACTAATAGGAAAGTAGAAATAAACAAATATTTTTTATTAAGAAAATGTATTTAAAAAAAAGTCATGTAATATTACTTCGTACTAAGCAAAAAATTGTAATTACAAAAGGCAAGAAATATATGTCACACTTTCTTTCATTAAAAATTTTGTTATTCAATTATGTTCGGCAAAATCGTATAAGACTTCCTAGTATATTATATGTTACATACTGGCAATAACATGTAAAAAAGGGATGACATAAACGAGATACCAATTTAACTTTTAACAGATTGATATTTAAAGTGGCCATTAAATGGTATTTAAATTCGTTTAATGCAGCTTTCTGAGATATATCTTAGCACATTTATGTTTTCTTTGTTCTTTCACAATAAAACGGTAATTCTTTCCTGCGTACTATGATTGATCCATCGAGAACTATAATTCTTGTTTCTTCGTGCGTGAACATGTAACTTGCTACTCATAGTAAAACTCTGTATGAAGTACCATTTTTTAATTCGTATCATACTTCAGAAACATCCATATGCATTAGGCTGACTAAAAACAAATTTTATTTTCGGTCTCATTCTCTACAAATTTATACATATATTCAATTTTTAATCCTCTTAAATTTTGAGCTGAAAAATTTAAAATGGAGGTCGTTCAAAGCAATTTTCTATCGGTATATTGATTTTTTGTCATACTGACTTTTAACTGTAATTTAAATGATTACAGATGTCGTTACGATAAAATTGCATAAAAAGTTTATGATATATTTTATATTAGTTTTTAATGTATAGAGAGTCGTACAGTACAGTAACTCTAAATTACCGTACCTTGGACTAATGATAAAAATCAAATTTGAACAACGAAATTCGTGATACAGATCTCCTTTCACTAATACGAGGGGATATATCATTTTTCTTAAATTTCATCACGGTCATTCAGAAAGATAAAAAGAATTGTAGTTTGCAGCGCACGAAAGTTTGCCCAGTAACAGCCAGCTAATCAATTAGTATATTTCAAGGTTGCAGCTAAAAATAATATTTAAATAACGTAAAATTGTCATTTAGTTATGTCTACAATTATATATACTTCGACAAATAAAATGATCGATACTTTTTTTCTTCGCATAAACCCAACCTAGTCTTTGTGAATGATTCTTTGAAAATGATGTCCTCAGTGACTAATTTATCAAAGTCTATTTTTAAGCTAGTGTTATTTATCTCTTCTCTTAACCAACTACACCTGATATTTTTTCACATTTCTATAGTACTTTTTCAACGTATATAATTTAATCGGTTTCATTTCTTCCTAAATATCATCTATAGAAAATATAGATGTTAGAATTCCTAACATTGTTCCCTATTTCCTTTTTATATTTCTTTCTGAAATATTGTTTGTGGGACTGACGTTTTTAATAATTTTTATAAAATCCAAAAATACGATTACCGCAAATACATTAAATTAAATGGCGATGGATCCTTAAAAGTTAACTGATAGGTTGACCCGCAGTAGGCGACTACAATGTATGTAAACTTATCAATATACACATACATGCATATACTTATCAGTATAATTAAAAGTAATGTACGGAACATGACAAAATTATTTAATTATCTTGGAAAGTAGAAAATATGTTTTGTTGTATAGAACATGTGAACGTTAAATATTTTAGAGTTCAGGTACTCAAGAAAATAGGACAATTTTTGAATACATTGTTTAGGAATATAATAATCATTTAAAGTTAATTGGCCGTAAAATAGCTTTAACATTTTTATTTTTATGTAAGATAAATGCATCAGTTAGCAACCGTGTCCGCATTCCTAATCAACTGCTTATCTTATTTAACTGCAAATAACAAACAAAGGGATCTACTAACCATAACCTTAAAACATTGAAGTTAAATGATATTCTTTGTACAATTGTCTAAGTCGGTAAAGAGCGCTTTTTGGACATTGAACGTGAAAAAAATTCTTCTATAAAAACTTGTATGTTTTTCGTGAAATTTTAAGGGTAAAATTGATGGATTATTGTGCAAAGAATATTTTGGAAAAGAAATCATGACAAAATTGCCTCTTGGTTTCAAAAGTCAAAATGAAGTCGCGTTTTTGCACATTTTTGGAAATTAAGTACCTATCCTTGTCCCTTCTGATCAAAACAACATAAGATAAACAAAGATCGCCGGAAGTTATTAATTTTCCGCTAGGGTCGCTAAAAATTATATTCAGAGTATTCGGCCACCAGAGATGACCCTTAAGGTGACCCTGTAACATTTTAGAAATTGAACCTCAAGCACTGCCCTAACGAGAATATTTTCACAGACAATTACTTAAGCACGTACAAGAATAATGTTACGTTTTTATGTTTATAAGAAATGTCAATATAACCTTTCCGGATTTACTTAATAGAGCCATAATACTACATGTAAATTTATATTATGCAATAATACCTAGTGTAATAAAAAGGGAACGTTAGATTCATACTTTGGTGCAAGCTAGGACAGCAATTTAGGGAATTTTGGAAATTTATAATACAGTTTGGTAATTGAACAACTTGAAAATTTAAAAATTTAGAAATTCAGAAATTTGGGAATTTAGTAATTTGGGTATATTAACATTTGATCGTTTAAAAATTGAACAATTTGAATATTGTGGCATTCGAACAATTGAAAATTTGAAAATTTGAAAATTTGGAAATTTGAAAATTTAGAAATTTGCGAATTTATGAATTTAAAAATTTAAAAATTTAAAAATTGGAGAATTTATGAATTTGAAAATTTGAAAATTTAGAAATTTGCGATTTTAAATATTTGAAAATTTACGAATTTGAAAATTAGAAAGTTTAGAAGTTTGAAAATTAGCAATCTATATTGTTTCTTAAAAATTTGAAAACTTGAGAATTTGAAGAAATTTAAGAAAATAAAAAATATCGAATGATGATTATTTTTATTTACAAGAAAGTTTTTTCAAATGGATATGTACTTAAAAAAGCATTGGCAATATCAAAATAACAATTAATTTTTGTTTTATAAGTACATCGCAAGAATTTCATGCTAATGAAATATGCACAGTAAAAAAGTGTTGCGGAAAAATTTTATAAATAAATTGTTATTTATTCATTAAATAAGATTATACATCGCTGACTAATATTATTGATCACTTATGCGTTGCGAAAAAATGATAAAAATTAAATATTCCACAACTTCACTAATAATTATCAAAATTAGTTCAATCTGAAAAAAATTACAGCTTAACTTATGCTTTTTGACGTTTTCGTCCGACTTTATCGAAATCGATACCCACGACATTATGCACTTTAAACTTCCCTTATAAGGCTCGTTAAATTGTAAAAATTCGTGCACGCTTGATAACGGATATTGCAACGTTGGCGTACAATGCCACAAAGTATAGTCTTTTGCCTTCAATACAAATTCAACTGCATTTAAAATGGACGTTTTTTATCGAAGTTATATCTATTTACAGAAACACCTGCCTTTTTATGGTTTCGTGACTTACGGCCTTGTAAACACCGTTCAAATTGTGCTTCAAACACTCGAAGTATTTAGACTGTTTTTTAAAAAATTTGTTAACAAGTGTCTACTGTTTACAAGAGATAAGAGGTTGATATTTTTGTTTGGGTTTTTATTGTCCTTAATTAAATGTTATTATTGGAGGATTTATTTATCCAAGTAAAAAAATTACTCAATAGAACAACTTTTAACATCGTTTAAAATAAATTGATCGAGCAGAGATCAGTTTCTGTATTGTGTTGTAATTCAGCGATGAATACTTTACTGTTACAAACAGAAGACTACGTTGAAATCTCATTACACCTTTTCCTAATTTTTTTTCTATCGTGTTCTTGTACCTAAATGCCTACTTTTTAATTGTGCAATTTATTCAGATTATTCAACTTAACAAATATTTAATTATTTACGATGCTATAACATTTAATTATTAACAATTATTTAATTATTAAAAATCTTTTATTTGCTTTCTGCGCGTGCAATGATTTCTGTAATGAACCACGTTCTCTAAATTGCGAACATAAGAATTAAATATTTTTAAGTAAATAATTCTGATAAAAACTGAAGAAATAAAAATACAAGCAAAAGAGTCTCACTGCCAGTAATAATATAAATACAATTTTATAGTCTATTATTTTACCCAGCATATACACATACATATAGAGCAGAATATAACAAGCAGTTAAATATTTCTTAATTTGTATAATTTTAACGAAGTGTAAGGAAGTTTAATAAATTAATATTTAAATACATAAATAACAATGAAAACAATACATTTGAAGACAAATTTCGAGATTCCGGTCCATGCAACATGGAATGAAATTTTTTCGGTACAGTTCATTTATTTTATTTAAAACTTTTAAAAATATATTATTATTATACAATTAATTAATTTTTAAATATATTATATAATTAATTGGATTCTTATTAATTGCAGGCATAAATCTTCAAATTATGACGTTTTACGAGGGAAAGTGAGAGTCAATTAAAAAATATCAATATCTGGTTGTCCCCCTGTTAGATAAATAAATCTCTTAGTAATAATCTTCAGTTAGCAAAAATACGAGTAAAAACAAAATAATCAACACAGTACCAAACAGAAAGATCCAAATTTTTTATTACCATATATAAATGATAAAGGTACGAGATTATTAAAAAAAGTAGAATTTGTAATTCCAGTGGGGGACATGCCTCTTTTATACTAAAAAAATATCGATACACTGGTTATCCCTGTCTAAGCGCGGGCCCCCTAATTTCGGAGTACAGGGCAAGTTTGCATTATTAGCAGCGACACTAAACGGATCATTGAAAATGATTATCGAAGTCTATGCCCTATTTCTATCAGTTCGCGTCTGACATAAACAAGAAATGATTTATTACTTACTTTAGATCACGAGGCAGAACCTTGCACATGATGTACAGCTTCCGATGAAATCTGCATAGTACGGGAAGCAGCGCCACACCAAGCACGATCTGTGCGATCTTGTTGAATCCAGGAAACCCGAATCTGGTTGCGACCGCACCGAACATTGCACCGATAATCGCCAGAATTAACAGTAAAAGTCTGATGTCCATGTTCCAATGTCACCCACTCTATCCACCGAATTCTGCTACTTGTACTTCGAAACTGTAAAAGTCAGCACGAATAACAGATGTATATATATGTATATATATTTATATATGTATATATATATATACATACATATATATATACAATATATCTGAAAATCTCTTCGAA
This sequence comes from Megachile ligniseca, assembly GCA_945859555.1. Taxonomy (NCBI): domain Eukaryota; kingdom Metazoa; phylum Arthropoda; class Insecta; order Hymenoptera; family Megachilidae; genus Megachile; species Megachile ligniseca. The sequence goes on from OX243777.1 coordinate 2,396,839, forward strand.
TACTGAATGGTACGAATAATGCTCTCTTTTCGACAAAGAATTTCTTCAAGACTATCAACCTACACAAGATAGGATCGTTCACGAATGCGACGCGTATTCGAACCCTCTTCGTTTCGAACTTAAGACGAGCACTCTTTATATTTCGAAATTACGTAAGGTAGCCACGGTATTGGTAGTAACATTATTTCTGAGCCGTACGAGGTGCCACGATCAATACTTTGCATTTTAGGGATAGGCGAGCGACTGACATCTATCCGTTTGCGTATGAAAGCTAAAACGAGCCTGTTCGTTACTCATACACGTATTTTCGTTAAATTAAAATTCTGCACGCTTCTAAATCTCCACGAAACAAGGTCAATCTCTCTTACGAATTGTACTGGGTGAATGGCACTACGATGAATTTCACGTTTATCGATGACACCGCGATCAGACAATCTCTTTGTTGCGAATCAATCTTTGTAGAAAAGTTGCAGGAGAGACAGCAGCTTCTTTGTTTCAGAATCGCACATGTTACGATCACTATCGTGTGTCGTATAGGGACAGCGTGAACTGCCACAACACGATCGTATTTATACCTATGCAACGTGCCACGGTCAACATACGCGGAGCTTTAAGAAACTGCATTGCACGATTTATGGATCTTTTGGCAAATCGATTGTTTAAAATTACACCAGATGTAAATACTACTTTATTGATGATATAATACCACAAGGAACAACCTTTTGTTTGCAATTTTAAAACCGAACGTTCAGATTAATTTTGATGCATTTCGGAGTTGCACCTGGCACGAACAGTTTCTGTTATAGGCGCGACGATCAATATCATTTTCTTATTTATTGAATTTATCAATTATTAAACTGAGTTTATCAATGACTCGAACTATAAGAAGAAATGATATTTTGCATGTTGTTTGGTATCTTACGACTGTTCACGTATTTCACGGTAGTTTGACAGAGGAACATACACGAGACTATACTATATGCAAATTCCTTAAAACACGAGACAACACGGTTCCTTTTTTCTTGTTCGCTTGAATTGCACGTGCAGCACAATGATCGGTACCTTGCTCGTTCTGAAGACACGCGTAACACCACGTTAGACGATCCTTCGCTGACTGAAAACTGTTCAGTGACAGAGTACAATCAATATTCTATGCGTTCGAAACGGGAAGCATTAACTGTCGACAACAGCATTAGCAGCCGGCGAAGCGACCAACTGAACAGCACGCAGCACGGTTACTTCCTCAACGCTTTACTATTGCGCCACCACGGCAGAATTATTCGCGTATAATGGTGTACGGAGCAGCGAAAAATCGAAGTTTTATTTTAACGGGACCTTCTCCTACCAACGACTTTTTCCGTCGACTGCCACATTGCTCAGTTAGCCACTAAGCATGCTCGGCTACTGCGGTATCTTGCGAACTATGTTTTTATTATATTTTATTTTACCACGAATTTGCTGCAGAATAGAGCAGTTAGCTCGCAGGAGTCTGAGCCGTATAATCTGAAATACCGACATCGAGTAAAACTTGTTTTGCTGCGCTCTCTACATTTAACAACTGTTATTAACAACTACATTGCACGGTTTGGAATTTCAAAAATGTTTCCTATTAATTTTCGTCTTGATATTCAGACTGAAATCACGTCTGAAGTATAGAATAGAAGTATCATTCAATGTATTATTCTGTCTCAAATTTTTAAGGGTCTAAAGTCCTATTATAAATTTTCATGTCAGTGACAACCTTACCCAAATGCTTTAAGCACTCACTGCGATTAAAAAATAAATAACAAAATGAGAAATAAATAATAATAATATACCAACTACTATTTATAAGTGAAGAATGCTCTAATCAGTTTCACTTTTTCCAGGTCGGTATGGCAGTCACACGTGAGAAACAAAATATTAAAAAGTGAAATGTCTACTCGTATACCTTATCTATGCTGAAATGTACCTTAGATAAATTCTATTATCGCACATACAGTGACGTAGCCTCGTAACTTTTCTTCATAGTATAATAAAGAAATAAATAGTATTGAGTCTTCTAATTTATGTAAGATTCTGTTCAATACTGAGTACTGAAAATATTCTAATATGACTAGTTCTCTAGTTTTTCAAATCTCGGAAAAGAAGTATTAGATATAACAAATAAAAAAATAAATACTTCCATTTCTTAATTATGAACTATTAATACTATTCTAATATTTTCATCAGGAAAGCGACAAAAGGTACTCTGGCAAAAAATACTTTTTCGCCATCATTCAAAATGGCGCCATATTGGTGGATAACTCAATTCTGTTTGAATTGCAATCTTGCTGAAATTTTACACTGTAATAGAATAAAATAGCACAAAATTAATGTAGAAAGTATTGACAGTTTTTGTACAAATCAAGTACAATAGTTAGAGAAAGGAATACAAATTAATATTATATCATTGGTGACTTTTCATCGAAGTAAAGGCAAAATATTACGATTATTGAAGATATATTAGCATTAAAAGATATATGATTTACGATATATATAAAAGGCATTTCAAAAATTAATTTATTGAAGATACATTCATAATTTTCACATAAACCAAAGTTTTGTTTTATCTATTATTTTGTTTCTACGTTTTGTAAAAATATAATCTTGATAACACGATACATATAATGCATGGCAATTAAGAGAACTATTCATAAATAAACTGATTACAAAGCGAAATATCGTTCATTTTTTGTTTATTTATTGTAAATTTATTTTTTATTATAAAATAAAAAATGTTATGAAAACTTTTTCACATCATCATACAAAAATAAATATTTTTTACTTTATAGATTTTTGCACAAGATGTTAATATTATTGGTTCTTCTAAGTTTCTGAATATATTAATTTTCAAACGCAACACTGAATGTTTGCTAAAAATTATTAAGTTATATTATGTTTCTATTTTTATTTAAAAAATACAGCATATGTATAATTAATTGATAACTACGCATAATAATTAATAATAATAAAAAGTACAGTATGTATTTAATGTTTAAAAATTTACATTTTTTGAGTTCAGTCACTAACAATACCAAACAGCGATATGTATTTAATAATTTATGATAATAAAATCTGTGATATGTAAAAGAACACTCTTTGAAATTGTAAATGAAATTTTAATTTCAATGCTTTAAAGTTTTGGTCAGTACATTGTTTTATTTACCACTTTCAATAAAATGAAATGAGTAATTAATTACTAAGGGGGATATACAGTTATTAATGTCGACAAGTACAGTGACCTTAAGTCTCTTTTTGTATGCACGATTTAATAATATCAAAAATATAATATATAATTTCGAAATGACACGGTTTAGAAAATAGAATCAATTTCATTTAGACAACATATTTTAGTTTTAATGACCTTTAAGTAGGAAAATGTTTCGCCATACTGATCTACGGCGATAAAACTCAAATCTATTTGTTTGAAACAAATTTTCCTAATAAAATAAGAACATATTATTTTTATAGTTTTAATACTAAAATTAATTCTATTACATAATACTATAATTTATATTATTAGAGTATCAATTTTATGCTGAAAAGTGAATACTATTTTGAAATATGCATTTAAATCCATTTCCCTGAATTAATCTCTTATTAGTTTAACCTGTACTGTTATTAAATATAAATTAAAACAATAATTTGTTCATGTATAAAATAAATTTTCAAAAATGATGCAATAACACAGTAAATTTTAATATTTCGTATTAAATGCACAAAAATATTTATTTTGTTATTTTAATATGAAAACTCGTCTTCATATAAATAAATCTACATTTTTCCATCACTGGAGGTTATTACTGCATTCTTATTGTAATTATATGATCTCCCTTTGTCTTTCCTTCACGTTCAAATCAGAGTAGCAGCAACCAATCAAAAACGAACACGGTTGGCCTGAAAGACAAGGTCTTTTGGAGGATCACTATTTAAATTTCAGATGACTGTATCACAACAGTCAAATTTAAAAATTAAAACATTGGAATTTAGGACAAATGAAGTAATTTTACTTACTAATTTGACTAAGTTAAAACATTGGCTATAGTCTACATAACTATTAATATTAATATTAATATAAGGTAAAACAATTCAATAATATAAAATACTTAAAAAATAAATACTTTTCTATCAATCATTGCAAATAAATTACTACTAGATAATTTATTTCTAAAATTATACAAATTATCTATATTCTACAATTCTTTAGTTTTTCGCAAAATTTAGAATAGCACTCCTGTGTAATAATTAAAAATATACCTGCCGCAAATGTTTTTCCTATACTCCTCATGTGAAATATTATAATTTTTAATAAAATTATCGCATATTAACATTTGCTTCAAAGGTAATTGTAAAATTATTCGAATTGATATTCACTTTTTCGTAAAAAGCGAACAAATTTTGACTACATAATTATTGAAATCGCTTTGAATTAAAATGTTGACAAATGGGGACAATTGCTTCTCAAGATGTGACCTTTTCTGACCTCTAATGGCAAATCCTGATATTTCTAATACATAAGACTATTGACAGTTTGCATAAATGCAAATTACATTTTATAAGACTATTTATTGGCTGCCAAAAAATCACTTTACATCGAGGTCAATGGAGCCGGAAAACGCGATCTGGATTAAGGCCATTTTTCAGGACCTTATCAAAAATCGACTGTTTTTCCACAACTCTTTATTGAATCCTTTGCCGTGAATATCTCGATTGTCACTGTACATCTTGCAGTACCCTCAACAATTGAAAAAACTGATCAGGTTTATATATACATTTAGTTCAAATTTAAAGAGCCTTATAATGAAATATGTTTGCATCTCAAAAGATACAAATTTCTTTGAGTAAGGGCAAATTGGTTTCGACGTCAGCAGTAAATGTAAACTTAGAAATTTTTAAATCCCCACATCCTTAATTTTCAAATCTAGAAATTTCTAAATTCCTAAATTTTTTAATTTCTAAATTTCCGAATCCTCAAACTTTTAAATTTGCAAATCCAATTTTCCCAAACTCTTAATGAACATTACAAAATCCTTGTGGGAAACAGCTTCTAGCTTATTTTTCTGAAACTCTATTACACGATAGTACTCATTGCACAGAATAGTAGTATCAATGAGTACATAGCCCAGTAAAATAATAGTTTCCGAGATATAAATTGCTAAAATTAAAATTGACATACCTTAGCTGCATAATTCGAGCATACTAATGACACTGATTTATAATGCTGTTTATATTTCAGGTGAAGTTGACGGATGCTTGTATATCAGTGTACATGCGTGCACACGAGGAATTATGTACTCGGCAGCTTATGTTTCGCAATTTCTTATGTAAGTACTTATATGGTCTTAATACTGCCAGTCATTCATTTATAACATTTTGTCGTCTTGCTTTCATCTTATGTATCAGCTTGTTTACATACTATTTTATATGTCTTAATACATAAAAGACAAATGCATGATAATCGATACAAATTTTTTACCCCTTTTTTCGTATGTTTAATACAAAAGGAGTCATGAAATGTCAAAAAATGCAAAAGACACGTTTAATTTTCTGTGCATATAAATGAGTACATACATAAATATTTACGTATGTTGGTTTATTGCTGGACTTATATTTCCGAATTAAATCTGCCGAAATGCTACATATTTTCAATTAAAGACCTTATACTTTTGTATCAGATATTTATGCTATTGAATGTTGAATGTTTATGCTATTGAACATATATATTCATACAATTAACGGTGATTTCGCAACCACGTTGCCTTTTCTTTTATGAATACTTTTGCATCATGTAAATTGGAAAGGGTATTTCTCTGGTGGAACTGCTTACCATGGTATTTAGATTTATTTACTGCTAACTATTGTTAGTGCAACAAGTTTATTGTACACCGACATCATATGTATGTCCTGTATTTCAATGTTGCTTCAATATATTGACAATCGGAAAAATCGCTGATAATCCATAATATCAAGCTCAATAAAAAAGCGTGATTCAGTAATGTCAATGTAAAAAGTAAAAGTAAGTTTAATTAATAAGAAAGAAATGATCTAAATCAAATTTACATGTAAATATACAGTTTTATTTCCCATGTAAACATAAACAGAATGGAAGAATAGTACCTTATTAATATTAAAAGTTATTAATATCAAAAGTTAAGTTAAATCTTATGAAAATATCCACACATTTTCAATTTTTGTGTTCAGTGTCTTTTACTAAACAAAGTTTTCTATATTGTTTATAATTTGGAAGCAATTGAAGCATGAACATTGTACATATCTGTACTGAATATGACTAATAAAAACATGAATTGATATCACATGGTTTGTAAGATTTGTTTATATATATGAATGTAGTTATAAAAATTTACCTTTAAGAAAGAAAAAATCCTTACATATACATATATATAAAATTATCATTTAATAATCATATCTAATAATTGTTTAAGTTGCATTCCAGCAGTTATTCTAGTAAAGGATTCATCTGGACTAACACACTGTTCTATTAAATATTGTATGTTTGGATTCTGTTTTAATATGTTTGCAGGTATATCATGTAGAAGACCACCAGGTAATATACTATTATTTGTGTTTAGCGATAACAGTATCTGCAAGTATAATATTTTTATGGAAAATTAAGAAATTTTTTTATTAACAATAGTAACAAAATATTCTGCCTATTATTTCTTTTTATATCAATAACTAACCTTGCATATTGCATAATAGTTGTGATCGCTAATTTTATGATTACATATTTCAACGGAAGAAAAGACCAAACATTCAGGGCAACTTAAATCTTCTATATTTACGTGTAACTTATTCCACTGTGGTAATCTTTCTGAGAAATGTATTTAAGAAATATTTAAATTATTCGTTAATACATATGTCTTATACTTCTTACTTTCTACTATTTCTTAAATAATGAGGTGTATTAAATTAAAAATAATATTACCTTCAATATTTTTATCAACAATGATCACATTTTCTAAGTCCACAAATTTTACATTACTATTTAAATCAATGGCTATGTTATCGGCTGATATATCAGTCAAATAAAAACTGAAATCTTCATCTCTGTAGGTAAACATATGAGCAGCATTTAAAAGACTAGATGCTATTTTAGCTCTATTTAACCATGGTTCATTATAATAAGCAGTTAATGGTAATCCAACATATTCTTCAATTACAATTCGTCCACAAGCACCAAGATATTTTGGTACTGGCCAATTTTTCTCTGCAGATAATATCTATATACAAGTGAGAATACTTTATTTATAAATTGATTCATTGCTGAATATGATCATTTTTTAATTTAATATTTTATATTCTGTTATATTTTAGTTTTATCGATCGCATTTCTTATGGTAATATCATTGATATTATTAACTTTAATATCAGATATGTAATTTAATATAAGGTAAATCCTTTAAATTCAAACAAAATTGTAAAAAAGTATTTAGCTTCTAAATTTGAATAAAGAGTAATGAAACAGATTGTGTGCGAACTTCAAAAATCTATTATATGTATAGTCATTATGAAAATAATTTTTGATAATTAACAAGTGAACCTATAATTTAATATTTGTACCTGTAAAAGTAATGGCTCAGGATTAAGAACTGTTAATACCCAAATATATATATCAAGCATTTTTGGATCAACATTTTTATTGTTCATATATATATGTTGTAAAAGATTCTTTAAATGTCGAACATTAGGACATAGTCTTAAATGACTAAAATGATCCTGACTAAAATGTAAACTAATTTGCTGTTCTACGAGTTCATAAAAATTGGCATCAATTGTTTTACCTGCTTTCTGTGCATTCATTGTACAAATATAAGATAAACTTGCATTTTCGCAAAGCAGCCGGTCAAATTCATTTAATTCAGAAGTAAGTGCCAGCTTTTTCAATATAACCTTATTTTTATTAAGTGTGCCAAAAAATATATTTTTTACACCAAAATAATAAGAAAACATGGAATAAACATCACGAAATGTAATATCTACTTCATCAATAAAATTACATGCAGACATGCCAAAGCATGCTGGACATTTCTCTAACTCTGTTAAATAATTTATGTCTGGTCGGATTGTAATGATTGTAGACCATTTTAAAGAGATTAAGATTGATGCGAGAAACAACAATTCCCATTTCTTAAATTTTAAAATATTATATATGTATGATAAAATCATATATTGTTACTTCTCGTAATTGTGTATAATTAAATTGTTTGTATCTTATTGAATTTGCAACCATGTAAAACAATGCTTGTTTTTTGTTTACTGTTTATACTCCCACTTCGTACACTCCATTTGCCGTTCGCTGAGTTTTCATTCGTTCTGCGCATCTCATCTCTGATTAGTCGAGTATGCAAAGTAACCAAGAGCAACGCTCATGCGCGTTTGCAATATTTATGACACTTAGTAAATATACCAAGTGAACTTTTATTTTGTATACTTCTATCACTAATTCTTCTCCTTATCAACATACGTTTGTCCACCATGTCTATAACTAATTGAATCAAAAACACATAATAGTGGAACAATTCTATACTTTGTTTCGCGGGAGAAGAAACTTACTAGGTAACGAAGTTTCATTCTTTCTGCGTATGTTGACTGAGTTTGATTCTGCACACTGTATAATATATGATAACGCACAAGTACAATTGAGACAACGTGATACCGAAAGTATATATACCCAGCAGACACAAAGTTTCATAATTTTGAATGTTCATTAATTCCAGTACATCCGCTCATTATATAATAAACTTTTTTTCAATATTCAAAATTCTTTGAACAAAAAACGATTAAGTAAAAACAATTCCAATCAACAAAACACATACGCTCGAAACTTACAACCGAAATAAATTATATAATTTTAATTGTAAGCTTGAATTTAATATAAATTATCATATTATTAATATATAATTATATTCTATAAGTATATCAATAAAATTGATTATAATATTGCTTTGATCTTGTATATTTCTTATATCATTAGCTGTTTTTATTCCTTCATTTTTCCTCATCGTGTATATGATAATGAAGGTAAAAACAGATTATAGCAGGGCTTTACTTCGGTAATTAGGAACTTCTCTAGGTACCACTCATTGCAAAACACTTTTTGCCTTGTACCGTACATGTGGGTCAGTTTTCGATCGATTCCCACTATTGTTACCAATCAGACGCACGCGATTAGTTCATAAAGCTGCCCCTACTAATCATGGTGTCATTTATGACAACATAGAGATGTCACGTGTGGAACAGTGACAGAGAACATAACTAGTAGTAAGACAGAGAAACACGTAAGTAATTAACAGCGACATTGGTTCTCACGAAGCTCCTGACGTCCAATCTCTGTGTGCAACGAGGTTTTTTTTTATCATGGACAGAGTATAGTTACTTCCTTTTTTCGTGGAACAGAGTATAGGTAGAGGCGAATCTACTGAAGTTAGCCAAGTTGCGCGAAACGAATATGTCTTTCGACGAATGGGCTCAAAGCAGAAGCAAAGTTTAGCATCACAACCTTTTGAACTTAGCCAAGATGCGCGAGAGAATATGGATTTTCCCATGGCGGGAACTATGCAAACCAGAGTAATATAAACACTAATGGTGATGGTCTCTCACTTGCACATCACAAAGGGAAGGGAGAAAGGGGATAAAGGGCAATGAAAACACATAGTAGAAAGAGAAGATAAAACCAATACTACTGTTCGTCTTTTGTACCAAATTCAAGGCCTCTTGCGACGTGTAACTTATTTCCTTATATCTATATGTTAGGACTTAGGATCTCAAAATCCATGACGCATCGAGATCATGCGTAGTCTTATTCAATCCAATTGAATCTGCTGTCATTGTTGGTAGGGAGAAAGTAAACGTTTCACACTATGGTATTTATGTGTGTTTAGATTTGTTGATAAGGTATTTAGTACAAAAAATTTAAGGTTAAAGCCCTCTGTATTATCGTTGTAAATGAAGAATAATGGGTTTAAACTTCTTTACGGTAAAAAGCGAAAATATTTTTCGCTTGTGCATAGTAAGTTATTTTGTTTTACCTATAGTGCCGATTGAAAGCGAACCTCAATATATCGATAAATTTGAAATTATGACGTCGATGGCAAGTATTTGATTTTGTTTTGATACATTTGATAATAAAAATTAGTTAATTATATATTTATTATGAATTTTAGATACCTAAGGATGAAATGTTAACACAAAGCAAGGATAACCTAAGCTTTCTACATGCACTTATAGCTTCTTTATCGGTAATTGTTGTCTCTGAGTTAGGAGACAAAACATTCTTTATTGCTGCTATAATGGCAATGAAACATCCACGACTGACAGTTTTTGTTGGGGCAATAAGTGCTTTAGCTCTTATGACTATTCTTTCAGGTATTGTCATACATAAAATTCACATTAAACAATTTTATTTTTGGTATCTGCATATCTTATGGCAGGGGCAGCTGCCAGGGGCGACATGTTCGTAAGAGTGTTGAAATAAAAAAAAAAGTATGATTTCACTAGATGCATAAGGATCCTGGACTTTGCTCAGGACTTACAATATTGTTAAGACAGCTCTGATGTTACATATATATTAATTGGCAGTCACTCAAAAAATAAAGTTAAAAATTATCATATTTGTTCTTGTTGATCTTCAGTGATTTTTGGATATGCTGCAACTATAATTCCACGTGCATATACATATTACATTTCTACTGCTCTTTTTGCTTTGTTCGGTTTGAAAATGCTACGAGATGGTTACAAAATGTCTGTGACAGAAGCACAAGAGGAATTAGAAGAAGTACAAACTGATTTAAGGAAACGAGATGACGAGGTATTATAATCACAACTAAAATAGTTTTAAAAGTTTAGTATTGCACATCTTTTAAAATAATCAATTTGACACTTTCTGTTAATATTTTTTTCAAAAATTATATTATATTTAAATATTATTTTCAGTATGAAAAGGAAACAGGAAGTATATCAATACAGGATCCAGAGACTGGTGTTATAAGAAAAACTGCAAAAATTAGTGCATTAATGCTTTTATCTAGGATATTTCTCCAAGCATTTACATTAACATTTGTTGCGGAATGGGGAGACCGTTCACAGCTTACCACTATTATACTTGCAGCAAGAGAGGTAACAAATAGTATTATTTCAAATTAAATTTATGTCGTTTATTACAAAAAAATAATCTAAGAAGTCAATCAATAATTTAGAAATATAGTAGAACTTTTTACTTCTAGGATGTTTATGGAGTTGTAGTAGGTGGAATATTAGGTCATATGTTTTGTACAGGATTAGCAGTATTAGGAGGTAGAATGATAGCTCAGAAAATTTCAGTACGAACAGGTAAAATATATTCAAATATATCTTTTTATACATTAATGGATTTATATAGGTTTTGTAAAGCGAAAATTAAACTCTGAAACATATGATGTGCTCTCTTCTTCAACACTGTCCCTTAAGCTAAAATAGTAAGAATTTTACTATTCTTTGTTTTTCGTTTAAAGAGAATGGAATTGAAGGAACAGCATTGGAAAAAAGAGTGCAAAGTCTGAATTACTGTGATATTTTGTAAAGGATATAAAATTTATATTATAATAATAAATTCTTAAATAAATAAATTATTATAATATTAATTATAGATTAATGCAATTGAAAAAAATATAATCACATAAAATTGGTTTTTTTAGTGACCATAATCGGCGGATTGGTGTTCTTACTGTTTGCTTTTACAGCACTTTTTATCAGTCCTACGGAAGATATATGAAACCACTAACAGTATTTATCTACAGTGTGTAACAAAAGTAAGTAACTACCTGGAGTTTGTAGCAAGAAACATTTGTACAAATCAAATATTTACAAAACTTTACAAAACGAATTTTACATCTGTTTAAACAATGAAATTAGTTACATAACTATATTGATTATACTGTTATTAATCTATTCATGAAAAAAGATAAGAAAATACAATATGCGACGATCGCATGATCCAAATGCAACATATATTTTTTGATAAATTTTTTATCTTTCTTATCTTGGAATCTTTAAGAGATCATATTCTATATTTTTGTTTCGGACACAAATCTGTAAATCTTTTTTTTCCAGTATACATAGTATTTTAGAAAATCAAATTTTCAATTTTAGAAATATTTTATGCTTTTATAATTGCAATTATGCAGTCTATTTTAATACCGAATTATTTTATAGAATCATTGTAATCAATGTAATCATTTAAATATATTTAAATAACAATTGTAGTAAAACAAGACTTTCGAAATATGGCAATTACTATTGATATTTTTTAATTTATTTTAAAAACTGCGAGACTAAGAAAAATTCTAACGATATTATACGAAAGAGTAAACATTTCTTTTAAAGAAAGTAGCAAAGTTATCAAGTTGATAATCATACGTTTCAAAATTATAGAGCTTGTATGTTGAAAGCAAAACATGAGATTGTAACTTCATCTTATGTTTTCTTTAAGAGGAATGTTTTTTCTGTTGTATACTATAATTAGATTTTTTCATAAACTTCTATCTTTTGAAATAAAATAAAAAATACTGGCAGATATCGCCGTGTCTTGGATGTCTTTTTCATTCCAGTCGTTTTTTTAAACATTTATATATAGAGTCCAAAATAGAGTCGATCATAATGCATTCTAAATCGAAACAAATTTTAAAAAAGATTACCAAGCTGTAGCATGATAAGACGACAAATCGAGTTTGATCGTGAAAAGTAGGGGCAAAAAAATTCTAGGTTTAAGAAAGAACGATCAATGCCACAACTCTTCAAGAAGAATGACTACTAAACTATCAACTAGATGATTAAATCATATATAATCTTAACTGACAAAGAAAAACCACATGTCAGTGGAAAAAGATCTGTAGTAATAATGTTTAAACAATTATTTGTTGACTTCATACTTTTTCTAAGGCCTATTTTAACAACACTTATTTTTTTGTTCTTTAAAAACAGGTTATGGTGTTTTTCCCATTTCTTGTGTTTTATCGCATTACTAATTGTTTATAATACAAAATATTTTATATTTTTCTTCATTTGCATTACCATGAAAAAAAATCATTTCTTCTAGGGAAAAATGATCAGAGCCAATACCCTTTTTTTTTATTAAAATGACAATAAATCAAAGATAAAACTGTAATAATAACTTTTGCTTTCATAAAATTTATTAATAGACTCAGACATATTATAAAAAGTTCAATATTAATGAATTTATTTTAGAATATTTTATAGTAGGGAAGAGATCAAAATGTTTGTTTTTAAATGCCAGAAATTTAACTTTTTGTGATCATGATCATTTTTCTCTTGAATTCTTCATTTAAATGATTACAATAAAACAATTTATATCGTTCTATTCAAGAACGAATAGAATAGTTTGTGTCTAAGTCAACTCAATAGCTGCAATTGTAAAAACACAAAACATTTCCAAAGTTGGAAATTGCAATTTTTCAACTGCGATGTTAAAAAAAATATATGCACAACAAAAAGACGATTAATGGATTCATGTTTGTTACCAAAATATCGATAAAAATCATTTACTGAAGATTACAAGCTATGAAAGATTACAAAATTATCGAGCAATGTAATCAAGGTTTTATCAGCATGGTTATGTAGATTATTGCATAGAGATTAAATAGATGTATAATTCGTTTTGTAAGTTTAAATATTCGCACCGATACACATTTTTTCGCTGCAAATTTCAAGTGTTTACCCACTTTTTGGATCTCAGAAACGGCTTCAAATGTGGAAAAACATTTCAGACAAAAGTTCAAGAATATTGCAGAGACAGATGACGAAAATATGGATTTGATCTTGGATGACATTCTCATAATCAGGTCAATGTAGTCAATATTTATTTAACTGAACTTCTTCATTTTTTATTATATACTTTTTTTAACTTACCTCGAGAATTTTTTAAAAGTTTATAATGAGGTATGTTTCTATTAAAAATTTTGCAAGTTATAAAACTTGAAATTCTCAATATTTCGACTTGAAAGATAAAATATTCTGTAAATAATTTAAATTTCGATAATTTTATTTGAATATTCTTTACACAGAATAATGAGACAATACAATTGGTGTGAAAAAAAACACCTAATTGTAAGTATATTACTTTGTCATACCACTTAATTTATCTCATTATTCGGTGAGGTTTCAATCGTTATAACTCGAGAAATATTTAATGGAACCATACTTCATTTGAGTGTTTTAAAAAGCTCTTGAGATAAGCCACAAGAATATGCAATAGAAAACCTGAAAAATTTGAAATGATTTCATCACCTGTTTTTCTTAATATCGCACAGGTATTGTGTGAGACATTTTTCCATATCAAAAGTCATTTTCGAGATTCAGGAAACTGAGTCAGACTTTAAAGACACTCTATACAGTTGTGTATAATGAAACATATTAATGTATAAAATAAAATAATGCTACACGTTTTCCTTATTTGAAAGTATCTATGCGTAAAGAATATAGTTACTAGCCGAAACTTAGCAAATTGTAAATTCTAATCGTATTTAAGATTTTATTTTCCACGGACCTTGATAATAAATTTAAAATATGGCTTTTAAATTTTAATTTACGTAATAGATTGGCTTTCGGAATTTGTTTGAAATATCAATATTGTTAATACCGTTCATTATATGTGTAACATCTAACTATAAATAATTTATTAAAATTACTATGACATTATCTCGAAAATTATTGTACTTATATACGTTTACGTGATTCATCAAACTCCAATATATATAGTAAAGAAATCTGAGTTGTATTTTTGTATTATAGTCTGCAGAGCAAATATATTTATATTTTTAAATATATTTATACTTATATTTTCATTGTTTGTATATCAACTGTTGATAGAACAATTTATACTTAAAGTTATGGAGATATTTTTGTAATGCAATCTGTTTGTAACTACTGTATGAAATATTAATGCAAATACAATTTACATAAGTTATAGAAAATTAAAGAGGATTTAATATTCAATATAACAAAATTACAATTATCTTGTTTGCCCTCTCCATATTTTCATATTATCATAAAGAGTTTCCTCTTGTTTTAATAACGTATAAAAAGTTTTAGTTCCCTAAAATATGTTTTCTATAATCTGAAAAGTAGAAAAAATATTCTGTATTTTAAACGTATTATTAATGCGTATTATATTTTGTTTGTTTATAAGAAATAAATTAAGTGCAAGAGGCCTATGCTATTATATTTTATATTATTTGATAACATTTATATGCTTTTATTTTTGCTAATATAATACTTTGAACTGTTAATATTAATAATAAAAGTATATGTTTAAATGGTTACTTTTCACGGTAAATAAATAATTAAACTGAGGAGAACCATGTCATATAATCTCACAAGTGGATTGTTGTGATTTTTTTATGTGTACTCTTTAGGTTTACATAAAAAGTAAATATGAATTATAAATAGACCTAATACATTTATTTTATTCATTATAAGTTTTTGAAAATAAATCTGCAGTACCTTAAGTAATAAAACAAAAAAAAAATCGATTTGACTGTAAGACATTTTATTGAATACTTTATATCAGAATATATACACAATCTATTTACACTACGTAAGATTTTTTGAAGATTTTCGAAGACATTTATATTAAATTACTATCATTTTCATGTTCCTAATAATATACTGTTTTATTATGAAAAATTAAAGTATTAAATCTATATTCATATACCATGATTACAAATAGAGAAACATGCTGTTTGTAATCTGATAAAATTTTAATTCAAGTTAATAACACAGGTTAATGAAATGTTTTTTTTTATAAATATGAAATTAACGAAAAAAATGAGCTCTTACAAAATACATTAAAGTGTGGATTTATTTTAAAAGAAATAACGAAATATAAATCTGCTATAAAATCAGTCTCTAAAGAGAGCATAATACTAATGTCTTATAATTTAATTCCCGTCTTCAAATATCAATAAATATGAGTAGTATACACGTTCATAATTACGTTAAGTATTGTAACACAAACTTTATGCAATGAGCATACATTGCTACTGAACATAAATGCTACAGTTAAGGTTGTACTGAACAGCATAACTTTACGTACATTAGGTACGAGATTAATATACATAATCTATATACTATTTGCTTAATATTTTGTTATATGTATTATTGATTTTTAATCCAGTTATTTAAGCACTGCAATCCTGTAAAATATAATTCACTCTATACTTCCTGTATGTATAAAATATATGAAATGTTTGTAACTACTCAATCTTTTATACAAAATAAATAACAAGAAGACAAGTGCGGATAAATTTCATTTGTACTCAATTCAATTCAATTATTTACTTGTTATAAGGAGAATTGTGATCTTTTACTGAATTATTGAATCAATATTAACATTAAATATTTTATCCTTACCTAATAAATGTTAATTCAGATCAATTCATGTTGGACTCGGTTGATTGGTTGTAGTTCTACATTGTGCTTCAGACGCTCGAAATTTGTCGAGCCTATTTAAGGGATCCATTAGACCTTTGTCTTCAGATCCAGCAGATTCAGCTGTCTCTGTAATACAGAGAAACTTATATTTATTATAAAAACTGGGGATGGATTCGAACTGAATTCATAAAATCCGAAACTTCCAAAATTTCTGACATCGAGAAAGTTTTTCAACCTCACATACATCACCGACCTAGCTTTGCAGTTCTACAATTACGATTGAGTGTTAATCTGCTTATATTCTGAAAAACCAAAATTAGCCGCCAAACATTCGCAAAGTATCACACATCGAAAATTTGGGATATACACCAATGCATGTATAAAATATTCTCAAGGTATGTTGCAAACGAATCATTATTCATTGATTTGATATTTTTGCCTATTTGCGTGTTTTCTTTCAACAAGTTTCGAGGTTTTGATGTTGTGAGAAGCCCATCTCTAATAAAAACTACGATAAATATATATTTTGATATCTTAACGTTCTATTTAAGTAAACATTTGTTTCTTTGCACAGGGCTGATATATCTTACTAGCTTATTATTCTCTGTTATATCACCATGCGTAATACCGACGTACATTATATGTTCAGTACTTCACATTACCTAAGAATTATATCATCATGTGTTGTATAACAGCACTGAATTATATCGCTCATGCGTTAAATCACTGTTTGTTATAACATTACGCATTATATCATGTGTAATACCATTATATGATCTACTTACCTGTTGAGTATTGATTATTAGTTTGTGATATAAGATTTTGGTTTTTTCGTGCTTGATCAATATCTCTTAAACCTTGTTCTATAAAATCTTGGAAAAACTGATGCGATTTTAATAAGAAAGGTTGCACATCCGCTTCGGGATACTGTAGTTTAAAATCATATAGTTGCATTAAACCCTGTAGAAGATACCAAATATAAAATAGAGCAATTATCATATCAAACACGTAGTAAAAATAAGATATAATTTATCCATACTTCTTGCGTATGTTCTTTAGATCCAATTTTTTTAAATATTGCAGACAACTGCTGATGTGTGAACTTCGATAAATGTTCCTGAGTTTTGCCAGTGCTACTAAGTTTTGTAGATGTTTTTGGGTTGGTATTAATTTCATCTGGTTTAAAAGTCTGTTAAATCGTATTGTTAATTAATTAGAAATTCACTTTTCAAAATCTATCACGTAAAAATATTTAATGAACTAACCGCGATTAGCCTTATTAGATATGAATGTAGTTCTGATTCATTAGTATTATTTATTCGAGTTAGGTGACTGAGTATTGTACTGCCTTTTACGCGGGTCATACTGTGAAGAACTGTTTTAATCGTTCGTAATGGTGTATCAGATTTTCGTTTCTTCCACCATATGCTTGGATAATCCTAAAAAGTATAAATTTATAAGTACCTTGTATATCGAAAATAATTTTGAGGAACATGTATAACACAGCGCATACTTTGAGGAAACGGTGTACTTCTAAGAGGATGGTATCATAATCTAAATCTGCAGCCCAATTAGGAATTGTTTTTACTATTTTCCATAAACATTTCATCACCAATTCTTCGTATTTAGAAGGAGCAGTAGATTCAGCACATCCATGAAGTAATTTTATTAACACACTAAAAATTGAATATATATTAGCAATTTGTTTCTAAAGTAATCAAATATTTAAATAATCATAATATTAGTGCAGATCTGATATTTTTACCAAATAATAGTAGTATGATTTGAATTGTCTATTATTTTGCAGACAATATTGTTAATCACACGATAGTATGCTTCCGCTTGATGTAAATGTTCTAACTTTTCCTCTGCCAACAAACTTATCATTTGATCGACGAGTTCCTTCAAATGTATTAATGGAACATTTTTCCCCAAAATTCCGGTATCGTAGAACTGAAAGTAAGTGCAATTTTTATATAAAACTAGATTATAATATTTTATGTATGGATGATTAATTCTTACCGCTAATAAAACCATAAACGTATTTCTGAATCCTTTAGATATATCTGCTCCTCCTTGTTGCAAAGGATAGGTTTGTAAAAGTTTTAATTGCATATTTATCGAACCAATAAATTTATCTTCTTTAGATTGCAAGCTCAGAATTTGGTGAGACTTTATGAGCTATAAAACAATGAAATATTATATATATGTACACATTAATGGTTTGAAACACAAATAGTAAATACGAACATTATCTATACTGTTCATTGATTGTATTGCAACGGTCAAATCCAAACTAGCCATCGCGAGAATTTTACGCTCAAGGCTGTCTTCTTTACTAGCGTTAGTAGCAGCCATTTGTTGTTGCGAAATTGTTACGGATTTCGAGACCAATAATTTTGGGGGAGAAATAGGAATAACCCTAAAAAATTTATATTAACATATTATGTAAATTATTTATAAATATTTACATTTAATTTAGTTATAAAATGTATATTAAAATAATTAAAATTGTAATTATAATTTTTGAACATAATAAAATTAAAAAAGTAATTAATTATTATTTTGATGCATGTAAGTAATACACGATAAATTACTGGAACTAGGTTTCACTATGGATAGCGCTGTTAGAGTGGATGAAATGGACTATAATAAAGCCCCTTCCATGCAACGCTAAATTGCCAAATCACTGGCTTGTTTCCAAACGTATGAAAATTTCTAAATTTCTAAATTCCTATAATTGTTAATTTGTACATTCAAGATTTCTACACTCGTAAATTTAAACATTTGACAATTCTAACGTCTTAAATCTTAAAGCTTCCGTATTATATTAAATAGAGGATAATTACTTACGGTACGTTGGGTGGTTTTAATCCTTTCGGTGATTCGTTCAAATCATTTATATTAATTTCCAAAAGAATAGGATTTCTGTATTTCACGGGTGCATTTAATTCAATTCTTTGTAAAAAGTCTACGTCCAAGCCAAACGGACCTGATACTTTTGGTTGAGTTGATGTTGGAGAATTCCTAAAAGTTAACAATTTTTTGAAGTTATTATTTGATGAAGGTTGTGTGCAACACTAGCATAATATTCGTAACACATACATACATTTCTAATATACATATATACGTATATTGCTATTGTATATTACTAATATATTAGCATTAAGTTATTATACAAATTAATTCTATTTTAATTAATCGATGTGTAAGTCACAACGCTCACGATGTATCTACTGCTTTTACAAATTCAATAACTACTGTTTGTTAGGAAAAAGAAAATATTAACAAACGAAAGTAAAAAGAAAGAATAATTAAAAGAAAGACAAATGTATATACGTTACAATAACGATAAAAAATGCATGCGATTATGCTACAAACAAAATAGATTGAGAAATTGATTTTACAACTGGATGTATCTTCAATGCAATGAAAAATCAGTATCATCTCCATGATCGTTTGGCGACACACGTATTGCTGGTACAATTTCTGAAGGCTATTTATTATTAGGTGAGTGCAAAAGTTTTGAAGAATTTTACTGTAAATGGATAAATTGTGTTTTCTCAGTTAAAATAATTTATGTAATCAATTATACAGGGCGTTTCACTTAAATCGAAAGCGTAAATCATTTTGAATTATTTTTCAAGATGTGAGCAACCAGTATTTTAAAAATCTAATAAAATGCCATGAGTTACTCCAAATTTACATTCTTTTAATTACAATTAATTTTTTTGTTTGCAAGGACATTGTATTATAAATTACTCAATTTGTCTGTATATTGATTACAACTTTGGATTATAAAAAACAGATTTACATTTGCAAAAAGAAATGCCAGTGTCCTTGAAAAAATTTTCAATACGATATACGCCTTAGAACCATTCAAGTGCTTTTTCATCATTTTCCTATATTTATATAGTAACGAAAATAATTTAGATATTTAAGTACAACACCCTGCATAGGTATTACTGTTTTTAAAAACTTTCCTCCATAATTCTGATAGTAATCGAATGCTGTCTAATAACTATTACATGATTTCTGTCCAAAATATGAAAACAATTTTTTAAACTGTCAAAAAAATTGAAATTTCTTATTGAGCTGATTCATAATACACGAAACAGACAAAAGACATCCGATGCTATGTTCAATGAATATGGAGGATAGGTTAAAATCATTCAATGAAATTTACGGAATTTATTTTACTTTTAAAGGGAAATGAGCGGTTTAGCGTTGTTCTGGTAAAACTTAACGATTTTGCAACTGAATATGGTTGAACGTTTTTTTTTAAATTACTACTCTTATTTTCTACAGTTGTTGACCATATTTTAGTAAAAATTTATGAATTTGCATCTACTAGATTATGCACAATATGATTATCAATGACAGAAGAATGAAAGACTTATCATTGAAGTCAAAATCGCAATGTCTAAATTTAGCAAATCATCTTTCACAGGTTGGAATAAAACATAGCAGTCTCCTCACACAGGTTTGTTACTATATTTGTAATATTTCACCCTCTGTAGAGCTTGAACATTACTATCACTAACAGATGTTATTTGTTAATGTTCATTTTCAATCTACTTTAGAAGTAAATTGATTCGATGAACCCAACCAACTTCTGTTCCGAATTACAACCGACTATCCTCGTTACTAACATATAATACTTTAACGAGATTGTTTACTAATGTTAATCACACCATCTACATATTAAGAACACATCAAAACTTTTGCACTCACCCAACAGTATCAGGAGACATTTGTGCTTCATCAGATGATTTTTCTGGTGTTACATTTGCTGGCAAATCATTATGTGGCCTGAAGAATCATTAAAAAGCAAATTCATGCAGACATAAGTAACATAAAAAAGCAGTGAAATACAAAATAAAATAATATATTGTGTTGAAACTATATCGTACTGAATCATGATATGAATAATTTAATAATGATATTAAACTAAAAATAATTAAATACAATTAATTATATTAAATTAATTATGTGATTAATGTCAAAAAATATTAGTGCAAAAAGCATAATTTTATGTACACATCATTAAAAAATATTAAAGTTAAATGTAATTATATATAATAAACGTGTATTGTACATACAATTCATTTAGTTGTGGTTGGGGCGAAGACTGTGGTTCCAGTATTTCTTCATTTTCTTCTTCATAATCGGTTTTAACGTCTTCGTTAGAAGCGGCAGAAGTTGGATTTGAAGCGACTGTAAGCCTATTTGTAGAAGCTGATTTTGTTGGTCGATTTTTAGCAGCCCTTTTAATACGTTCATCTAGTAATGATTGATCTTTCTCGGATATCTAAAGTATAAATTAGTTTTTAAAAACGTCATAATCAACTACAACTGTAATTTATGTTTAACGATGACATATAACTTTAAAAAGTATTACCTGGCCAATAAGTTTATACACTCGTTCTCCTTGAAGAAAATATGCTTGAACAATGCAATTTAATGCAGCATTTCGAACAGAATTATCACGATCTGCTATCTGTTTTGCTATTTCTTTTAAAGCCACAGAAGCAGAAGGTTGACAAACGGATAATCCATAATTTTCAATAAGTGAACCTAACTGATCCAGACATTCTAAAAAAAAATAATTTCCTATTAAGTATATTTTCTATGTTTAACATGCTATAAGATTACATACCTGTTCTCTGTCGAGCATTTTTAGATTTTAAACCTTCCATTACATATGAAAATAATTTGCTTACAGGATATACCAATGCTATTTGTTTAAATAGTGATCGAACTCCATTACGTACTGCATCTTTTGGATCGCCAATCTACATACAAATTTATCATACATTTATATATAATATTCACAAAAATAACATTAAGAAATAAATATACAAGTAATTTACTTTAATAATTAGATACGGAATAAATGATGCTGCCTCGTTCTCCAACATATGATACTGATCGTCTATTAATAAATTAAATACCATTCGTAAGTACTCTAAACCTTTTAATAATACTGAAGGGTTGGTATCGAAAAATCGTAACGTCAACCATTTGAGAATAAGATCCAAATTAGATACCAATGCTTTACTATTATCAGGCAGGTCCTACGATTTATAAAAATATTAAATTAACAAATGTTACGATGAAATATTAAATTCGCTAAAAACAAAACTTTAAGATCTAAGTATTTTTATACTTAGGTATTTTTATACCTCGGTTAATGCCTCGATGGCTTTTAGGTGGTATCGAAAATCTGAATGAAACATATTCGCCAATAAAGTTTTATTCACATTTGCAGCAGTCATAAGTTCCTTTAACAGTTCAACAAATTCTTCTCTAGGTGTTGTGAAATTCCATTTTAATACTTTCAATTTCTGTTCATTAATTGCTCTTTGATGTTTAAGATTATTAATAGCTAAAAGAGGACTTGTATCCACATCGTCATCCTTCTTACGTGCACTCCCTGGTTTCGAAGCTGATTGACTTTGTTTAGGTTTTACTACTGCTTTTGAAGCTTTCAAAGCTCCACCACTCTTAACAACTTTTTGACTGCTTTCTTCAGGTGCCGGCTTTGATGGTAAAGGTTTTTGAGGCAAATTCGGTCGAGACTTATCCAATGCAGTAAGTACTACAGTTCTTGAACCAGGCTTTAACTTTTCTGTGTTTCTAGCCATCATTTCATAGGAAAGATGAATCATAAATCCTAAAACTGCTTCTTGAGCGTACTTTCGAACATCAGAATTTCGATCCTCTAAATTACTGTACAAATGTGGAAGACATACAAGAAGTTCTTCTTTTGGAACTTGTTTCACAGGAATCAACGGCAACTTTTGCGATAACCAATTCCAAACCTCTGCTCTAAGTATCGGTGATCCAGATTTTAATACATCTCCTATCATTTCTCCATCAAAAAATTCTTTATAACCACATTGATCTCCCCAGGTATTTATGCATGATATTGCTGCTGTCCTAATCCAGTTTTTAGTATCACCCAAACACTGTATGAAACCAGGGAAAAGAACTCGAATGTGTGGTTTTCCCGATGGCCCCATCGCTAAAGCTAATGCCTGACAGATGCCCAAAGTCGACTGAGCTATTTTGCTATTACTGTCAACTAATCGTAATGCTAAACTTTGCGGTAAATCACCAATAGAACCTTTTATAAATTTTGCGTCGGAAATAATAGTGCTTATTTTTTGTAAACCTTCATTTCGTACCTTATTTAAACAAAAATTTAATTATTTAAAATATCAAATAGTAAGATATACTATATTTGATTAGTATATGTATGATAATATGCCTACCTTCCAATTTTTATCTGCCAATTCATTAAGTAGACTTTCTGTAATTTGATTACTAATATCAACGCGTGGAATGAGATTAGTAATATCAATTTCACTGTTACTACTGGATTTTTTATCCATTTCTACATCGTTGTCATCATCATTTGCTTTATCCTTTTTATTTTTTAGTCCACGGATTGGTACTGGTAAAGATTCGCCGTTATGCTAAAATTAACACAATATGTATTAATGATACCATAGTAATAATGATAAACAACAACTTATTGTAACAATACACATTTTACCTTTTCGCATTCTTGTTCAATTTGCTGACGTAAAGCAGGTTTTTCATTTTCAAAGAACGTTAGCAATGGTTTACCCATAAATAAATATAATGTACCTAACAATGTAATAGCTGAAGTACGAACACCAGGATTTGTTACCGCAACTGCTTTCTTAATATTGTCCATTAAAGATTTAACATTAATACTACAACATACACATATATTCTCATATATTTTATTGTTATTATTATTATTGCTATTAACATGTTCACTATGATATCACTTATATGTGAATGACGCTTCACTTTGCAGAAAAGTCCATCACCCACATATCCATGATTAAAAATAATATATTAATTACTTGCAATTATAAGTAATATACATTCCAAAAAATTGTGAAGATAATATATAAAATCTGTTAAAATTCAAAATACTATACGATCTGGTTTGTACTGATTTCAGCGTAGTAGCGAACATGTTTAAGTATTTATAATATTAATATACTTGCAAGACTTTTATTTAAAAAGATGTACTACTTACACGCAACCAAATTCAATAAGACCCCTGCACAGCAAGGTTAATGTTTCTTGTTGAACTTTAGGATTCTTTTGATTAAAGGCAAACGCTACTATTTCATCTGCCACATATTCAAAGCTTGTTGCTTCTGCTATTGCTAACAAAGTGTCACCCGCAACGGTACTATTTTTTGCATCTCCTAATTTTTCAGTTATGTCCATGATACAGTATTCACAAACAGTACTACAATGAATTATAACTAAATAATATAAATATATATACAGAGTGTCTCAGACCACCCGGGTTACTCGATTTTTTCGTAAAAACGCGTCATTTTTAAAAAAATGTGTTTTTGAAAGTTAACGTACAACCGACATTACCATTACTCAAGATGTACAGCGTGGAAATTGTACGGTCGAATTTGGGTAATGCTAATACCGACGGTGCGGTAACTTTCAAACCCTACAATTCGTAAAGTGCTTAACAAAAAAATATATTATTATAGTGTTTTGGAAAGATTTTCTTGATATCAGCTACAAGAATATGCAATGAAAAAAGAAGGGTTTTATTAAACACAGGTCATACTAATACTACCATCGAATACGTCACATAAAACCCTCTAACATTCGTCTCAAACATTTTTCTTAAAAATGTCGAATTTATGAAAAAGTCAGGTGACCTAAGTGATCTGAGACACCCTGTATATTGTTATTATAATATATGATACAATATATACAAGATTTTTCACAAATATCTATGGAAAAATTGAGATATTTTTTTATAGATGTAATTAAGTTTTTAAATCTAGAATTAAATATATAAATAAATATATATCTTACGTTGAAAATGGAAAATTTTCTGCCAAAAATTTTACTATTTCTAGACGTAGTTTGAGAACTTGAAAATTCGTATCTTTGAATCCTGGTTTTTTTGCAAGAGTTCGCACTATAACTTGAGTAGGTACTTCTGTTGGATCAATTTGCTTTACAAACTACAAAAATACCACGTTAAGTTAGTACTTAATACAATAATATGATTTTTATTTTAGCAATAATATAAAATAAATCATAAAATCGTTTTTATTACCTCTAAAAGTTGTTCAACTACAGCTAAACGTGTCTTCCAGTTACTGTCAACGAGACCTGACAGGATATCACCTGGTAATAATTGCACAGCCATTTCATCTATTTCTTCAATACTATAGTTCTTTTCTACTTGAAGTTTTGTCGCAGATGATTTTTTTGAAGCAGCTGCGAAATACAACGGGAATCAAGTGTTATTTATTATAGTAATAAAATACTATATCAAACTGCAAGACTTACCCAAATTGGTTAAAGATGACGACGATGGCTTCTTAGATGCAGCTTTTTTAGTAGTACTAGTATTAGGTCTTTTTGGAACTTTAACTTCTGATTCTTTAGATTTTGCTGTTGTTTCAATTTTGCTTGGAGCTGTATTTGGTCTTTCCGCAACAACTTTTGAAACACTAGGTACTTTAATATGTATTACAGCCTTTTCAGCGCATTCTTTTATCTAACGAAAAAAAAATGCAAACAAATTAATATAGTCAGTATAAAAAATTATAACTTCCATGCTTAAAAACTATCAATCGAAAAATACTTTTGTCAATTTTAAGTTATCTAGATCTGTAAGGAACGGCATCATAGATTTTTCTCCAATTAGCTTCATTGCTGTACCAAGAGCCTCTGCAGAACTGTCTCGAACAGTTGGATCTGTAATAAATTAATGTATCCATACATAAAAAGAGCGATTTACAGAAATGCAATGTAAAACATACCTGGTTCATTTAAAGTTTTCAGAAGTATAGTAGTATAAGCTTTTAATAATTTTTTATTTAAACTTGGTGGTGGTGTACGAGAAAAACATCTTGCTAAATATGCCGCTGTTTCTGCTTTTACTGCAGGATTTTTGTTTTCTAATGCCGCAAGCGTATCTTCTAATATAGCATCAATAGAAATCTAATACGTATGAGAAAAGTTACCAAAATATCAATATATTACATAAATCTATAACTGGAATTTTTTTCTTTGTTAAATGATCAAAAATGTATTCAACATAATACATACGTTACTGATGTAATATGAATTTAAAATAAAAGTTCTAATACAATTACATTACAATATTTTTGTATACAGAATATTGTTTCTACTTACAGTGAGGAAAATTGCATCTGCAGCTTCTTTAAGTGCTTGTACAACACTTTGTTTTTTTTCTCGAAACTTCTCCAAAATCGATGAAAGGCATGCCGTTGCGTAAGGTTGAAATCGTTTTTTGAGACCAATTGCTAGTCCTGCTAGACATTTTCCCGCGATTGTAACGACTAATACATTTGTATCTTTAGAGATGATCTGTTTTTAACATTTAAAATATAAGTACATAATATGTTTTGGTAAACACAAATAATACGTGTAAATTACATTTACCTTTTTTAAAGCCCTTACTACGTCTCCATAATCACCATTTTCTAATTTAGGATTTTTTACAAGAACCTCTAATGCTTCTATAGCTTCCTTCCGTTCTTGCCACTTTTTAGCCTCAATTTTTTCATAAAAATCTTTCGGTAGTTTAGAAAGTATATCAACAGGTTCTAACAATTCATAGGGATCAATATCAGGAATAGAACCTACATCACCCTCATCTTTACCTTCTGAAAAGTAGAAAACTTTTAAGTAAACGTAAATAGAGAAAACTGATATGAAACAGCTTCAACATTCTTTACCTTCACCAACATCACTTGTAGAATCTACAATGCATGTTGCTTTTGGTTTTTGAGATTTTAAAAATCGGGTTGGAACAACTTTCTCTTGTTTTAAATTATTAAACTCCGCTTCCAGTTCTGTAATTTGTACAGGTTTTAATGTATTCAACTGTTGTTTCAAAGGAGCACCTATCCACCTAAACATTAAAAAAATCTAACATAAAGTAGATATTCAAATTAATGACGATTATATCATAATACAATAATTCAAATCAATACCTGTAAATTTCAACAACCATAAATTTGCCCTCATCTCTAACAATTTTATCTCTGTCTTCAAGAAAACCAGGAATCTTTTTTAATAAAGGTTTTATGTTGATTACTTTTGGTCCAAATTGCCTTTACAATTGAAGAAAAATAAAGAATCATATGATAATTAACAATTTTTTATATCATTTTATATGTACTAGTTAATAATATAAATAAATATTCGTACCTTAAAGCCAATGTTAAAGTTGAAATACACGCAGCAACAATTTTTGGATTTTTTGCTTCTGTTCCTTTCAATAATTCTTCTTGAACAGTTTCATGTTTTTCAATTTCTATGTACATTAACGTTATCTGTACTGCTAACTCTTTTGTTTTAGTTCTAGGCGCTGCAATACATTTTGTGACTATTCCATTCATAACTTCACCAACAGTCCTACAAGACAGTTATTTGTATAATTCTATTTACAACTTCAATGTGATTTCACATTGTAAATTATATGTCAATGAACTTTGTTGTCAGTAAAATAACATACATAAAAATAAGAGTACAGAATAGTACTTACTTTCCTGCTACAGAAGCATTTTCAACAAAAGCTAATGCTGCTTCCAAACCTTTTTCTTGTGCAACAGCATTACTATCTAATACAAACTTTTTAATGAATCCCAAAAACTTGTTCCACTCAGGAGATTTTTCATCGTCAATACATTGAAATGTGTTCACGCATTCTTTATAACCATGTAATCGTGCCCTCCATAGCTATATAATATTAATACAATATAAAAGTAATTTAAAATATAACTTCCTTTAACTTTATAATGAGAAATATATTACCTTATGCGTACATCGTTCTTCTAATGGTAACTTAATGTATTCTGTATCTTGTTCCATGTTTTAAAACCTACAAACATAACTACTCTTGATATACTCCTAATCTTTCCACTGCCTTCATTTCTGATATTTAATAACAAAATCTTATATATCATATAAAATGATTACCATTTTCACTACTTTTCACATGATAAATTATTTAGACAAATGATTTAACAATAACATAATTTTACAAATACATAAAGATAATAAAACATATTATTTTCTAAATATTCACATTAAGGGGATCAGCCCTGATTTTGATAAGCTTGCAATATGTTGTCAGGAAGATCATTCTGGACAACATTTCCTTATAGATGTACTCATTGTTCTGCTTTAGTATTCGAGTTATTTGCAAAAAAATCCTGCCATTACTACAGTGAATCCTGCATGTACCTATACTTTTACAGCGACGGTGTGTTACCATGGGGTCGTCGTTTCTTTATTGTTTTTGTAAACACATCGCTGAGACCAAAAATTGATATATATAACGGGTGAACCTAAAAATTGAACTAAATTGATATTAATGACTTCAAATAATAACTTGCGTGACCGGCTACTTTAAGGCAGCCCGAATTTAATCTAATGTAATCTAATTAAATCTAATCCCGGAAACCTAACCTGATCTAACCTAACCTGATCTAACCTAACCCAACCTAACAAAAATTTAGTACAGTTTGGAAAAAGTTAATGGATTAGGTTAGCTTAGATTAGGCTAGGCTAGGATAATACTTCAGCTGTTACACAACAATATTTAATGCCACTGAAATTAGTTAAGTTTGATTTTTATGTTTACCTGTTATACATATTGATTTTTAGTGGTAGCAACATCTCCATAAAAAACGTAAAAAAGCAGCAACTGCATTCTGACACATACACCACCACAGATATACAGAGGTTGGATCAAAAATTAAATATGAAATATCCTCAAATAACTGAAAGTTTCAAGCAACAAGTATATGTATGAAGAAAAGTTCTCCAAAATACTGTACTTGACAATATGTCAAAGTCAAGGTTATTAGAGCAGTCTCCCTTAATATAAATAATTACTGGATTCATTTTGTCAGTAATAATATTTTTTCACAAATATTTTGTAAATTGAGACTGTGTGATGGTAATACATATAGTGAAAAGGTGATTAAAATAATATCCTTAACATATTTTAAGCTTATCAAAATTGAGGCTGTCTCCTCAAATGTAAACATTTACTGATGAATTATTTAAATCAAATCTGTCCAAAAATTTTAGACCTCAGGACCCTATCCTATAACATAATTAATATTTGACAGGAAGCATGTGTTGCACCATCGGAAGCATATGTTAGAAGATTCTTCTGTACCACTTATTCTGTGCTTCCCTCTTTTCTTTAAGAACGAAAATGTCAAATGTGTTGAATGGGCAGAACGTTTAAACAAAGAGAAAGCGAATATAAAATGGCTTCCTCTGAGATTTCCAGTAAGAAGTTTATGCCTTTTGTCACTGCTTAACTCCAGTAGAACCTCTGGCCCCTAGGCCTTCAGGGACCTCACTCAAATTCCAAGAAATTTCAGGGCCCTCAGGATTCTGGTTTAGACAGGTCTGATTTAGATAAATGATTTAATAACATCATCTTACAAATACCTATATGTAATAATTATTAATTAAATTATTATAAGCAAACACAAAAATAAAGCATTATTCTTATGTAGAAATTATATAGGACACTAGGTAACAAATATAATTTATAATTCTTAGAGCGCTTCTGCATTATAATCAATAACTTCAACTAATATTTTATACTTTCTAACATATTATATGGTTATTTGAAGATAAGGAATATAAACAATATATTTATATTATATTTATAAAGGTCACTAAGACTATTTATATGATTCTTAAGATGGAATAACTTGTTTAAAATTTGACGAAAACATTTGAACCTTTTAGAGAAATTAGGATTAGTTTATTAGATGACATCTTTTTATTGTTGTTTGAAATAACTGCAATTCATTGAAATTAGGAAGGAAGTGATCAAAACAACTTCTGACCACTTAAAAAAGTGTCGAAATCAAATGATACAGAAACAAAGTGGCATGCATCATAATATGCAACAATCTTTAGGTTTACTGTAATTATAGACAGAAATCTGGGATTTTTGCAACTTTTAACTGTAACTTATAGCTACATTAAGTAATTTCGATAAAATATTTAGTATGTATGTAATTTATTTAAATCTACAAAAAGGACATAATTTTCAATTATGATTTCAACCAGCTGCAACTTCTTCAAAACAATGGAAGTACATTATTTAGCAAATTAATTCTTCTGACTTTCCAAAAAGGTTCTTGCCGTTTGATCCAATTTTAAGAAAGTTATTCTGTTTTAAACGGTACACAAATACGTTTTGGTATCAAGCTATATGCGCATATCTTCGATGAAATATTAATTTATTGCTACAGACAATCTTTAACGATAAAAACAACAAAATACGACGAATTTTATCAATCACAACAAAATATTTATCGAGTACTAGAATACAATAATTCTAAACATACATCGTTAAAAAACCGAACCTACCTTACAAAACGAAGGTATATCAGAATATCTTTCGACACGATAGTCAACCTTCTTGGAAAAATTGCCAATTTAATTCATTAGAATTATCCACGTAATTTGACTGCAAGGCCTACAATGACCTTTCAGCGGCCGTTAAGTCTTTTACATTTAATTTTCAAATATAAATTCTAGCAACCGTCAAGACTCAACGCAAACAAAAAGACAACTGTATCTTTCGAAACCAGTGATGCGCTGTCGTGAGATTTTTGGCGCATGTACACTAAGAAAGTACTAGCAGCGTTTCAATGACGTGCTTATGTCCTTTGAATGTAAGGGTATCATTAGGCCCCAACATTAAAAAAACATATGGAGGAAGTTCTAGAAAGAAAAGAGTTTCAATAAACGAAATAAAGTGTTATATAAATAAAATTAATAAAATGTATTTGTTATTTTTTACAATTACAGTTACTTTATTACACGACTAATAACATTTCTTGTGAGGTAAGAGAACTGCAAAATATCTTACCAGCATTCCAAAGCACTGTATGTACACACATAAAAACAGATATAAACATATTGTGTTATTATTTAAATGCTAAATAATGTTATAATTGCATTTTAAAATCATATTACAATTGTGTTGGGGATATACACGGGCCCCTGTTATATGTCTAATATTGTACTCTATGTACAGTCATGGCAGCACATAATGTCTCTAGTCAGTAACGTCGTTTGCGCATGTGCCTACAGACTCCTAGTGAGAAAAAATCCCACAACAGCGCACCACTGTTCGAAATTATGAATTTCTAAACCCGGTCAATGTTGCAGTTCACTATTCGCGTCGATAGATGGTACTAAAAGCGAATTTCTTTTGTTCCAATGCTTATGCTTTGTTCTCATTACTGACTAAAAATTTAGAGACTCTATTTATATAAGTTTGTAATTATTAAATTTATCAATAAAGTAAATTATACTGTTGCATCTAATGTGAACATTGTAGTTTTTATTAATACATGTTTGCTTAAATATATTTTTGAAATAAAAATTTACAATACGTTATACAATTACTCACGATGAACATCGTCTACCCGTAATACGCGGTATTATATTGATTTAGATAAAACAATAAATACAAATAAAATACAGCTATTGCGAATATCAAACTGTTCTATACACATAATTATATAATATAATTTGAAAGAAAAAACTTTTGTTAAATAATAATCAAAATATAGTATTGAATATAAATTAGATTCCTATGCAAACTAAATTTCATAATAAAAATCGTCTATCTATAATAACGTTTGCTAAATTATAACATTTATTTAATTTTATAATTTTCAATAAGTGTGTCAAATAAGTTTTTGTAGACTCCAAATTCGTAAACCATTTTTATTTAGTATCTCCAGTTTTGAAGAAAATTAATTTTGAATTAAAATTGATTCGATTTTAGAAGTGCTTTATGTTTTTACGTTAATAATAAGTAATCATTAATCAGTTTGTTTTGCTACGAAATAATACTATAAACTCTTTCATATAAAATTATTTAAATTGTTATTACATTATAAACATTTAAATATTTTCAAGTAATTGTCATAATGAAAAGACACTCAAAATGCGTCGAGCTTTGCTAATATTTTTCAATTTATTTTAAAAGTTAAGAATCTCAGAAAAAATCTAACTACTGCAAACGATAGAAAAACATTTCTGTGAAGGAAAATATCAAAGACATTTTGCAAGATTCTTAGTTTTTAAAATAAATTTAAAAAAATTAGTGAAGATTGCTGCATTTTAAGTGTCCTTTTCACTTGAATTGTTTCTTAAAGATATTTAAATGTTTATAATGCAACAATTCTTCTCATTTTATACAGGATAGTCTACAAAACAATTTGTTATTATGAATCGACAATACATTTTCAAATTTGGAAATTTGTAATTTTTGTTTACACTCGATTCTCTAAGAAACTGTAAACAATAGAAAAAACACCTTACTGATGCATATGTAGCGCACAAATATCTGTAGAAATTACTAATTAAAATTTCAAAAAGGAAAAAGTTCAGATTTATCGAACGATTATTGTAGATATACATATATCGGCCGTGAGCCATATTGTATATTTATTTTATATAAAATATTTCATAAAATTTGGTTTTTTGATTGAATATTATTATAACCATTACAGAAGCGACATATTTATAAAGTGCATTTGTTAACTAAAATTAAAAAATGATTTATAGTGTGTTTTTGCTTGTGATTCCCTGTATGTCCAGCAATTAGTCTTCAACGTATGGACCGATCACTATACCTATAATTGTTTATTATTACTTATTATTCCTGTAAAAAGCTTAGTGTCATATGTATGTCTACCAATTACTATGTAATGGATGGACCGATTAAGATGAAAGCTTTTTCATTTCACAGATTAGAGTAGAGAATGTTTATTCGGTAGTTCTATTAGTAACAAATTTTGAATGGAAACTGTTTATTGTTAACTATTGATATTCCAAAAAATTTATTCTTTGTGTATGTCTAATGAATAATTTACAACAGATGAATCAATCGGAATGAAAAATATTAGATATTATATGAAATATTTTTCGATTGATTTATTAGTTTTTTATTGCAAGGGATGACCTAATCAAAAGAATTTTTTGTGTCTTAGGAGCAGCAGTTTTCAACTTTTTCATAAATGCGTACCGCCAAAACTAAAGTTAAAGAATTTCAGTATTATCAAAATAGAAGGTTCCGGTTCGAAAAAATCACAAGAAAAGAATACATTCATATTTGAAATTTAATATTACTAACATGGATGTCATAATCTAACTTTGTCAATTTTGTATACATAAGCACGTCTAAAGTTTTTGTTATTATTCTGAGTAACGGTCGAAACATAAGCACAAATAACCCTATTGGGGCTCGAAAAAGTGCGCATTTCTTGTTCTATTAAGTAATTAATAAATATAACTATGAAACAACACTTAACGAACTATATTTACTGTGCTAATGAAATGCATTAAAAAGTTAAAAATGATTCCTATTTTATTCATATCCAGATGAGAATGCAACAGCAGTCAGTTAAACACTAAAAATCTTATTCCTTTCCTATATAGCATCCTTCTAGGGTACAACGCAAAATTAAAAATATATATCGGAATGAAAGATATCTTTGTTTATGTTTGTTTGTGATAGAGTGAGTTTGTTAATTAATAGACTGTAAGAAAAATTACGAAACATTGAATGTACACGTTATTTTTATAAATTACTTCTATAAATTAATTATAAGTTAATTGCATCATATTTGTAAATATATTAATTGTATTACGATTTGGCGACAGGCCTAATATACTAATACATACATGGAACTGCATCAACCTATTCATTAAAACTAAGTGAGAACTAGTAAAAGAATTAGAGAAAATTATGGACTTTCTAATAAAAGAAAATGATTTACTTTACTGCATTTGATGAAATTGGAATATATTTAATATCCTATTTAGTAAAGAAATAAGTTTTTTTAACTGTTGTTGCATATGTCTCTAAATATCAATAAAATATAATCATTTTTTATCTTTCAGTACATTTCGAGATTAATTACTATTTTTTATAAAAATGTTGTATGCCATATTTTCGATTTATATTCTCTAGAGAAATTAACAACTTATTGGTGCCACTCTCTGTAATATGTTAAAGACAAAAATTTTATAAAAATTATATAGTTAGATTATGGTATAAGTATTACAAACCGTGTTTGGCTTTATTAATATTTTTAATGATCGTTATTAAGGTTTCCACCAAATTTTATTTTATTTAATTTCAATATATTAAATCCAGTAATTAAAACATCTTATTCAACATAATATACATAACATGCATATATATGTCTATATAATATTTAAATTAGTTTTTCATATTGTGTAGTTGTGATGAAAGCGAATCTAATTATGATTTTAAGAATTGCATAAGTTCGTGATATTTATCTAATAATAATAATAATTGACATATTGTAAATCACCGATCTTAAACTCGATATGTTATAATAAAAAAATTTAATTCACATAGGTTAAATGTTCTAATTACGTCATAACTTCATTATAATTAAATGCAATATTAAGTCTTGTTTATATTTCGTTCGCTGGTTTATTACAATAGAATTATAAAATAAATGTATTATCCGTTACATTTATGGATGTATTATGCACATTAAATCATAAATTGTAGGTATAAAATAATAAGTTGCTCTAGCAGATATACAAAGAAAAGAATTCATATTAAGAATAACAGTATCGATCTATCATTAAGAATACTATGTCAATGATACATTTACAAACTACAATGATACTTATAAAATAATAGAAAATTAATTGAACTTATTACATAAAAAAGTACAATACATCCTTTTGCGCTGAAACATGTAATATATGTAACGTGAAATAAGTTAACATATTACTTGCTAATGTTCTTTGTAATTAGCACCAGCATAAATGTGTGAATTGCAGAAGTTATGTTTCACATTATAAGAAAGCGACGAGAAAAATGATACATTGCCATAAACAAATGGACATCGTTATATACTTACTTTCATATAAATATCGTAAATGTTAGTACTCTAAATCTAGTACTGCTTGGAGAATCAAATATGTTGGACATAATACATATTTAAAAGCAGGTTCGGAGCAGTACCAGAAACATATTCATATATTTTTTGAAAAGTTTATTTATCCTAAGAGATATACAAAACAAACATTTCTTTTATAACTGTTATATCCCCTATAATAACACAGAAAATTCTGTCATAATTTTCAATATCTGTTTTTATTAATTATTTCCATCAAATGGATACCTTTGTATCAGTACAATTCATTTTAACCAGCTATGTTAAAATTATGCACATCTGCAAATCAGTATTAAAATATTACAATTTCATATTTTACAGTATTCGTCTTCTAGCTCCCTCTAGAACAGGTTTTTGCTTATATAATCGTACAGTTATCTGTTACATGACAATGTGCAGGGGAGATGAAAAGCTTTATGTCGAAAAGTAGTGGTTACCTGCTGAGCCAAATCAAGGTGCAAGTCAGTCTGACTGTTAACGAAGCCTCTTGTATATTCATTTTGCATACCATTGTTGGCCACGAAACTTAAATCTGTATTACTTAGCCTGATTTTTTTATTTTTTTTTGTTGTTTTTGTTTGTTTTGGTATGCATCATACACACTTGGCTCTAATCTCAATCCTTAAGATCTGTACATACTACAATCTAGGAATGTTAATATTACAAGAAACCACAATAATTTATTATAATACAGCCTGCTGTACACCAGATGACTCGAGGCAGTACAAGAGACGCTCTATCTTACTTTTGTAAAGAATGAACGGAATCACATGATTCTGAAAGGATTTAACGTATTCCATTTATTGGAAAAATGAATATGAGAGGGAGGGTGACGATGGTAAGGGCAGGGACCACTTCAATCAGCTAAAACTCAAAGTACAATTATACTTTAATTTGTCTTTAACGACTGTTATTGATTTTGATAAGAACAAAAATTCGTTATTTTACACCACTACAAAAACAAAAAAGAATTGTGATTATAATTATAAAGATAAGATAAAATTGAAATTTGTATCAGTTTCATAAAACAAATTGGATGGTTTTAATCCGTCACGTTTCTATGAGTAGTCATTCGTTTTTCCATGTCATAGTGCTTTGTAATACCACTGCTCCATGGCTGGGTTATCGTCCCAATTTTGATTTAGGAAAAATGTGAATTAGATACTCATATCGATTTCAATCACTTATTAGCTATAAGGCTCGATCTCATGGTTTAGAATACATTGTTAGTGGAAACTATCACATGTTGGCGCAGATGTAGAATCGAAGTTGCATTAAAGTATATACTTATCCTAAATACTTACAACTATACGACACATACTTAAATCAATTACACTCATACAAAGCAGCCCCTTGCCCCACCTGCGACAGATTTGATTTAAAGAAATATTCTGTACAAGGATATACAATAAGTCTTCTTACACTGGCA
The DNA here is from genome assembly GCA_945859555.1 of Megachile ligniseca. NCBI lineage: Eukaryota > Metazoa > Arthropoda > Insecta > Hymenoptera > Megachilidae > Megachile > Megachile ligniseca. Next base: position 2,433,796 of record OX243777.1, read on the forward strand.
GCGAATGAACTGAACTGATAAATATCAAACTATTTTGAATGATACCGCCCAACTATGGAGCCGCCGTATCCTGGTTTTACAATGATTACGTTAGTTTGTAACATAGTCTGGAGACGTGTCAACAATGATTGAGCCCCTGCGCCTTCCACCTGATAGAAAGTGGGCACCGTATCTTTTTATTCTGCTATCCTACGCCATTTTACATGTTACTATCAATATGTTAAAATACAAATGTCACTCATACAAATATTCTTTCGCACCTCTCATACATACAATTTTAAAATAATTATTATAATCGCGGGTATTTAATTATTATTGTAAATAATCGGGGACTGGTGATTAGTTATTTGTTTTCCTAGTAGTGTAAGTACGCTCACGCTAAGATCAATGGTACGTACAGTAGGTGAGGTATGCTTTCAGGATCAAGGACACGGGGTGATAGATGAAATTTTATCATGTATCCGTTATTCATCATCATCTTTATACTCTTCTTCACTGTCACTTTTTACAGTATTCGCTGGTACTCCTACTACAGGTGCACCGTCCTTCATTTTCTTTTTGTACGCAGTCATTTCCTACAATAGAACATATATAATATAATTTATATGAATTAGAAAGGCATTTATAAAATTTTGAAGTTTGTTAACATCTACAACTTCTAAACGCTTACTGCTTCTTTTTTTAATTTTTTATAACGATCATATTACCTCTTTTAAAAATAAATGTTTTATATAGTTTAGTTAATTTCTTTTTGGTTTCATATTTTAGCAGATACAAAGTAATAGCTCATGGTACAGTCGAAATAAAAGATCACATTTTATATAGAAATTAGAACTGTGGGCCATAGTACCACTACCTCCATGTTAAAAATTCTCAGTGTGTAATAAGATCATAAAATCTGATATACATATGTAACGTACTCTTTCATATCGAGCTTTGTCCTTTTCTGCCATAGCCTCATATTTCGATTTGGTTTCAGGATCTGCATCTGACCATTTTTTACCAAGTTCTTTAGCGATATCGCCCACTCCAAACTCTGGGTTTAGCATTTTTACCTTTCCACGTTCATCACTACAGAACCAAAAGAAGGCAGACCTGAAAAACAAGAACATTTTTAAAAACTGCATGGTACCAAAAGGAAAACAATAATTGAGATTAACTGATTACATAAGATTTGTTATATTAAATTTACTACTTACAGCGATCTTTTCGGAGCATTGAGATCTTTAATATGTTTGCGTTTCTTGCCTCTACCTTTGCTCTCGCCTTTCGGTGGTGTATAGTTCTGCATTTCGGCGTCATATCTCTTTTTATCTTTTTCTGCCATTTCATGAAAACGTTTTTTCTCTTTATCTGACATAGTCTATAATAATAAAGCATACAATATTATAATTATGAAAAGAAAACACATAAATTCATTTCATTTTATGATATGTTCGTTAACTTTTTTATTTGTACGTATTTTCTGTCAGTGTATGTATACTCAAAAATAAGATAATGTAATAATTTTCAAAACATAAATATATATAAGCAGATTTATAAACGTGCAGCAAATTAATAAATATATTAAACGAATCAAGGAAAGGGTCTGTATGAAATATATGAGAAAATGTTGAACCCTAACGCCAAGGTGTATTAAATCCACTTTAAAAACAAATGGCATTTTACAAGTAATAATAAATCTGTGTCCTGATCCAAAGTTTTTATGTCTTCAATTTATTGTTGTTTAAAGTTTGAAAAGTGTGACTTAATATACTTCGGTACTGGGGTTCAGATGTATAAAAATTTAGGTATGAAAAGTGTGTAATGATACAGGGGCAACTTCATTTTTTTAAATTTTATTTGTTATATCTTTTAGCTTTATGAAACGCAGAAACTACAGAAATATAAAAAATTTAATTAAAAAAATGGAATTGCTCCATTTTCATTATAAGGAAGAAACGAAACATTTCCAACAATATTGCACAAATTAAATGTCAAATTAGACTGAGAATACCTGTAATGTCTAAATCGTTTTTACCATCTGTGCTGAACTGCGACTGCTTATGGAATAAATACTTTAACTAGTGTCTATACCAAAATGGGTACACAACTGAATTTTATAGAAGAACTATGCGTGTCCATGCTTGGTTAGGCGCATTGGAGTAACTGCAATTTTTATTTCAGGTGTTTCAAAGTTTGTAAATTTGAAAATATGAGAAATTTGTAAATTTGAGGAATTTGGTAATTTGAAAATTTGAGGAATTTGGAAATTTGGTAGAACGGCAACTTAGTAACCTTGGAAACCTGAAAATCTAAAAATTTGGGAATTTGAAAATTTGGAAACTTATTAATTTGTTAATTAGAGCTTCTATACTTCTGAATATGATACTAAAATACTTCAGAAAATTCGTATTTTTAAAAATTTGAAGTACGCTAATAGCTATAGGATAGCATTTCATAGAATGAAGTTTTATTCATGTTCTAAGAATTTTTATGATGCACGAATTTCTTTTTCGAGATATATAACTGTTCTTTGAGGAAATATTTCACTTATGCCTGGTATTAGTATATGAAATACAGGATGATGATAACATAGTTTTCACTTTATTACAAACTATGTTTACCTTTTTGTGATATAGTCTGCAAGTTTTCATTTTCACGAAAGAAAATTACTGTTCACTTCTGGATATTATTTTTGTGGAAACAAAAAAATGATTTTCAATACAAGATTGCGTTAAATTTTTCTGAATATTTTATGAACCCCTTATTCAGTAGTTAAAGTGTTAATTGGTGTCGTATGGGGCGAATATGATAGCGGCGGTAAATTCATATTAAACAGGGTGACAAGGGGTTGTCTTCCATAAACGGTAAGTTATGATGGACAAAGAGTTCGGGCAAATCGATCGATAAAAGCAAAATTAAAATGTAGAGACGATGTAAAAATTACCGAATTCGTTTTCGCACAAATTATCTCCCTTTTATTTATCTATGCAAATGTCTCTTAAATTATTTGGTATTCAAAAAGTGTTTTAAACTGTTATAAATAAATATAAGTTTTATCTAAATAGACACATTTTCGAAATTTAATGGTTATTTTTATTTTTATAAAAAAAATTTTTTTTTTAGATAGATTCATCCTTCGGAATATTCTACATAAAAAGGTATTTCTATTCATCATAGAATGAATAATTTATAAAATATTCCAAGTTTTCCGTAATTGTAAAATACTTCACAAACTGCTATCTTTTCAAGAACGTACTTTTTTACCTGAATGTACCGAGAAATAGAGCCATGCAAAAGAAATCTAAAGTTTCATTTACAGAAACAAAGTTTATTACGAAATCTTCGAGGAAGATTGGGTCTCCAGTTAAATAGGATTTGTGCAAGTTCTATTTGATATATTTTTTAAAATGAGATGATTGCATGATTACAATGAAACAGTTAAGGATATAGCTAGTAATGCAAAAAATTAAAGTGAAAAATGTACAAAGCAAGATCTACTATATAAAAATAATTAAGAACAGAAGATTGCTTTCATCAATCATGATATAATTTTTTCTGCTATAAAAAATTGTATATATTTAAAAATGAGGTATCTTGTGAAAGGAAGCAATAAAATTTTGCAGCTGCTGAAGGCAACATTTCGGTAAGACAACGCGAGGTCAACGTCTTTAATCCTTCTAAAGACCACCTGGTCTGAAGTCTAAAAGGGGAAAGTACAGAAAGTGTCTCTTTTCGAAGGGTAGCATGATCACCAGATGTTGGTGTAGCACCTGTTCAAAATGACGTTGTTTCATATTTCCAAATTGCTCCATTAAAAAGGATATATGAATGTTTTTATCCATCGAATAATACATAATATAACGTAAAATACTGGTATCAGATGTTTGAATACTTTAAAAGATGAATTCGTTAATTATTTTGCTTTTATCACATTTACATTTAGAAATCTGATACCTGTAATTTCTAACTAATTTTTTAACCAGTTAACTACAGAATTTTGTTTTGAAAATTTTTCACGGAATTTGTAATTAAAATCAAGCGTACACGTCGAAAGCAGGATAAGTGTTTCTATTATTAAGGAAGAACGGGGAAGGATTACATCTGAATTCTATAAAAAATGAACAATTGATTATGTCAACCGCATCGAAATAAAATTTTCGATTGAGTGTATATACATCGAATACAGTTCACTGGTTAAAAACGTATTTTGATATGCTTATACTCCCTTTGTCATTCTTTTCAAATTTAAATCTGTAACAACATCAGCTTTATTACACATGAATTTGTACGAAAATTAAAATATTTTAGTGTATTTAACATAGTATTAATAATAGAACAGTCGAACTCATAAATATGTTGGATTTAATATTTTGTATGTTAAATTACAGAAATATTAGTTTAATTCCTTGAATTTTTTTTAAAATATCAAAACAAATAGAAATTCTTGGAAATTTTAAACGAAATTACTAAAAATGGAGAAAAACAATAAAAAAAATGCTGCTAATGTACTGTTGTTTATAAAAATATTTGATTTACTAAAAACAAAGTGTTTCAATGTGAAATAAATTCATTGAACCAGTTGATCTAATTATTTTTTACTGCAATATTGTTACTAAACCAAGATTTTCTTCAATACTCATCTCGAAGACTAAAAATAAATATTTTAGAAATTCTGCACGACAAATGTAATATATTTTCAATATTTTCTAACTGGACACTCATTCCTTTAACTAGGGTTAGTCTATGGTCTGGGAAGGACGTAATAGTGAAAGCCTAAGACAACGAAGAATCCTGAGAAAATTATTTTCCCTAGAGAAGTCTACTGTATTAAGATTTGACCTAAAAGATAATCACAAACCAAATTACAATTAAATAAATAGTAAACATTGATTGTTATGTTCTATAATCTCTGGTGAAAGTAGTTGAAATATCGTCGAAACGTTAGAATTATTTTCTTGAAGGAACTATGGTTCGCACTTGCGAGGATTCTAATAGTTTTAACTTTGAGAATCTAAGCTATACTTAACATGTGCTTAAACTAGATTGAACATAAGCCCGTTAAAACAAAAATGAATTCTAATTGAAAGCAATATACGCATAATTATTCGTCGTAAAACTAACGTTACCATTCTGTCTACTTTTCACTGTTTTCTATTTAGAAAATAATTAGATATACTAACTTGAATATTCTACATTCTATCTGATTTTATAATAGTAACTTTTTTTAAATGTTATACGAACTAGATACAAGGGAAAATAATTGAAGGAATTAAAGAACGGATTTGTAATCATTAACATTAAATATGCAACATCTTATACTATGTATGTAAGGAATACGAGTTGTAACCGGTTTCGATACTAATCTTGTAATTAATACAAAGTATTGTTAACCTGATAACGTTTAACTAGTTCTGTAGCTGGAATTCAGTAGAGAATTCAGATGATCAAAAGGATCAGGTGCAATTTAGATATCGATGATTTGTTAGAAATTGATTTTGTGTAAATACGAGGTGGCTCTGTGGAATATGATAGCTTTCAAGCTTATCTAATTACACAGATCATCACGTATTAAAAACAGATATTGTTACACTAATACTCATAAATATGCATATAATTATATCATTCAATGTATAATTTAAAGGTTTCTGGATTTTAAAATTTGAAAATTTCTACTCAAGTTTGAGGATCTGTGGTTTCGAAGATCGCAAGGTTTATAAATACATAATTTTGAAATTTCCAAGCTTCAAATTTGTAATCTTGAAAATTTCTAAGTTTCTATATTTAAAATTTAAAGATTTGAAGTTTTCTGTGCTTGGAGATTCATAGGATTCTTAATTTTGAAATATTTAAGTTCTTAAATTTAAAAAATTTAAAAAAGTTGTAATGTTTGTAACTGTTTGTCAGATACTAAAAAATGATTTAAATTTGCTGAAATTAATGAATCGATTACGCCATATTGCATGCTACTTTTTCTTTTCTCTATTTATTTTTCCTTCGTGTAAAAATTTGTCGTTGTTTCCTCGTACACCTACTAAAGTAATCGATTACCTCGACTGAAGAATCATATAGCCTTCCTATAGCAAAAAGGTAAGCCTGTATATGATCAATAAATAAATAAATAATATAAAGATGGGGTATATGAAGTTTGGATATACATATTAGTCAAGAAAATGTTCTCAAAATAATTCCTGCTAATTATGCATAGAAAACAATAAAATTTGTAAAATTTCATAAATCAATTTATAACTGACAAAACTGTACTTCGAGGATGTAGAGAATTATAAATAGTATCAGTTAGCGTAAAAGTTTACTTGCGGTCGAAGAAAGCTATGTATTCTTATAATACTAAAGTCATACAAAGCATATGCGTAACAATTAATATATGGTAAAATATTAAGCTCTGCATTTTGGATTTAATACTTTGAGCTCCATGTAACCTACATTTGCAAGATGATTAAATTTCTTCGAAAGGAATACAACGTAAAAATTTCAACGCTGTTTTATGAAAGAAGGTTGATACTTTAATAATATGTAAAAGTATGTTCTCAAATTATTAATTGTCAATAATAAAATGCGTCAAATGATGTTAAAGAATTATGATACAAATATTCAATGAAATATGTTTCTATTAATTCATTCTTAAAATAAAATGGGACATATCAAACACGAAAAATTATTGCAATATTTCATTCTCCCCTTCAATGGATGATAGTGTTTCAATCAAGTAATCGTTAACGACGTATGCAGCGTACATTATGGTGCAAACATGAGTATAAGATCTAAAATATTTCTATTTAAAATGTGTAGGAAGTTTCTACTGTAGATGTTTGTTGATACAATTCCATTTTTATTGTCATTTGGTTTAAGACTCTTAAATGAAGTGATTTTCAGTACTTTAATACCTTCTTACGCCGAATAGTTCAGAGAATTAATCTTCATAAAAAAAGATATGATTCTATTAAAAAAAAATTAACTGAACTATTCTTTCTCTTTTATATTACATAATTTTTATATAACTTTGAACAAAATTTAACTTCTAAGAATATTTTCTTAACAAATGGAACATTTCATCGTATGTAGTTAAATGGAACACTCTGCATTTGCTACTGGTGAAAATTCGATGTCACCGAGGACTCGAGTTTCTGCGATGAAGTACAACGTTTGAGGGATTAAAGTGTAGGATAAGTACTATATTAGTTAGTGCAGTGAAACCGCAGTAACTCGAATCTCAAGGGAAAAGCTGAACTCTTCAAGTTATGGAGGTTTCGTCTTGATAAAGTTTTCGAGTAAGAGAGGTTTAACAAACGGAAATTGGACTTGCGAAGTTTTGTACAAAGGTTAATATTTTTCGAATTGTAGAGACTCAAAGAAAGAATTTCAACCTTCATTATGTTCGTATAACGAAGGTTTTGGTATGGTTCAAAGTTAAACCTGTGTAAGCCGTCTGTGACGGATTCAAGGTTTAATACATTCGACGTTGTCAACGCAATATCGCGGGATCGATTGCTACTAAATATTCAATCACGCGATATCGCGTGCTGGATCATGGACGGATCAAAAGTAATAGTACATAACGATCGATTTCTTCCTTGGACTTGTAAACGAGCATGTAGAGTGAGTCCCGATTAACAAGAAGATCCTCCGGTCAACAGATTTTAAAAAATTTCGATATTTTCTATATACATTATGAAGGTCCACTCAAACATTAACTTCCCAATATAAGGTACGCTTTTTAAAAAAATTCGAGAAATTTTATTCTGAAAAATTCCATATAAGGTTACTGTATTTTCATAAGAAAGGGGTACCAGCACGGTAATGTGGTCAGAAGTACACTTTAAACGATTTTACCTTGTAATGTACCGTTTGAAAGTTTACATTTCAAAGAAAAGTAATAATATTTTTCAAAGAAAAATGATAATATTTTTTCAACGTATCATTATGCTTCAATCCTTTCTTCCTAGAAATTATTATCTTTGTATTTGTAATCTTAACTTATAGACTCATCCATTCTTGACTCATACGTTAAGAATTATCAATGTGATACAATAATATAAAACGCTATACAGAATTTTTAAATTCTTTTTACAAGAATGCCTTTCTGCTTTAGAAATTTATGTTTGAGTGAAAACCTTCATACAGGGTGTTGAGAAATAATCGCATTTATTTAGCGCAATATAATACAAAAAGTCGAAATAAAATCTCGTACCATTTCCTAATATGATGCATAGTTTCGTAGCAATTAATTGTTAACATTAAAATTTCAGTTCGCATGCTTCGTCGTCTGTTGTCTTTGTAACTCCACACTGATTGGCTGATTATGCCAATTATTATCAATAATTAACTGCGGCGAAACTGTGTACCCCATGCAAAAATGGTATTGAATTTCTTTTCTTACGTCTCTGTTTTCTATCACATAGTGCTAAACAAATGTCATCGTTCTTTAATACACTGTATACAGTAAGTATCAAAATTTGTCGACACCCGACAACCCAATAGGTCTTCGTGTTAGGGTACATTCACACTGAGCGAACGAATGGTCATTATTCTCTTATATCGGCAAATTTAAGTACAATCGAACGTTACTTTTTCTGTTTATACATTATGCAAGTATCTTACTCTTATTCTGTATTCTCTTAGTATAAATGCACGCTAAACCGAACGAACGTGATCAAGCGAGATGGACATATACATCAGTGTTCCCGCTAGTTCAATAAACGAGAATTGACGTATGTACAGGAAAATTTTCTCGCTACGCAAACAATTAAAACCTTTCAATCAAAGCCCGAAACATTCAATAAAGTTCGGTCAACGATACCATTTTTTAACAAAATCCGTACCGTGAAAATAGTGTTATATCTTGAAAAAACAGGTGTATACATTAAATGTTAAGAAATTCGTTTCAAAAAGCACTATCAAATAATTGGAATAAAAATATATAGTTCCATTTAAAAAAACAAAACCTGATTTTCAGATTTCCTTAAAACAATGTAAAAGAAAGTTCGGTGTCGTAAAAATATTCTTTCCGTCTTACCGCATTGTTTCATATGTAAAATATATAGTATACAGTTTTACGAACACATATACACAGTTTTATACATATACGTATACAAGTTTTGGCATCGTAAATGAAACTGTATGATTTAAGGCAGAATACGCTGTATACAGCAACAGCATATTTCGTACACCAAGACGTCTGATATTAAAGCGAGTCACTGTATGTGTGAAAAAAAAAACGAGAGAGTGCACAACTCAGAAGTGGCACAACCTTTGGTTTGTATAGCGAGAGAATCACTCTGTTATATTTCCTTCTTGCTCGTTCTCGCTCGACAAATCTAGTGGCGGGAAGAGAAGAGATAAAACAGCCACATTGGTTAGGAAAGATTTTGTCTCATATTGGTTGAATATCCGAGTAAATCAAAAACGAATTTCGCAGCCACTTTGAAATAGAATATCAAATATTTTCTTATCCGTGTAAATTACACTTTTTTATTCATGTCGACTCATAAATAAAATCCTTCTCTACATATTTAATTTTGATCAAGGTATTTATTGACATATTTACTGGTCTAATAAAATAAATTAACAAGCAATGAGTTCTTGAGATTAGTTTTTTCCGTAAGTTTTTTGCACATTCGTGTATGTTCGCAACTGTTTCAGTACATTTTTTGTGACCCTGTATATTTACTATACGTGAGTCATCTCAGGTTAGAATCGTTTAATGTCAAACGGTGTGTCGTTGTTAGCAACACTTGATTCATTCTCCCGTTATTTTACCATGTTCCTCACAATTTATTTAGGTTCAGTAATCTTCAGTTAGTATTCAGAATTCTTTAGGTCTGATTTTTTCGCTTGGCATTTGAACAATTTTGCATAAACAATTTTAAATTGCGCGCGGTTTTCTGTATTTTCTATTTGCTGAACGAATTAGTTTATCAAGCAATTACAAGACTAAAATCTTTCCTGAGTAATATGGCCGCTTTGCGTTGTTTCCCCTTGTATTTGTAAGCACAGACCCCGCACCGTTGGGCTCCGTCCATGTTCTGTTCACAATCAACGAGGACTCACCCCTAAGGCTAGAGACATATGAGTGTTGAAAATGTGTCCCCAGCCTAAATCAGACATGACCAAGTGTCTCCCCGTCGACAACTACACGGGGCCCACTACCAGATGGTCTTTCTCCCCATTATCAGTCAGTCCGTATCCCTACAGATCAGCTTACAAGTTACTACACCATGTTATATTTGGTACAGCACAATAATACAGGCTGAACTTAGGTACAGTAGACTCACATTATATTGCTGCTCAATCGCATATTTAAATTTAGAAACTTGAAAATTCAGAAAGATCCACATTTGTTAATTCGAGAATTCAAGTTTTTGAAATTTATTATTTATTTTTTTTTTAATTTATTTATTTAATGTTGCATCAGCTTGAGGATGTGGAAATTTAAAAATATAAAGATATGGAGATCTCGAAAATTAGAAATTTGAAAATTCAAGTGTTCGGGGAATTAGAAATTTAAGAGTTTCGAGATTTAAAGACTGAGGGAATTACGAAGTTGAAAATTTAAGAACGTTTTCGGAAATTTGAAAATATGGGGATTTGAGAATTTGAAGATTTGATAATTTAATTGTTTGGGGATTCAGAAATTTAAGGATTCTTGAATAATTTTAAAGTTGTGGAGTTTTAAGAATTTGAGAATTTAGTAACGGGGAAATTAGGATTTTTGGTACTTGAGAATTTGAAAATGTGGATATTTAGATAATTTTGAAATTTAGTAAATGTAGGAAATTTGAAAGTTGGAGATATAGGAATTTTTAATTTGAAAATTGAATAATTTCTGCATTTAGGGGTTCACAAATGAAAGAATATTGTTTAGGAATTTTTGGATTGGGGATTTAGAAATTTCCAAATTCAGATGGACATTTGAAAATTTGAAAATCTGAGACTGTAGGACTTTCATAATTTGAGAATGTAAAAATGTAAAGATTTTAAAATTTGATAATTTCAGAATTTGACAAATTTAAAAAAAGAAATTTAGAAAATTTGGAAAATTAAGAAGTATAGAAAATTTAGAAAATTTGTGTAATTAAAAATTTTAAGATTTGAGAATTTAGACAATCTGAATTTAAACTTTCTTTTTTTAACATTTAAACGTTTCTAAATTTAAACATTTGAAAATTTGAGAATGTGTAACTTTTGGTATCAAATGTGGTTCACAATGCATCCACTTGTTCATGCCCATATTAAACGATTTTCTCATAGTTTTTGAGTATGTATAATAAAAGTAGACAAAAATTTCTCACCTTCCAACTCATTGCACATTTTTTAGAGAACTCCCGGAAAACGATCTTCTCTTCAGGATGTTTCTTTTTGTACTCCTGGCGACAGGTTTGCACGAAAAACGCATATGCCGTCATCCGTCCCCTCGGTTTTGAATCTTTTCCTCTCGGCATATTGTCTCGCTGCTGTAAACTCTGAGCGTTGTTTTGTTGAAGATTATTTTGTTGCGACAATTGTTGTAGCTGGTGCTGTAATCGAAGAAACAAATACAAGGATTATTAAACGACGTTGCAATTATCGATAACATTTCATTCCCGATAGAATTAATACTTTCACTGGTTACAATAATTTATTGAATAAAAGTTCCAATTGAAACAGACAAGGAAGTGACCCTTATAATAAATAAACTAAAATAATAGAATATATGAAATCTCAGCCCTCTGTGAATATTTATTAAATATTAAAACTTGCATAAATTAAAAATGAAACTGATAACTGTTCGATATTTGTGTAAGAAAAGCAATCACATAGGTAAAATAAATAATTAAATTTATACGAATTATTGATGTAATTCAGGAAATCAACTCTTGTCAATCGACTCTTGTTATATTACCACGGTTGGAGCTATTTTGAAGTAGACAACACAGAAATAGTATAAAAAAGCTACGTCAAAAACTTTGATATTTTTAACCTTTCAAACCTGAAAATATCAGAATCCAAAAATCTGCTTGTTTAAAAGTTTGAAAAGTTAATTACCACTTCAAAAATTTTTCAGTTATTTAAAATTTGCTGCACCAGTTTAAAATAAAACACAATTGTATTAGTAGACTCTTAAATTATCATCGAAGAGGTAAAAATGACGGAAATAATGTGAGAATGCGGTTCAAAGATGGTAATATATCAAAAGTTTACTGTTTTTATGCCTGATCCTATAATTGTTGAACGACGGTGTATTTCAAACACGTTTAAAAACCATTAAAACTGAAATAAAAACCTCGCACGTTATATCGCTTAACTTTGTTTCTTTTCTCATAAAGGCCACTTCCGCGTATTACTTAATTTCCAATTTGGACTATTTTGACTTTATCTGATAAGAATCGAAAAATGCGTGAAGTCATTCTCGCCTTATACCGGCATTGCGAGAGTTAAGTTCATGTTTCAATTTTCATATGCATAAATTCTTTTATATTTTGCATCTTAACCTGTTCTGCACAAGATAATATAACTTGTACCGATAAAATACTGAATAATTTCCAGCACACGCAAAGAACGTGTTTTTCAAGTTTCGCTATTTAAATCGCCGTCATTTTAATACCTTTGTGTTAATCAATGAACTTTCATATGAAATTTTGTATAGAATATGTTGCTTATGTTAGTTTAATTCATTACTAATATAACGTGCAATATATTGGTAATGATTTATTCTATTTCTAATGGAGATTTCGGAAAAATGTCTTAAAGCTAAAGTTTTCTATTTCTAATTAATTTTCCTGGTTGCGTGCAAAGCGTTGCTTTGTAGACTAAAGATAAATGCTAGGCGCATAAAGATATTGCGTGCAACAACGTTATGACTCCATGTATGGTAAGTGTTTTTAATTGTACGTAACTAAAAGAAAAATACTCGTTTAAATGTTTCTACATTAATAGTAGATTCAAATCCATCATTAATAATACTTAACACTTTGACGACCGTCCATTTCGCGCAATTCATAACTTTTGTAGATTCAGTTATTACTAAGAATATTCCGATCTATGGGTCTAGAGAATCGGAATTTATATAGATATGGGTGTAGAAATATTGGAAACTAGATATATACAGATACTTAGAGATTTAGAGACATGGAAGTCGAGCAATCTAGAGATTTAGGAATATAAAAATTTATGAAAATAGATAGGGATATCACTGGGATACAGTACTCTAGGAATATATGAATATAGGAATCTAGAGAATTAGGAATATAGGAATTCATGGAAATTTAGGGACCTAAGGATATAAGGTCCTACGGATGTAGGGATCTAGAAACATGTGAGTTTAGAGATATGAGGATCTAGGAACATATGGGTATAAGCATATAGCAACCACGGAATCTGAATCTAAGGCTTAGGTGCATAAGGTTCTGGAAATTTAAAAGTCTAGAGCCTAGGGACATAGGGGTCTGGGAATATAGGTATTCAGAAATATAGGGGTCTAGGGATACGGGTATATTGGGACGTAGGACTTAAGAGTATAATATGCTCCCAAGTCTAAATATAATGTATACATCGGTCGTCTTTATAGTACAGATTAACAAGATTATCTTATATTAGAATATCACTAAATTACTCATTTTTATATTTCAATTCGTATCTGATAGGGTGGATAAACCGAGAGTAAAGAATAATTCAAAGAAAGTTGAACATTAAATTTGCAAATTTATAACGATGGCCACTACAACGTTAATAACACTGCATCATAGCATATGCTTAACTGTTTGTAGGCAAACTGGGTTGTTTATAAAATTTAAGCGTTTTAAACTTAGCAAAATATGTAAAAGTTCTAAAATACTTATCAATATTTCTGTTACGTGATACAATCTTTTCTTAATTCAAATATTTATAATTTTGTTCAATAAAAATAGCAAGTTTATAGGAAAGTAAAATTTAACTTTGGCTATCAATAACCCTTCACATAATCATTTTCCATTAAAGTAGTCTCCTATTAGTAATTGGAGTAAACTTTCAGTTCTCTTCAAAATCAAAGTAAGAAAGAACTCATGTACAACTCAATAATGATACTCGTTTATATATTAATACCTTTTGCACTTTGCTAAATTATTAAACGTATTAATAGCAATTTATGATTCTTATAAAAATAGATGATGTCTCATCTTACTTCTTATTTTGTTATTTTTTTGTTACTATTATTTGTGAAAAATAAAATGTATGTTTTTTCATGCACGATAAATTGCACGTGCATTTTTTTTTAAAATCAAAATTTTTTTAAAACTGCAAAAACCCTGCAACGGAGGGTTACATAAAAATTTATAAATTACATTTGATTCGTATAAAATTTGTAATTAGATGGGTTCACTTCAATATTAAATAAGAAAATATACTTCTACGCTTAATTAAAAGTTAAAGTGATCTAGATTACATGAAACGCGATAATTAAATTTAAAAACCATTCAATAATTTGACGTTTCGAATAAATTTCGAATATTTCTGAAAGTTACGAGGCGCCTCAAAGATTTTCCTTCAAATCATGCAATCGTAAATTATCGACGCAACATTATTAATCCCTCCAACTAATTGAGATATAAACAGTTAACTAAATCACGTAGGAGGTATTTATAAAGTAACGGGGATACTGGAATTTTATAATGAACGAACGTATGTATAATGTGAGAATATAATAATTACAAGTTTCGTTCTATTTAAGCATTTTTAATCCTCGGTTGACGCAGTTGAGTTTTGCTTATTTAAGGGAGAAACTTTATAAAATATTTTTACGAATTAATTACAAATAAATTACTAAAAAAATTTAATGAAACACTGAGTATCTTATACCGTGTGTTGAAAGTAAAAAAATATTTCTTTTATTAAAAATGTCGGTCGTAGATACCGCGGTTGAAGAAAGTTTGCTATACTTTCGCAGCCGCAAGATGATCTTTGTTTTTTTAACCTGCTACAGTTTCCACTTCTACCATATTCTGGTATGTTTCCAAAGACCTTGTACAGACTGTCTCAGAAGGAAACCAAATATCTTTATCGATATGTTTGGTAGACCATTCTTACTACAGATATTACAATTAGTTCACTGCTACTCGATTTATTTCAAAAAGCAGACTCTATATTTTCGTAACTGAACAAGTCTAATAAACTTTTATCTTAGAATATGTGTTTATTATAATGGTCTTTTTATTGTAAATGTATACTTATACCTTTATGAGAATAGCAATAATTGTTAAAGGAATAAAGTCATAATGAGTCGAAAAAGACCTCAATCGTAGAAAAAATAACGAAACTGCTTATTTTACATGAATTAATTTTATGCAACATTTTATATAAAAAAGAATTAGGGCATTAAAACACTCGACAGATCGCAAAAAATTTAAAATTCAAAATTCCGACATTTCGTACAAAAATTTGAAAAATTTCGTCAAATATTCATTTCCTTGATAAAGTTTTTCCGATGTATATAAAAACAAATATACAGTGTTATATTGAAGGAAAATGAATTTGCACATCTTTTCGTTTCCGTAAAATATCTGAGCTTTGAGTTTGAAATATTTCACGAATTATAAAATTGTAATACCCTAATACATTTTTATATAAAAAGAAATTGAAATATATTTTACAATAAACATCGACTCTTATTACGACAGTCAACACGTTAATTAATACTAAAATCATAATTTCATTATGTTCTCATGAACTGTAATTTCATTTTACTAATATTATTAAACTTGTTTATTATTTTCTTTTTAATAAAGGCTCAGAAAATTTATGCATGTTAACTATGACATAGAAATCGTTTATCTAACTTTCGCAAAAATGCGAATAATAAATAAAATCAAGAAATGAAACAAAAGCTTAATTTATCAATGTATTGGTAATACACTGTAGTAAATATTCAGATACTACAATTTTCGTTGTAACCCTTAACCTTTTAACTGCGGGTGTGGTTTATAAACTACATGCTAAAATTGTAGCCAGAGGCGGGTATGATATATAAACAACAAATTTTTGCTAATATTTTATCAAAAAGAAATCTCTTAAAATAGAATATCAATTCAGTAATAAGATTAGATTAAAATTAGTTAATATTAAATTATAACTTATTAAAAAAAAAAGTACAAAAAGTACTCGCAGTTAACTATCACACTAAACTAATTTTTAATGTATAAGTAGCATTGTTTTTCGTGTTTATTTTTAGGAATGAAACTGGAAACATATACGTAACTCTTTACGTAATTTGATGACATAAAAGTATCACGTTCAAAATTATTATGAAATAATAGGACTTCGGTGTTTTGAAATTTCAGAATGTTATAACTTTAGAAACTTAAAATTCTGGTATTAAAAGTTTGAAATACTGGAACTATAAAATTTTAGAACCTTGACACTACGCTCCTTCTGAATTTTTTAATTTTGAGTTGTCTAAAGTTTCTGAAACTAAACTTTTTAATGTTTGAATGTCTAAATGTGGAAATTTCGGGAGTTTGAAAGTGGTTTGTTAAATCTCTTAAGCTATAAATATTTTAAAATGTATGAAACTTTTTTAGCTCAAGATTAATATAATTAAGTTTAGTTAAAACACTATTAGATGATTATTTTGAACTTGGCTTTCGACTGAGTCAGATCTTTTATTATTACTATTATTATTAATTAGTTCTAATAGTGTTAGTTACCTTAATACATCATTTCCATATGTTAATCAAATTATAATATTTCAATAAATTTAAAATACAGACAGAGTTCTTTATCGCATTACAAAGAGGTAGTAAAATGCGGTATACTGATGAAATAATTAAAAAAAATATTATTAGAGGATTCGATTTGTCAATTATAATTTTCTGTAACGTTCAGAATGTGTAAGATAATTGTTATTGTTCATTAGTTTGCTTTCTGTATTTCTGTGATACAAAATGACAAGAAAACTAATACGATTATCTGTATAACAAGAAACCTAAACAATAAGAAATGCAAAAATTCCGACACAGGCTTGTTTCATTTTATCTCTCGTTAAGTACGTAGAAAGAACAAACATAAGGGGAACAAAAATATTCTGTTTAAATATTTACGTAACACAGCAGTTGCGTAGTGATAATAAATCTACTCGCAAATGCAGAATTTAATCGTGCATAATCTTTCGCAAATTAATTCGAGCTCAAGTTCTAAAATCACTGCACTCCACAATTTGAAAACGTTCGTTTATGTATTGACAGCATTTGAATTGTTCAGTATTAATGATAACAGAATTTACACACGTAAAATGTCCTTTTATAAATACAAATGAAACCATATAAATATAGAATCCTTCTTGAAACTTCAAAAAGGGATTTCAATTTAACAGAACTAAATTTTACACGAATTCCAATTTCACGGAATTTAATTTACATTCAATCTTTCTCGTTAACTGTTCAATTTCCATTCTAGATCATAAAATATTCAAGATTCCAGAATAATAATTATAGCACACGGTTAATTTTCGTTCTACGACCCATTTCCCATTCTCCCTTACGCGTATTCAATAATTGTAAATCACTGAAAATTTTAATGTTAAAAATGTGTGCTAATTTTTGTTTTGGAAACAGTTTCCAAGCAGACTTGTTAAATGGTCTATTAATTAATTAACGATACTATTCATTTATATTTAGAGATACACACGTCAATGCAATTTCTATTTATTCTATTATGAAACGGTTTGTATCTAAAACAATTTCATTTTACGATCATATAATTATATGATATCAAACGTTATTTTATTTGAGATAATTAACTGATGTCAAGTAAACAATTCATTTTCAGGTATTTTATTTCTATATTATGTCACATCTATAATCTGAAGTTTGAATGTTAAAATAACTCGAGGAAAGACCTTAAAATATTAAACTTTTGTTATATTTCCACCGGCGAAATCGTAAGCATGGGCGCAGCCAAATTATCGTAAAACGATTTCTAAACTTATTTTTGCATGCAAAATATTAGATAGAATAATTTAGTTTTCCGTATTTAATTTTGAACAAGTTAGTTTATTTCTGGAAGTGGACAAATAAAAAGTACTTTTTTTAGGATAGGACAAAGTAGAGCTGCTGCTATGTTAACGATAAATATTGATAATATAAAGATATTATCTGTAATCTAATGTATTGATAATATCATCAACGTATAATTCTATCATTCAAATACAGTGATTCTCATTTGAACTACAAGTTTAACACAATTTAACCTGATATACGATTCGATTACTCTAATTATTTGAATGATTTCATTATATATTGGGTTAGATTAGATTAAACTTGATATTTGAACAAAAATAAATAGATCCCAATGATGAATTATGTATCAGGTTAGGTTATATGCGATTAGATTTGAAGTTTAAACGGGAATAAATGGATTTGAACGTGAATATTAACATTTGATACATAACAATCAGAAATATAACATTTTAATAATATATAATATTTTTTCTCCGTTACTTGTAACAAGTAAAGAATGTCTGATTCTGATTAAAAGAAGACGTACACTATCAAATACAAATTTCAGCCTCTAGAAATTTTGAAATATAAATATTTTCAATATTTTTAATTAATAAAATTTTAAATTTAGAAATTTAAAAATTTAGGAAATTTGAGATTAGAAATTTAGAATTTTAGGAATTGACTCATTTACTAATTTGGAAATAAAATGTAGAAATTATTAATTATTAAATGTAGAAATTTTGAAATTTAGGACTTTAGTAATTTACCAATTTAGAAATAAAATATAGAAATACAAAATTTCCAAATTCAGAAATTTTGAAATTTAGAACTTCAGTAATTTAGAAATAAAATATACAAAATACAAAATTTTCAAAACTAAAAAAATGGGAATGTAGATATTCCAAATTTAAAAATTTTCAAATGTGAACATTAAAAATGTTTAAACTTAAAAATGTAGACATTTGAAAATATAGAAATATGTTTCGAAATTCTCACGTTCTCAATTTGGCAATAGTGATAGTTGAAATTAAACAAAATTTGTATGTAACACATGTAAGCTTTAAACGAATACAAAAATGCCATAAACGAGTCACGAACCGGCCATTCTCCGGTTACAAGTCTGAAATTTTACACTATGGACCATGAAGGTTCTCGAGAAAATCTTCATACCAAGGCTATATGCGGAAAGTAATAAATTTTACGAAATCGTTTCTTGTCGAATTTTTTCAAAAGTGCGTGTTAAAAAGTTGATGTTGAAAATCTATGTGTACAATAAGTATAAAAAAAATATTTGATAACACTAAAACTACCAAAACTATCAAATGACAGTTCTATAAGTTTTTTATTTTTAGTTACAAACTTTTTTGAAATAATATTCTTGAAATCTTTGTTGTTTTATCGAGATAAAGAATAAATGTTTATATTAATTTATGTTTTATGATTTACTTATTTATTTGTTCACTATATTTTTAATTTTGTCTTAAGTGTACATTATACACTGGTAGGTTTAGTGTTAACTTGAGAATTTCTTTATTCAGCAAAAATATTGAACGGAAAATATTCCGTTTTCTAATAGTAAAATTATCAATTTAAGCATAAACTATTCCACTTGAATATTTCATCTGCGATACTTACAGATGATCGATAATGAACATAAACTCAAAGTGCAAACTACATGACAGTGTTTAATATTTTTAGCGAATGTAATAGTCACATTTACGAAAGTTCTGTGAGTTAGTTTAATATTAAAGTTCCATTTCTCGATAAATATACGTTACGTAATGATTTTATAAATCATTTTAGGATAGTTCGGAAAGTTTGAGTTAAAATTTATTACCGCTTTAAATTCACGTTGAAGCATATTACCGTATAAATAATTGCCATTTCGAGAATCCTTTAACCCAAACAATTTTATTAATTAAATCGATCCACGAACTGTTACCTCGATAATGGAATCCATTAATAACGGTAATTTTTTATGGCGTTATAACGAATTTAATATGTTCAAGTCAACGATCGAATTAATATCCAAAAAATTAATCAAACTTCTTTTGAAATAATGTCACATTATACAATTAATGTTGCTTTCAAATATATTAAATATTGCAGGAAGTTTAGAATTCAGTTGCATTTTATACTAAGCAAAAATTTGGTGACTATACGTGTCCTTTCTGCCTACTTCCATCATCGTACTTTCGAAAATCTTGAATCGCTAAAAGATTGTTAACTATTTCAGTATAAAACGCATGAAACTACATGTTTTTATAACGTTAGTATTATAAGCTTACTTTGTATATAGATCACCACAAAACGTTAATTATACACGAAAAAAGAAACTGGTTCTCCCATTTATCTTTATCACTGTAATCTGAAATTTTCGGACTACTTTCTGACTTTCTCTCCTTCTGATAGATACGGACTTTAATCTTAACTTTCATTCAAGATTCCGCTTTTAATATTGCTCTAAATACGTTTTCAATGCTTTGCGATATTGAATGCCCTTTATTGGAATATCGAAGAACCTGGAATTTCGAGGAAATATCCTCCAAATCGATTTTTATGTACTACAACTCCCAGATAATAATTTGTACGGAAATAACAATGTTCGAATATACTACGAGTTAAACTGTTGCTCTTTTTATTCAACAATCGCGATATATTGACGAAAGTAACAACAGTAAATTTACGGTATTATACGTTTAGTGTTAAGTGCTCGTGGGCAATTATGAGCACTCAACTTTTTAATTTAAAAATTTAAAGATTCCTAACACATTTCTAAATTTACGAACTTTCAAACTTTAGTTCACAAATTCTTAATTTTAGAAATTATTATTTGAAAATTTGAAAGATCAGAAATTTTATATTCCTTTATTTCTTTTCCAAATTTGTAAATTTTAACAATTTGTAAATTTCCAAATTTTTAGATTTCTGAATTCCTAAATTCCGAGATTCCTAAATTCCTAAATTTCGAGATTTCTAGGTTTCTAAATTTCTAAATTCTGAGATTCTTAGATTTCTAAATTCCTAGATTCCTAGGTTTCTAAATTCCTAGGTTCCAAAATTTCAGCAATTGATAATTGAAAAATTGACAATTTCTACATTTCTAAACTTACAAAGTTTTAAATTTGAAAATGTGAAATTTAGAAAATATTCCGACGTTCCTAAATTTCAACATTCGTAAATTTTCAAATTTCTAAGTCTCTAAATGTGTGAAATGATAAATTTGAGTTCTCTAAATTGCAAAACCTAACAGTTGAAAAAGTTATCAATTTATAAATTTTTTAATTTTCGAATTTTTGAATTTGCAAATATCTAAATTACCAAATGTAAAAATTTAAGAACTTCAGGATTGGAAAATTTGGTACTTGTATGTTTTTAAATATTTTAATTCGCACATTCCAAGTTTCCATATTACTGAAAATTCTGTTTCACGATCTAAAAATTTAATATGTAGTTAGCATTATGGATATTAGCCCATTAATACTCAAAGTTACGTTAATATAACACTTTGCTGTATTCTAATGAAGATATATTTGTCTTTTTTGTTTATTCTAATTATCATAATTGAATCGGTGAGTTGAAGAAGCCGATATGTAAAATACGTACAAGTACACGTTGGGTTCCACGAACTATAAGTTGAAAGGTAATCGCCTTAACTTAATGAGTTGAAGAAAAAAGTTCAAAATATAACAAAATTGAAAAGGAAAGCCAGAAAAGCTGTTAAAAAATGTTGTTTGCCAGAGTTTTTCTTCTAACAAATTACAAATTTCTTTTAGAACACAACTGTTGATAAAAGAATATGCATATTCAAACATTTCACGTCAAGTATCATACATAAATATTGAATATTATAATTACAGTAATTAATGAAGCAAGAGGAACTCAGGAAAGTGAACGACTATCTAGTATTTTAATGAGAACTCTTAATAAAAAGAACAATATTTTTTCAAATATTGAATTATCTATTTGAGGAATAATTTCTTCATAACGTTAACAAAATATTAAACGTTTGACAGATTTAATCTTCAAAAACTTTTATAACAAAGTATTACCTTTTTAAATCCGTACATAAAACTGAAACTAGTGTATCAATTTTCAGGATAATGTTTGCTTTTTGAGCTTCGAAGACTTTCTTTTTAGTATTTTTATACGAAATTTAGGGCAAAATTAGATTAAAATATCTAAGTACATTCTTTTGCCAACGAAAACTTGTCCAAAACTTTGCCCGAAAAACTTTTAGTTTGTCAGAAGGATTGCTTGCAAATAACTTTTCTTTTAATTATTACACTGATTTCCAACTTATAAGTTTTACTTCAACTATACAGAAGTTTTGTAATCATAATTTCATTCTTATCTTCAAAGAATGATGAAATATTATTCATATTTCAGCAGGATAATACTCCTATTCACCCCAGTACAAGCACACAACATGGCTCAAGGATCATAAAATTCAAATTTCAAGATGGCCGACACATTCTCGGGACATAAATATCACCGAAAATAGATAAGGAACACTGCTGAACAAAACTTATGAAGAGAAGAAAAAGTATTTGGCAGTTCAATAACAAAAAATCAATATTGTTAGAGTGTGAAGAGAAATTGATAAAAATTTAATTGGAAACTCCATTAAAAACATTAAAATCTGAAATCTCTAATGAATTTATCGTAATGGAGGCAACTAACCATAAAAATAACTTTCGATATTATTCTACTTTTTCTACAAGTGAACTTGTACTTTTATGTAATCGACAAGTAGCATTTTTTAAAAATAAAGCAATAATTCATTGTATATGTAAAAATTGTAAAATTGCAAGTAAAAATGCAGTAAACTTGTAAAATAGAATGCACAAAAATCCAGATAATAATCGTTCGATATAATATCAAAGAAACAGGAGCGAATTTATTAATAATAATTTCGTAATGCTTTTTTCGTGACAGCAGAAACTTTTGAAGGTGTAAAATAATGGGTCGATAAAAAAGACCCGAAAGACTGCAGCAAAGTTAAAGAGAAATTACATACAGAATGCTGAAAATAAAGGTGACATTTGCGAATTTATTGCAAAGGAACTATTAAAAAAGTCGTTATGAAGCTTTCAGTATTTTATATTTAATGTTGAAAGTTGCAAAATAAATTTCTTTTATTAAACATGCCAGCTGCAGACGTTGTAGAGAAAAGTTTGCTAGAGCCTCGCAGATGAAAGTATAAATTAATGAGTGTTGCAGCTTCTCCAAATTTACGTGAAACGAAAAAGTAAAGTATTTATGAAATAATATCGTCGATGAACTTAAGGTAACAAAAGAATACAGAAATTTTAGGAAACTTTAGAGTCTGCAAAATAACAATACGATTTTTGAGATAGTTTCCTATCTATTCATGCAAAATAAAGTTATTTAAATGAACCTTTTCATATGTAGATTTATTAAGATCGATGCAATAGATCTGCATATAGAGTTTCTTATAATTTGTGACCTAAGGGACATATTCTTTTATGACTTTCTATATCGTGCACGCTAATTTATTGCATATACGTGTTTGTGAAGTTGTAAAATTTGTAACCGACATTTTAAATAGAATTTTTTGGCAATCTTAAACTAAGATTATTTAGTTGAATTATTACATACAATTATTTCTGCGATCAACATGTAATCTTTTTAACATCATTATTTTCTATAAAAAAAATTGGAAAGTACAGACCAACAAACGGATGAATAATTCTGTAAATATCACGCTAAAGTTTTTTTCAATTGAATAATTTCAACGGAATTTAAATTGAACTGGACTGATTGTTCGAATTTTCTTTGCAATTTCGCCTCTCACATCAATAACATAAATCAACCATTTTTTACACCATCCCATTATTTTTTATATTTCCTGAATAAAAAGTGATTTGAATTGGAACACGGCATGTATAAATTCACTGGTTATGCGTATTTTATTTCTCAATGCGTACAAAAAAAGGTATCACCATAATTAGTTATGTAAGCATGAGTGTTCATCTAGATTAGCATAACCATCTTTAATTAGAAACAGCACTATAAATCAACAGTATTGCAGCAATATAAATCAGCAGTATTACCGATGTAAAATTGCAGATACTTTCAAGTATCTCGAAGCATGTTTTTTGGACTTGTAAGTGCTTTTCTCCAACAGTACTTATGTTTATTACCTTATGCACTCGAAGAGTTTATTTCAGCATTTGTCGCCCAGAGGCAACATTGCCAAATACAAACGGTCATTACAAAAATAATTGCTAATTTATGCTTATCAAAGTTTATATTGCAAGAATAAAAGTTCGCATATGAGGACATTATAATAAAGAAGTTTAGTCATTAACGATTAAAAAACATTAATTTACATGAACGTCCTATCCGTAGTTACTATGAATCTGAGAGTTAAGTAACTATTTACGTATATCTTTGTTTACAGTAGAAAGTACTATCTTGAGGATAATTTATTTTCATCCTCTAGGAATTAATAAGTTGGAGAGTTCAACCACTGAGAGCAATCCAATTTTTATGAATTTATTTTTAACAGGATAATGGTTCTAATTGTTCGACTTCTACCACGACAAATTTTGATCACATGGCGTACACAGCTCATTTATGCAATGCTTGAAGATAGTTTGTAAATTTTTTAAGTTTTACTCTTCAAATCTGAGAATTTTTAACTTTACAATTGTGAAAACTTGTAAATTAAAATATTTCCAAAATTTAAATTTCAGCCCAAGTGCTTCGTTTGCCCACGAAATATCTTTTTATATTTTACAATTTTTTACGGCAATATACTTGATATTCGAGAATAATTGCCATACAGTAAAAACATAAATAATAAACAATAATAACAAATAGCCCGTGTTTAATCGTTTCACAAACAATGGTAATTATTTTTCACAGCAACTGAAGTTATTTGAAAATAAATTTTCGTCTTTGAAATATGCTGACTTGTATTGCTAACCATAATAAGCTAAAAGCAAAACGTGGTATAAAAAATAAATTGATATTATTAAAACGCATATATATCTTATTTGATATTGCTATTATTGAAATTTTTGCTTGTTTATATGAATTTAAGTTTTACCCATGAAAGGGGTTAATGTTGAAGGCAATTATTTGCTAAAAATATTACCGATAAAACGTTAAATGGCTATAATTACAATTATTCACAACATGATTGTTTCATTATTTAATTTAAACTTTCCACTTTATATCTCGAATAAATAAGATGATATTATTGCGAGATAAAAGTTTTTTCCTTCAATTATTCAATTATATTAAATTTGTGGTGATGGCCATCGCTAGCCCTCGTGGCATTCAATGTGTTAACTCTGACGGCCGCGTGTGTATGGCAACTAACAATAAGTAGGACTCTATATTCTATAAGTAGAATAAATATTAAAATTCATTACAGAAATTTAGTATGTTTGAAACTAATGATTTTTTAAATTTATACAAATATAGAAATTTGGAGTTTTGGGAAATTTAATTATTTGAAGACTTGGATATTTAGGTATTTGATAATTTGGAAATATCAGAATTTAGAACTTTCAGAATATGAAAATTAAAAATTTGGGGATTCGGAAATTTCGAATTCGAAACTTTATAAAGTAAAAAATTTTTTAATTTACATATTTAATCCCTAAAATTGAAATGTTCTTCTACTGAAATTTTCTCTTGCCAAATGAAACCTATCTTGCACCGAGATTGTATATTATACTGTAAATGTGAATCTACTAATACCTTATTGAAATTTTTTTTAAACCTAAGCACGACATACAATATTCTTGTTCAGTATTTTCTGTATTTACGAATAGATATTGATTCTGAGAATTAAGATTGTGTATGAAGAGACAATTTCATTTTGTTAATGAAACTTAAGTAAATTTTAAAAATTATACTATATAATTATAGCGCATCTACAAAGTGCATATTTTTAAAATTGTCAAGTGTTTACGTCTAACATTTCGTTATTATGAAACAAACTTTTTTGTTATTTACAAGCTACCACCCACGCAACGATTTAAATAAAATTTCCCAGGCTTATAGATCTAGGAAAACAATACGTAAACAATATATTTGTACGCAATTGCCTGGTAACTGTGTGAAAACATGTATCTTGTAATCAAATGAACATTTTTTTGCATGTAACTCTTAAATATCATTGGATATTATAAATAGTCGTCAAATACGAATTTGATATAAAAACGAAGATATTCAAAAATAGGGAATATCTTTTCTTGAAGAAAAATATATTCGAAAATTTAAACCGATTTCGATAAAACAAAGTTATTTTAAAAACTAATTTTTAATTCGAATAAATTTGTATTCGGATTTGGATTAAAAATTTCTCGTTATTTCTGGAATAGCTGGATTTTATGTGAAACATTCATTAAAAGTCTTTCGGATCAAAAATTATACGTTATCCTGGAATGTCTTCCTTTGGCTTGAAGTTTATATTCTAAAATTATTTGAATAATGCATAACTCCGATATTAAATATAAGAACTAAAAAATATTTCAAATAATGTAATGATTAAATTGCGAATGTTCAAGCAGTAATATGTTGAAGTCTACGGAGTAAACATAAATCATGCAATCTATGGACGATGGATCTCATAGATTACATTTATTTATAAATGATTTATTTATACTTTGCAGACATCAGTATACAATGTCTAAGATGAACGAGGCTACCTAAATTTCGATGTACCTTGTTTATTATTACATGAAAACGTTTTGTTTTGCAGGATTTAATTACATTTAAAATGCAGTTTCTTCTTCTTAAAGTTATTTTTTTTACTAGATTTCAAGATCATGAATGTTTTTTTGGACAGAACTATATTTTTTTACGTCGACAGATTTTTTGGAACATTCTACATAAAAAAGTACAACATTAAAATAATATTTCATGAGAGAGGTTCATGAGATATATTAATTTAAAAATAAGACATTTTGTACAAGTTTGAAAAGTTTCAAGAATTGTTGATTTTTTTATATCGTACTTTCATTCTTTTTTGTAGAATATTCTGAAGAACTGACTCAGGTAATGAAGGTACATGATTCTACTTAAAAATTTGTATTCAGAAGATTTCTTGCAACTTTTGCACTTTCAAAGTTGTGCGAGAAAAATGATCATTTGTGAACATGAACATGGCACACTATTATTGTTACTTCGAATCACTGTATAAATCTATAAAGTTTCATGGAAACCGGTGAGTAAAGTTTCCCCATCTCTTAGTTACAAATACAATTTCAAAAATGTAGTGTATTTGAAATGAATTTCGAGCAACCGATTGAAAAATTTTAAACTATTTATATTGAATTTTAGAAAATTATTATTGTAAAATAATATAATGTAATAAATTACTGTTAAATTATATTTTGATAACTTTGTAACTCTTTCACAAAATTTATTTGTTATTTTTATTCAATATTTATATTTGTTTAAACCGAACCGTTAATTAAACTTCACCATTGTGAATAAAATATTGATGTTGTATAAATTTAAATTAACTTTTTTCTTCTACTGCACCACATATGTATAAAACTTCGTCGAGTTTTTTTATTAAATCTCGCAATAAAAAGTTATTTTAATTTGCAAGCAATCCATTTATATTACATAATGCATGTATTCAGTGGTATTCAAATTAAGATTTGTTTCATGTTCGTCTTTTTACCATGAAAATGTTTAGATATGTTTAATCGATATTCGCGTTCGCGCATAAATAAAATAAAAATGTTTCGATTTGAAGCTGAGACCAATTAGAAGGAACTGTATACCCGAGGGTCAGCGTATTTTCTATCGTCATCTTCTAAATAATTCATAAACTGACAATTAATCTTGCCGTTAAAAGATACGGGATAAAAGATACATAACTTTGAATTGTATCGTTAAACACGCATGGCTCCCCACTAATTAAGGTAATGTCCGAACGAAAAAGAAATGAAAACTGTATAAAATAAGACAGAATACCAGATAATTATAAAACTCATGCCCGATTCGAACAAAAAGAAAAGTACAGCTTCTCTCAATTTTAACTTGTAAAAGATACAATGTAGAGAATCATCAAGCATAGATAATTTTTCTAGGAAAATATCTACGTAAAATTTACTCTGTTCACATCTGAATATTTGAATTTTACTGGTATTCAAATATTTAAATACCAATTATTTACTAGAATAATTATGACCCTCCAATATTCGTTTTTCAAATCCGAATTTTACTGACATTCAAATATTCGATAAAAAATTCCATTGATTATCGTACAATCTAATATGAAACAATCTAGTATTCTAGTAATTTAATTAATGCAATATTCGAATTATGAATTCTATAGAAACTCATATGACTTAAATATTTGAATATTCATATATCCGAACAACACATTCAAAATCTACTGGTAATCGAATGATTTGAATACGCGAATATTCAATCATTCGTACACAAATAATTTTAATTTAAATGTGACTTCTGCTGGTATTCGAATATCTGAATATCAATTTTGCTTACAATTTTGCTTTTCACTTACAAATCTCAATGTCTACTTATAAACAAATACTTCAAATACAAGGATATTAAAATAATTGAGTTGCAAATTCGAAATCTACTGGTATTTGAGTAATATAAATACGTGAATTATTAAAATATTCGGATTTCAAGTTTGAATTCTATTGAAATTCAAATAATTTAAATATTTGAATATTCATATATTAAAATTTCAAATTCAAAGTTTACTGATATTCGAATAATTTGAATACGGGAACATTTATTCATTTAAATTTCAAATTCGAATACTGGTAGTATTTTAAAATTTGAGTATGAACTCTGTATTCAAATAATTTGAATACTGTAGTATTTTACTTCCAAATATCAATTTCTGTTGATATACTAACAATTCAAATACTAGAATATTAAAATAATTCAAATTCGAATTATTCTTGTATTTAAACATTTGAATGCCAGTTTTTTGGTAGAATATTCGAATTTCAAATATGAATTTTACTAACACTTAAAAATTCAAACACAAATTCTACTTGGTATTCATATTTATATATTCGAATACAAACTCTATTAGTATTCGAATTCTACTAGAATTCAAATATTCGAATAATTTAAATGTTCAAATGTTTGTGTTGTGATTGTAAACATGCTGATATGTGAATTATTTGAATTCTGGAATATTGGTATTTCAAATATGCATTCTACCGATGTTCGAATAGTTCAGACATTCGAATGTGACATTCGAAACCTATTGCTATTTCAGTATAAATATGCAACTATTCAAGTATTCGAATCTGAACATTACTGCTGCTAAAATAATTTTAATATGTCTAAGGCTAATTTATTATAAATATGAAATGTAAATATGAAATGTATTATATAACTAAAACAATAATGAAATAAATATTCATTAAATTTTTCTCAAAAACAAAAACGCGTTTATACATTAGCTGTGAGACTTTATTCCATAATTATATTATCAAATTGACAATGTAGTGGGTCTTGTAGCATTCCAAAAAAAATGTTCACGAATTTACAAAATAATTGAATAAATAAAGAAACGTATCATCAATATTTATTATTGTATATAGAAACTAAATCAATTTCGTTTTCTAAAATGATAAAAATTAATGGAATCTAACAGACCACTCCTCATCAGCTACAGATTAATAATAGTCATCGTGTATGAAATTATTAAAGTGTATTTTTTCATGTAAAAGTCTTGCATGGTAAGAAATATAAAAAAATATTAAAAAGAAGGAAAAAGAAGAAGAAGTAAAATCCTTAAAACTTGCAAATTCAATCACAACATTTGCCATCAAACTTTGCAAGATTAATTTACAAACTTTAAATTACCAATGTAAGAAAGATCCAGGAAAAATTAGATATTCAATATTTTTTTCTTTTTATTTTTTCCACGACTTTGAATGTAATTCGTGTGTAAATAAGTGTATTAAAACTTTGAACAATTGTAAAGAAGAGATACATCGGGGAAAACTGTAATAAAAGAACGTAGTGAAACGAGTTTTCAGTTCTTCGCGATTTCTGAAAAATAGGATTCTTCTTTTACATTCAGATATGGGAAAAGTTCTGAAATTTTGTCCTTTTACGGAAAAGAAAAACGAGTATGTTTCAGCTTCTAAACGACTTAAGATGGAAGCGCTCTGACGAACTGAAAAATGAATTTTCAGATTCAAAAACTTCAGAAATTTTTTATTTTTCGTTTAAATTGAAAAAGTTCCTAGTCTTTATGTTAATGCCCGCAAAACTTTTCTTACTTTTACACTAAAAATATCAAAATGATGATAATTGATTAATATTTTATCGTTTTAACTATGAGACACTAAAAATATGATTTATGAAAACTTGGAAATGAATTTCTAAGTTTGCAGATTTTTTAAGAATTTTGTGAAAGTTATTTGAACTAAAAAAAAGAATAACAAAAAATTTAGAAACGCCGTATTACTAAAACTTTTAATTTTTCGTTCAAAATGCTTCAAATTTAATATTGTATCATACTAAGAAATAAAGTAACGATTATAAAAATTTTGACCTAAAATGAGAAAAGTATTTAATGCGAATTAATATATTTTCAAAATTTCAAGCATGTTAAAATATTTAACAGTTTTCGTTCAGTATCTTCCAGGCTGAATATAATTTCGTATAAAAAAAATAAGCTAAACAGACAAATCTTAGTAAATTGTGAAATTTCCAAATATTCCAGAAATTAATGACAATTTTTATTCCGGCAGCTTCATATCGATTATCGAGTTATTTTAGAAAATAAAATGGTTATTATAAGCCGAATAATAAACTATGAACCACACGACTCCGATAGAAACTACTGGTTCCTATCAATAAATTTAGAGATGTCCGAGATTTCGAAAACTTTAACGTTTCTCGCTTGAAATATTTCAAATTGAATAATCGTGTCGTTCAGGAAATAAGACAAGAATTATGAAACAAATAATAAGCCATACAACTCCGATATAACACCAAAAGATTGAATTAAATTTTCTAAAATTGTTCTAAGTATTTGAAATTAATTATTATGTCATACTAAAAATCCAAATGCTGATTCAACATAAACCAAAAAGAGGAGAAGCTAAACAATTATAAGATCTGTAACATTTTCAGTTAAAAAAAATTCCAAACTAAATATCACTTTATATTAAATAGGAAAACTAGTATTCAAATCCAAATAATAAATAAAAACTCGTACAATCTCTACTTAAATCAAAGAAACTGATATCGAATAATTTGAAGATCTATAAAATTTCAAACAATTATTCATTCAAAACATGTTAAATTAAATACTGTTTTGTACTAAAACCCTAATTAACAATTCGTCAAAAACCGAAAAGAAGAATAACATTAATGAATTTAGGAATTCCCAAAATTTAACATTTTTCGATTAAAATGTTTCAAACTAAACTAAATTTGATTTTATACTGAAACCAAAGCAACTATCATAAACCAAATAATAAACTATACAACTCCGGTTTAAACCAAAGACTTATGCCACTAAATGCACACATTTTCAAAATGTCCAAAAATTCTGTGTTCAAAATATTTCAGACTGAATATTGTTGTAAGCTAAAATCCAAATGTCAATGCGACATAAATCAAGCAATAGAATATTATATGTCGAGACTTTGGGAGTTTAAAATTGTTTGTTCAAAATATTTTAACTTAATAACATTGTGTACTACGAAACGACATAATTATTATGAGTCAAGCAATATATCAAAAATCGCAAAATTCCGACTTAAACCGAAGGGACTAAATCGATAAATTAACAATTTTCGAAAGACTTTTCGTACGAAATATTTCAAATTTAATATCGTTTTATCTGAAAAATAATGATGATCCATTTGAATTTCTGTTCGCAATAGTGAAGGATTAAATACACGTTGATTAGGATAATCGAAAAAAAAAAAGAAGAGAACCGGCGCGGCAAGAGTCGCTGTACGAACGTACGTACGAAGAAGGCCGCACGAAACCCGGAATCAATAGCGGACAACGGTCGGTGGGGCAAGTGACGGAGTCAGGATGAAACGCAGACGGTAGGTCGAAAGCAAGCACGATAAAATCGGTTATTAAGATTTTCTGAACGCGAAAAGATTAATATCTAACCAGCACTATTAATTCAAAACATATTATGCATTAAACGCGCGATAACGGAAAAATATTCTCTTAGAAAAAATGGAAAGTCATCGTGGTAAATTAGAATAGATAATTAACTTAAAAGTAGAAATTCGTATAAATAGAAGGTACATGATTATGCGCATCGCTATCCCGAATCAACTACATTGTGATTTCAAACTGAATACAAACACTAGTTCTTCTATGAAACGAATTCTTTCCCTGCATAAGGTCACGCTGAATAGGGCGACAACATAGGCAAGTATACAATAATTCAAAATACCGTTTCAACTGAATTATATGTATAACCACAGTGTTGGTGATCATTTAAACTTTTACAAACGAACAAAACGAAATCATGGAAATTCAAGAATTACCTTGGAGTATTAAATATGTCTTTGTGTGGACACTTCCTAAACCTAAGAAGAGATTGACCATCAGTCGCCTGTTATCATAATTACTGTAATTACGGCTACACATTTCTTTTCATTCCAAAGAATGAAATACCGGATCTTGTATAGCTGGCCAAAACTGATTAATCAATGTTTTTCAGAGAAAAGAAAAAATGAAAAACCTTGAAACCCGTAAATTTTCTAGGATTATCAAGCTACGTATATAATCAAGCACATATCGAATAAACAAAACGCTAGAAAAATGTCTGCGTTTCAAACAGTTACTAATAAGATCACCAATAAATTGCTCTCAGACCGCATCTACAAAAAAAAGAACTGAACGTTTAAAGAACGAAATGCAATATAGATGCAACCCTTAAAAGAAACCGTAGCATATCGTATGTTAGAATAATAAAATCTATCAGTTAAAAAGCGATGCAAGATCGATTGATAGAAAACATTAAATACCGTGACGAATTTATCTCTCATATGCGGTAGAAAAGTATCCCGCGTAAATAGAGATAAGCAAAAATATACGGTGTAAAAAAAATTGAAGATTAAAAATTGAGAAGCAGGCAACGAGAGAAAAAAAAGGAAGCATAAAGGGGGTCGATCGTGGTCGCAACATACCGGGGACATAACGGGGGGCGTGGACGTTTGTGTGGTAATGGGCGAGAGGTGCTGCTGCTGTTGGCCCTGCAATTGCTGATGCAGGTTGTTCTGTCCGGCGTCCATAACTCCACCTGGGTACCACCACTGTACGCCAGGCGGTGGTGCGGAAGGTGTACCAGGTACACCTCCGCCTGTTCCGGGCCCCGTTCCTAATCTATAATCATAGCCTCCCCTCATGCAAGAGCCAACTGGCGTAGACGTCGAGACTGGGTTCGACTGCGTGCCCGTGGTGGCTGGGTTCTGAAAGCTGGAGGCCATCTTGTAGGAGAAAAGCTGCTGGGTAGCGGCAGCGGTACTCCTAACTATATCCTGATGATGCTGTTGCTGTGCTTGCTGTTGTTGCGATAGCTGTTGCTGCTGATTCATCAGGTGTTGATGTAGATTTTGTTGTTGCTGCTGCTGTTGCTGTTGCTGCTGTTGTTGCTGCTGCTGTTGCTGTTCAGCCGAAACGGTGTTTAAACCGGAAGGCCACCAGGCGGTACCACCGGAGGCATCTTCGCGGCTTCCTGGGCTCGCTGTGCCCCAGCCACCGGCTACGCGGTGGTGTTCCGACATATCGTACACGCGGACGGTCTGTCTGTCACTTCGGCCTCGTTTACCACACGGTGCCGCCAACACGGAAAAGAGAAGGATGCACGAAAAAATTACACGACACGCACTCATGCACCACACATACGCTCCTCTGTCTCCCTCATACAGCAGGACACGCACGCTCGCGCACCGAACGCTGCGCGCGCGCGAACGCACTCGCTCGCTCGCTCTCACCGAAAGGTGTATACACGGGCATACACACACACGCACGTTCACGTACCCTCACATTCATACGGGTCCTGGTTCGTGGCCGTCGTTATATATCGCGACACGCACTGCACGCGCTACCGTGCCTCTCACTGTCACACCACGTTTCTGTTGTCCAGCCGGCACACTGCACGATATCACTACTAGGTACTCCTGGTAGCACGACCGACTTCGTACACGTTTTTTCCACGATGTGTATAGAGAAGGTCCTCGTGAATACGTACGTTATACTTGGGATGCGGTCTACTCGACGCTACGTTCAACCGTTCGTTAGCTTCGTGAGTAGGTATGGCGGGTAGAGGAGGAGGGCGGGCGGGTGGGTAGGGGAGGGCGCTCTCTCTCCCCTTCTAGCTCTTTCTTTTTCCCTCTGTCTCCCCACCATCGACAGATACTGTGCGTCTCTCCGTCTCTCTTTTTCTTTTGCCGTCTCTCTTCTCTCTCTCTCTCCGGCTCGCTCTCTCTCCCCGTTCTCTTTCTCTCTCTCGCACTCTCTCTCTCTCTCTCTCTCGCTCTCTCTCTCCCTTTTCTTCCCTTCCCTAACTACCCATGGAGCCTTTCATTCGAGAGACACAACGTTTCTTCTCGGAGGCAGCAATAAAAGTATCAGGCATAAATACGTATCTTCGTTCATTTACGCGTCGCGTAGCTTCCCCTCGCGCGAAGATACATGTACGTATCGGTCTTTTCTTCCGTTGGGAACTGTGACGTTTCTTCTACTTGCTCGTACACACAGTGCTAATTACGCACTCTATGCGACACCACGCTCGCGTAGAGACGCAATGCCTACTTTTGCGTGTATATGCACACCGACGTGGATCGTTTCACAGTGGTAGTGGGACGCGTAACAGCTTTTTCACATGGAGAAGCTTACGCGCGGATCGCTTCTCTCGCCACCGACTCTACACGCGATGCCGCACACACAGAGGGCGAACCTGGCGAGGACGGGCTGGCTGGACGCTTGTATATTCTCTCTTTCTCTTTCTCCGATCCGATCCCCTTCCACTTCGACCCGAAGTCTCACTCGCTACTTGTCCGTGTGTCTCTTTCTCTGCGTTTCTCTGTCCTTTTCCCACTCGCGTAAGCTTAGCCTTCCTTCCAGCGGACGCCGGCGAACTCGTACAGCGTTGCCAAGCCACGCTTTCACCCGCCCGCTCACAAAGGAAAACCCGAGTACGCCGACCAATCGAACTGCGCTTCAGTCGTAGTGGGGATGGCGGGAGTCTACCACTACTGGCGTCGAGGCAACGTCGCTTTCTCTCTTCCGTTCGTAGAGAATTCGAGAGCCATGGCTCGTAGTCCCCGGTAAGGTAGAGGGGCAAACGACTGCAAACCCTTCTCTACCCTTGAAACTCGAGGTCAACTTTTAGGCAGAGAAAGAGAGCGAAAGGGAGAGGAAGACGAACCGACTCTGACTTGTCGCCGTGCGCTCTTTCTTCTCGCGCCTTTTTTTACCCTTCTTAGTTTCGTTACACTGCTACGGTCACTGGAATTTGCTCCACATTGGCACTTCCTGCTTTTCGCGCACCCTTTTTCCTACGTGTCAAGTCGGCTTTACCGACTGAAGAACTCTCACACTCCGTACCACTTGTCAGTCGATACGGAAGAACTTTGAAATTTACCGAGAAGCAAATTGTAAAAGGATTCTGCCATTTTTCCCAGTTGTATGAAATTATGGTGTAATTTCTGAGTATTCCTCTAGTCACGTACACTTCGAAAAATGTAAATATCTGAGCATACTATTTATGCAATATAATAATTCAATTTTTCGTATATTATATTTATAATTTTTTTAAATATAGCATGTTTCTAAATTTGTTCAATTTGTACATAACGAAAATATCGAAGTATGCGTAAACGCAGGTTTTGAATACGGCCATTCCTGCTGAAAGCGTGGCATACGTATACGTAACGTTTAATACCAGAAGATATCAGTTTCTTAAAATTCTAAAAAATTCTAAGAACGTTAACGTTAGAATGAGTCATTTCCCCCGAAAAACATAACTAGTCTTTATTACGACGGAAACGAATAAAATTATCCTTTCACTTTGTTAGTATAATTTTGAAAATGATGACTGTTTCCTTACAAACCGGAACGCAAAATAAATTTAAATATCAAACACGGAATGCGATTTCCAATGCATACCCTATATAAAATTCTAATGATCAGAACAAAGATTATATCTACTAATATGGAAACGTATCGTGGGAACGATCAGCGTGCGTAGCCATGTTAAACGGCCCAAGCGAGCTGTACGAGAAATTTCTAACATATAAGAAATAACCTTTCGGAATTCCAATTTTTTTTTTAATCATACATCGGTAAGACAAAATGAAAATGTATATCATAGGATTTGTACGTCAGACTTCCTTTCTTTCCACTCAACCCCCAATCAAGAGGCGGGTGAGTTGGAGGTAACCCGGCAAATCGAGAGAGAGAGAGAGAAAGAGAGAGGGAGAGAGAAAGAGAGAGGAGAGAAAAAGAGAGAGGGACGGAGAGAAAGAGAGAGAGAGGAGAAGAGAACCGGGTCCGGGTCAATAAGACGCGTGAGCGAGTGAAACAGAGATGGAAATAGAGAGAGAAACCGAGGGAGCGAGTGGGCAAGCAAGTGCGCGGGAGAGAGAGGTACAGCGACCGCGCATTCCCAGGGCTAGGCAACGTAACGAACGAACGAACGAACGAATGCAAGAAGGGGCACGGTGAACAAGGGAAATGGTGGAGTAGCAAGAAAAAGAGAGGTACTGATGACGAAAGGAAGGAGGAAGAGAGAAAGAAAAAGAAACACGACGAAAGAGAAAAGGCACAGCAGGCAACGAGAGTGCTGGCTTCAAATTCTCGGCTTGTGTTGGTACCGCGATGTTTGTTCGAGCGAAGCGAGCCGATTTTATACGAAACCAACCGATTTTATACGAAATCCACCGATCTCTCTCAAAACACGCGATTCCTATCACAAAATGTAAAAATTAGAAAGTAATAATGATTTATATTAAGGTAAAAACCTTTCGTTTACGTAACTATTAGTGAACCTTGGATTTTCTAAAATTTATGAAAAAATATACACCCCAATCTTTAAGAAAATATGAGCAATAAGAAGCATGTAGAAATTTTAAAAAAGAATTAGTAACTACGTTATTGGTAACGGATTTAATTGTTACAAAATGGTAACACGATTGACAATTACTTTTTAAAAGTATAATTGCCTGCTTGAGAATTATGGAAATAAATGCGTGTATGTCCCATGTACGTAAGCATGTACAATTGGCAGAATTTTCATTACCATTGTAATTTAAATACGTACGTGTGAAATCTGTACTTATAAATTAATAAATAATATCAATCATGAGAAGTATAATATTTTATAACTTGAAATATAAGTCTCGAAAGTAATTTTCCCAAACCTTATTCACTACAGTGTTAAACCATTCGTGCAATTCAAAAATACATACATGTATATTACATGTGATCAGAAATATCGTTTTCATATTTATCTCAAATAATACTAGTTGGACTAATTAAATGAAAACTTTATTCATAATAACATTGAACGAGTCAGTTTCAATTTGTAGATAATAACGAAGATATTCGACATATTTTCCGAGTTATTCCGTGCGATTCCATTATAAACATAATTTAAGCGTCTCAAATATTCAACGTTATTTGCCATCAATGTATTGATCTTTCCATAATTCAAACAAAAACAATTAGTTGTTTTTTTTTTTTTTATTATATAACTAACAAACGATATACGAGTATATTCAATTTATAAATACAATAAAATGTAAAATTGAAATTAATGGACCGATAAAAATAAATGCTGTCTCTCATTGTCTGTATCTGAATACTTAGCAAGCTTACTTATAATGTTTCATAGAGATGAGAATATTCCATTGTGTTTATGATACAATGGCCAAGATAGCTGATAAATAAATTGTTTAGCTTTCATCTATAATATTCTTACTTTTAATTGCATATCTAAAGGCTTTTAAAACGTGCAATACGAAATTTTAACGTAGGCGTGAGAAAAGGAATGTGATATACACTTCCGCTCAAAAGCTATAGAACATTTTCTTTCAATTTTCCACTTAAAAATTCAAAGCAAATTGAAACCTCATTTTCGTAAATTCAATAATATCATAATAAATAATTTTGAAAATGGCTACAAAAAGGTCGAAATATAGAAATCAAACAAAAGTTAGTTGTCTATTTTAATTCACTTTTTTTTCTTGAAGTAGACATTTTTATACTGCTACATATTTAATATTAATTCACTACAAGAAAATAAAATGTTTGATTATTCAAATGTTCTAAGTGTTTACAAATAATAATTACAAGAAGTATAAAAGAAAATTATTGTAGAACTTAAAAAAAATCTAGTTTCCAAAATGCCAAAATACCAAAATTAGTAGAAGCAGTACATAATCTGAAAATGAAAGGGTTGAAGTATTTACTATTAATTGCTAATTTTGATAACTATTCTCTGTACTCAAATACTGTAACGACATAATTTGTTCTTGTACAAATAAAATTTGTATACGTGATCAGAATAAAAATTGAAAAAATATTTTTTTTGTAATTGTTAAATAGTTTGGAGATAAAATAATTAAATCCTGAATGGTGGAGCCAGGTCAATCGTGCGTGGAATTTTGAAACTATGAAATTTTGCAATTTAAACATTTTTAAACTGTAATATTTTGAATTTCGGAATTTGGGAATTCTAAAATTTTGGAAATAATGTGCTACAAGAGAATGAAAGTTACTTTTTTCAAAAGTTTCCTATTCTTCAACAGTTAGGATCTAGAGCATAGAATTAAATTTAAATTGTTGCAAATGGTCCACCTTCCAATGTTTAAAGTACTTTTCTATTAGTCACTAACTTTATTACTCATGATGTTTCTTTTAGGCCTTTATGAAATTCTAGTAGGTGTCCAATGAGTTTTGAACATGAGTGTATCTACCATGGACCAACGCCAAACGTGTACATATATGTACATATATACTTCAGGTTATAGGTATGTATAAAAGCGTTATATTTACGTTTATTCGATGCACCTGTATAACGAAGCAACGCATAATATTTAATATCTTTCTTGTCGAGTAAATGGTATTTCTTTTTCCTTTTGTTTTCAATACATACGCATGAATTCATGTAGACATGACTATGTAACGTTCTCCTGTTTTTTCCTTGCATCGAATAAATGGTAATTGCGAGCTACATACATACATATGTCTTTGTATATATACATATATATGTTTAACGTTGAACATGCCTGTCAGTGTTACGTAAGATCACTTTCAATTTTATTATTCCTATATTTGAAATTGCTCTTGCGTTCCATTAT
Source organism: Megachile ligniseca (assembly GCA_945859555.1). Taxonomy (NCBI): domain Eukaryota; kingdom Metazoa; phylum Arthropoda; class Insecta; order Hymenoptera; family Megachilidae; genus Megachile; species Megachile ligniseca. Next base: position 2,473,088 of record OX243777.1, read on the forward strand.
AATTCAAGGGAAATATTTTTATGCCGTGAAGATATCTACCGAAAACTGGTACCATTTATTATCAAAGCAGGTAGTTCCTTCGATAGTTATAAAAATTTCTTAGGCATAAATATATTATTTTATGGAAGTCAAATTTTTACTAAGTGTTTCTTTTTGAACAAAGATAATATTATCTCAGTATTTCATAAATCGTCATGCATTAATATTACATTGTGATTAAGACAAAATTAATTTATTACTTTCAAAATTTTATTTTTAGAATATTAAAGAGAGTGATATCAATTTTTGAATGTAAGAATATATGGCACTGTTTTTGACCTTTCTTGTGAAATCAATATATTAACATTGTTATTACAACTTAAACCTCTTTTTCATTAATGTGAACTAATCATAAAGTAGTTTCAACTGTGAAAATTTGTTACTGGAAAGAAGTAAAAAAAGAATTATGTAAACCAATTCGCGAATAAGAAATATATTACGGTATAATTCATTAATATAAAACATGTAGGAACAATTATTTCAAATATACCTACAAAAATAATAAACTTTCATTGTTCTAACAAGACAACTAATTTTATTCAATAATATTTTTGATAATGTCTATTGTGTGTAGTCAATATTAACCGCTATGGTAAAATATTTTGCAATTGTCTGATATAAGCAGTATTCATAAATCATGTTTTTCAAAATCATATATGTATATTGAACTTGTTGAACACAATGCATTCAACAATTTATTATAATTTTCATCTACAGATATATTAGACTGATACAAAGGTAAATATACTTTAATTCAATTTTATAAGATTACACGCATCTTATTAGTTATTAACAACCACGGTGTTGTTTTAAATTTCGATGCTTATTTCAGAATAAAGTTTCAGTTAACTACGTATTCATATAGTATACTATTTTAAGGCTCAAATCTTGCCGTACTACTTTATGCAAACGGTTTTGCTCTCACTGTTTATTTTTGTCTTTTTATGATACTTAATTAAAAAAAGAAACAAGCAAATTCTAACAATTTTATTGCATTTTTAAAGCGATTTATAAAACAAGAAAAATATTTGCACAAGAAAATAGGTTTATTCCTATTTATAATGAATATATAATTAGATGTTCATTAGTTTAATTACTTATTAAATCTCGAAAATTTATACACTTTATTATCCGATCTTCAACATAATGTATATAATTTAGAAAACAAAATTAATGCAGTTTATTATTATTACTGTGTTCAGACATGGAAAAATGAGTAAGTTCTAATGGTTCCTAATGCACCTAATGAATTTCATTCCGAATCAGGATTTATTAAAGTTAATGAATAAATCTACAATTATTTTTGTATAAGCATATATAGCATGTTTTGTATATCTTACAATATAAAAATATCACTGAATTAAATGTCATGTATTTGTTTTTTAATTGCAATTGTACGTGATAAAGGAATGATATTAACCCTTAAAATTAATATTGAAGAATATATTTTACTAAATATCTAAAGAACTATTGGGAGTACAGAGATAAAACATCTTAAATATAGATTGTATTTATAATTGACATTTATAGACATAAATTGCAGATCTAAATATGGAATACAAATAAATTATAAATTTTGTATTTCAATATCGCGGTAAATAACATTCCACTAAAATTTTGTTATTAATCCAGTCTGGAAACAATTTGGAGAGTTGTTTTGACCCCTTCAATTTGGACGATTGTTAATAATAAATATTGATACACGTTCTATCTCGTATTAAAATTGTACAAGAATATTATTAATATGCTTTTAAATATTAAATTAGCAATTAAAAACAATCAATATTAAATCATTAATTAAATTATTCAAATTTTATTCGTCAGAATTATTCATTAAAATTCGACAAATAATAATTTTCAATTAAGCCAATAATGCTTCGTTGCATTAATGATAATTTTTCGACTTCTCTGTCTTAAAATTTGATCTATTAACAAATAACAAACAAAAAACCATAAATTTAGTTGACACCCTAGTATAATTGAAGACATAAGTACATAACGGTGTCATATCATAAATTAATCGTTTGGAACAAAGCTGATTTAAAGATTTTCAACTGGTACTTTCACATGCATCCTATTTTTACGAGTAATTCTTACACAGCTATAAAAGTACACCGTTATTGACAGTGATGATAATATATGTATGATTTCTCTTTTGAAATAAAAGCACAAGTGAATGTTCTTAGAAATTTAGAATAAAACAAAAATACTATCTTTTAAACATTGAAAATTATCATAATAATAGAAGAAAATAAAATTACGAAAAATATACGTACAGTACTACTTTATGAATATGTATTATTGCACATCAAAATCGATATTTGAAAAAATATCAAGTAATACTTCTATTTACTCGTGTTTCCGAGTATAATTAGCATTTATTAATAAAAATATTTTCTTATTTCTTGTATGTATCAAATCAGACGCGAGTAAACAGCTGTTTGAAATAGTAAATAATTTATTTTATCTGCGAAACAAATTTTTAAAAATATTATTTAAGGTATTTTATTTCGAAACTACTAACAATACTGGGGCTTATATTTAAAATATCTTTTTATTTCAATTTCCTTTTCATTCTTTATGATCAAATATTATTTTTGGATACATCAATATCTTTGCTTTGTCACTATAAATATAATAGTTCTTTATTATTTCGGAAGAATATTTACTTCAATGGTATTTTAGTTATTCGATGTTTTATTATGTGTCAATATATCGGAATAGATATAGACTTTATTAATACCACGACCTAGACAATATAACGTAATTTCTACATAGTATCACTACTGGGATGATGTTTATTTGATCACAAAAATTTTTGTGGTTATTCTTCTGGCAACTTATTTATGTATTCACCTGAATATGGTACTACTTCATATTTTTCATTAAAATATTAAGGGTAGCGAGCAGCGCTCGAATTTTCTGTTTTTTTTTTTAGAAGGCAAAATGCAATTTGCTTTATAACATTAAAACGTATTTATTTATCATGAAAATATTATTACAAAGTAAATTTGTGAACTGAATTTTCAAGCATAGTCACCCCATATTTATAAATATCTATTTCGCAAATATCGTTAGGCTAATAAAGTCGATATCTTAATGTGAAAATATTTCTGAATTAATTGCTTGACTAAAAGCAAGAAATACCTTTTTTCTTCTTTTCTCATATATACCGTATTGCTAATTCGTCTTTGATTTGTTGAGAACCTGATGTATGATACGTCATTGAAAATATTAATAAATGGGTAGCACTCTCTAAAATATTTTGAAATGTAATAAAATTTTAACAAGATCCGCTTCTCAGTAATGAGAACGAAATGTTAAGGTATTCGAGTAACATGTTAAAAGTTGTATTTTAATTGCCACCCTAATGACTACTGGTGAAATATTATATCCATTTGCAATTTAACGTCTCAGTTTAACAATTCACAGCTTGAAATTTTATTTTAGAATCATATTTAAATTTTAATTTCAGAATATCATGAATTGTTATATTTTTATATTAACTTCATTTTAATTATGAAGAAATATGATGTATAATACAAAGTTACTGCATTTATAATATAAAGTTAATATTTTACTTCATATTCTAGATTGTGAAAAGAAAAATAATTTACTTTATATATTAAATTGTAAAAATAAAAAATTGTATATGTTATACATTTTATTTTCATAATCATATAAAGTGAAATATATGTTTGTATATTTCATATGATTATGAAAATAAAAATATTTGTTATTTGAAATACTCTTTTATTTAAACTGTAGAATAACGAATGCAATAGGACTCCCGTATCCGCGGATTAATTACTAAATTTTCGACACTTTTGAAAAATGTCCAAAAACTGAGTAATTTTGAAAGTTTGAAATTTACAAACTTCAAAATTTAGAAACATTTCAAACATTTGGGATTTGAAAATTAAAAAATGTAAAGCTTTTGGTCTTTTAAGAATTTATACGAGTTCAAAAACCTAGAAGATTTGAGAATTTAGGAAATTAAAAAATTTGAGAATTTGCAAATTTAAGGACTTGAAAATTTTGTAATGTGAGTATTTGAGGATTTGGAAATTTTTAATTTATGAATTGGGAAATTTGTAATGTCGAAAATTTGAAATTGAAAATTTAGAAATGTAGAAACTTAGAAATTTAATAATTAAATTTTGTACTTTGAAAATTTTAAAATCCAACTTTGAAATTTCAATATGTAGTTTTTACCTGAGATGTTGACAAGAGAAATTTACAGTTTATTCAAATAAACAATTTTACCTAATAAATAAAATATTAGCATAAGTGTATATGCATAATGTGGACATGAATAAAATATACGGCAAAGTTTGTATGTATGTAGATATAATAACGTCCACTATTAGCTGTGGAATGTTTTACTAGCAAACCCCCGCGGATACGTGATCATACTCTACCTTGAAATATTTTTCCTATTTTTCTATCCAACACTGTGTAAAATATAACTCTTTTATGTCTCCAACTTTTATACATACTATTATTATTATACTTGTATAATGCCATTTTGTTATGATAGTAATAAAACGTCATAAAATAAACGTTAGTAAAATAATAATAATAAAGTAAACATTAATAATAATGTTTATAATAGTATTTTTCAACGAGAATGTTTAATTTCAAAGGCATGAAATTTTATTGAAGTCTGACTGGTCTGCAAGTGGCGCAAAGCAATATAAGTTCTAAACAACCGTAAAGGTGGTCACTTCAAAATCCGCTATTTCAACTTCTTTCGTATTTTACAACATGGATAATTACTCCGACGAATTTATTTCGATGCTATATTTGTCAGCAGGGAAACCTTCTGACGTTGTAAAGATAGGTTCGATTAGCTCTACCAATTACCGTAAACATTCTTCTAGCTTCACCCACATACCTGACTGGAATAATACATTGGAATTACCTGAATAAAAACTGGTCGAGCAGGTAACTACAAAAATGAGAGTCGGTGTACAAAAGAAACTGTAAACAATTACTTAAATCCCTATGTATAGCCATCTATTCGCATAGTGGTAACACCAGGGACGGATCCAGAAATGTTGCTTAGCCGGAAACGTGAAATAAGGTACCGTAAATAGGGGAACCATTGACAAGTTTTTGTGGCATACTCTTATAGACGGTGGACAGAAAGTCACTTTCTGATATCTTATTACTATCAATTTTGTAAAAATGAATGCAAACATAAACGGCTATTAACAAATTATTTTCTATTTTTTTTCTAACTTGCACTTTGTTATTCAAATTATAAACTATCTCTTTCTCTAATGCAGGGGCCATGGTTTGGAATTTATGGAACATTTTTTATCCAAGAATACTGTGTGTGGAATTACATACTTAGAAATTTAGAAACTATCTTACTACTTCTTATTTTAAAATTCTGAAGTTCCCACATTTCTACATTTTTAAATTCTTGAATTTATAAAAGTGAAATTCTCGTAAAATTGTTCATAATGTTGAAAAATTTGATATTTGTCTTTCATACTTTTATCGTTCCAATCGAAGTTATGGAATAAATCAATTAACAAAATTAATTGTCATTTTCTGTATTCTCCGTATCAGCGGAAAATACAGGATTTTTTAATTCTTTAATTTGAAAATTTAATAAATTGAAAGTTTGTAAATTTTGTACATGTCAAGTTTTTAATTTGTGGATTTGTAAATTTGTAGATTTAAAATTTTGGAATTTCGAAAATTTCTAAATTTCTGAACTTTAAAATATGAAAATTTGAAAGTTGTTAAATGTTTAAATTTATAATCCTTTAAAATTTAAGTCTATAAATTAAAAATTTCTAAATATGATTATGGAAGGCCAGTACTGGTATAACATTTTCAAGTTCTTTTTGCATAAAATGATGTAATACAGAAAATAGTGTATTTTAATATTATTTTTCATTACTAATTTAATATTTACGTATTCGAAATATAAGACAATAGATTCTCATTTTGATCTCCATTGTTTAATAATAATATACCAACAAATAATTAGTAAATAATTTGTAGGTATGTAACTTATTCTTTTTTTAATGAAATTAATTTTAAATCCTTTATTGTCGATTATGAAAATGGTGAACACATTTTTCTTAAAATATGACTATAGATTCTGCTTTAAAATATGCGATGATTCTAAAAAATGTTAACTTATTTTTCATCCTACGTTTATTTTTTCAACTTATTCTTAATTTCAAAATAAATATATGTTCTACACTGATAGTTCTATTGTTAAATTACTGATTTGTTATTGAAACTTTAAGATTAAATCATTAGATGATCACCAAAGTTGGACGAATTCTTAATTCTTCTTGTTAATTTTCAAATTATGTGAATACTTGATATATTTTTTGCAAAATCTCTCTTTATTGTTTTACTAAATTCATTAAAACAATTTAACGAAGTAAATAGTATTTAAAATTCATCAGTATATAAATACTTTCGGCACTCGCTGTGTTTTTATTCTTTATTTTAATATCATTTCATAAGTAATATATGCAAAAGAATCGATTACACTCATACTAACGTTATTCTTTTCTTTGTCAATTAATACAAGAAAATGTTTCTTATTTGCATGAACATTACAAAGATATGCTAAATTTATTTCTGTATTGAATGATAATTTATTTATTTTTTCGTTGCATAAAGATGAATAATAGTACTTCGAAACAGTGAAAATATTAAGCTTCTTTGAACCTACGATTTTGAAACAGATGTACACCATCAATTAGGAAGAATCAGGAACTTTTATGTGGGTCAATGGTCCACGGGAATATGAAAGTATGTCTTATAGCAGTATAATAATTACGATGTAGTAAAGAAACACGTTTCGAGAGAACAGAATTTATTGACGCGAATACGCTAAATTTTGCCAGTCATTGTACAAATAATAATAGAATAATATTTTTAACGTTACTAACTTCACTAATTATTTTATTATTTGTACAGTATATTTGAATTTCTCCATTTTAATGATTATATATTTTTATAATATAGATATACTGAACGTATCAATTTAATATGAGATTTTAGAATTCTTCTTTCACGTGTCATTTTGTTGTACACACAATTACTTGCGAAAATCTTTGTACAGCTTATCAAATGATCATTTCGATTAACTTTCGCAATACCAAGTTTTGTTCAAATAAACTGTTCTTAGGAGGAAAAGTATTTTGTTCACCAAAGAAATATTTATATCAAATGATTCACTCAATGTTGAATATATGTATCTACGAGTAAAAAGCTTTAAATAACGTATTGTATTGAAATTAAAGAAATTTATTGCAAATAAACAGCTGTATTTGAAATAAAGGAATCAAGAGTTTGCTACAAAATAAAGTTCAACGATACGGATTTCTAGAATTAAAAATAAATTCCTTTCAAGTGTCTCGCATTTTGTTGGGCAATGACTGCGCACAATGTGATGGACAGATTTCAAAAATGTTTACGGCAAAATGAAAGATATTTGGCTGAAGCTATATTTACAACTTAAAATCCACGTCACCAAACTCTATTACAACGTTTAATAAATAAAAATAATGTACAACCTTTCACTTTAATTTCGAAATCTTTGAAGTTCAAACATATAAACCTTATTTGGTGCTATTGAACAAAGAACGTAGTAAAACGCAGTATAGCAAATAAGAAGAGCCTTAAAGCTACTTTAGAAGAAGGACGACAAATCTTGAAAATAAAATTATATGAATAATTTTACGAGGATCACAGTTCACTATTTTCTTCATCTGTCCAAATATATTAATAAACTATATTAATAAATTTTCCTATAAAATAATTCTTAGCCCATTATTACTTTATGATCTATCATTATATCGTTGCATATTACACGTTGTAGTGATAATTTGCCCTGTGTTATATCGCCACGCATTGTATTGTCGCGTGTTAAATCATCACGTATTAGAATGCCACCCGTTATATCGTCACGGATTAAATTTTATACCTACATTATTCTTGACTGAAATTTGGGAATATGTGACGTTGAAAATTTAAAAATTATCTAAAGTTTGAATTAGTCAATTTAAAAATTTAGAAGCCTGGGACAAGAATATTTGGTTTTGTATACCCTAAATGAAAAAGAAAATGACTGAACATTTACTGGAAATACAGGATGTTCCAATAAAACGTAGGTAACTTTACTTAATATGGAACAATGCAATATCTCAATAAGTATGTTGCAAAATTGATGGTAATTATATAGAAAAGAAACACACCTGACCGATTTCGATGACCTTGAAATATCTTATCAAGGACGTTGCTCTGAACAAGAGATTATAATTATTTACAAAAAGGCACATACTCCATCGATTTCAATGACTTTGAAACATGCCGTCAATATCAATAGTCTAAATAACATTGTTTACATATGTAATCACCTCTCGACCTTAGATTCTAAGATTTACGCAAAAACTTCAGCTGAATTATTCAATATACAATGGTATACACAACATATTTGACTATTATCTGCTATATCGTAAGTTTGTTTTTTTATATTCAAATATACTGCATTTCAACATATCACTGTTCTGATTTGAAAATTTCTTGTGACGTACTGAATATGTGATAACAGAATATGTTACATTGAAACATTGTGTACTTAGGTGGAACCTAACAAATCGACATTATATGTATGTACATATGTATAATGGTAGAATATGTCAATCAAGAAATTTAAATTAAGTTTGTACGAATATCTCTGAAACTAAAACTAGGTATACATATGTATACGGAAAAGTGACACAGAACGTTGGACCTAATAATATTATGAAATTTATTGATAAGCTTGTAAAATATTTTGTTATAAACAAAAAGATATTATAGTAACATTTGAACTTGGGTTGGAAGAGTGTTATTGAATACGGAACATCGTGTTTTAAAATGCGTAAAATTTTCAGAATGACAAATTAAATAGTTAAACTTTATAAGGTGTTTGTTTACGAATGTTCAGAAACAATTTATCATTACATTTTTTTCTTAGGATAATTATGTATTTTCTTATTTAAATACGTAAGAAAAGCAATGTAGAACACGTTGAGTGTATGCAATATGGAACATGTTCCACATTGAGTATATGTTCCACGTTGAATACATATTGCTTGTTAATATTATGTAGTATTATGAGTTATATTTGTACCATTTTAAGTACATTATAGTGATAATAATGTAGAGAAATAGATCCAATGCATTTATGTGTGAGCCATGTGTTCAACATGCAGAAGCTGTTTGTATTTTTCTTGTTTAAATAAATATTAAGCGTTCCAAGCTTACTGGATCCATATTAAACAACATTTTTACAATTCGCCGCTTTCGACATTTTTTACATTTTTATCATAATTTTTTGCATAGTCAATCATTAGTATGTTTTTGAATATCTATTATTTTTGTCACGTTTTTACCTATTTGTGATGTCTTAAAATCAGAGATCCCATATTAAGTATTCTATGCATATTTTCTGAGCGTTCGTAGCTATTCAAATTTCCGTTCTTTAAATATAACCGTGTTTAAATGAGCCATTTACCTTGAAAGTAGGGTAAGTCCATTTTTGAAGAAAATTAAGATAGTAATAACGATAAATAAAAGTTAATATGATATTTTTATCTGTAAATGATTTGTAGTAGATAATTGAAATACTTAATATTTGGACGATGAAAGTTTGAATTGATTAACGGTATTGGAAAGGTGTTTATTTTGAAAGTGGTGCAAATCCATCTTAGGTTGAAATTATTTTTAGCCGAATATATTACGGTATAATTTAGTAATATTGACCATACTGTGAAAAACTATAAATTATATAATACTGGTGGTATAGGTAACCTCAATATGAGTGAGGATGAACTGTAGGTTTGTCTAGGTATCATTCCCGATTTCTATTATCAGCTTACAACTAAGTTCTAGTTCAGTTTCTAACAAATATTTAACAAAGTCGACACGGTTCTTGTTTTAGTATCGGTGCACAAAATCCTTTAACTATTTCACTGTCACTTGAAAATTAATTGCGAATTGTAGTTTATTTTATTGAAAAGAAATATGATTCAGAATAATTTTTATTAAAATTATAACTGTGATGCATCCGAAAGTGAAGCTGGTAGGTAATAATAAGAAAATATATATTGTTTTCTGGGTAACACCACTCCAATAAAATCCTCACTTCCAAGGAATTTTATTATCTTTATTGTGTTTATAGAAATAAGACCCATGAGAATTGCTAATAAAAGAAGAATCTTGGAGTCAGGATCTCAATATTAAGATAATTCGAACGAACATGATTCAAAGAAATTTAGAAAAAAAATTGAACAACTGAAACATTATTCGTTTAATTAACGAGTAGAATAATTAATTTTGAAAGTGAGGCAAGTCCATTTGAGTGTGATAAAACTTTTATCTTTTTTAGCCAGCACTTTAAGTACTACTGAATAATAAACATACATTATCAAACAGCACAAAATACAAAAAATTTGTCTACTAGTGCTTATCAATATTTAAAAATTTATTGAAATATAAACCTAAATATCTCCCAATAGTAACAAACGCCCCATTTGTAAAATAAATAGCTCAAATAATGACTAAAACAAAGTTCTCCTTGTTCGCAATAAATAAAGTTACATATCAGAGACGAAGAAGAAAAACAGTATTTGTCAGTATTTTAATCAAGCAATTTCAACAGAAATATCTTCACATTAAGAAATCGACTTTATTAGCCCAATGATATTATTTACAAAATAGATTTTTACAAATATGAAATGGCTATTCTTAAAAGTTGTTGGTTCACAAATTAACTTTGTAATAATATTTCATTGTTAAATAGACATGTTTTAAAATTATAATATATTGAAAAGTAAAAAATTTAAAAAATACTATATTATTTTACAGTGACATTAAAACAATGACCCAAGAATATACACAACAAAAAATTTTGTTGATCAAATAAGCAACACGCTAATTTACATTTATCCAAAATGTGCACACTTTTTTGAGACATCTTGTATATTGCAAGAACAATGGAAGTACTGTGTATTGTAAATCACATGTTTAGTTCGAAAGCTTCTTGGAAGCTTATGTTAAGGAATTGAAGGTAATGTTCAACTACTCTTTACCTGGGATGCCCGCATTCAAATGAAAGGATTAACCTTTTCACGGTAGAGATTTACTTCCCCTCACAAGAATGTACTTGGAATATAAAACTTTCTTATACCTTTAGAATCTTTTAAATACTGTTCCCTAAAAGTAATATATTAACGCTTTAAATATCCTGTATACAATATAACTCATTTGTTTATCCCTTTGTCTATCACACGGCGAAAGTGGAGTCATTATGACCTGGATACCGAAATAAAATGTGCAAGATACAAAAAATTTAATCGTAAAGCTTATTCAGGTAGCAAAACTTTGTACCAAAACCTAAACGTATTAGGTATATGCTATATGTTGCACGCATTGTATGTGATTTACCTGGAATTATATTAAATACATCGAAAAATATTGGCCACACACATAAGTATTTTGAGCAATCGCAAGTTTAAGTGCCGCAGAAAATTTGTAAATATCAAAATTCTCAACTTATCAAATTTTCAGATTTTCACAATTTCAAATTTTCTAATTTTAAATTCCCTAAATTCCTGAATCCACAATTCTCCAATTATTTAATTACCCAAATTTCTAATTTTCCCATTTTTATTTCCCTAAATTCCCAAACTCCCAATTATCCAACTACCCAAATTGTTAATTTTCTAATTTTAATTCCCCAATTTCCCCAACTCCCAATTATCCAATTACTCAAATTGTTAATTTTCTAATTTTAAGTCCCTAAATTTCCAAACACCAATTTCCCAATTTTCTAATTTCAAATTCCCTAAATTCCTAAATCCACATTTTTCAATTATCCAATTGTCCCAAATTTTCAATTTTAATTCATAAATTTTCAAATGTTGTTAAATATCGAAAGTTCCGGCATTAATTTGTAGGAAGATTTCCACCCGATACCGTCTGAATTTTTCCGAATCAGATCCGAAGCTCAGGTATTCGACGTTGTAAGGATACTCTGCATATCTCTAGTAATGCGATCTTGTAAAGAAAAAAGTAAACTAAAGCACTTAATTTATAGTATATTAACTTTATCACAACACTATCAATAAGAAATTATATAATTTGTAATGATATAAATGTTTATATGTTGTAAATTATGTATCAGGTGTTTGTAAATAAGATATGAGGACGTGCCAATACATTTCACGATATAAGAACAAAACTATGTAAAAATTACGAAACAAGAAAATGTTATGTAAGTAGAAAACGAAACAAAAAAAATACATTAATCATATTTTAAATTAAAAATAGCATCGAATTTTCACGTAAATTCAGTCTTCCAATGATGAACGTACATTTTCAATAAAGATATACGCTTTACTTATTAACATTTTTTTAGAATGTGTATAGAATTTTTACGGCATAAATATTTTATAAAAAAGTATGGTTTTACGTAAAATTGATATAACTTTAACAACGCAAGTACGATATTAATAGTAACCTTCACTTAAGTTTTACAATATATAAACATTAGTTAAATGTTGAAACTCAATAATCGATTATTAACACGCGTCGAGATATGGTATCGCATCGAAGTGCTTTATAGGACACTGAGGTCGTGTAACAGTGTTAATAAAATGAAGTGGCATTAATACAACAATAGAATGTTCAATGTACTTGACCAATTATGATCAATGCGTTAATTTTTTACTATTTAATTATCATGAAATAGAATTCAATGTTTTGATTTAATTCAAACTTAATATGTTTAAAAATTTAATTTCTATGAAATTCATATATTCTTCTCTTTAAATTCATTCATTTAAAAGAAAAATGAAATCATGCATGTGGAACTTTAAAACAATGTAAAAAAGATTAATTGAGAATTTAAATGTTAACAAACAATTTTGCAATATGTTTTTGACAGTATGATTCATTAACGTTAAATAAAATACTGATAAATTAGATTATAACCAGAGAACAATACAGGGACTGAAATCTTGCTGAAAAACAAGAAAAATATACATTTCTTTTTTTGTGCACCATTTGAAATTGTTAATAGTTTAATATTTATAATTGTTTGTATCTATAATAGCTTAAATAATCGAATGAATTGTTTATATATTACAAAAAAACAAAAGCATTTACGGCTAAATAATTAATTTTATTAAAACAAAAAACAAGCATAACAAATATTCGAATTTAATAAAATAAAATATCAGCGAAAACAAATGTATTTTTCAATTAACTTTTTTAAGATCTCTTTGGATTCCCTAGGTCCGCCAATGAAACAATGGGAATTATATTATTGTTATTTGTAAAATAAATAATAATAACATTATTTTTTCTATACTGTTCATAAAATAATACTCACTTCATTATTTTAATTTGAAACAACGTAATGATTAAAATACGGTATGACTATCTCATATTACGTAAAAAACACAATATATTGCAATCAATTTAATTCACAATGAGATTCGAAACATTTTATAATAAAAACTAATATGTATAAAGTACACTTTAATATACATTTTAATATTATTTATTCATTATTTGTATATTAATATGTCTTATATCGATTGTCTTTTATAATATTTGACTAAAATCTTACTGTACATTTTTTAATATTCGTTTATACAAAACGATAAGTCAAAATTTCTTTACCTCTACAATCTAACTTGTTTACTTTTAAGTAAATAAACATACCATATGTACATCGGAAACTTGACATTTAACTTCGATACAAATAATTAAGAACGCAATGCACGATGTATATAATCTATTCTTAATTAATTTCTACATTGTCCCGCCTTTGACCCATTAGTATTCATTAATACAAACTCAACAACAAATACATCCGGATTATAAATAATTATGATTTATCTACACGTATTGGTAATATACTTTTTATATTCGTGTGTAAAAAATCGAAATACCAGTTTGCTTTTGATTTCATCATATTGCATATTATGTGTAAATGAATTCTATATATAAGTTCAACGTGTTGTTTTTGTCTAATTTAACTACTGATTTAAATTATGTCATAAATATCTGTTAATTCACATTCTCATCTTTACATTTTCTTCGGGGCTTATTAAAGTATTGCTGTAAAAAATTGTACATTACTCACTTTCTAAAATTTGAAACATTAAAATCTTCAAATAAAAAAATTTACCACTAATAACGACATGGTTCATTAAGTGCCATATAACAAGACTATTGTATTAAATCGGACCGTATTTAATAAAACCTAAAAAGATTCCAAGCAAATAAACAAAACCTTGCACAATAAGAACTATGTAATTTGTTTTCAAATTATGCTCAGCAAATTAAAACAAAATTAAATAATAAGAATAAGAAATCTCAAATCTAATTAATTAAATATATTAAACAAATTAAATAAATATAAAATTTAAAACAATAACTACAAGTGCCTTATTTTTTCTTTGTATATATATTTATATATACTACATCAGTATATATTTACAAGTTAAAAAATAAATCATTAATTTAATATCAAAAAGTGTAAAATGTATTTTATTTACCAAGCAATGACGATTTATGAATAAAAGAATCTTATCTCCATTCTATCATTTGAAATATGAGAATAATCGAAATATTATCTGACACAAGTATGTATCTACATATTTCACATTAGACGTTTGATAAAGAATAACATTGGGTCCCTATTTTATCAAACTTACGATGCAACAAATTAATGCATAAAAATGCAGTTGGAAAACGATAAATAAAATATAAAAATATGATATGTTCACATGGGATTTATAAATTTCACAAACAGGTTTAAATTATTTTCAATCGATAATTTTCTATAAGATACACGAAACGCGATATTAAACAACTAGTAATATTTTGCCATAAAAAATGGCAACTTCAATAAATAACAATTTTAATATCTAAGTATATTATGTACAATAAATAAGAAAAAAATATATCTTCGAGAAAAAGGAGAAAAAAATTGGTTTCGATAACGTGTTGTGAACACGAGCAAAAGAGACAAATAACATCACGTATACATATATCTCTATCGGACTACATATACATATAAGATCATATTACGCACACACAACAAGTACGGTGACGTGCGTATTGCAAACATGTCTTCCGTACATTGATTATATTCCCACCATTTTATGTATAATCAGCTTCTCGTGTTATAATGGATTCACCTTTTATTTGTATATTAAACGTATGAAAGGAAAATTACGTCGACAAACTTCAGAGACTAACAAGGATATTGTATTTTTATTATGCGAATTTGGTATAAATATAAATCGGCGCAAAAAAAGATGTTATTATTTTGGCGCCTTGGATAGAACGTATGCTCTGTTGACGATATGGCGCACGCACTAAAAACAGACGCTTTAGAGACGCTTTACTTATAAACATACTGTGACATTCCTACTTTTTTCCCTCTTTTAACAATCACCATATCGATTACTAGCAATGACACAAATTATATGATACCGAGCTATATTACATTTATATTAATACGAAGAAAGTTAATAACGGAATGTAAATATGTCACTGTCGATTACGTACATCTAACTACGACGACGACAGATTTGTATGTGAGCGGGAAATTAAAAACCTTGCAATATATTGTAAAATATGTTACGAACAATAAACTGATGACTAAAAGTACCTCTTATTTTTCACAAATTCTTTATATACCCCATGCACATTATCGTAATCTAACCGCCAAGTGACAAATTATTCACTATAAAACTACGATGAGTACTATAGTACAAGATCCCATATATGCCAATGCATGGCGCAAGTAGCCAAACAGAGCCCGATCGTACGCGGGTTATAGCCTTGACGGTTGATTTATGACGAAACACTCGTGACACAGGCCACGCCAACATTTTATATTACGAATTTAGAATATTTATATTTTCACGGCAATAAAAACTGTCAAGCGATATTTCTTCACGTATCAACATATAATGATAACAAAGTGCACGAGAACATTCTTGTTAAACACATCTCTGGGCAGCCATTTGCTATGACGGCTGTGTAGAAATAAAAGGTATATGCACAGTACGCAGCACAGTAGCACTTCACTAAATAATTGCTCGTATTACGTGTATCATATGGCAGTAATGGCCTAGTGATCAAATTGTTGGTCGCTGAAATCTGTCAACGCTTGGAAAGAAAAATATTTGGATTTTTCTTACCTGGACGATCCTCTACAGCTAAAAGGATTCTCAGCTTCGAATATCGCGACCCCACGCCACTTGTGCGGCATATGAAAGTGTATGGGGAAAATCTGTATTACCATTGGCTTATTTCAGATAAGCCGCAAAAAGTAAGCCAATCAGCGTCAACCTTTTATGTTTTGAAGCGTTTCTTTTTACCCCCCCAATAAAATGTCTGCTGGTAGAAAGGGCGGGAAAAATCATGCGTGGAAAACCGTCAACATTATATCATTTCTCTTGCACTAAAAGGTAGTCCTTTTATTCAATTAAACAAATATATTTTTAACGGTAAAACTTTTTTGCAGTTGTTAACGCGTTTCAGAATACCTCGTAACAAATAAATAATTTGAATTATTAAGGTTAGGGTCTCTTATCATAGATGGCACTAGATTCCACAAGCTAAATGTTAAGGCGCAAATTACAGTACCGCCAACGTGATGTGAAATAGCATTCGATATGTACGTATTTGTGCATATACATATGCATATTTATATATGTCCTAAATGGATTAATGTTTGTCCTATTGTAAAAGTTCATAAATATATTAAAACTAGATATAAATGATAGATTAAAAATCCTCTAACATATATACATATATATTTAATAATATAATGACTAACAATAGTCACTTACAGTACATCAATAATAAAGTAATTTATAAAGTCTTATATTACGTTTATTTCATTATATATTGACTTTTTTATAGTGTTATCAATATATTTCATAAAAAATTGACCAATAAAGTATAACAAAATTTTTGTATACATACATTATATATTAATGATAAAAGTATTATATTATACAATACAGTTAAAATATGTGTATTGTATCTAATATATATTTAAAAGTTGCTTAAAATTATATTCATTTCTTACCATAATATTCTTTCTAATATGAAAATGATACATTAATTATTTATAATACATATACAACATAAAATAATGTAATATTACCTATATACGTTTCTAATTGTCATAAAAATGAATAACATTACTGCTTATATGTACTCAATGTACAACATACAAATATAAAAGAACTAGAATCTACTGAGTGGATGTTTTATAATTATTATTACATATTGGCGTTTTCTTTATTACTTACATTTATGTTTTGTTACAGTATGGAAAATGATCAATCAATGTATAATTTTTAAATATTATCTGATTTATTAAACTCTATCAGTACATAATTCAAATGAGATGACGAGATAAATAAAAAATGAAATGGATAAATTTCCGAGATAGAAACTGTAGTATTAATAAAAAATAAAAAATAATATAACAAAAAACAGATAATTTGTATTTTCTCACAATGATGGCGTATATGGTTGGTAGAATTGAATGTACTGGATAGAAATTTCTTAACCATGAACTATGTATATATATATACATATATGTAGTATATATTAAAACACAATATATACGTCATATATACGTGTGTCATATGCACCTTCACGCAATTTTGTGTGAGTCAACGTAGCCGTGTATATAAATAATAAAACGCGGTGAAGTCGGGTGAAGTGTTGTGCTCGTAATTTTAAAGAATTCTGTAAGAACATAAACGTGTTACGACGAAATAACACTGTTAAACATTTATCTTATAATAGAATTTTAGAAGTACACATGGTTGCTACAGAAGACACGTAAAAATAACTCGTATGTTAAAATGTTGTGAGAGAAAGAAAGTGAAACGTTATCCATCGTTTAGCACCGAGGTCTTCGTAATACGCAAACTCTACTATTTAAATTATCGATTTGTGAACCTGAATCTTTGTATAAAATAAAAGAATAAACATTCCGAAATAAAAACTTTCTTCCATACCGGTAACGGAGAAATAAACTCCCGCGACGAATTAAATGTTGACAAATGAAATTCGACAGGAAACTATGAGCATGAAAAGTAGACGTCGCGATGTATATTTTACTTTGAGACACACTATTTTTTGACGCAAATACAATACGTCGTGACATTTCGAGGTTGTTAAAGTTCTACATATTCTTCATACTGATTTAGTTGATGTTAAAAATAAAAAAAAATGAATGGATTCAGTACCGGTGAAGAAGATTCCAGAGGAGCTGCTGATCAAATCTGTTGCCTTGTAGATGAGGGTGAACGATGTACTCGACCAGCTGGCAACGCTTCTTATAGTAAACGTATCCAAAAAACTGTAACTCAACGGCGATTGAAACTTAATCTTGATCAAGTGGTAAGATTAATTATAACAGAAAATTATATTAAGTTATTCAGAAATTAATTTCTTTTAAATTCATTTTAAAGTTGTGTTTCCTTTCCAAACAATTTTAGACATCATATGTTTTTAATAAAATATAAATTGTACTGTTGAGTGGAAGAAAGGCTTTAGTTTCAAGGGTCAATTTAAAAAAAATATTTTGAAACATTGCAAAGTAAAATGTTTTTTACATGTAGTGAATTATAGTAAAACTGTGTGTATTGTTTACAGTTTGATATTTGTCCTTTGTAGTTTTATTTTTTATCACTATAATCAGGATTATTTAAGACATTAATCAGTAAATGTATTTTAACATTATTTATTTAATAGTTACAAAATATTTGAAAAAACCTATAAATACATTATTCTGGCCCAATGTATCGTTTGATATTGAAATATCTTTCTATTCAAAATTAGAGTTAAGCTTTTCTTCTATTAAATCAAAATAACAATACTATTTATGTTCTTACATCAATTTCCATAAATATACTAAAAAAATAATATTAATGAAGTAAATTTGGTTCAATCGGTTACATTGATTTACCAAATTTGCTAGTTTTACACTATTTTAAAGATATGGTAATAAAATTTGTGGGAGATTTGTAAAAATGAATGAGTAATCTAATTGTGCATTTTATACAAAACTTATGTGAGTAGCCTGAGGTGTTAGATCCAACAGTACAATTCACTACATTCGTTCTAATATCATATATCTAAAAAACTGAAATTTTACAGAGGACAAGAACTGATTATTTCAGTCTAATTTGATATTTTGTACACTTATTTTATATATTATATAATATACTATATATATATATATATATATATAATACAAGACATCATATGAAATATCAAGCTCGACTGAAATTATCAATTTTACTTTTCCTTCTGTAAAATTTTCTTATTTTTTTAAATACATGATGCGATAATATTAGATTATATTTGCTGCATAATGTAATGTAATCTGTGTGTTAAGTATGTAAGTGAACAATAAATAAAGTTTAAGATATAATTAAAGTAAAATTAATTAAATAAAGTTAACAAAATTATAATAATATAAATATTGTTATTTGTTAAGTATTGAGGTATAAGGATACTGTGTTCTATTTTTGAAAATTCTATAATATGTGTACATGTTCTACTATTTAAGATAAAATGTATATTTGTATATTATTGGAATATGTATTTAATACATATATGCCTAACCGTTAACTTTTTCTTTAAAATTAATTGTATAATCATTTACCATTATTTAATGTTTAACAAAGATTTATAGGCATTAAAGTATGTTGTGTATAACTAAATAATCTTTTATTATTGTATATTTAATTTATTAATAGGCACGTCACATATATATTTGTGATTATCATAAACAAGTAATACAATGTGCGAGATCTAAGCAGCAACAGCAACGTAGACGGAAAGATTCAGAAGAAGACTCTGGCGAAACCGATAATGACCTTCCTGAAGTTGACCTTTTCCAGTTACAAGTTGGTACGTTAAGGAGATACAAGAGGCATTATAAAGTTTCTACACGTCCAGGTTTAAATAAAGCTCAATTAGCTGATGTAAGTATGTTAGAATCAAAAATATATCAATATTTCATGTACTTAGTATATTATAAATAAATATCAAAAATAAACTTATAAAATGTTACATATGTTATTTTGAATAATTTTTATTACTTATTTCAGACTCTTATGAAGCATTTCAAGACCATCCCAGTAGTTGAAAAAGAAGCCCTAAGTTTCTTCATTTATACAGTAAAAACCAATGCTAACAAATTAGATCAAAAAAATGGTTTAAGTAATGATACCACATAGCCTAAGCATCATTTCATGAATTTTGTTATTGTAATATTTTACTAGTGAGATCAAAAATGTATGTATGGATTTTTACTTGTTAATAGACATAGGTATTTTGTAAGATCTATGTATAAAACACACTGAAAAAATACATGTATAACAATGCACATTAAAGTATTGTTTATTGTTTCATTTTTTAATTGTCATTAGGTTCATAAGATCAACACTGAAAAAGTCAGAAATCATCACATACAGTTAACAAGTGGTTTTCGTACAAATACTCGTACGTTTGTTAATATTATTTATAACATTAAATGTTTTGAATCAAGTTCCGTAGTAGTTTCTTCTTCACTATCTCCGCTTATTTCTAAAAATACCCCAATGGTGTTAATTAGTAGTATATCTAAAGATAAAAAGATTAATTATATATGAAGAGTATGCATATAAAAAATACCTATATCGTCTATGACTTTCTTTTCTTCCTTCTTTACTTCAGTAATTTCAATATCATCTTCTTCCTCTGAAGATTCCTCTAGATCCAATGTATTTGGTTCACCATTACCAAATGACATATTCTATAAAAATTATTTATATGCAATAATTATATTAATTGCTTTAATTTATATTAATTTATTTCGTTTAATATATTTATGTTCTTACTGTATCCATTATGAGTTCAGCAGAACCTTCTCCAGGTTTTACAATTTTACATTTATCATTTTCTTCTTCCTGCATTTCTTTTTTAAAAAAGAGGAAAAGTATTCAGCTTTATATAATAAAATAATCTATCGATAGGTGTTTATTAAAGTACAATTATTTTTATATTACAATTACAAATAATAAAGGTAAGTATTTACCATAAGATTTTTTCGTGTCTTTTTTACCCCATTTGCGTAATTTGATACTAATGGATTCGCAATTCATTGTAGTTAACTTTTTCATTGTTGTACATTCTTTAAAACGATGTGTATTACGATCATCTTTTTTATACCTAAATATACATACTCAAAATTAGGAAAATTCCAATACAACAATTTAATTAACCGATTTAAATTTTACCTTGCTTCCACATCATATGCTACTTCTTCTTTAATTTGTTGTATTAATTCAGTAGCATAGTTTGCAGCATAACTAGAAACTGCTGATATTACATCTTGTATAGTCATAGTTTTCGTCAAATAATTAAAATGTAAGCTACAAAGTTCTCTGTATGAGTTTATACCAAGAGTTAACTGAGCTACTCCAACCCTTTCTTCTATATACGTAGGATCCATAACTGTATTTCCACTACAGCAAAAAATATTATATTACATATATATTTTGCAATTTAATGAAATTAAACAGTTTTAAATATTTACCTTTCAAATGTTATAAAAGATACACATACTGGATAGTGGTATATTGTTAAAGGCAATGGATCTTTTTCACAAAATGGGTGAATTATAATTTCTTCACCAGTTGAAGTTACATCTGGTCTATGAAAATGTGAAAGTGCAGCCAATGTTGCAATGGATGCACAATCAATTAAATTTCCATCATGATTAATAATATTAATATCAACTCTTAAATTCCACACCTACATTGAATAAGTATTTTAGCAAGCAACTTCTTTTATAAAATGAATTCAAATTTTCATAAAATGTTACTGAACTTGGGTATTTAAGTGATACAGAAATTAAGAAAAATACATATATGCTACTAACCTTTTTATCTGCTATAATACATAAAGATTCTAAATCTATACATTTTGAGTCTTTAAAACATTTTTCAAGCTGTCTACTAATTAATACTGAAATTTCCGATTGTTTACTAGCATCAAAATTCTGAGTTACCATTGCATTAAATTCAACATTTATATGTAACATGCCTTCATTAGGGCGAGATGTCTTAGGTTGCTGAATATCACATGTTACCTGTGCTACAGCTCTATAACGAAGTTGTACATAAATATATTTTATCATCTAGTTAAATATTTTTATCTATATTTCCAGAATATGGGCAAAAAACTATAACCCAAATTGTTGACATAACAGTCTTTATTAGTAATATATTCTATATTATCTTTTACTTATGTTTGTAACAATACAAGGTAATTTTACACTTTTGCCATTCTTTCGCTTGACATTATAACAATGTATATGAAAGATACACATGATCTTACAGTAGACTTTAAGTGTTACAAATGTATCTCTATAAGTTTAAAAATTTGACTTATATTCTTTCGCCCAAGTACTAAAGATACCACACAAACAATAATTATAAAGATACTTAAAAATAAATATACCTTGTTTGACCAAGTAAAACCATGCAACTGCCCCAATTAGATCCAAAATAAATTTTAACCGAACGCGCTTCCAACAAATTTCTGCCATCTAATCGCTAAAAAATATTTCAATTATTTTCAAACTTAAAATCTGTGAACATTGTTAGTTAAACATAAACAAATTCGTACCGTGCCTTGTTCTACAGCCTTATTTACAAAGTTCCTTTCACAATTCGTCAGTAAAGATTCCTTCATGATTTTAAATATTTATTTACACATACAGCACGTGTGAAGCTCTCAAAATAAACATAACCTTTAATTGTAGTATCAACGAAAAATATTAATTAAATTGTGCCACATATATATTTTAAAATTATTGATGTATATATTAATTCCTTTCACATTTGTGAAACATAAAATGAATATATAAAAATCGAAAACATTTTTTAATACTGATAATTGATTCGTAAACATCAATCTATAAATCAATGTTATAATTTTGAAAGAATCAATTTAAAATTTGCATTTCAAGAGTCGCTTCAATGTAGAAATTTTTCTATATAATCATTTTCGCAACTATATGTTTATTGTTAAAAGCGTTTTACGTTTCAGAAAGGTGATTTTATGAATTATATGAGAACGTAAGTTAACGTTTTTCATAATAGAATTTAACATTGAAATTTACATTCATAACGAAAGTATCACGGCGATTTTATATTTAAAAACATACAAGAGATAATAGGTTTTTGTAAATTAATTAATTTAAAAAGTTGGAATCATTTTGGAAGCCTCATTGTTGTATATATTTTGAAAATTTATATTGCCGCGAGCGCTGTCTGAAAACATTATCGCTATCGTCAAGCAACAGTCAAATGCAGAGTTATGGAAACAAAAAATTGTATTTTTTTGTAAAGTGCGGCATTTTTACATCTTGTTGATATTCGCCAATCGTTCTACGGGTACGATAAAGTCGGAAAAATACCTTTACAATGGGTTTAAAATATTATATTCCAAAATTTTTTAAATTGCATCTTATGGATCATACATACTTAGCCATCTAGCGGCGGAGGAACAACTAGTAGAAGTAAATTTGAAATTGATTTCTTACGAAATATTGACCTTTTCAACTTACTAGACATCAGAATGATACAAATGACAATATTAAATTGATTTGAAATGTGCTATATGTGCTAATAAGTCAAACATAATACATAAGATTCATAATTGATTTCGAGATTTAGTTCCATTAGTTCCAACTTTATATTGCTAAGTAGCTAAGCATTTTGAGATGCATACGAAACAATTCTTAAAATTGTCGAATATTATCTTTCTGAAACATAAAATACGCAATAAACTAGCTTGTTTTTAAATGTAAACATTTAAAACAAGATAATAATTATATATTGTTATACAATAAATAAATACAAACTTTGTATAGTAAACATTATACTCCATTCAACGAGAGATCATACTTCATTCACGCGTTACAATTAACTTTAATAGGTTCTCTATCACTTGTCATTACACCACTGACTATAAGTTTTTCTGTTTGCCGGGCACATACATTGTGAACAAAATAAATAAATAATGGGAAGAAACATATATTTATATATAAATCAGACATGAATAGATTTTTAAATTTGAAAATTCGGGAACTTGCAAATTTAGTAATTTAGAAACATGACAAATTCAAAAGTTAAGGAGTTGAAAAATTAAAGAAATAGAGAATTTGGGAATTTGAGTTTGACGATTTGGAAATTTGGATATTTAGAAATTTAGAGCTTTCAAAACTTGAGATTTCAGAAATTTTTTAATTTGGAGTATGGATTACGAAGTATAAATGTAGCGTTGAAAACGTCATAAATGCGCATGCGCGTTGCTCTTGGTTACAAAGCATACTGGAACCAATTATAGCTGACATGCGCATAATGAGTAAAAACTTGTTGGATGATGAGTATGATCCTTCGTTTAAACAGAAGTTATCAAATCTATATATTATAGATATTATATACATATATGTTATGTATAATTACTCCGTACAATTTACGATGGACTTTTTATAAATCCCAGAGCTTTTTATAGCATGGGTTCAGTTTTCAAGTAGCACTGAACTTCTCTAAATCCGTCACTCTTTGGTCCTGTTTTTAACATATGAACTTCCCTTAATGTTTTTTTCGCAAAGATGTAAACATTTTTTCATACTTCTAATAACTGTAATTTAATTTTGGAGATAGGAGTCAAAACGTAAAAACAAATACAGTTGACAACAAGACGAATTCTTGAAAACCTTGTAAAAATAAATAATATTATAAAAAAGTCAACTCATAAATGCGCGCGCGCGAACAGTGTATGTATGTGCACAGCACACAAGTGGCCATGCCCGGTCATATCTGCTTCAATCAGCTTGCTTTATGCGATCCGTTTTTTAATGTCCAGTTTCGTCGTCAATAATCCGAATTCCATGGGTCAATAACTATCAAATATCGTGTCTGTGAATATTTTGAATTTCAAGAAACCAGAATTTGAGTATTTCATGCAAGTTGCATTTAAGTATCGTACGTGTTTCGTATATAATGCTGATCACGGTACGCGTGATACGTACGGATAGATGCGTATAGATAGGGCCGATCTGTAGAATGGATGCTTAATAAGCTACATTCTGCGTTGCTTATAATCGTTATTCACGAACTCTTTGAAACATTTACTTTTAATTATTATATGGTAAGTTATTGTTACGTTATTATTTACATTTTCTATCTAATTTTGCTCCGCTTATTATCAATTTCTTCTTTTAAATTGTACGTCGAAAGATAGCTTTTATATTGTGTTGTTGTAGCACCGATTGCCTTTGTACGTCATCTGTAGGTAAATATATGTTACATTTTCCTGTTTAATTATTCGCGAATCTTGGAGTATTTTAATATTCCATTATCCTTTTTTCTTTTTTTTTATTACTACTTCATTTTTATGTTTTTAATTATTTTTAACATTTAAGTTCTTTTAGGATGGTACATTGCACACATACTTCTTTCTTTCTGTTTGTATAGTAATGAAAAATCCGGTATTTCTCAAATTTACATAAAACTTGCGGAAGTATCTATTGTGAAACATGTAATTATAAAATATATTATATTAGATTTATCAGAAAAATGCAAGGTTCAATGTAATTTTATAAAAACAATCCAATCATCATCAAATTAAATTATTTAATATCTGAGTTAATAGTTATTGTTAGATTTCACACTTATTTCATTACATTATATATATTTATATATTTACATTTAATATAATGTTTCACAAATATACATTAATATTATACTTAAGATTAATTTGAATTTTGAATAATATAACTTTTGATACATGCAAACACAAGTGGTTAATTTGTTTATTAGAAACCATTAGACACACACTGACTAATACATAATTACATTATATTGCTCTTTGTTTGGCATAGCAAAGGCTCGCCTATGTTTTGGTACACAGTTTAATTTGAATTTGTATATACTACAGTGGCTTTCTCATTATGAGGATATCAATTTATTGCAAATATAATACATAACTTTTTTAATACGTAATGTAATTTCTGACAGTTATTTTTATATTAAAAGATTAAATACATTTTTCTGTTTGTTATGTAGCATATAAGAAAATCGTACATAATGGTATTTTATTAAGGTCATGACAACAATTTATTATATATTTCACTTACATTATATTTGTGGTAAGTAGTAGTTATAATTGCTAATTTGTAGTTATAATTGCTATGAAATTCAAACTATATTTGAATATATTATTTTGAACATATCGTACAATTAAAAAAATAAATTTGATACCATAAGTAAAGTAGTATAAATGAATGAAGTTTCTAATTATAATAAATGTTACATATAGACCACTGTGTTTTGGGCAAATTATTAATATTTTGAGGAAATCATTGTAAACAAAAATTTTATTCAATCATGGAATCGTCTGATAGAAAGAATGTTTATCTTACAAAAGCTGGTGATAATTCTTTAAATTCTGGAATGAGAGATACAATGATTGTTGGTCAAACAAATATGGCACCAGGTAAGTACTTATGTTTTAGAAATATTTGTACTGTTACTGTATATAAGTAGTATATATCAGTATAGTATAATATTTTTAAATATTGAATTAACATATTGATTTATGAATATGTGTGTAATTGATCATTTAATTCTTAGAATGCGGTGAATCTGTAATGAAACCTGGGAATGTATCTAGTGTTTCAAATAATCAAGCAAAGTGGTCAAATACTCAAAGCAAAAATTTTATTATTAATGCAGTACCAGTGAAAAATGAAGTAAGCTTATTTTAAATGTTATAAGTAAGGATATTATATATTAGTAGCCTATGTGGTAATGTAATTATATATTATTATTAGATTGTACATCTTGAAGACGGAGCACATTGCAATAAAAAAATGTATTATTATGATAGACATTACACAGGTCATGAAGAAACAGAGAGACCAACACGTAGAGGAACAAAACGATACAGAGATAAAGATGCACCTAAAAGAGCATTGTATGTAACATTAACATTAAAAATGTTAATTAATATTTGATGTTTTATTTATAAATGAATTTTTAGGTCTGCCTTTTTCTATTTTTGCCAAGAATTACGTGGAAAAATGAGAGAATTACATCCAGAAATGGGAGTAGGTGATATCGCCAAAGAGCTGGGAAAATTGTGGATGAGTACAGATCTTCAAACTAAATCAAAATATATGGCAATCGCAGAAGAGGATAGAGCCAGATATGAAAGAGTAAGTAAATTTTACTATGCTTATATTTACACATTCATATGAAAAATTTTTATTTTATATTTAATATTTTACTTATTTAGGAAATTATTGCATATAATAAAAGAGTAAAAAACTATGATCCGGAAGAAGTTGGACCCGTCTAAGTTTTTTCCTTAATTGGTTAAGGAAGAAAGGACAGTGTACTTTGTCCTAAATCAAGCACTCGCCAATTAAAAATGTATAACAATTTTACTAATAGTTTAGCATTGTCAATCGTTGTATATATTAAGTACACTGTTGACATTGATATCTAAAAACGAATCTTTCTGTATCAAATTTGGTTATAACTTTTGCAAATAGTATTTGCAAACAGCTATCATTTTACATTAATTTTGTAATTGGATGCTATTTTTTGTGAATAAGGTGTGCTAATATATTTACAAACGATACCTAATACATATTAATATCAATAGTAATAATAATGAAAACGATGATGCTGATGATAATAATAATGATAATATTATTATTATTAATGATAATGATAATCTATATTGCTAATAAATATGTTATACACAATTGAAGCACAATAACAAATAAAAGTCAAGCAGAGTGAGCTTTGTACAGTGCACTTTTCTTGTCTAATTACGCATTATTCATGTTTATAATGATAAAACTAGATATCAGGGACTATTTATATCAAAAACCCTGTATAGAATACATATTCCATGTATTTTGTTCTTTTTCCAATAAAGATAAAATCATTTAAAACATAATTTTTATATTTTTATCTTATTACCAATTTATTCCTTTCATCTTTAATTTAAGAGTGAAAAAAGTGTAGGACTGTAGAAGTGGAAACAATTACGAAAGGGGTTATAAAAGAAGTTTGCAAATTAAAATTTGTAAATTTCTAATTTTTTAAATTTAATAGGTCGTAGTTTTAACATTTCTGAATTCCTAAATGTCTAAATTTTCTTCTTCCTCGCAATTATAGGGAACCGCTAATAATGCGAACGAAACCATACAGCGAGACTGTACCGTCGTCTCTAATAGAATTTATTAGTATAATTAATGCAATATAAATTTATAATAAGATATTGTTTCAGTTAATTTATTTCCTTTTTTTGTAAAATTACACACCAATTTCCTTCATCATAATATACATTTTTTATTACAAAACTAGACACTTCTGAACATAATTGTGGAAGTTCACCCTCTTCAAATACATGATAATACCTAAGAAAGTTTCCTCCGCCTTTTCTTTTCCATGGAACAAGCATATCAGTGGATGTAAAATTTGTACGATTTTCATGTATCGGCAACGATACACCATATTCTGTTATTTTTTGAGTAGATACAATATTTTCTTTTATATTTGAGCCATATTTTAGATAAGCTGTTTGAACGGAATCTTTTTCTTGTTCTTTTGCCCACACATATATTAAGCATTTTCCATTCGGCCTAAGAACTCGTGCTAATTCGAAAATAGCTTGTTTTCTTCTTTCAGAAGTTGAAAGATGGTGAATTACAGCTATGCTTATTACTGCATCTATACTATTATCTCTGTACGGTAGGTATAAACAGTCAGACGAAAACACTTCAAAACCTTTACCACGACATATTTTCATTAAGTTTTGACTTCGATCGCATCCAATCTATAAAAGTTCTCTTTATTAAGACGATGATTATGTAATAAGAAACTATTGTATTAATTACGCATTGAAATGAAACAAAAAAAGATCTATAAAAATAAGAAATTCGGGTACCTTGAATATATGTTTTTCTTCATAGAGATATTTACCATTTCCACAACCGACATCTAATAGTATATCACCTATATTTAAACTTTGAAGAAATTTTGATACATTAGGCCATTGTTTATGCCTTGTTTGATCAAAATGATGTGATATTTGATCATAAACCTGTATATTACAAATTTATTTAATAATGTTTTAAGTATAGATAAAATCATATACAAAATATATATTATATCGCTTACTTTGTGTACATATAAATTTTCTATTCCTGAAGCAGCTTCATTATCTATGATGTTACTGGTAGAATTTTGTTTGGTATCACAATATTCTGAAAAATTGCATAAACAATTGCCTCTACGTACTTTTCGAAATGTAAATGATATTCTTGTCCCTCTTAGTTGTGTTGTAATTCCATTTGTAGTTCTCACTACATCATTATGTCTAGGATAAATTCCATGTGACCATGCATATCGAGCTTCTCCTGACATAATTAACAGTGAACGAGGAGGTAAAAGAATAGCTGCTTTTTTATGTTCTTGTTTAAAATTCATAACATATGCAGAACCTAATGACAGTGACAATATACTGTCTTCAAAGACACTATGCGTGTCAATATGTGGAGGAATTCCTTAAAATGTAAAATATTATTAGTTTTTCATTGTTTATATTTATACTACTGCAGTAATGTACATAATATTAAATCTTGTTTATTGTCTAACTGATAAGCAATCAATTATGTAAAACATACCTTGACCAGGTAAGTAATGATTAATTGTCAGCTGATCATAATCATATGGTACATTATGATATTTTTTGAATAGTACTTGTAAAAACTGATAGTCTTCAGGAATAGGAGTAATAGGCCTGTCAAGATTTACTTTATTTGAACCATACTGAAATTCATATCCAAAATGTTTGACTTTTCTATGTTTTAGACATGATTCTGATATAAAAAAATATATATTAATATCATAAAATTATAAAATCTTATATACTATAATGTTTTATGTAGAAGTACTAAAATTTGTTTTACCTTCATTGCACCAACTAATTGAATTTAATAACATTGTTTCTTCTTCTTCAGTTATAATATTCTCTATTAACTTGAGTCCAGGTGGAAAATCAGCAGACCAATCTTCATACTCTATGTCGGGAACTATGTAAAATAAAATTAAATAATATAACTTCTATTTTTCTCAATCTTGTTTCAATTAAATACAGACAATTAATGATTAAATTGGTAAGAAAATATATATTCTATTTATATTCAAAGTATATTATATACCTGTTTCTGTAAATGCTACATACAACGGTGTATTCTGTCCATTAATTTTTATGATACCATGAATTTTGTTATATAAATATGAAGCATCTTCTACTGAATATAATTTTATAAAACAATATGACTTATTCAATGGCATTATTAAATCATATTTGGCAATTAATGGATCTATAATATTTTGTAACATTTCTCTTTGAAGCCCAGTTACTAAACCACCATTGCAAATCATTATATACTGCAATAAAGTATAAACATTATATAAATTATACAATCTTGTTAAAAACAGAAACTTTTTATTCACCTTTGTTGGATTATCACAGCATTTAATATTCATATCTCTAAAAAGTCTATGATAAGCCCTCTTTTGTTTACGATGACCTTTTTTACTTAGTTTTTCTTCCATCATTTTTCACAAATCTTGATTTATTCTTAACTACTTATTCTAAATACATACATATATTCATATTGAGTACATTTATATTTGTAAGAAGACATATAGCGCTTTCCTTCATCTATCAGACTAATCCACAAAAACATTTAGAGACAACATTTCAACGTGGAGTAGCAGTTATTTAATTTTTATAATAATTCATTTTGTAAATATGTAAATATACATTTATTTTTACACATGAAACTAAAAGGCTGAATTTCGAATAATAAAATCTTCGAAAAACTCCGTACATCGAAAGAACACACCCGTCGTGCAATATGGGAAAGTTACTGAAGATAGTCGCGTTAGGCAAATCGAATGTGTTCTCTTGATTTAAAAGACATTTAAAAATAATGCAGACATAAGATCTTCAGTTTATCAATCTTATTTTAGATTAGTATGATGTTTTGTATCATTGTTATTCAAATAAATTAGTTTTAATTTAATCACTATATATAATCCTATTCCAATACATTCCACTTATATATTGCAATGTCAGTAACATGTGGTTATATCCATATTTACAACTTTTTTCGTCTTTATTAGTTTTAAGATATTAAATGCATTTTAATGACATTATGTAAAGCATACAATCAATAGAAAATGTTTTACAAATTCTAATAATTCAAAAGAGTCAAGCATTGCAAAGAAAGTAAGTAAGATTTTGTTAAATGTAATAAAATTAATTTTCTTTATTTAGGTTATATTAGTTTATGATTAATTTTTAGGAGTATAATTAATTTAAAAAATTAAGAAAAAATTAGAAATTGTAACAATTGTAAATAGAGGTATTTATACATATAGAAAAAAGTACTTACAGGTATTATATATTTCTGTTATTTTAAGCATCAGAAGCTTTAGAAATATGTATTATCAAAACAAAAACAAACAATTCTGTTCCAATTGTAAGAAGAATAGCTAAAAATGGAACATGAAGAAGAATTTTTAAATACTTTCTTTACCCAAGTTGCTCAATTGTGTACCGATAAAGCTAAGGAGTTAATTGTAAGTAATTATTCCAGATTGTTTACTTCATTATCTTAATTTATTTATAGTTTTATTAAAAGCATTTTAACTTACATATAACTTTCTAACTGCTCAATAATAATAGAATGATAATATTTACCTAAGTAAACTGTATTGTATACTACCATAATATACAGCAAAATTATAAAATAACAAATAACAAATTAGTTGTTAATGTAACAATAATTTTAAGGTTGCTATAAAAATTGTTGTTTAGGAAAAAGAACGTGGATCATGTCGTCAAACCCAAATGGGTCCATGGGGAATGCTGCTTATGCATTTACCTCAAATAGCTGTAGCAGAACATTTGTATGCAGATTTAGGTTTTCTTCATACTAAGAATAAAGGATTTTTAAGGAAAGATGTAAATATCTAGTTTAAAATACAATTAATTCATAAAATAATTGAATCAATGAGATAAAGAATAATACAGGTCCAAAAAAAATGTTTTGAGTTATTTGAATGGATAGCTTTAAATTTTGTGTATCACTGGTGTATTGTTTTCTTTTGCATTATTTCTATTTAAACATAATTATACAAATCTGATTAAACATTTTATTATGAAACCTTTTTAGATAGGAAAATTAAAAAATAATATAGTAGTACAAAAAACATTTGTTAATTTACATATAGTGCATGTTGTAATTTTTCTTTGAAAAATTATATAATTAAAAAATTATTCATTTCTTTGTTGATTAGTAGTAGTTTTTCTAGTACAGATTTTTTAATTTTTTTTTTATTTAGTATATATTTAACTAATTTCAATATGTCTTATATTTTTTTCTGATGAATGAGAGGAAAAAAAGTACAAATCCATAGCGAGATACTGCTTTTGGACTGATTAAACTAAAGAGATTACCTGAAATATACATATAGAGTACTTCTTTTTCATTGCTCTTAATTCCAATGTGTAATTGTATGTACTTCACATTTAGTTTTATGAATGTATGAAAATGACCAATTTTGGACTTGTACTGTTCTTTAACTCATTGATTCAATTATAAAATTGATTTAATGTCTAGCATTCATTGTGTTAGAATTCACTGAGAACAGTGTATGAATTATTAAAATCCGATTTGAAGAGGGTGGAGGAAATGACTAGAGGAACCAATTCCATCGGAGCAACAGTTGCTGAGGTTTCTAATCAACTGTGTCAATATATTACAGCAAAAATACAGTTGATAGATTTGTTAGTATATTATTATTTCAGTATATTATTTAATATTTTGTCTAATGTTATTTTGTTTTAGTTATGAGAAAATGTATAATATGAGTATAAATAGTAAAGCTATGAAATATCAAGAATTATTAGAATCTATTGAAGGAATTACAGAGACTCATTCTTTATCTTGTTCACATTTAGCATTAACTGCTATTAAAACAAGTTTAACGTAAGTACAAGTAGAAATTAATTTATTTAACAAACATTACAGTTGTGATATATAACGGAATATTCTAAATTTAAAGTATGTTTTTATCAGATTAGAATGTGAAATATTAGTACAGTTAACAAAAGCACAAGTTGAACTTCAACATTGGAGATTCTTGTCGACATTAATGGCTCTTTACGGTGCACAAACACGTATGTCCGCATGGGAAAGAACTTTACAAAGTAAAGAGGTCAGTAACAAACAGATGTATCCATTTTAAGAGAATTCAATGGAATACTTCAGAAGAAACTGAAGATATTGAAAAAATGTTTTTATAAAAGTTATTTAGTATGGAAGGAGACATAATGCAGTTTAAATGTATTTTTAGCTATTTACTGGGATGTGAAAGCTCCAAATCTTCAATTTTTAAAATATTTTTAGTTTTTTCTGTAATATCTCAACAACTCTAATTAGAATGGGCACACTGTATGTAAAGAATAAAACATATAAAAGTATTTAATCATTAAATATAACATTTTCAGTCATGGAAGTTAGGTTTTAGCGCTTCTTTTCTGAAAGCAAATCAACAACCAGCATTATATCAGTGGTTAGTGAAGCTACGTGGTAATATATTAGCTAAATGCTCATTATATTTTCATACTACCTTAAGTCAACAAGCTAATCCAGGGGAAATGAGAAGCATCATGAGCAAACAAAACGTGGATTACTATCATAAGTATGACTTCATTAACTTTTTAAATGTATTGAAGTTATCAAAATAAATGTGTATAATATATATTTCAGAATACAGAGTTTTCAACGTAAACATGACGTTCTAGCGGTTTTAATAGTATTTGATTCTCGGGGAGTAGAAGATGCAGGTCCAGGTTATAGGCATCCTCGTAGGGAACCAAATGTGACTGAACAATTTCCTGTGGTTCTCAGTTGTCCTAGTGTAAATTTATATAGATTATAAGTGATTAAATTTACTACCCTTAGAACTATGATAAAAAATTTGATTTTATAAATTAATATTTTATGTTTTAGGCATTTGCCCAAAAACCATCACTGTATTTGGATAACGTACAAAAAGGAATTAAAGAACGTCATGCGGAACTTCTTGCCATGGATAAAATTGTGTATAGTAAAAATGTAAAAGTATGTTACTAGCTTAATAGTAATCAGTCAATCGTATTAACTAACATTCTTGCAGGACGTGTGTACATATGCAATGTATAATACTGATCCTAGAATGACTTTAATTACTGTATTCGAAAGCGGCAAACAAAAGGATAAGGAAACTCATGTAACGTCATTTATGACAGATTTATGTACGCAAATTAGATGTAATAAGGTTTATGAATCATTAAAATTATCAAAATGAAGAATAATTCGGATATATATACAAATGCTATAACAATACCAAAGATTGTAGCGCGCAGAAATCAAAAGTTATTTAAATAACATATGTTATTATAATGTTGTATAGAAATAAAATTTTTATTACTGTTTAATGATGTACCATATTACTATTTTTTGACGAATAACATTTTATTTTTGGTCAATGATACTGTTATTAAAAAAAAAAAAAAATACGTTACAAATAGTAAATTTAATTATTTGAATAAAATTAGATAATTTTTATTTTTATTAAAAATATATACAAAATTTTGTCATAATCGAATACAAACTATTACAACGACATAATTGCTCGTTTCAATGCCTTTTCTTTATTTTTTCTAATTCTGTTTTTATGTTTACTACTTTTAGTTGCGTCTCTGAAAAATTGTATTCCTTCCTTCTCTTCGATAACGCGTTGCACATACATCATTCCATGTAAATTAAAACCAATCATATCCTAAAAGTAATATGTTTTAATTATATTGAATATTAAAACAATTATTTAAATACGATTTATATAAAAAAAATTTTTGTTACCTTCAGATCAGAAACTTTTTTTATAGCAAGTGCTTTCACAGTTTCTAATACAGGCAAAAGTTCTTCTGTACTTATAATAGGACCGTGATGAGCTTGTATTAAACATAGGGCTAATCTTGCTATTAATTCCGTGTGATAATCCGATTGCAATAATTTGGGAAGCATTTTGAGAATTTTACAAGCAATCGAGTATGGT
This sequence comes from Megachile ligniseca, assembly GCA_945859555.1. NCBI lineage: Eukaryota > Metazoa > Arthropoda > Insecta > Hymenoptera > Megachilidae > Megachile > Megachile ligniseca. The sequence goes on from OX243777.1 coordinate 2,508,463, forward strand.
AATAATAATAATGTTTCTTCTAAATCACTAAAAAATAGTTTTTATATTTTATTTATTTTTATTATGTTTTATACGTACGTATATATAATTTATATGAATATCTTTTACCTTGCTCTGATTCGTTTGACTGTTTCTAAAAAGTAATCATCTGTGGTTGTACAATTGTAAGCTTGCATTTGTAAAGGAACAGGAGGTGTTGTATTGATACCTAATGCTGCTGCTTTTAATAATTGTTCATTATATTCTTCAGATACGTCTAAACATTCCATTATCAATTCAGCCTAAAAATAATATAAATCGAATTATATGTAACAATTAGAAATTGATGTTTTAATATTTAATGTCTTAGTTCTTACTCCTTTTTCACTAGACACAGTTTTTCTTGAAGGTAAAGATTGTTGTTTTTGCCCTGGAACAACGGTAGTTTCTCCCGTAGCTAATTCATTTTCATGACGTTCCCTCTCCTCTTCTTCTTCATCTTGAAGAACTAAAGGTTCTGAAGTTCGTTCGTATAACCTAACAACTTTATCCGATCCACAAGATACAACATAAATACCATTTGGAGAAACAGTACAATTCCATGCCTCTCCTGTATGACCCTGAGTAAATAAATATTCTATAGTTGATTTTTCATTATATTCAGTAATCTGTTATTTATCAAACATTTTTCAAAAGATTTAATTACATGCAATGTTACAATTTTGTGGAAACTATCAGCGTCCCATTCTTTTATTCTTCCATCTTTTCCACAAGTGAAAACATAATGTGTCCCAGGAACGAATGATAATCCTGTGACAGAATCATCATGAGCAAATATTGATTTATGACAATCTCCGAAATCGAGACCCCAAATTTTAATATTTCGATCTGCAGAACCAGTGGCAATGAGTGTTGAGTCACTGGATATGTCCATACATAAAACCGGTAATTTATGTCCATAAAGTGAGATAAAAAACTAAACCAAAATTACATAAATTTTAGGAACTTCATTTCAACAAAATAAATTATTGTATCTTTGAATAATTACCTTAAATGTATCAAGAAAGAAAATTTTTATAGTAGAATCAAGCAATGCAACTGCAACAAATCTATTATTAGGACTTATTCTTACGCATAATACAGTATCCTCTAGTTTTAAAGTTTTTAAATGTAGAACAGACAAAACTTTCGCCTTTATTTCTCTATCGGAATCTTCGATAAGTTCAAAATTCCAAAATTTTACTGTTTGATCTCCCCCACCACTAGCTACTCCTTTCTGTAAAATTGTAAATAAATAATGTAAGTCTATACTCGCAATTAAATTATTATAATTATTATTAAGATGAAAAATAGAAAAATAGAACAAAATGTAAATAAAGAATACCTTATCAGGAAATAGCGTAACGCTCCAAAGTTCCTTTGAATGTGCAGGTACTTCTTCTAAAATATCACCTGCTGTAATATCAATAATTAACATTTTACCATCTTTCAAACCTACTATTAAATGTCGGTCTCCTGGCACAAACGTTAATGTTAGAGCATAACCACATTGTACAGTACGTAAACATGCTAAAGTCGGTCTAAAATAATAGAGAATGATATAGTTTAAGAAAATATTCTTACAAACTTTAATTTATTATATTCATACCTGTTCCATAATTTCACAGAATCTCCACTAGCTGTTGCAAAAGCCAAATTATCAGAACTAAAACAAACAGCACGAACGTCCGTACGATGACCATGAATTGTTATTGATCTTAATTGTTTTATTTCAATATCTTTTTCTTGTGTAAGTAAAGAATATAACTCTATAGAATTATTATTAACTCCAACACATATCTGAAATAATAAAAGAAATGAAATGAATATATGTTTAAAATAAATTGTAGTAAAAGAAATGAGTATTCGTTATAACTTACTCTGAGTTCACCTCCTCTACCCATTACCATATCTAATCCTTTAGCTTTAGCAGATACTTTGATAACAGGTAACCGAATGATCTCATCCTTTATAGTTGGTACTTTCGAAACATTTTCTTCTATATTGCTTCCATTTCTATTTTCAAGACATGTATGTCATATTAACAAATATCTAAGGATTTATAAAGTATCTGGTTTGAATTAATTTACGTACTTCTCTGCCTTTTTCCGTTCCTTCCGTAATCGTTTAGCAACATTTTCTTTTACTTTGGTATCAGGTAATAATTGAAATAGATCCACTGTATTATCTACTCCATGACATCCAATAACAGTATGTGTTGTATCAACTTCAAGAGATACAACTCGTCCACGACTACTTCTCAATATACTTCCAATTTTCTCACACCTCAAAGGATGTTTCTATTACAAATATATGTATTAAATAAAAAAATTGTACTTGTGTGTATAAATACAAATTAACAGAATTATACCATGTCGCTAACTTCAGCATCATCAGTAAGAGTTAATTCTTGCAAATTAATATCTACAGTTTCTGTATCAGTAAAAGATATTTTCCATACACGTAATTCATTATCATTACAACCAGTTACTAAATACTGATCATTTTTAATCAAAGCTAGACTCCAAACCTTAAAAAATCAATTATTAATTATTAATAATAACTATATAAAAAATCAACATTTAAATGTTAATGATATATGTACCTCTGTTCTATGACCAACAAGAGTTCTAAAATTATGTTCAGTATCGATATCCCAAAATTTTACAAATGTATCTTTACTGGCACTAATAATAATATTATGATTATTCATAAATACTAATTTAGTTATTACACCTTTATGTCCACTCAGTCGACATATTCCAGTTTCAGCTACTATGTCCCAAAGGATAATGTCTGTATCCTAGAAAACAATATATAGATTAATAATTTGTTCTTTTTTTCTTATACGAAATACCTTACCTTTGAACCAGAAGCTAACCTATGTCCTTTGCTGTCGTATGCTAATGTTGTAATTTCAGATCGATGACCTACAAATATACTTGTATTCTCTCCCGATTCTAAATTAAAAGTTTTTATAGTACCATCCATGTAACCAACTGCTATATGTTGTTTATTAGGAGATGCAGCTAAACATGTCACAGTTGCTTTATCTCCAGATAATACTTGAGCCTGGAATAAAATAATTGTAATGATTATCGAAGTTTCTGTTAGAAATACATAAATATTTTGTGATGTACCTTCTCTCCTAAACGTAAATCCCATACAAAAACATGTTCACATGCACCAACTGCTACGAATCTACCTTCTTGACTTTGTAACGTTACAAACACAATATTACAAGCAGGACTAACGATTATGTTTGAATTTCCAGCTGGTACATATCTCAAATATTGCTTTGTTAAACCCATTTTGCACTTTTTAAATAGTGTACCAAAATATACTTATAAAATCATTTATTTTTATAACAAATGTATGGTACATAGGTTAAAAAACTGTTTTATATTAGATATTTTCATACTGAAATATGAGCTGAACAATTAGAAGGTATAACTTAAAATATCACTTATTTAATATTGATGATTTAAACGTGGAAATTTTGTTTTACATTTTAGGTTAGGAATTCACATAACACGTGGGTGATGCTTTCCGCTGTAACATTTGACATGGTTGAATAATGAAATGTAATAATTGGTTACACAAGTTTCCCTCCAGATGGACTTTCATGCGTATAACTAGTGGCGCTGTCACCCATCGTAAGGTACGGGAACTCCGTAAGATTTTAAATTTTCAAGTTCATAAATTTCCAAATTTTTAAATTTTCAAAATCATGAACTTTTAAATTTACAGATTTATAAACTTTCAACCGTTATACATAAAGACCGGTTTCTATATTAAGAATTTCAAGAAATTTTTACTGCTTTTAATTACATAAATTAAGAACAAGATTTATACTCCATTACACGAAATAGTAATCTTCCCGGATGATGACGTTCTGAATTTTTTGCGCATTTAACATCCTTTTGTAATTAAATTTGACAACAGATGTATCGAGGCAATTTACGCGCAAGAAGATATAAAAGATACTACAGATATAATCTGTAGTTACTGTCCATGCTTCCTTCCTTCTATTTCTCAATCAAACAATTTTTGTTTTTTGTGCGCAAAGGAAGATTATTATTTAATATTATTAGCTTGATTATAGAAAATAAAACATTATTGAATCGAGCAAAGTCGAATGTATTTCAAATCGTTTATTCTCTTATGTTGGTGACTATGAACTTAGAAGAATGTATAATCCTGTAAACGCAGATTTAATTTCTGCAGTCCGATGTGGAAATTTAAGAAAAGTAAGCGAAATAGTATCTTCTTATGGTCTATCATATTCACCGGGATGGTCAGATGGATATGTTTTACTGCGTGATGCCATTCAGGAGGGACATGTAGAAATTGCTAAATTACTTTTAAGGAGTGGTGCCAAAATTAATAGTAAAAGGAGAAACTCTCCTCCTAGTCCACTTCATGTTGCTGTTAGGAATGATTATATAGATATTATTGAAATACTACTAAATAGCGGTGCTAATGTTGACGCTCAAGATAAACATGGTTCTACTCCATTGCATTATGCATTGAATGATGGAAAAGTAAAAGTTGCTAAATTATTGTTAAATCATGGTGCTAATATTAATATTTCAAGCAATGGTAAAACTGCGATCCACCTTGCAGCTATAAATGGAAGTTTAGAAATTATTCAACTTCTTTTAGAGTGTGGGGTTTATATTGATTGTAGATGTACTTTGACAAACAAAACACCATTACATTTTGCTGTTGAACATCGTAGAAAAGTAATTGTACAGTTTCTTTTAACTAAAGGTGCTGATATAAATATTAAAGCACAAGATGGAGAAACTCCACTTTATATTGCTGCAATGCAAGGTAGTGAAGAAATTGTAAAACTACTGCTGAGTAAACATGCTAATGTTGATACTAAAAGTGACAATGGTCTAACTCCTCTTCATATCAGTGTTATGGAAGGACATGAAGCGGTTATTAAATTACTTCTACAAAGTGGAGCTAATGTTGATGCCCAAGATAACAGTGGTAAAACGATCCTATCTAGTGCTGTTGAAAGGGGATCATTAGTGATTGTTAATGATATCTTAAAATATTCTCCTGTCCTTAATAATAACAATAATAGAAGTATTCTTAATATAGCAGTATGTGGTTGTCAAAGAACGTATCGAAAAATTGTTGAATCTCTTCTACAACATGGTGTGACTGTCAACCCTGAAGATGTAAACAACTCTGAGTTACTGCATAGTGCTGTTGAAAAGGGATATTTGAAAATTGTTGAAGATCTACTAAAGTATGGTGCTAATGTTAACATTAGCATAAACCATTGTTCTAATTTAAAAAAAAAATATACACTTTTACATTGTGCAATAGATAACAGGCATAAAGAAATAGCCAAACTATTGATAAATTATGGTGCTATTATTAATACTAAACATTGCATTGAAGAAACTACATTATTTTACGCTGTTGATAATTATGATTTTAAAATCACTAAACTGCTTCCAACTAATGAAGCTGGTATAGAAGATAGTTCTGAACTACTGAATACTGCTGTTGTGAAGGAATGCAGAGAAATTGTTGAAATTCTTTTACAGTATGGTGCTGATATTAATGCTGCTAATGAATATGGACATACAGCATTACATTTTACTGCTCTGGAAGATCATCTAGATTTTCATAGAGATCCAAATATTTGTGTTAGAGCAGAAATTGCTGAACTACTTCTAAATAAAGGAGCTAATATCAATGCAAGAGATAAAATGGGTTTAACAACATTTCATCTTGCTGCAGGAAAAGGATATATAAACATTGTTGAAGTTCTTTTAAAGTATAAAATGGACGTTAATTCTGCAGTAGAATGTGACACACCACTCTATGATACCAGTCAACAACAATGTGATGAAATTGGCAAAGTGTTTTCAAACAAAGAAACTAATGTAAATGGTAGCAAAAAACTTGGAACAACTGCACTTCATATTGCTGTTCGAAACGGTTATACAAACATTGTTAAGATTCTCTTAAAATTTGGTGCTGATATTGACTTCAAAGATGAGTATGGTCGGACAGCACTTCACATTGCTTGTCAATTAGAACGTCGAAAAATGATTAAGATTCTTTTGGAACATGGTTCTGATATAAATATTGTCAGTAATAGAAATGATACACCATTAAAGTGTGCAATGACTAATATGAACGCATATTATGATGATAACAATGATGATTTTTATAATATTTTTCCTGATATTGTTTCTGATGTTGCACTTGATAATTATTCTCAAGCAGGAGGTGTTGAAATGTGTAAACAACATATAATTAAGATGAAAATTGCAAATTTATATGTAAGTGAACAAAATTTATTATTAATTGGTGGAAATGATGGAATAAATACACAAGAAACAGAAAATAATTTTCAGAAGAAATGTATGAATGAAATGAAAATTATGAAGTGCACAAAAATTGGTATTAGTAATGTTTCTTTCCATGATATTTTAACAAACAATATAAGTCAGTTAGCATTGTATGCCAAAAATGAAAATATAGTAGAGGTTTTAAGATCAAATAATTACAAAAGAATTTTTCCAGAATATGCCAGTATGATAAACAGTAATTTTAAAAAAGGAATGGTAAGAAGAAAATTGCAAGATCAAAGCGAACAAGTGTTCTATTCTTTTTTTATTAACCTTCCAGAGTTGCCATTTAACTGTGTTGATAAAATATTGAATTATTTAAGTAATAATGATTTAAGAATTTTAATAGATATTGGTAAATCTGTTAATAATACCAATGTTTAATATACAAACACGAGTACATATACCTCAGTATGAATACAAAACAAGTATATATTAGTTGTTGAAAGTTTTAATGTAGTTTATGAGAAGAGTTTACAAGACATGTAAAACAAAAATTTCTTATGTTTATATACTATTTGTATATACAGAGTGAGGAAATACACAGGCTGTTCGTAGTAATATATGGATGAACATTTTTCTTGTATATAGTAATGATTTCAAAAAAAGCGGAAGAGGAAATAACTGTATTATATTTTACTATCAACACAATGACCCATATTAACTTTTTATATTTACATTATTTCTTGATAAATGAAGATGACCTTCAGTTTTTTAAAAGGAATACTATATATTTTTTAATGTCATATGAAAGCGTATATCAAGACAAATTTATTCTTGTGCTTGATTATGACCATCAATGCCATGTAGGGTTAAAAATAAAAAGAATAGGTTTAATATTCATGTGTTTATTCATGTTTCCCATATTGTATACTTAAGTAAAATATAATACATTTTCCTTTTCTATTTTTTAAATCCTAATTATATGTATATGAAAAGAACACATTTCCATATTATTGTATGTTTGTATTATTGTATTATACATATCTTGTATACAGAGAAACTTCTTAGTTTATAAATTTGCAAATAGGAAGGATGCCAGTGCATTTTGATATTTTTCATATAATCAAGAAACTGTGATATAACTCATACATATGTAGAACAGCAATTAATGAAAAGACTGTAATAAAAACAAAATTTTTATATACTTAATATTTTATTGTATTTTATATTTTGTATGTTATATATTCTGAAGATTGATGTAATAAATACTAATGTATTCTCAGGTGTTAACAGTATGGATTGAAATATATAATTATATAAATGACAATTACAGCTTGTGTTATGTTCCTTAAAAGGTGACGAAACATTATACAAAAATTGACTTTAATAGACTTCTTGGACAATATGAAAAAAACCATGTTTTTATGCATTATCTGTCCAGGATCAATTTTTTGTTAATACCGCTTTTAAGAAATTATCAATGCCCTTAGATTTTTCTCTATGATATACATATAGCATACAATATAATCACAATACAAATAGTTGCTTACTTTTAAAAGCAAGTGCTTTCTGTTTCAGAAAGGTGTTTATAGGGATTATATCAGAATGTAGAAGCTATTTAATACGCAATTCAATATGCAAATAAGATATAGAAGACAATAACTTATTGCAAAATAATTAATTTAAGAAGTTTTGAGCGCCTCATTTTTACATGAATTTTAAATTTTGTTTTCCCGCCTATTGCCCGAAAATTGTACTACTTGCACCATCTAGTAGTCAAATGTGAAACTATCGAAACAAACAATTGCACTTTTTTGTAAAATAAAATACTCACTTTTTATTGATGCTCATAAAATTGTTCTACAAACACGATGAAGTTAGACAAGTGACTTTGCAATAAAGTAAAAGCTTGAGCAGGGATGCAACAAGAAGTGATACTCTTTGTCGGCACCTTTGATATCCCGAAAATACTGTCCCTTTAAATGGTGTGTCAACAAACGGGAAATTTGAATCAAGTGAATCTAATTTCATGTCAACCTTTAATAATTAGAAATCCATTTGTTGTAAATTTTCTCTTTATTACTAATATTGGCTTTCGTAGTATTTACATCAATTTTACAACATTGAAAAGTTGAAAAAGAAAGACATGTACTCAAATAATTATTGTACATAATATATTTGAAGCATATATTACAGAAATGATTGTTACAAATAATTTATAAAGAAATGATAAATTACGTATCACAAGAAAATACAGATGAATGTGTTACAGAGAAATGACAAAATATTTATTACAAATAAATTGTTGCGGAATGTGCATGTATAAACCGTTTCTTACTGAACGCTACACTTGCATACTATGCACATGCGCGTTTCGGTATATCGCGTCGAAATTATATCCCCACCCTGTTTCATTTGGAATGGGCATTTAAATTGGTTATGCCATTCCTTCTCTCTCTAAAAGTAATTTCCTTATCAGAATTCGCCTCTTACTGAATCCCTACTTTTTGGCTAAAGTATACACCATATGTATGTATACATACTATATACATAGTACATGCTATATATAGTATACAGTATACACTGTGCATTACGTGCGTGGTAATTCGACGTTTGGTTGAATAATGTGAGAGTGGCTAAATTAATGTTTTTGAATGAATATCTAACTAGTTACATTTAAATTTGATTAATTTAGTCGTTATAAAAGAATAGTAAATGTAATTTTTAATGGAAAGAACAGTATTCATACAATAAATGAATAATTTATATGGATTTTCGTATAAGATGTTGTATGTAAATTTTTTAACGAAAATGTTCCATTATTCTGCACATGGTGTAACTAAATCAATGTTTTACTGTATAGTTCATAATAACAAAATAAATATTAATGCTGTACGATTATTTTACAACGATAAAGAAAGTATCAATTACTTTTTGCAATATCTACAAAAACGACACAATATGATGCAAATGAAGTATGAAGATGATCAAAGAAAAGTTGAAACTGAATCTGACGACAAATCATCAACTCTAAACTCGTTATTATTCTATGACCCTTCTGCACCCGAGATGCATGATTTCTTTACATTTAATTGGAAACATTGGTGGGAGCATAAGAAACTACAGTATAGAAAAATAGCACAAAAATATAGATATGACAAAAATGAAGTATTAGGTCCTGATATAGCAACAGCTAAATTTGTATTAATATCTGGTGGTAGAGTGAAGTTTGTAAATCAGAGTGATTGGATAGATGCTACTAACAAAAAGGAAATTTCCGAAATTCCAAAAGATTATCAACCAGAATTTATTTTAGAGGGAATAGATTTAAGAGGATACCATCTGGAATATGAAAACCTTTATACTATATGCAATTTATATCACCTAAAATGGCTTAGTTTAAGAGGTTGTGACACAATTAATGATTGGAGTATAGATAAATTAGCTGCAGAATATCCAACATTAGAATATCTTGATATATCGGAATGTAGAAATATAACAGATAGAGGATTACAGGCTTTATATAAAACACCTAATTTGAAACAATTAGTTGTAACAGATTTCTCTACATCTACAGCATTCGAGTTAACTTGTTTACTATTACAAGATATTAATCCATATCTAAACTGTCAAATTCTGAAACCAGAAAAGGAACTATTATTAAGCCATGGGTATGGAAAATAAATATAATTATTAATAATACTGTAGCACATTTTATAAAATATTTACTATTATGTATTATAAAAATAATTATAAAATTTAATTTTTTTACAAAAACTAAGTATTCCTTATTAATTTATTCTTCTCTCTGCGTTTTTTCACATAGTATAATTCTGCCTTATTTGTAATTCCATAGGCTTTGATGTTTTCATTATCATTTACCAGTTTTACATTATCAAAGCATAAATAATACTTTTTCCAAACATGTTTCCAACTTATTTTCTTCTTCACATTTTCCCTTTTTAAAGATAAATTTGTGTGACGCTTTATAGCTTTCTTGAGATTCAAAACTGAAGTATTGTGGGGAGGTACCTAAACTTAAAAAAGATGTTTTTAAATTGCTCTAATAAATACCTATATAATGTTAAATTCTGTTTAATTACATTATAATTTCGTAGCAATTATTAACATAATAAAATTTATATAAAATAATGTTACCACAATTCCAAGCTTTGGTAGTTCTCCACGATTCAAATATAGAGTTATTGCTTGCCCTTGTGCAACTGCAATTTGAGATTTAAGTTCTTCAACTGTAACATCCGACGGTAAACCAGAAAATAGTGGATCGCTTTCTATTATATTGTCAATAGCTTCTTTCGTTAGTTTTACTAACTCGTTATGATCAAGTTCTGCTTGTTTATTGATTATTGCTTCGTTTTTAAATTGATTTTTATTTTCGTGTTCTACATCTTCTAATTCATCGTCTTTAACAGTACACCCTGCTTGATCCATTCTTTATTGGTGCCGTTATAAAGAATGTAGGAATCATAAATGAACAAAGAAAAGTATTAAATAATGAAATACTACATATTAACTTTTCATGCTTTCTGTAAACATGAGACAAATATATGTCATGTATTTATTTGTATTTGTTGATCAGATCTCTCGAATAACGAGTTTTCGTTCATTCTGCGCATATCGACTCTGATTGGTTCTAACAAAATCCGTAAGCACGGGTAATACGCAAGCGCCTTCATAATTGTGACGTTAAGCATATATACTTAGTGGCCTTTAATTTTGTATTCTTCCTAAATTACCGATTTAATTGTTCGTCGAAAAAAATACCGCTATCAATATGCATGATGGGTAGAAAAAAAAGATGATACCGAATTCATTTTTCCATTTTTGACTATTAGGCAATGGTGCTTAAAGGCTATGTATGTATTGTTACCATTCAATAAACTACTTAATGCGCTTTCCTAGTATGCTCTCAAAGACCCATGAGAATTTTGAATTTTCAAATAATATAAACACAGTTGTTTATCGCTGTCCATTATATCTGGCTGTTTGTATATTTGGTCTGCTGTATATATGACTGATGAAGTAGAAAGAAAATCATGGTGGGGCAGCACAAATAATAGAGGTAGAGTCTCCCGGTTCAGTCGAGCTGCGCGAAACGACTCTATTCTGTCGTCGAATTGACTATACATATAACCGCCGCTGAAAAGCATTCAACTGTACCGTTTGCTCAGAGTTAACGCCTGCGCAGATAGTATTTATTAGTGCAATGAGGGCGCGGTTGTCACCGATCAATCTCGGCTGCATTTGTATGTATGCAGTTCATCCTAAAACTTTGTGAACGTACTGTGCTTTACGTACGTACATATTGTGGTACTCTAAAACATTCGTTGAAGTGCGATAATTGTCAGTTAAATTTATACAATTTGACATATAGATTTCGCGCAAAAAGTGTTTTGATACTTTAATTGGAAGTGAACTGAAGTCAAAACATCCATCAAGATGACGATTATCACAAAGGCCCTTACCGAGAAGAAGGCGGACAAAAAGGAACAAGCCTTGTTTGTTGAAGAGAATGCAGCGGTTAGCATTACTTTTAATCTAACAATTTTTATCATTTTAAATAGGAATAATTGATGAATGAATTTTTTAGATGTTTTGAACATAATTTGTTGTCTATAAATAAACATAAAATCTTTGATCACTTTAAGCGAGCAAATTATTGATAATTTAATGTTACTCCATGTATATTTACTATCATAATTGTTATTATTATCTTCGTTTTTTAATAGGAACATAATGTATACACGACATGTTTTACAATGTCATCTGATAATAGTTGATAACATGTATTTAGTATTATCACAGTGTCAGTGTTATTGCAGTTGATTTATGAATTAAGGGGTTCAGTGGATGAGGGGCACATACCACATTTACATTAATTTTTAGTTTTTTGTACTGTCAACAAACTAACACGAAAAAACTAATTTTCATAAAAACTTGTGGTATTGTAACTTTTTCTCACTAAGCTCCTTAATTTTTTGATGACAATGAAATTCTTTATTCAAAAGTTTCTGACTCCACAAATAAAATTATGTTTCATAGCTTTGATGCTTGTAAATTTTAATCAATATCAAAGTTTATAATAAATATTTTATTATAATTTGCTTTATGTGAACAAATAATTTTTATTAAATAGGAAACTTCAAAGAGAGATCCAGAGGCACAGCGCCAAACATCTGATGTAGGAGGTCATTTTTTTGTTTCGCGAAGAAGCATACATCACATTCATGTGACAGCGACATTTTCACTGTTCCTTGTTGCATTGATGATTCTGATAATTGGCGTAATTGGAGGTTTATATATATACAGGCAATATGCTCGAATACAAATGCATAGATTCAGAACAGGATGGTACAGCATTCCATACGATAATTCAAATAAACCATCTTATGCTGAAAGTGCTGCCCAGCAAGGTTTACTGGCAGATTTAGATTTGTTTGTAAGAAGTTCAATAAAAGATTCACAACAAGAAGCTACGAGTATTGAAAAGAATGTGGATAGTGATATTAGTAGTTTCTTCAAGGAACAGTTTGAATTTGATTTGGAAAATGAGCATTATGAGAAAATTGATGTGCCTGATTTTCGTGGTGGTCGTCAAGGCAGATTCATACATGATTTTAACACTGTAAGTTTAATAAATTAAAAAGTACTGTAAATGGCATTTGTGACAAGTGCTGAGATACAGCCATTCATGTCCTGGAGAAATTTATAGTTTCATTTGTAGCAATGTAGCAAGATTATTATACTTATTACTATACATATATCCATATACCTTGTCTTTATCTTTTCTGGCTTTTTCTTCAATACAACCACCATTAAAGAATGTATTTTCTTTTACCAAATACTCCAAAACTTGTCATTACTGCCAGGTGGCACTCATAGGGCAGATTCTTTTATCCATAAAAGGTTAATATAATAAATCACAGTTTCAAGTTTATATTTTATTTTACTATAGAACAAAACTGGAATCATTGATGTTGATGGGCAATGCTGTTTTGTTATGCCACTCAATCGTCAAACAGTATTACCTCCACGCAGTATGTATGATCTTCTCAGGAAAATATACAATGGTAAATTTAATTATATTTATTGAAAAGATATTTATATTTTCCAATTTATTTATATTAACTTATCATCTATTTACAATTGTTTCAGGTTATTATGAAGTAGATACAGAAATTGTGCGTGAAACAATGAAAGTAGTAACACCACCAATTACTGATTTATCAGTGGTTGGTACTTATATAGCCCGTGAATGTCAGGATTTACCAACATACATGTTAACAAAAGTGAATTCAAATGGTCAGTTATTAAAACATAATATTATATAGTGATTATAACATTTTCTATTATAATTAATTTGTGTATTTTTTACTTTGCAGTTGTTAAACGTAGCATATCAAGTGGTGTATTTGGACAGTTTGCAGGAAAAAATATTATAGAGTTTGATATATTGAATTTAGATGATGTTGAAGCATATAACAAAAGTTCGAAAAATTAAATGGAAAGGATTTATTATTATTTTAGAATATTTACCATCAGTAGATCAATGTATAAAAATTGTATCCAGCTCAGCAAACTTAGGTAATTCCTCTGTAAATTCCAGCAAACCTTATTCCCACCTAACTATTCTTTCTTTAAAAGCTACTTGATCAATAACTATTTATTTTTAAATATGTCTACATTCACTTTCAGAATATTAAGTCTTCCCATCATTTTCTGTCTTAGCTCCGAATTAGTAAAGTTATAATAAAAATAAAAAAATATTAATTATTATACATCAGTTTAATATTTTCAGAAAGTTAATTCAATAGTAAGCTGACTATATATAGCTAACGTGATTAAAAAATTATTGCAATTTTACGAAATATTCTGAATATACATATATGCAAATTAAGTTTCAGTGAAATGCTGATGGTGCTTATTTATCAGGTAGAAATGCATATTATTTTTCTTTTATTTAATTTTTATGCTTAAATTGTTTAATGATACAGTTTCAGTAAAAGGATAGAAATAATTCATGTTGCAATAATTGTACATCTACTGCATAGTCATATGATGCATGAATTAATAATTGTACAAAGTAACAATTATATTGTGTTACAAATCATGTAATAATTTTATAAATCATGGATTGAAACATTTTTACTAAAAATATTTTATAAATTTGTTCAAAACTAATAATCATTTGAAGAATTAACTAAAGTATGTTCATACCATATCTGTTTTTCGTTAGATAATAATAAATGTGGTATAGTAACACATGTGATCTGTTAAAATTTAACATTAAAATATGTATTAAAAATGGTAAAACATAGATAATAAAGATACTGTGACCAGATTAATAGTGTGAGTATACTAAACTTCCTTTTCTTCTTGCATATACTAAACTTATTAAAACTATACTAAACATCTTGGTTTTATATTATAGTTGTTGTAAATTTTATTTTTAGTAGTACTTAACATAAAAGACTTATAAATTGAAAAGGCGTTGGTATCGTGTTATCATTCCGTGCTTAATTGCTTAAAATTTTATATAATAGGCATATGCATTATTAGTTCATTCTTTCACAGCTTAAATGAAATCTTTTTAAATTGTTAATTGTTCATATTGCAGCGTGTTTTGCGATACATACATATATATAATATGTATACATTTTAATTAGAAAGGATTGGACTCTTATAGTATTTTCATGTTACAGACAGGGTGATTCACCTATTTAAGTATGCCACATGAATGATTAGATTGTATGGAGGGTTACTGCATTTCCTATGTGATGACCTTAGATATGTATAATGTTCTACTTTTACAAGTTCTTACTAATTATACTTTTTTTAAAATAAGATTTAAAAAAAGTGAATGGTAATTAAAAAAAAAATAATAGAGTATATGCATTCAAAAATTAATAATTACTGAAATATGAAGTAAATTATTCATAACGCAAGTGTTGTACAAATTTTACATTCCGAAAAGTTTATCAACATTCCTTGAAGAATGTTTTGGTAATTATTACTTTCTGAACCTGTTTACCTTAACAATTTTTTATTTAGTACTCAACACATTAATTATAAGGTTCCATTTACCGATCACAATTACGAAACTCAAAGTGACCTTCATGTTTTGATAAGAAACAAAATAGTAATAAATTAATTATTATAATTTCTTGATAGGAATTTCATAATTTTTTTTCAATTACTTTTTCATGTAACAGATAGTTTACAAGTATTATAATTTATGTGGCATACTTAAGTACATCTTGTATTCCATTTCTTCAGAAGTCTGTAACGCCAAACAATCTTAAATTCAACAAATCTAATCTGTTATTATCTATTAAGTGAGATTTTATTCGTTTTTAGAATTTTTCCGTTTTCTTCTTTTACTTCCTTCTGTTACCTACCCGTCATTTGCTGTTATTTACGTACGACGTTCAATCCCCTTTTTCCAAAGACGAAAATGGACTCTAAAGATTGGAGCATCCTTGAAATTCTGATAAGCATTTTGTTGGTCACAGGTTATACAAATCTATGGTAAGTATTAGATGAAATATGTATATACATTATAGAATAGAATGTTAGTTAATTTTATATTCTAATTAGATTAGATTCTAAAAATTAGAAAGTCGTACTTCGTTTTACAATGCATTTTTATTACCCTTTTTTAACACCGACATTTTCTGTCATAGGCATTTATGAAGATTAAAAATACAAATATTATGGATCCGTGTTTTTCTTGCAAATAACATTTAAAGAAAATAAATCAGGAAAAAACTTTATTATTTTTTACGATTAATATGATAAAGCATATGGATTTTTTATATGTACTTGCAATATTTTTCAAACAATGAATGTGCTTAAGAAGTTAAAAGAATACAATACCAAACAAATCAGTAATTCTTGAAATATTTCAAATTCAAAAGTTAGCTATAAGGATTTTAAATATTTTGCAGTTGAATGTTTAAAATGATAAAAAAAATATGCACTTCCTTATCATAAAAGGTGCGTTTGTCTTTTTTTGTTAATGGAACTGCATATTTGTTTATATATAACAAGAAATTAAACGATCATCAGAATTACCTAATATACATTTATTAGAATACATAAAGCAGAAAGAATGTTAGCCTGGGCAAACCGATTGAATCAGCGACAAAATTAGCATGAAATAGTCGATTAAATATTCGAGACGCCCATCGAACATTCAATAAGTTTCGAATGAACCATTCATCAGCTGAAATTGATATAACTCTGTCGTTATTATATAATGAAATAATAAATAAACTTCAATATACAAAAATCAGAAAAAAATATGTTGTAATGCAGCACTTATTTACTTTCTTACAATTAATTGTTACATATTTTTTATTGTTATTGTTAAGTTACATATACGTGTGATTTGTAAAATTTTAAATGCAAACTACATAAAACTTTAATTATTATTTACTTTAATGTAAGACTCCTTAAACGATTATTAATTTCAGTCAATTAATTTAACTAAAATGTTAAATTCACAACTGATTCTGATAAAAAAAAATTGCAACCCAAACGTTGAATTTTGAATAAGACTAGACTTGAACGGTAGAGAATAAGTATATATAAAATGTAGAATATTAGTCGTAACTACCAATCGTTGTTTATAAAAATGACTTACATTTCGTATCTTTTTACGAGGGGAACTTCTCAAGTATTACTCTCACTTGTTGATGAAATTGCCATCTCATTAAAGTTTCATATATACAGTTTAGAATAATATTTGCAGAGTATGAAGTGCACAATAAATGTTAGCAAAGCAAATTTCGAAAACGGTTTGTTTTCTTGGCAAAGTCAAGGCCATCTTGGGTTTTTTAAATAGGAACTATAGAATAGTGGAAATGTGAGGTAAAAGACCGGATGTTATAAATATATGTGATTATGTAATTATTGTAAGACTATGTTAAAATTATTCTTTTTACTAATATACCGAAGTAGAAATTATAAAAATTGTTGAAAATAATAAATAGAACATACACGATAAGTGGGTGTGTTATTTTTCGGTACCATAAAATTAAATTTTCATGAATATAATGCATATTAAAAATAATTCAAAATTATCTTATTGCAAAATTCTGCACTAATTACCTAATTAGATACTTTAGCAGTGATCTTTCAATGTAATTGAATATTAAATAAAAAATAAGATAATAAGTAAAGTATCCAATTATTAACAAGTTCAAGTTCATATTTTATAATGATCAGTCTCAAAATGTATATTACAATTCCTATACAATTTTATGAGTATTATAAAATTTAGTTTTTAGCTAATCTTTTTTAGGACCATTTTGAAATTATTTTTCATGAAACCACGAGGTGGTCATAGATTAACTACCCAGCGTTTTTTGCGTAAACGGTAAAGAATTCAAACAAGTGGGTGAGGAAAAAGTTTTAATATTTTTTCCGGGGATTACGAGGAAATATATCAATTTTTCGTATTTAAATTATTTCGCTTTTATAGCATATGAAAGCGTGTATCTCAAGGTCAAAAACAGGAAAGAGTAACTCAAAGTCAAAAACAAAAGAAACATTTCGAATATTTCGTATTATAATACTATTGCCGATATTTCTTATTGATATGTTTACATTTTGTATACAATATGACTTACATTAGTTAGAATACACTTTTCGTAGTTTTGTGTTATGATTAAGTCAGTGTTGCTACTGTCAGAGTATTTATTTATAAGATAATTTATTTCTATTACAAAGCATACAAAATAATTTCAGTATTATTTTACAAGGCGTTTAATGATATTCTATTGCAATGTATTGTTATTTGGAGCAAAAGAAAATAGATATGTTGCGTATTTATTACGAATTTCGAAATAAAGTGATACCAAGTTAAAAACAGTTTGTTTTAGTGGCGTTTGAGGTGAAACGGGTTCCGTAGAAAATAAAAAACACATTCATCTAGAAATTTTATCTGGAGTGAAGAAGTTAGAAGTTCTGCTGCATTTTGGAGAACATCCGTCAACATCAATACGGAAAGTGGCAACCAATTGTGGCATTTCAATTGGATCAACCTACAGACTTTAAAAATTACACAAACACAAATCTTTTAAATAGCATATAGTACAAGGATTAAAAGAAAGTGATTTACCACGCCGTTCAGAACTTTATAATTGGTTGCTGACAAAACAAAAATTTAGCAATACTCAATACTTAAATGAAAATGCTGTTTGCAATATATTCCGTGGGCTACTCTTTGCCGTGGGTCCGAAGATACGGGTTATGTGTTCAGAACAGTTCGCTCGCTACACCGTGTCTCGTCGGTAATATAGAGAATAACATTGGAGTAGTAACAGTTTTTCGTTCAAGTCGCCCAAAACCGTTCTCACAGATGTTTCCTTTTGAAAAAAGTATTTGATTTGTAAAATTTGACCAAAATCAAAACATGATGGTATTCTGAAGTTTTCCCGAAAATGTTATAAAGAAACTTAAGAATCGCAAAAATGTTTCCCAAAAATATTGTTTTTCTAAAAAGAACTTATTTATAAAGTTTGACTTGAATCGGAACATAGAGGTCTTTTGAATATAAGATAAAATATTCACAGGTATATGCTTTCTTTTAAAAGCATAGTACTTTGTTACGCACTTTACGTTTCGGATAAGTGATTCTAGAAATTATACAGGAAGTAACTTTATGTTTTTTATAATTGAATTTTATATTGAAATTTTCTAGACGAAAAGTCGAAAGCATATTGAAAACCTTACTCATACATGCTCTTTTTCGCAAAATAAAGCATTTTTAAGTTTTGTTGACGCTCGGAAATTATTCTATGGGCATGACAATATCAGAAGAATATTTTTTTATATAATTCATTTTCATATTGTTACGTATATTTAAATTATAATAATCAGATTGTACATTGTACTGTTTATGTATTTATAACATATCAGAGCATACAAACATCATGTAAGGACAAATGGTATGTGTGAGAAAATAAAATAAATTCTTCTGTGTTTACATTTTTTCAAAACAAGTATTTGTGTAAATATCTGCAATCTTATAATAAGGATAACATTAATAAGTAAACATGAATGTAAATAGTAAAACTGAAATGATTAAGATAAAAGAATATCCTGTTCGTGCTGACATGTTGCAAGGTTCACCTCCTTTTCTGGATTCACAAGCACACATTTCAACTGTATAACCATTTACCTGTATAAAACAACAATTTTAAGTAACTTTATAGTACATAAAATTGAATGACATATAAAATTGTATACTGGCACAATGTAATTTCCTTAAATGCTTGAAAAATTCATGTGCATTATTATTTGTTTTGTAATGAAAAATATTTTAAATAAAAATTACTTAAGGATTTCTTTGTTATAATATTTAAGTAGGTTACTCACACGTTGTTGATAGCATCCTGATGTTACGGGTATCACCTGATCTTCTGTTACTTTACCACAGAATGCTGTCGTAGTAATAACTATAAAAATGTTAAAATTTCAAAACGTATTTCTGTATTCTGATATTTTATATATAAACTGTAATATACTTACTATTATCGTTATACCAAAGGTTAAATTTTATACATACATCTCCTCTGGATGTAGAACATAATTTTGCATCATCTTGGTTTTCCCAAATTTGATGTGTATCTGGTGGTATTGCTGAAGTTTATGGAATATTATTATTATATTATCTTTTAATGTACTTACACTTTATTAGTAGTGAAAGAATTATTATGAAAATAAAAATTTTTTTGCTTCTTTTATATTATTACTTTTTAATAAATAAAGATGGTTTTGCAAATAGTGATATTACTATTTTCTATAAATATAGATAATATTACGTGATAATATTGGATCTTCAATACAAGGGAAGTTTGGAAGTGTTGTACAATTCTTGCCTTCTGGCAGAGTGTTGTTAGCCTCAATTGACAACCAAGTATACTTATAGCAGTATGCTACATCATTTGAAACTGCTACAAAAGATATAATAAATATGGTTTTTAATATTTCTATTTCAAATTCGTGAAATTTCAGATAACTTACCTAATGACAAAGATCCAGTACAATTAATTAAAAATATATACAGAATAATCTGGATCATTTTGAAGTATCTATTGCTTGACCCCAAACACCTTAGATCACTAGTTTGGAATTAAAGCTTACCTGATAAAAATAATCGCCATTATAGTAATCTATTACTTATCTGATATTTCACCTGAATCATAACACTACACTAAACTGTAATCTATAAAGTACACGTTCACTTATCTCACTATGAATGATAAAAATACACATTGTTAATATTACATACACAGTATATAAAAAATTGTGTTTCATCAATAAGATCGAACTTTAAAATATTTATGATTTATTATAAAGTTAATATATATTTACATTTTTTAAAGATATAATTTTTAGCGATAATGAGGTAAGTAAAAATCAGCGATTATAAAAAGATTCTTAGCCTACTAGTAAAGATAAATATCTTTTGTAAATGCTTTATACATTTTTTGTTCATGTTTAAAATGTACCTTTTGTTCATTTATAAAAGAGTTAAGTATCATGTAGGAAATTTTATTAAAATTCATCATGCCTAGCTAATGCTTCGCCAAAATCAGTTGCCTGTGAACCAACGAAAATATCGTATTTTTCTAATATTTCATCTTTAGTAAGTTTTTGATCCGCATCTGTGTCTGCTTCAAATATTAAGTGTCGAGACTCAGCTTCTGCATGGTCAAAATCAGCTGGAGTAATCCAAGTTTTAACCTAAAAACAAACATAATTTAAAGTAGTTGTTTCAATATGCTATTATAGCATATTAAATAAAATTATTCACCTCCTCAAAATCTAAAAAGCCATCACCATCTTTGTCTCGATACATAGAGAACTGTTCCTTTTCATTTTTTACCCATTCTGGTTCTTCTTCACCTTCTGCGCCTTCATACATGTCACCTGTAATACAAAAACACTTTTAATTAAAATAATTAACATTTTAATATATTGATATAAACAAATTATGACAAGAATTATACTATGTACCAATGTATTCAGAAAGAGATATTTTTCCATCTCCATCTTTATCAATGTCTTCCATAGTTTCCAGCACAACAACATCTTTCATATGATCTGCTTCTTCAGCATGAAGAAAAGCAGCAAATTCTTCTTTTGTAAGAGCATCATCACCATCTAAATCTGCAGTTGACCAACGCCTACGATCTTTCTTTAGCATAGCCACATATGAGAAAGAATTTTCTTTAGATTTCTCATGGTTTTCTGCTTCCTGTTCATCCATATCTCCATAAACCATTGCCAAATATTCTGACCATGGAAGTTTCTCCTTTCCTTCAGGATTATGAGATTTCCATTGACGTTCAACATTATCACGTATGTAGCGTCGTTGTGTATAAAGTATCCAGTCCTTAAGCTCTTCTCCAGTAACATAACCATCTTTATCTTTGTCTATTTTATCAACTATTATTCCTAATCTTCGTGTACTCTCTTCAGGGGTAAGTTGATCAAAAGTTTTTGCTTCTTCACCAAGGAAAGCTTCATGATCATAAGCTGGATTGTGTTGAGAGTTAATAAAATGTTCCTCTTCACTTGGCTCCTAAAATAAAACTAATGTAATGATTAATACATATAAACAAATATATATTAAGCATGGCATAAACAGATTTGATTCTGTCATATCTGTTGTTTTTATAAAAATAAATGTGAGTTTAAATATAGATTTATAACATTATACAACATTAAAATACATGCTAAAAATAATTTTAATGAACATTTAATAAGGTGCATTAATGACTTCACTATATCATTTATGTTTAAAAGATAGGTTGTATATTTAACAAGTTAAAGGACTAATAAAGTGAGTACATAATTCAATGAAAACAACGAAATAAGATAATACAAAGAATATTGTACAAAAATATTTTATTATAAACAAGGTTATGTGTAGAAGAATTGTAATGTTATTAACAAATTTGTCCCTTTTTAAAAAACTGAAAATAAAGGTCTTTTATATACACGGTTCTGAAAAGTTTTATGCCGTTATGAACTAAAGACAAACCTTATTAACAACTCGTGTTTTGTGTTCGTTTTCCGGCTTCGGGATTGCCGTCGCCAACACAGAGAAACCAATTAAAATTTGGAGAAGCATGAATTCTTGCATAACTCACTTAACACAAGGCAATAAATTGTATCAAAAATCAGCAGATGAACGGAAATATTTAAATCTGAAATCCAAGAATAAAAATAATAATATCAACGAATAAAACTCTCGCGGCTTAACTTCTGTTCAGCTTACTCGGAACTTCCACATCAGCATAGGTTTAATGTCTTGCTTGACGCTGCATCCCCACTTCCCAGCTACATCTTCGTTTCAGAAACCATTTCTGATGCTGATGCTGAAATGCTTTTGCTCCATATCGCTAGCATCGTGACCGAATTACATCCATGTACTCACAGAGTGTCGGATAATTGGCAGTATCAAATCAACCCGTATATGATTATGTATGGTTGGCCCACGTGATTATTGATAAAACAATTGTATACAGAACACGATGCATCGAAACTTTGATGTAAATAATATTCAAATAATTTATTATTTAACAACAATTTCATATAGTAATGTAATAATTTAATTTAATTTTAATATTTTGGTGACTGTGTATGTTATACAATTTATCAATATCGTAACTTTATGTTCCTTTTTCTACTTAAAATAAAGTTATTAATAAATTAATACCTGATGATTTTTGTATTACAAACCACGGAATTCTGACTTTTTACAGTGAATTTAGTACAAAAATAAAAATTGATTACAAAAAACTTTCATTTATGTATAGTGTAATGAGCAAGTGAAAATAAGAATTAAAATTTATAAAAGAATTGATAACTACAGAATTTTATAACCGATTTTATGTAAAGTGTGTTCATTTTAAATATATGTACATTCGCTGGAATATTTCAAAAGAAACTACCGATATTAAAAAATCTGTTTACAGAAGTTAGGTGTACATAATAGGGGATATAATGTATGTCATAAATACGTGTTATGACATTTTTTGTATCTAAGTCGTTTCTCGGGACAGCTCGCATAAAAATGTGTGAGATTGTAAACATAAACACATTATCACTTTATGAAATATTTTGTATATTCGAAATATTTCATTGTACCTTTTATAGCGTTTATAAAACATAATTTTAGTATTATAAATAAATATTTTAATTTCATGTATTCTCGTTTAAGCTTATACATATATTATCATGTATTGTTTTTATAACAGAAAATCTGATGTTGAAAATAATATAATTTCGGCGTCAGGGTTAAGTCAATTAATAGATTAAGTAGTGTGTATTCGCATTGAATTAAATTGTAATAAAATAGTTGTACGTATCAATAAAGTAATGTTAATCAATAAAGAAATATGTATGTTCATTACTTTATTTATACGAATATTTTCATTCTACTCTTTTACTTTTAAATATGATTTTGATTTTGGCGAATGATAAAAAATAGCGGCATTATTCAAATTAAATTTATTCAACAGATACTATTCATTTTCGATTTTCTTACGCGTCCTTCGGATTGCACGACGTGTCCGATTTGTCCCATCCTACGCTTCCGAGTATTTTATATTAGAAGCTAATTACTTAACATGTGGTTAAATAATTAATTCTATTAATTTACTGCCTGTCTACCTATGTATTGGATAAAGGCAATGTACTCGCTGTGTATATTGTATAGGGTGTTCTACGAAATTAAGCGAAACTGTAGTTCTATAACAAGCGAAGACAAAAATTTTATTGGTCAAAAACAGATGTATTCTTAATTTCTTAACATTGTATTTGTCGACTTCTGAATCAGATTTGGATACATTTTATTTGGAATAAAATAAAACTAATGATGTGAAATAATGAATTCTTTGTGAAATTTTTATTTAAGACACTATGCACTATTCAGATGATATTTCATTTTTAATTTCTTTTTTGTTTTTATTTTATATTTTATATTATATTCTTTTTACTATCTCTATTTTCTTATTTTATTTCAGTTTTTGCTTATGTTTACATACTGAGTTTATATATGTAATATCTATAATTAAATTTGTTTTTAATTAATTTATTACTTTTATAAACAATGTATTATTTTTAAATAATTTTCTATTTGAGTTAATTAAGTAATGCAAATAGAATAAATAATCTGACATAGAAGGATGTGGTAAGATCATCTTTTAATTTATTTGAACGAATGTACTATTCTTTCATCATAAAAATGTTTATATGTATATTTTTCTTTGAACAATATGTATATGCGTGTGCTTGTATGAGTGAACACATATGAATTAATAAAATAATGTAAAAATAATTAAAAAATTATTTGAATAAATATTTATTCAAACGCAAAATAAAAAAATAAAATAAAAAATGTCTACATTTAATAGTCAAATATTGAAATTTTCATTTGCATCAGACAATTTCCTATTTGACACTAATTTCATTCAATGAAAATTTATTTCATCTTGAATTGTTTCAGAACTGAGATTCATCTAATTTGATGGGCCATCCTGTATATGTAATCGGAACCTTAGTTCTAATTTTAGACTAAGTTTCCTGTGGAAGATTACGAAGTTGAAGCCTAAAATTTTATTGCTTGAAAAGGAACGATTTACTTGCAGCTATATACTATCCTTAGAGTCCGATTATGTTAAATTAACAATACTTAATTAGTAGCTTGTATTATTACCAGCTACAAATATTGTATTACAATAATATAATGTTTAATTCATTACATTAATATCAAACTATATATGTATACATATATTAATCTGTTAATATTAGAATAAAAATAACTAGGAGTTGATATTGTATAATAAAAAAATTAGATTATTTTTGTATTTTTGTACTGAACATTAAATAATATTAAGTATAATAAGATTAAGTGCATTTTTTTTTAGTTTTTTTGACAATAGAAATTATTACTAAAATATTACGTTTATTATCACATAAATTTTATTTTAAATCCATATAGCATTCGATTTTTATTTAACTTCAGTCTGATACATTTTTATTTAAGTACTTACATATCATATGTATTGTTTTTAAAGAAATTTGATATAAATTTCAAGTTTATAGATTTCTACATTTCTACATCTTTAGATTTCTGGATTTTTGCATTTTTAAATTCATCGATCCATAAATCCCTATATTTCCAAATCTCAATATCTCTATATCTCTATATTTCTGCATTTCTACACCTAGAAATGTATCGAGATTCCTAGTATCTAACAATATACCTATATACTTTTATATATCTAGGTTCTATACCTTCAGGGGTCTATATTCCCAGATTCCTATTTTTAAAATCTCTACATCTCCAAATTCTAACATTCCTAGATTCTTAGCTTTTGACATTCCTTAAATCCTAATATCCTTATATTCCCAGATCCCTAGATTTCTAATAAAACATAAATTAGAGCTATATTTCGATAAAAGTCACACACATTTCAAAAACAGCATCTTAATGAATTTTGTAATTTAAAGTATGATTCCGAGAGCGGTTATTTGATCGATTTGGTAGTTTCAGTGTTAATCATGATTTTCTGTAATATAAATGAGTCACTTGCATCGAATCTTTTATCTAGGACGGGCTTATCCAGTTATCTTATATTTGTCAGTGATAAAGAGAATGTTGGGTGGAAGATTCAGGTATCCACGGTTGTATACGTCCATAACCACGGTATCAACGTTTTCGTACTATTTCATTAACTGATTCTTGCAAAAAGAGAGAAGTTTAATTGTGTTTTTGTTTATAAATTTATTTAAGGTATTACGTAGTGAGTGGAAAAAATCAATTATTGAACGATGGCTGGTAAAAGCGGGCCCAAGTTAGAGCAACGAATTCAGTGTGTAAAATTTACCATCTTCTGCTTGAATGCTATCATATGGGTAAGGAAAAAAATGAGAACAAACATAATTGCGTGCAATTGACGATAAACTGTTGTGTTTTAATCGACGGCATGAACTTAACTTCGATTCATTTTAAAAACCAGATAAATTAAATTTGCTATGGAGTGCTATTTTATTTCGTCACTAGGTTGTGACGTAAGATCACATCATTTCCTTTTTCTATTAAACAGTTTTGCAAGAAAAGAATGATACAAACATATGAAATGATTCCATTTCATTTTTCTAAAATACAATGTTTTTTGTTCTTTTAATATCTTTTTATCTGTTATAGCTTTTTTGCTACAGATTCAGGTTACGATTTAATTAATCTTATTTAATGAAACTGTTTTGAATGAAAATTACTTTATTTGCTACAAACTTTGATTCTGTTTTTTCATGAACATTTTACGTTATTATTATTTTCATTTATTTAGTAATCTATTATTTTTTTTAAGCTACACATAGGTACTTCGGACTTTTAAGGTATCTTTCTTTTTTACTGTAATTAGTTTGGTGAGGGGTATGAAATTCTTACTCTTATTGTCGTTAATGGACCATTACGCAAATGTATTTCTATAGGCAATTTAAATTGTAATGTTTCTTATTGCCACATACATCCTCGTTACGCTTGACTCAATGTGAGTCAGTTCACGTTGCGTGCCAATCATATCTGTCTTTATCAGTGTGATGAATACGCGACTTCGACAAGTCGAAGGCTGAAAAACTAAAAGCTAAAAATTAGAATACAAGATAAACTATATTCACTGTCACTTTTTACGGTCTTGTAATTTATCTGCCTTTGATAGGATCTCTTCATTAATTTTTGTTTAATGATTTGACAATGACAAAGCCGAAAGGGGAGGGGTGAGCTTAAGAGTTATGAAATCCTACAAGAAATGATCATAATTTGTATTATAAGATATAACTGATAAAGAGGAAAGTTGCCAAGACACTAAATCGATTAGGCTCTTTTTGAGGATTCAGAAAATCGAAGCCTCTTTCTTTATCTGGAATAAGTACAGTATTAAAAATAAAATGAAATCGGTTTTAATACGAAATTTAATTTCTAAAATAAGTTTACAGCCAATCTGGCGATAAAGTAGATAAATGGTAAAGTAAACAAAATTTACCGATGAATAACAAGTTTCACAAAATAATTACATATACTTCGAAGAATAAAATAAAAGGTTTCATACGAAATTTAATGTCTAAAGTGAGTTTACAACCAATCATGTGAATCACTGCCGTGCAGTAATTAAAATTATACAAGTAATAATTTATTGTTGAATAATGATCAAGAAGACCCAGAAGTATTAACAAATTGTAATTTACTTATTGATATAGCAATTAATATCGCGTTTCGCTACTTTTTATGATAGTCTGTTAATGTAATGCAATTTTTTGGCAAGACTGTAGACGGAAATTGTTACAATTTGTATATTTAAACGAAAACACGCTGAAATAATAACAGTAAATTACAGGAGATACGATTTAAGAAACTAGCATGCATTTGGTAAATTTCTTCTATATAAATACATATCCATATAAATCATATAAATTGATCATATGTAGAAGCGAAACTTGGAAAGAGAATTAGGAAAAGGCATCTGGAAGTTTCGGATTTAAAAATTTCAAAGTTTAGGAATTTGGGAATTCGGAAATTTTTGAGAATTTGACAAGTTGAAAAAATGCAAAATTGAATATTAGGAAGTTTGAGAATTTGGCGACGTCAGCAGGGTATTCAGGAATACCAAAATTTGAAAATAGGAATTTTGCGAATTGCAAAAATAAAAATTTGACAATTAAGAGATTTGATAACGTGTTAATACTTAAATCTTGGAACGTGCGAATTTAGAAATTTAGAAATTCCATGAATTGGATAATTAAGAGATTTGATAATGTCTTAATTTGTAAATTAAGGAATGTGGGAATTAAAAAATTTAAGAACTTCGAAAGTAAGAGTTTTGGTAAGTTGTTAACTTGAAAATATGGAAATTCAGGTATATGGGAAATTGTGAATTTTCTGATCTGGAAATTTGAACAAATGTAGATTTGGTCGTTTATTAATTTAAAAATGTACCAATGTAAAGATGTGAGAAATTCGAAATTTTATGTCACAGTAAAATGACATGAAATGTCAATAATTAACTTTAGACACTTCATCGTGTAATAATAATAGTAATCATCATTGTCATACCAGACTATTAAAAGTTACCAGAAACTAAAAATTGTTAATGTATATAGTAATTGTTAAAATATACAAAAGTCTCTTGGCAGTAATTTATTTATATGCAATTATAGTATGACAAATATTTTCTGAAGTTTTATTCATTTTTCAGATGCTCGGCTGTGCAATGTTTGGATTGTGCATGTGGCTGAGATTGGATCCAGGTTTTCAAGAATGGGTCGATTTCCTCGATATGTATGAATTTTACATCGGAATTTACATTTTACTTGCTGCTTCTATATTCATTGTAATTGTTACATTCCTCGGCTGTGGTGTTGCTCTGATGGAACACATCCTTGGCCTCTACGTTGTAAGATATAAATGTTTAATTACTTTTAATTACAAAAATATTTCGCTACCACAGATTCGTCTCATGACAACATAACCAGAGTTCATTGCATCATAATTATCGCTGTAGAAAATAGTTTTAAAAATATTATAAAGAATATTAGTGTTAATTATTCTTACATAGTGATGGGCAGATTAAATGATTGCAGAATAGTTCATGGGTATATATTTGTGTGGTACTGAAAATGATAAAGTGTCAGAAAATCCATGGACATTTTAAACTTTCAAGTTTAAAAATTTAGTAATATTTGGAAATTTATGAAGTTGGGAAGCTACAAGTTTGGAATTTTAGAAATAACAAATTTTTAATTCAGAAGTTTTGTAATTTGAAAGTTTGAAATGTTGGAGATTTAGAAATATAAAAATTACAAATTTTCAAGTTTAGAAATCCAGAAATGAGGTAATGACTTTGAATATTTAGAAATTGAAAAACATCGAATTGTAACATTTTTATATTAAAAAAAAAAATGGAAATTTGGAAGTTTGAAGATTTGGAACTTTACAAATTTATAAATATAGAAATATCGAAATTTTTTAATACTGGAGATTAGAAAATTAGTAATCACAAAATTTTCAATTTTGAAACTACTGAAATTTGCTAATTCAGAATTTGGAAATATAGAAATACGGAAATATGGACATACAATAAACATAGTAATAAAAAATTTACATACTTCGAGACATAAAAAATTTGAAAACAAAACATTTAAATTTACAAACTTGAAAACTTAGAAATTTTACATTTTCAAATAATTAAATCTTCATGTTTATTAACTTTTTAATCTTCAAACTGTGCAATTGACCATTTAACAGTGCTCGCAACTGCGCATTATATGCATTCTGTGCACTGCACCTTCATAGGCGTATTTATCTGTCGTTGTTCTAACATATAATTTCTAATTCATTTTTACTATTAGTGTGGATCCCATTGCAATCTTTAATTATTCTAATTTAATCTAAAGTCTTCCGAAACTTTATAAAAGTATCTATTATTTCTTTTCTTTAAATACCATCGCCGTCACGTCAGTTCTAAATCTTAATTATGTTATTCTTTCAGTACGTAGGCCTGCAATTACTTTCTTACGTCCTTGGCCTCGTAGGAACAGCAATTCTTCTCGATTATTCCACCTACGACAGTAAAATTCAACCACTCATACGAAGATCTATGACTTCACTCATCAGCAAGTCCCAGGATGATAAAGCGACGTATATTTTACAACTGATTCAAGAAAGTGTAAGACAACGTATTCATAAGATACTATAATAATCGTAGAACTGTAAATTTTTATTCTGATATACAGGGTGTTACCTTTAACACAATGCACAATTTTTTATTCGTTTGCAGCTGCCTGATAAAAAAGAGTTTAGAACAAAAATTGCAAGGTACAGAGTGTAGAATAGATATTAGTAAAAAATAATTTGAAAACAGTTTGCTTTCATAGCGAAATCGAGGTCACCTTAGGTTTTACAAAGAGGAACATAAATTTTTTTACCGTATTGAAGAGAATATTCTGATGAATTCAAAATACATACTACTTAATATTTTTACTGTCATATTACTCGATTTACAGTGGCGGAAATGTGAAATATTTAGTCTATTGTCGTATTTGACTTTAAACGGGCGTAAACAATATTTGATACTGAAGACATTACTGAATAACCACGTGACTTAGAACATAAGAAAAATGTACTTGATTTAATTACACTTTTGAATTGCATTCCGCCTTCCGCGATAATAATAACACGTTAAAATATTAGTATTACAAGAATAGAAAAAGAAAAATGTATTTCCATTTGTAAAACCTTCAGTGACCTCAATTTCGTCAAGAAAAGAAACTGTTTTCGAAATTTCTTTTACTGAAATTTATTATGCACGCCATAGCCTGAAAGTTTTGTCCTAAAATTTTTTGTCAGATGACTGCAAGTGAGTCACGTTAGAGGTAACACAATATTATTATCAAATTAAAATATTTACCTTCTAAATCATCCTTCAAAATAACTTAAAAATCAGAAGCTTCAAACTAAGCAGGAACAAAGTTAACGAAGAGATTTTAAAATAGATTGGATGCTGTGGTGCTGATGGACCCATGGATTACTTGATTTTGAGGAGGCCATTACCAACGGAGTGTCGAAATTCTGTTACCGGAAATGCCTATTTCCACGGATGCGTTGAAGAGATTTCATGGTTTTTGGAAGGTAGATCAGGCTGGGTGGCTGGTTTGGCATTAGCTTTGTGTGTACTTCATGTAAGAATTTAAATACTTCTTTTACATTTACATAACATTAGAAATGAAGGGTGTTTTGTTAAGAAGTATTGAATTTCGTCGTCATTTCTTTTGTGACAATTTTCGAGGTATAAAAAGTAATTTCAAATTCAATATAACTGTTGTGTCCATTATAAAATCAACAATTAATTGTACAAAATATTAGTTAAGGCTTTTCAAACTTACATGGGCTAAAACCTATTTTCGAAAACTATAATTTATCGAAACCTACTTGATTATAAATTACTATTTTTTTAAACTTTGCAATTCTAAAGTTCTAAAGTTCCAAAGCCGTGATGTTAAAAAATTTCCAATGTTTAAAAGTTCAAAAATTTCATAGCCCAAAGTTTAATAATCCAAAACTTTTAAAGTTTCAAGATTCAAACTTTAATAATTCAAAAATTTCAAGAGTTATTTATTCCGGAAACTCTTATTTTAATAATTAACATGTTATTTGCTCGATTTGTTAGGTTTTAGTACTAATATATTTTCCGTTTAAGGAGCTACTTAACTGACGTGCTGTATATTTGTTGCTGAAAATATCCGCTTTTTAAATTTATTTCTTGATCTACTATCGACTACTTCTTAACGAAACACCCTTTATAATTGTTATAACATTAATGTTCGAACTTCATTGTTTAATAACGGATCTAATTTTGCAGATCGTAATAGCCGCCCTCAGTTTAACGCTCGTCCGAGCCATTCAAAAGGAAGAACAACATATGGTTTCATATAAACGTTAATTGTTATTAAGTTAACGATAACTGTTTCGTTGCCCTCTTTATACAATGTCATGATTGGTATAAAATATTCACCTTATGAAGTGGAATTTATATGTATAAAAGTGAATGTAGCAAAAATAATGACATCCTTTTGACGGAAATATGTAGCGTACGATAAGTTATACTAATTTTGGCGCTACATTAACAAATTAACATTTCCAACTTCTGTTAAGATTCATAACAATTACATGTGGAATATCATTTTCCTAAATGCATATATAAGATGTGCCTAGGAACATTTCCTAATTTTTAATATATTCTAATCAAAATGAAGAATTGTAACTACCTTTAGGTACATTTCAATCTTCATCAGAACAATTACAAATTTTGGCTGAACATTTAATATAATGCTTCTCTAAATTCATGCCTAAAATGTAATAGTTGCATACATAGTTTCCAACTCTCTGCAGTTTTGATCAAATTTACAACTTTGTTTGTACACTTCAACAAAATTGCAACACATTGAAAATGCAGAGACGTGCTATAATACCAAACAGACAGCCATTTGCAATTACAGCTGACTAGATGATGTCGCTGTAAGATTGGTCATAGAATATAAAATTGTCTTTTATTGCTTATATTTTATAAAAATGACATAATTCTTTGTTAGTTTTACCAAATAACATTTAATAACGTTAAATATAACACTTTGTTATATTAAATATAACACTTTATATTAAATATAACAAAGTGCTATATTGAACGTCCTTAAGTACAATATCTTCCTTTACATTTTTTAAAATATAATTTTCAAATACAATTTAATTATATACATAATAAATTAATCATAGTTTACCTCACACAATCTTATTTCGGTTAGTAAATCGATTTCTTACACACGACAGTGTTATATCTTCAATTTTCAAGCGAACTCAAGATCTCGACATACTGTACGTATTTTTAGTCTTGGAACAGAAAAATCCAAGCGGTAATGTTCATAAACATTGTACCCAGATACGCCGTTGTTCTAATTTTAGAACATTTTCGTTCGCATGTTTTCATTAGCCGCCATGTTACAGTTCATCAATGTACTGTACGAGAATGTAACATGTTTTATAGAATGTAAAACTTCGTTAAATGACATTAGCATTTATTATTACATACATTTACATCATACAAGACTAATCGTTTCTTCTTTCATACGATTAAATGTAGACCGTAGACAAATAATGTTAGAAGAAATATTGGAGTAATGATAGGTATGACTATATTTATTGTTTTTACTTCCACTGTTATTTTTACATAAATATATATTTTCATGTATACTGTATCCTATTTGAACCTTCTTAAGTATCTATGAAATTAATAATAGTGGCAGATATGAAGAATTGTCTTACAAGGCTGAGATTTACGGCCTTCAAGGATTAAATTTTGGTAGTTTGTAATTATAGAAAAAATATATACACAATTTTTGATTGTAGACGAAAAATGTATTATTTTAATGTTTGAGAATAAAATGATGTACTGAACATTATTTTTGAAATAAAAATAAATTGGACTTGATACAAGTGCTCCATTCTGATGATGGAATTAATATTATAGAATTGTACCTAGGTTTACGTTTTTACGACTTGACTCTATTTTGATAGAAATTTTGGAATTTAGATATTTGACGATTGGAAATTTTTAAATCCACGAATTTAGAAACTTAGGTATGTGAAAATTCGGAGTTTGGAAACTGGAGAATTCGAAGATTTGAAAATTTGGGATTTGATCACATAGAAATTTGAAAATTTAGAAATTTAGAAATTTAGAAATTTAGAAATTTAGAAATTTAGAAATTTAGAAATTTAGAAATTTAGAAATTTAGAAATTTAGAAATTTAGAAATTTAGAAATTTAGTAATAGGGTAAATAGGACTTGAAAATTTTAAAGTTAGAATTTTGGTAAATTAAAAATTATAGAAAGTCGAATTTTGGAAATTAAAAATTCTGAAATATGTAGATTTGGAACTATGCAGTATGAAGATTTTAGAACTTCAAAATTTTAGGATTTGAAAACTTCGAAATTTAAGGATTTGAAAATTAAGTATTTTTTATATTTCATCTTTTAATTCCATTTGCATACATGTTTTAGCCCTGTAATAAAGAAGATTACGAATTAATAAATAAAACGCTTGATATTTTTAAATATTTTATTTACAAAATTCTCAATATACATACAGTATTGTATATAATAGTCATTAATTTATGTACAATGATTTTTTCAATGACCAATTTACAATAGTCGTTAAGTAACATGCAATTGTAAGCAGACACGTGAACTATTTTCTACAGAATTCTTCATTGTTTCTAATGCTGTACATTATGTGCATTAATACGTAAATGTATCTTGTTGCGTACAGTCATTATTAATAAAAAAGAAGTAAACTATGTTTTAATGTTCTTGCTGCTAAATACAAATAAATTTAATGCGCTTACAAATGGCTGCATGTATTACATTTCGAAGGCGTTACTTATAATAATAAATCAACATGGAATGATTTTTCTTTTAATTGAATATAATATTGGTATCTTAGGTGTTTTGGTAAAATGATAAAAAAGAAACGAAAAAAAATTATTTACAACATATACATTAAATTTCATTTCGTGTAAAGAAATCAATTTTAAAATACTATTTGAAAATTCTTTTGTTTTGATCGAGATACTTTTAAAACATTTCAGTTTGTTATGTTATTTCAGACATCATCAAACTCTATTCAAAAAATGATAAAAAAGATACTTATGATTATATTGAGCCTTATTAAATCTACCTGCATGTACATTTGCACTTAATGTCGCAGCTAGAAACACAGATGTTCTTCAAAATTGGAATTTTACAGAAATATGCATCTTCTTCAGTATTCATTATATGATAGTTTATACCTTGTGATAAAACGATATTTTTTAAATATACACACCAATGATAATCACACATTCGTACATTTTAATTTAAATACTGGAGAGTTCAAGAAAAATCGTGTAAAGAAGAAAACTTGAACACAATTAAAACTGCACCCGAGTATCATTTGTATTCTTTTTTGTTTGATTTAATTCGCTCATGTGCCATGATCTGCGATGCCATGTATCAAACGTTCCATCATTTATGAAAAAGATGTATAACACTTTTCCTTGTTTATATTTTTCTTGAAAGTGTCATTCCTTGTATCGTTTTATTTAAAATTAATCAGTCTTTGTGAGTGTATGCGACATACTCCATGCTTTCTAAAAAGTATGTTTTGTTTCTTTCGATATACAGGTTGTTGAGAAAAATTTTTTAACACATTTGTTGTTTTACAATCAGTAGGAAAGCATGCGTTGTAATGAATTATTGAAGATATATAAAAATATAATTTTGTAATATAATGCTCCAGTTGGTCATTTTGCATTATTAATGTGATTTTAATAGTATGCAGAACTATTCTGCTGCTTCATTTCTTATTTACTTGACCGTAATAACTTCATAATACCGGTCATCGATAATGTGTTAAGAATATCTTGGTAATTACAGTAGACTCTCGTTATATCGCCATTACAACACGTATAGAAATACATATACTATAGAATGCCATAATTTCTAAGGCTGATATTTCGTATAAATCGTCCATTGTAAATTGTTAAATTATTAAATTTAGAAATTTTCAAATTTACCAAATATTAAATTTAGAAATTTTCAAATGTTTAAACTTAAATATTTTCAAACTTACAATTCTTTAAATATGGAAATTTTCAAATTTAACAACTTTCAAATTTAGGAATTTGCAAATATTAAAATTCACAACTATCTAATTCGAAAATTTGTACATTAAAAGTTCCCATTTTTGTAGCATTTTTATGGTCATATAGCGAGACCCTAGTAGTTCTGAAGTTTAGTCGCAATTTTAATCAACCTCTTGCATGTACGTTTTAATTTTTATAGTATTAGATTTTTAGAACGTTTGATTGTGCATGGAATGTCATATCATAACACACGAACAAAAGCAAGTCTTAACACATTGCAGACCAGAATGGCGAACATTAAATCATTTTCTGCGTATTCTTTAGTGACAAGAATGGAAGAAACTACCAAATGCATACATATATATAACGGTCACGTATTGTTCGTTTATAATTCCACTTTCTATACTTCGATAATTGCAGAACAGTACCTTAAATTCTAGTGCTACTTGCTAGGTATTTAAATACATTAAATAAGGTTATGTGCTAAAACAGTGATGGGCAAATTAAGTGTACGCCATAGCGTTTACCGGCATGGGCTTTTTTCCATTTCTGACAACAAAACGTATACAAATTTACAAACTTTTTAATTTATAAATCTTCCAATTTTCCTATTTACATAACTTTTCTAAATCGTGAATTTTTAAATTTATAAATTTTCTAAATGTTGAATTTTTAAATCGATCAATTTTGTAAATCATGAATTTTCAAATTTGTAAATTTTCTAAATCATAAATTCTTCTATAATTTATAAATTTATAAATTTATTGGCATCCTCGAGTAACCTCACGCTCGTGATCATAGTACCCCATCACCGTTCTGAATTTCTGAACAAACATGGAAGCTTTCTAAAAGAAACTTATCAAATCACCCATTATCAATTTACTGTTTCTATTAATATCTATCATCACTTTGTCTCTCAAACTTCTCCAGCAACCTCCAATTTTCGGATGTTTCTTGTCCGTCCTGGTCACTACTCGGCAAAATAAGATTCTCCAGTCTTCAATATGTTAAGAGCAACTTATTCGCATATTCGCTTAGCACTAACTAACTGTAATGAGAGTTTATCCTACGAAAGGGAAAGGTGGATAAGCGACCGGTGGAGGATAATAACCCGGGAAAGCTTGGACGGTTGGTTGTACAGGTACGGTATTTGTGACGTAAGTGGTGATTTCCGTCGGCACCACTCTGCTTGAGTACAGCGTGGTGTAGGCGGTTTTAGCTCCGAACGTCAATTTCAGTATTTTAGACTCGGAGACGGTAGCCAAGGTTTGCGTGATTAGAGGAGCGCTCGTCACCGTGAACTGTGGCTGTTGTGGAAATAGTGGCAATTGCGGTGGCAGCTGCGGCGGTAATTGTGGCTGCAAAACTGGCGCAATTGTCGACGTTCCGTATTCATAGGACGTTCGTGGCACAGTGCCGACTGGCCTGGATAACGTCGAGTAGAGCGTGTTTCCGTTATTCACGACTGGAATTACGTGAGACTCGTAGACGGTCTCCAGGACAACGACCGGACGTGATGTGGTGATCACCTGTGGCTGCTGTTGACCGAAGTATTTCAACAGAGCCAGCTGATCAGCGGACAACTGAGGTTCTGAAGAACTACTCGTTATGATTTCCGATTTCGCTTTAGAGGGCGAGATGGATTTGAATGGTTCCAGATCGGAATCGGCTTGCTCATTCGGTGCTACGATCCTTTTGGGAATATCGTCGTCATCCCTGTCATCGTCCCCGACTTCTAGCTCCAGGTGAAGCTCGCTACCGGCCTCGTCGAGTTTCGAGTTGAATTCGTTCAACGCTTTGCTGGGGATGAACTGATAAATGTCCATCGGAGGCAGAGTCTTTGTTGCGGTGACCACACGAGCGATATTGTACGTTTGCACCAGGGTCAGTTTGGTCGTGTTGCCATTATAGATCACGGGGAGTAAGTGGGTCTTTAGAAGAGTTTGAGTAGTCGAGAATGTTTCTGTTAAAGTTTCTAATGGAGGTGTAGCTTG
This sequence comes from Megachile ligniseca, assembly GCA_945859555.1. Lineage (NCBI taxonomy): Eukaryota > Metazoa > Arthropoda > Insecta > Hymenoptera > Megachilidae > Megachile > Megachile ligniseca. The sequence goes on from OX243777.1 coordinate 2,546,079, forward strand.
GCCAGATTCTAGAGATATAGCTGGGAGGGTTGCTACTGCTGAATCTAGAGGCAAAGTTGTCTCGTATGCGGCTGCTGTGTTGGCTAGCAGATTTTCCGTTAGAGGTTCGGTCGGCGATATCGTGGAGGAGGGATCGATCGTTGAAAATGATTTCTTCGCTGTTGAGGTCACCGTTACGTATCGAGTGTTTCTCAACGTACCAACCTGTTATAATAGAGAAATTGTGTTACTTCGCAATGTTACAGTAATATTGGCGTCGTGCGAATACGACGTTTGCTTTGGCCACTGCGTTTAGAATAATACCGTGTTTAAATTAAAAACTTATCGAAAATACAAGTTTTTAGATATAGAAATTTTTAATTTTCAGATCAAAGATATTTGAAAATTGGAAATTGGGAATTAAGAAAAATAATTTAGGAATTTAGATATTTGCAAACTTGGAAATTTGGAAATTAATGATTTAGAGATGTGGAAAATAAAACATTTGAACACTTGAGTAAATTGAAAAGTCGTAGATTTGAACATTTGATAATTTGATTTATAAACTATAAACATGAAAAAATTGTCACATTTATACATTTCTTCAAAATGAATTTTCAAAATAATAAAGCCGTGATGCGAGAAAATTTTATATTTCTATGTACAAAATTATATTCTATGCAATTATTATAAAAAAGTAAAATGTTTATGCGGAACTTTTTCAAATTTTGGAAATACTAAAGCTAACGAGATTTCTATTATTTTATGAATTTTGAATTTTAGCTACTATTTTCCAACATACATATATGGAATTGTTTTGTCTAAAAGACTGCATGCCTAAATTTAGTAGGAGAAAACGTTGTATCTACATGCTTCTCAGATCTGGGTCACGATTGACCCAGCTCCGCCTTTTCAGGATTAAACGTAATTTATTGCTACTGAAAACATATGTGGTTAGGTTAGTGCTACTGTGGATAAGTGTCTAAGTTATTCAATGCGCATGATTTCCAATAAAAGAGACAATGATTTGATTGATCAAAAGTGCAATAAAATATATTATAATACTTTAATTTTGAACAATAAATTTTCATGATATATTAAGAAAGATTTAAGCGCAAATTTCATATTGTCAATACTCCAGTATTTTTAATGTTTATTAACAGGAATATTGTCAACATTCTATTGATACCATACGGAGATCGTGAATTTGGGAATTTGGGAATTTGGGTATTTAGAAATTTGAGAATTTGGGAATTTGAGAATTTGGGAATTTGGGAATTTGGGAATTTGGGAATTTTGGAATTTGAGAATTTAGGAATTTGAGAATTTGTGAATTTAGGAATTTGGGAATTTGGGAATTTGGGAATTTGGGAATTTGGGAATTTGGGAATTTGGGAATTTGGGAATTTGGGAATTTGGGAATTTGGGAATTTAGGAATTTAGGAATTAACAAGTTTAAAAATTTGGGTTTGTGAAAATTGAAAATTTGTCGATGTGGGATTTTGAAAATTCGTAAATTTTAACATATGGAAATTTGTAAACTAAAAAATTTGAAAATTAAATTCTGATAATTTGAACACTAGGAACTTAGATATTTGGAAATTTTCAAATTTGACAAATTCAAAAATCCAAAATATTCAATTATTTCCATCACCTTCTTCTAATTTGCCACTTTAAACATTTCTTATAAGAATTTGGATCAACTCACCTGGAAAGTGTACGGTGATTTAATGGTAGCAATTTCAAAGTATGCATTGCTGAGATCAGCAGCAGTCGATATTTCGACATTGATCGTTTCAACGGGTAAAATCGGCTCCGCGTGTTGATCTTGAACACTAACACTGGCGACATCCTCACTTTCGCTTGGATCTAATTCATCATCGGTAGATACTTCCTGTATCTTTCTTTGAGCGTTAACTGCCTGACCTGATGTAGCTGAAGTTGTAGTCGTAGATGTGGAAACAGAGGTCGTTGTGGCTTTGTTATCCTCAACGTTTACTGAACCTTCAGTTGTGCTACTTTCCGGCGCTGAACGCTGCTCGTCATCAACGTCGATCTGTTTTCGAATGATGATTCGTGGTTTAGGGGTTGTTTTGTAAGACCAACGTCCCTGAGTTCTTGGTAACTTCAATTTCGGTACGGGATTGGGACTGACCGGTTGTTGTTCGCTTTTGTTCTTATTGATCTGTTTCGAGGGTAAATTTGGTTGATTTCTTGGCCGGAAACCGCTGCTACGACGCGTAACTGGAGGCTCTGTTGTCGTTGTCGGTGGACTTCGATTTCTGGCGAAATTGAAATATTATCGGTTCAATATTACCCGATTAATTTGGTGCCTTTTTTGTGAAAAGAATTACATGTACTGATTATTTGTTCGTGCAATGTTTTAAATAATTTAAGGGATAGGTGGTATGAAAGGTCACTTTTGTTTGGAACAAGAAAAAACAATTATGATCTAAGAACATTATTCTAAAATATACTCTTTTAATTTTAAGTATTAGAAAGGTTAATCTGGCTGCAGTTATTTATAATACTAATTACTAAGTATTGATAATACTTAAACTTTTTTTATATTTGCATGTCTTTCCTTCAGTTTAAAAAAAATGTACTTTATTCTTTTCGTAATGTATTTACATTGAAATTCCATGGACACCAATAGAAGTGAGAAAGTAGGATTTATTAAGGATAGAAATAATATTGAATAAAATTTGCAATTCTGTCATCACGATAACATGTTAAAAAGTGAAAATTGAAATTTTCACAGAAATGATAATTCGCCTAAATATTATTTTATGTCGTGAACAACGACTTAAGTAATAGCAGCTTAATTACTTAATATTTTATTTTCTGCTTCATTTTAATATACTTACTTGAAACTTGGTCTAGCCGTGGTGCTGCTTCGATTTTTACCCGGTTTCGGTTGCTGAATTTCACCGCTGTCGTAATCCTCGTTAGCTTTGTTACGGAATTTTGGACGTGATAAATTAGGACTGGCATTCTTTCGTGTACTTCTCACTGTAGAACCTAACAATAAAAAAATATTATAAACGTCTTGCTACAGTGATATTGCACTAGATTGGTCGAGGAAAATATGCACAGTGAACCATTAACATACGAATACCTATTAATTTTTAGGAATCAGGTGTTTCACATTAGGTGCAATATCGTTACTACTAATAATTTGAAACAGCAAATCAAAACATTATACTAAATATGCATCGAGATACGTATCTAAAACTGTTCTATCTTCATTTTTTAATTATTTTATTGTCGAAGTGTTAATAACCGATTACAAGTTAACTTATGTTTTGATGCTTAATAGTTGTTGATCGGTTACAAGCTAACTCATGTCTGTACTTTTATCAGCTAATTTAACTTTTACAACTCAAAGGTATTTAGGATATTGTAAAAGCTTTCGTCATTGTGTTCAGTTATGACCGCTTCGTTATAAAAAAATTCCGTTTCTTGATATGTAGGTTTTTACAACTCGGTAAATCTATTTACACGAATATATTACCTGGTGCACTAAATAGAACTTCTAAGGGTAACGATGATTCTTCTTGTTGATTCGTTGGTGTAGGCTCTAACTGCGGTTTCAGCTTTCCTTGTTGCGGTCCAATTGTTTTCAGGATCCGTTGAGTGCTAGATGGACGAATCTTACCTTCGGGAATCGGTGGTGTACCAGAAAGAATTCTTGACGAGCTTTGAAGCACCTGTGCGTACTTGCCGTTTATGTAGGTACCAATTACGCTAGTTTCGTGAACAGTGGTTAATCCATCCTTAACAACTGTACCACCGAGTTTTGTAACCAGCCCAGTTGGATTCTCCTTCTCTCTTCGACCTGTTGGTCTGGGTTTTGGATGTGCTTTCGAGGAAGGTCTCAGATTGATTAACTGCAAAGATACAACGAAATGCCACTTTGCATGAATCAATACACGAATTCGTGAGGGGAATTTTTAGTGACTTTTGATTACTTATAATGCTAGTGCTAAGAGAATCCGTTCGGTTTCGGAGATATGAGCATACATTTGCAAGAATTTGCTAATTAATGTGAACTTGAGGAATCACTAGTGTTTATCTTCCTCAAATAGATTGTTAATTCAGCGAAGTTTAAATGTAAACTTTAGATCGATGAACTGTAACCTCCATGAATTTATCGACGTTTATGTTAATTTTAAAATACACGATTGATGTATAAAAAATGAAACAGACTTCTATTTCAGTAACACCAAATCGTTTTCGTCATCAATTGTACTGTATTTTTATTTTTTACTATCTTTGGTATTGTATAATATAGTCTTCAGTATTTTTTAATTTATAATTTCTGTAATATTGCTAATCCTTATAATATTTTATAAGATTGACAGATAATCTTCTATAAAACCGCTCACCAGTTTTCATTATTTATACGGTATATAATAATGATTTTGTATTTAGATTGCGTACATATACGTACATATTCATTGATCTTTTAAGGAATGCAATTTGTAATGCTTGAACAGAGTTTTGACCTTCTTCGTGAATAAACCTCGTCTTTTCACGGCAAATACATCAGAATGTATTAATTTGCCGAGGAGAAAACTAGATTTTCTGGTTCAGTCTTCTTATCTTATATTTATACGCTGCTGCAGAACAATCCGTGTCAATGTTAATTATATGCAGTGAGAGAAAACTTAATAAGTGAAAAATTGCATCATTGATCAATGATTTAGAACGGGAAATGTTTCCCGTTATACTAGGTTGTTTAGTATAACGGTTGCTACAATTTCTCAACCATTTTTTGATATTCAACAAAGTTGATCTTAAACCGACTATGAATTACACTGTAACAAATTTTTGTTATAAAGCATCTACGTCACATTGATTTTTTAAAATAGTACTATGTATTTTTGACTTCGTAATGTAATTGGTATCAAAACGAGTTCAACAATACTACGACCTTGAAATGACCTCGAATTTAGAAATGTAAATTAAACTGTATATTTCATATACCTCATGCTCCTCTTATATGTGTACATAATTAAAATTTTATCTGAAGAAAGTCACTATTTCGTACATGCAATCTGATTTAAATAAAGTTGCTCTCTACGATGGTCCTCTTCCCACATGTCTGAGCTCAATGGCATTTCAAGGTTATAATATAGTAGGCTGTTAAACATGTCTCGATAGTATGAAGTCAAGAATACGCAGTGTTAATAATTAATATCGTTTTAATGTGCTTTCCTACAGATGTCCATTTTTGCTACGACAGTAAGGTGTTGAAAATAAAAAACAAACGTGCGTGCAAGGAAAATTGAAGATAATTTGAACTATAATTGAACAGTTATTTTGTGAAACAAAAAAACTGAGTTTTATGGTGCTTTTAGAGAAAATTAGCCGACTTTTCGTACCTTGTACGTTTCGTCAATTACTTCTGCAGGTTGCTTGGACAGGAAGTCGTATTCAGGTTCTGCGAGATTGTTCTTTACTCCAGGCGTTTCGTCCTTCGATTTTACTTGCACTTGCGTAGATATTACAGGGCTCTTTGTGATTACCTGCGTTTGAGTGTTCAGTTCCTGTAAGAGATATTGCCTTTAATCAAACGAAAATTTATGCAAACTGCTTTTGATAACCATGTACTACTTTAGACTGCTTTATTTTAACGCAAATTGAATTCGAATATATTGCGAGTGTGTACGAATTCGACATCGTATTTCTGAACAATTCATGTTTATTTTAAGAACAAATTGTTTCAAAATGTATTATAAGAGAATATATAAACATTGAGAATTTAAGGTGAAAGTATTTTGCAATATTTCAGATCACTTATTGTACTGTAACATAAAGTTTTATCACACTTTCATTATTTTAAGCTGGAATAGAATATGGATTATGGTAGGTTCTTATAATGTGACTGTAGAGTATTTTGCGTTAACTGGAATGTATCAGGGATTATTAAATACTTACTCAAAGGACAAATTCACATAATATAAATAAAATTATTTTAGCGTTAAAAAACAGATTTATTGCAAACACTTTCTCCCTGTTATTGCATTTTTAAATTTGAAATTTTGATAAATCTAAATTTCTAATTCTTATATTTGACAATTCGAAAATTTCGACACTAAAATTTGGAAGTTGAAAAAATTTAAATTGGAAATTTCGAGATATGATTGTTCGGAATTCTAAACGTCCAATTTTTATAAATTTTCAAACTTGTAAATTTAACAATTTGAAAATCGGAATAATTTATATGTTCAAATTAATAAATTCGTCGGTGTTTCCTTTCTCTCGAAGCTCTTTTGAAAATATGAAAAGTTGTAACTTTCACATTTCTAAATTCGAACATATGAAAATTGGTCAATTTTACATTTCTAAATTTGAATATTCGAAAGTTAGAGTAACTGGAAATTTAGAAATTTATAAGTTGGAGAATTTAGGAGTTTTAAAGTTGAAATGTATGTTTTTAATTTTTGTAAATTCCAAACTGTATAACCTCAAAAATTCAAAAATTCCAAACTTCTACATTTTCAAATTTTATAAGCTTTCTTTGATAATCAGAAAGTTAAACATTTTCATATTTTTAATTTCGACCTTTCCTAATATTTAAATTTTCAAATTTTTCAATTTCTAAATTTCTAAATCCATTTATAACAAAAATGACATTGAAGTATCGTATTACTATAATTATCTTTTTCTAGTATTAGCAAGATATGAATAAATTGTGTTTGAATCTGTATAGGTCTAAATGTAAAAAGTTGATGGGAAATATTATTGGATCTACTGTAGTACCGTGATCAATAAATAATCGTTTACGTCAAGTTTACGTGAACGTTTGAAAGTAGAAATCTCTTGTACAGGTGTCTGTGTGGGTTCGTATATACTCATGTAGGTATATAAACACAAACAGACAACTTAAACCGGAAAAGTTAGCTTCTCGAAAGGGAAAGTACCCTACTTCCTGCTCGAAGACATAAATATTTCAACTTCACGGATCATATAGATTGTTAATTGATTTTTTTATTGAGTTATCTAACGTCAGAATTCAAATTCTAATTTTGAATTATGTACTTATATTGTGATCAATAATGATCAATTATATGAAATAGTGCCCATGAATATAGGTCGTATTCTGTCCAGTTACAGACACAAAACAAACATACCTAAATGATGTACATATTTAATAATTAAACATAGTATAGTATGCTTAAATTTAGTATAGAATTAAATGAAATATTTAGATGTAATATAGAAGTTAAATCAGTAATATCTAATTTATTTTACAAATTACAGCAATTGTTTTACTTCAACTACCAATTAGTCATTTTCTATTAAACATATTATTGAAATATTTAACTTTATACACTATTTTGAGATACTTTTATGTTACAAATTTATTGTATTTTAATATCGACATGTTATATTACGTGATGTTTTCTGTTAAATATAACTTAAAAATATTTTCAGTTAAAAATATATTTTAAACTTTGCACATAACTCGATGTTCGGTTATTTAAATCTCAGAACATCCGACTTCTGAGAGTTAAAAAATAGTTACAAGGTTTTGAGAATAATGTAAAATTCGTGTTATCTCTTAATTGATATTCCTACTGGCGTCTATTAGTAATTCCTTAGATAATGTTCCTTAATTTATCTTACCTGGCTTTTTGGAGACCGAATCCCATTATCATCGGAGGAGTTAATAACATTCTGTTCGATGACGGAATTCACAACAACCTTCGTGCCTTTTGCCTGTTTTTTCGTTTCTTCTTCGGAATTCGTTTTGTGCGTTTTGCTTGGTTGAATATCAGGAGCCGCTTTTTCCTGTGTTCCGCTCGGTTTCGTTTGAATAATCGAAACGCTGCTTTTCTTTCCCTTTTCACCGCCTAGAAGACGGGATCGATGATCAATCAAAATTACGCAACCTTGAAACGTTTCTTTAAACGCGTGGTCATAGTCAAAGTGATTTTTAATATTCAAATATCTTGTACATTTAGTGGAATCATATATACTGTCGTATTTAAAGGAACAGTTTCTTATTTAAGAGTAGATTTGCTTCGCTGAATATATTTGTGAAAGGACAGACATTATTATTGTGCGAGTATTTTTTTGATTTCTATTTTAGTATTATATTATTATACTATTTTTAGAGTTTATTATAATATCGTTTCAGAATTCTATTACTTCATCATTCTACCTGTTTCATTATTCCACTACTCATGATTACACAATTACACTGACTACTATACAATTGTACTATTATATTACAATATTATTTTATTATTTTACTATTTCATTATTTTCATATTTTGCTATTTTAGTATTTCAATATTATGTACTGTTTTACTATTCTATTATTTTACTACCCCACTATTATATTATTCTAATTTCTCACTCTACTAATATACTGTATTAATATTCCATATGAATATTCGTAAATGTGTACTATAAATTTGGTATAAATATTCTATGTCAATATTGATAGATATTTAATATCAATTTAATACAAATATTCCATATCAATATTGATAAATATTTAATATAAATATCCCACATCATTATTGATGTACTACGTTGATATTTTATTATTTAACTATTTCACCACTAAAATATAAGATTTATAATATTATAATATTATGGAGAGTTACTATTTGCCAATCAGCAACTTCTATTAAAAAAATGTTGCAAATTAATTCATGTCTCTATTCTATAACAAAAACGTTCAAAAAAAAATGTAAAAGAAACAGTAGTACAACTGAGTAATTACAAAATATTCCCTGAAATGATCTACTTTTTTAATTCCTTAACATTAGTAACGAACTCCATAAAAGCTCGCAGCTATAAATCAATGTTGTATCCATGGTCGAAAAGATTTCTTCGTCGACCTCTATCCCTAATCCCTATTCTTATATTTTAATATACGCAGTCAAGGTTCAATACATTGTTGTGTAAATGATTTCCAAATCAAAGGTTATAGAACGAAAGACATCGAACAATAGGTATTCTTACGTCCTTGATTGCAAAGGAACAATCAGATGACAAATACGATGAGATATCGATTATAATACCATAACGGTCAAGGACTATCAAAATTATTCGTGACTTATGCCATAGAATAACATTCTTCTTACTTCAAGGTTTTGATACAGTTTAATTTCGTAAATAAATTTTTATAAGTGTTACGACCGCCAACGCCTACTTCAGCCACAACGATGACCATCGGCAAGTTCCAGGAAAGCATAGTTTGCAGTTTATAATCAAATTCTCTAATTACGCTCTAAGAAAGACCGATGTTATAAATGCTCACGTTAATAGTGAATAAAGCGAGTCTGTGCCACCTAATTAAAAGTGTACCACGTTTCAACCTTGTTTATTACTTTTAAACTGTGATACATATTGGAATATTTAACAAAATTAATTGAACTAATTAAATAAAAGTAGAATTTACATTAAATATTAATATCGGTGGACAGTCCTCAATATTCAGTTTCATTTTTATCCAACCGGGTATAATTCCTGTCACATAAGCTATACGATCCCTTAGTGAATATGTAAGAATGTGATTGATCAGGTATTAGCGGTTATATGAGAATGTGATTATTTACACTCAGTCATATTTTACTGCAATATAAAGAGTTTTGCATAAAATATTCACCAACAACTGTTGATTCTTCTAAGTTTCTATATAAGTCAGGTTTCAATTGCATTATTTAATATTATATAGACAAATTAGTAAAAAAAATTACATGTGACTCGATGTCGCCTTTATTTTCTAATTATATAAATGGAAATAGGTGTCTTCATGTTATTTTGTTGTTGATTATACATTCCTTGTTAATTTAAACAAATTTTTGTTACGAAATTGACTTTGAAAATATATGTGTATGTAGTAACTAATCTTATTAAGTTTTTTAATAAATATTTGTTCACGAACAGCTTAAAAAGAAAAATCTTTAAATTAGTTAATAAAATACTTTGAAATTTATTATTTCAAGATTTTAGATAGTAAATTGCTTTACTTATTATTTCTAATAAAATAAAATATGTAATTTGTCGATTAATAGAGATGTGATCACTTATGGGTACATTTGTCATTCTTTTTGTCTATTCGTTATTTGTGATTTGACTCTTTAATAATGATGATCGGGTCAGTGGTGATTCACATTTACGAAACATGATCAATTAGGTATAATACATATAGGCTTCCTGTAGTCAAAAGAGAATGGAGAAGAAGGAATGCGTTGTTTAGGCTAGGTTATCAGTGGAGCATGGTAGATCTTCTTAAAGGAAAAATCATCTGATGGAAGTACATACCGCCAACTTTTTCTTGGTATATTTTCAAATTATCGAACTTTCAATTTTTTAATTTTCGGAATTTCAGAATTTCGGAATTTAGAAAGTTAGAAAGTTAGATAGTTAGAAATTAAAAAATTGAGAAATCAGAAATAATTATATGGCTAAAAATTAGAATATGGAAATTTCGAAAATTTCAAAGTTGAAGATTTGGAAAATTTCAAATTTAGTGACTTGGAAATTTAAAAAACTGTAAATTCAAAGATTTCTAAATTTTGGAATTTGGAGATTTGAAAATTTGGAAAATTAGGAAATGTTCAGACTTGGGAGCTCCTTGGTTACAGGAATTAGAAATTTAAAAATTTGAAAATTTGAACATATGGCAACTCGAAGATTTAAAAATTTAAGGATGTAAAAAATTTGAGAATTTTAAAATTTTGAATTTTGTAAACGCAAAAGTTTATAAATTTAAAAAATATGAGGATTTAGAAATTTAAGTGTCTAAATTTTTTAATTTTAACATTAAGAAATATATATTCTACCTTGACACTTTTCCTAAATCAACTAAAACCTAACGTGCGATTAGCTGACCACCATCGATTAAAAGTGAGTATTGTTTCCGAAAGACATCCATTTTGATACAACTATTATCTAACAGAATTTAAAGATGTATACCTATAAACAGACTCCAATACTTCACTTACTATACCTGTGATGACCTGCATAACAACACGATAAAAAAGGATGTTAAGAGAGATATTCCTAAAATTATATCTTGCGAGAAAATGTTTATGGCATTGATTTATATCACTTAGAGCTTCGTCGGAATTAATGTTAATTGTGATTCAGAGATGCCGATGAATATGTACGCGATCAAGAACGAGGCTGCTTAAAATTCTCGGATTTTATTCCAATTTATGATATTGCTTCTCAAGCATTTTCTCTCTAACAGCATGATAATTTACTCTTTTTTTCTTTGCGTTGGCGACAACGCCGAACGTCGCATCGTTTAAATTAAAAGATGCTCGACATAAACGATCGTGAACGTTTTTAAAGAAAATTATACCTGTTGGTTCGCTTTGCGGGCTGAACACCATCACTGTGTTTCCAATCGTGGTGGTGAAATCCAAGAATCCGTAGACGGTTTGTGTAATAAAATTATCGTTTACAACCGCCGGTTTGATTACTGCAGCGGTCTCGGCCGAGTGACTCTTGTAAACTTGGGCCGCGCATTCTGTAACTAAAAGTGAAACGAAATCATTCCTTAAACGGTGCTTATTTTTCTATCGTAAAACGATTGATTGTCCGAGGAACTATGATGGAACGTAATGTTTTTATGTAACTCGTTACGTTAAAAAGTGCGTAACGCTAGAACGTACAATTCTAATAGAAGGTATCATAAACACGCGGATGTTTGGTGTAATAAAAGAGAAACAACTTCCATGTAACATCGATGGTTATACAGCATGTTTTATAGTGTTCAATCCATATAACCGCAGCGAAAAATATTTATTTTAATATGTTTATAGTACTCTTTCCATAATTTGCCACAAAAAGAACTTCAAGCTATTTGGTTTTGTAACAACCTGAGTTTTTTCCTATAAGTGATTTTACTGTGTTTAAAAAATTAATCGAACTTCTTAAAGGAAATATACAATTTTTTAAAAATCTCTGTTCAACGCCGAAGAAAAACTAGATGCATTCTTGGTATAAAATCTAATTTTAGTATAGTTTTATAAAAAAAATGTATTGAATATTATTTTAAATAAAGTATTCTTAATATGAATTTTTTATAAATCAAAGCGATTACTTTAAGTTTGAAATTTATATCATACTTGTTAATTTAATTCAACGCTATTATGTGTTAATTATTGGGATTTTACTAAACGTGTCGATAATTATAGTTGTATTTTTATTGTTTTTACAGTACACTTTGTAATTGTAGACATTTAATTAAAATAACTGTTCTATTTTATTGTACAATGTTTACGAATCAATTTTTACACCTTCTAATATTGAGTGCCAATGCAGTAAATAAATATTTACTAATATTTATAATATTTATAATATTTATAATATTAGTAAATAAATAAATAAATATACTCTTTGAAACAAAGTCTTAAGTTAGATTGCCAATCATACTTCAGGAATTTCAAAGTTACAAGGTGATAAAATATCAGTTTTCAAGTTTCAAAGTTTCTGAATTACGAAGTCTTAAAATTTCAAAGTTCCAAGTAAAGACTCTTTAATTTTGAAAATTCAAGAATTAAACAACATTTTAAATTTGGTGAATTCTGAAAATTGTTTGAATACTAAGAATTCTTAACATTCCCTTAAAAATTCTGAAACTAAGAAATGTTGTACTTAAAACATTTGAAATTCATGAAATTTTTGAAATTGCTGAAATTCTTCGAATTCTTTATAGTCTTTAAATTTTTTAAATTCTGTAAATTCTTTGAATTCTTTAAATTCTTTAAATTCTTTAAATTCTTTAGATTCTTTAAATTCTTTAAATTCTTTAAATTCTTTAAATTCTTTAAATTCTTTAGATTCTTTGAATTCTTTAAATTCTTTGAATTCTTTAGATTCTTTAAATTCTTTAAATTCTCTAAATTCTTTAAATTCTTTAAATTCTTTAAATTCTCTAAATTCTCTAAATTCTCTAAATTCTTTAAATTATTGAAATCATTGAAATTATTACAATTATTGAAGTTATTGAAATTATTGAGATTCTGCGAATTAAAATTCTTAAAATTCTTAAACATTTAAGAGTCTTAAAATCATAAATCTATAAATACGCGTATCCTTAATCACATTTTTATGTACAATATAAAATTTTAAAAATATTGACTGTATCTAAAATTATGAAAACTTCAAGACCTGAAAATAAAACTATGCGTACTGTATCATATTTCTCAAGCTGCAGATAATAGGTTGTTAAGTGTGATTAAGAAGATTGGTTCGTTTAAAATGCAAATCGACGTCCTCGATCAACAAAGAGTACATTTCGAAAACGAAAGGTGTGTCCGGATTTTTCAGTGATCGATGCTGTAATGAAGTGTGTACAGCTTTGCCTACAAATTAATGTTCTTTTACGTTGCAGAAATGTACGTGTGTACACGTACATCTGCCAGTACGTGGCAAGTGTGGGAAAGAGTAGCCATTTGGTAATAAAGGAACGCCTTGAGCATTTCTACTGAAACCTTTTGAACAGCACTTGGCATATTGCATATATGTACAAGTATTTGCGATATCTTTTAATCCTAGATTTACGGAGTTTAATGACCATTTACTTTTAAATTCAAACTAAACTATAAAAATGAATGTATAATGGATAATACGTAAACTAGCTTATACAATGATTCTTTATCTTGATGAAGGTTAACATACATTTGCACAAAAACTTCTTAATTTCTGTAATTTAAAATAAGAGATCTACAATCCATCATTTTGACGCGTTCCGTAACCTAGTGTTAAGAATTAACTGACATTCAAGAATGAACGTGATTTGATTTGTTAAAATTAACCAGAAATGTTAATAAAAGAAATTTTAGTAGAGTAAATACTGTATTAAAAATATTAAAATTATTAGTATCACAGTTAAATATGTATATTGAATATTTGAATTTCAATGTAATATTTTCTAAACATTGTTTGAAGTTTGAGGTTTCAATCAATTTTAAAAATGATTGCTATTGTGGATAAAAACATGTACAGACTGTTTCATATTTTAGGCTACTAGTGTAGATATTATAATAAATTGTTATTTTATCAGATTATTTCTATGTTAATTCGGTTAAAATATGACTTTCAAGTTTTTTACTTTGAATAATATATGCCACAAGCCAAAAAATTAAAAGCGAAAAAGCAAAATCACCTTTGTTTTCTATCAAATTAATATTAATGAATTTTTATCAGTAGTATCCATGTCATCATTAAAATATTTAAACAAATAATAGTAGATATTTACAATTTGAAAAAATTCCTATATAAAATTAAAAAGACTCAAGATCTGAGAAGCTGAATTTTTTGCATCGCACATTTCGTTTTAATTTTTTGAAATGTTAAGATAAAACATTTAAAAAGTGTTAAAATACTTACCGTAAATTATAGATATGGCAATGATAAAATATTTCGACGACATCGTGATCAGTATAATTTCATTCTTCGTCAGTTCATGAATTTTCAATCTGAAATGAAAAATAAGATAAAAATAATCAATGTAAATTTACAAAGAAATTTTCAGAACATATTTATAATAAATATAAATTATACAAAATTATTATAGAATATACAACATGTATAGAGCATGCAACAGTACATGTACCATAAGAACACAAACTAAAGCGTAGATTACGCAATACTCTCTTCGTCTAAAATTAACTATGATTGAAATGCAACGTTTTAAAGTGTCAAAAATATGAAATACATCTTCACCGTACGGTTACCGTACGCAAACACAAAGATGATAATGGAGAATTCTAAGAAAGTAATCATGGTGAATGCATAAATAAACGGTTCGTCAGAAAGTATAATACTTCTTCAACGCTGTACGCTTCACAGCCTCGTCATTAACATAATGGTTTTTGCGCAATAATTGTAAGTATGAACACACTATATCTATAGCAAATAGTATTTCATAACGAGGATCATAAATGGACGAAAAAAAGAAATAGCAAGACCATTTGAAGAAACAAATAAAAATAAGCAATGAACCTAGTATAAAAATTGTTATATGATGAAATAGAAAATTATGATGAAAGATGGAAAATTAACACTAATCAACATTTATAACTAGTAGTTAATAACTATTCTTTAGTATTAGTATCATAATACCACGGAGTGCGCAATATATCGCGTAACTGTAGAAGTGTTTTTATAATTATGTTCAAAACATTTTCATGTTTAAAAATTATATTATGTTAGAAAATTTGTATACTTAAGAATTGTATCATGTTACCAAATTTTCATGCTTATAAATAATATTATGTTACGAAATTTCATGTTTAAAAATTTTCGTCTAACTTTGTTCTAATATTTTGATTTTCACTCCTAATATATTCTTCACTCTTGCGTACATACTTCTTTTAATTATACAGGACGTTACTTCCAACGCGCTACACGATTTTTCACCCACTTGCAGCTATCTAATAACAAAATTTAGAACACGAGTTGCAGGATGTAGAGTGTACACTATACAGTAAAAAAAATTCGAAAACAGTTTATTTTCGTGGCAAAATCGAAGTCAGTATACTATATCAGTAAATAATACGGAAACCTTTACAATGGTTACAAATAGTATATTTTGTTCATGTTTATAATACTTCTGGTAGTCGAACATTTTTCATAACCCGAAAATAAAATTGCAGATCGCAAGAAGGAAAAGTATTTGCCTTTTCATTGCAACATGAACCGTTTAATTTTCGCGGCCATTTTTAGACACCTTATATAAACCACTTTTGACATAGGTTGCTGTAACTTGTAAAACGTCCTTAGGATGCATGAATGGGGTCTCGAACGATGCATTATCTCATCACGCACACATATGAAATCGTTCACCGTTAAGGAGGCAACGAAATTATTACATAACGAAGGTGTTGGTAATCGTTTAGCGTGAAACAATGGTAAAAGGCAATACCGTTTCAGGTTGGGTGCTTAACAGGCATGACGGGAATTCGTGATTCTAGATCGATTTGTTAGATTTCGAAGCGATATCAATTTTTTTTTTCTAATTTACAGGCGTCATCTTCTTATACAATTTCGTATTTCTTACTTAATACTGAATAAATAACGATAACACGATTTATAACGAGAAGAACAATTTTTATTTTCTTGCACCTTAGTTCTTTTATAATATGGCTGGATATAACTAGTACGAAAGTCCGTTTGATCAGCTTAGATCAAAGATGACTGATGGCCAGTTTAAGTGTTTATCAAAGCATTCACAGATATCTATGAAAATTTCATATTTTCAAATTTGATCATTTAGAAACTCAAACGATCAATGATAATTCAAATTACCTTTCCACTTCTCAAGTTAGCATCACATATTTACATAGTCATTCGATTTGTTTTAATTTGCAGAATACGAATATCATATCCGTCTTTTGCAAAAATGACATATGTAAAAATTGAATTTTTAAGAGTTCATCTTATCTATTTTAATAATCTTGAAAAATATTGTCAAGTTTAACTTTCTGAATAACTCTTTTTATGCATGTAACTTTCGTTCATCCTCGGTTTCAGATATATTTTGAAAATGTTGATCAAGATATAACATCTTCATTGCAAAATAATCACCTTCAGCAATCGCGAAAAAACATAACCTAACCAATTTTATCCACCTTTCTGAGTATGTATTGAAAAAATAACCAAAGAAAATATGTAATGTATAAACGCCGAAAATGCTGATGACTGTATCCCAGGTATACATAATATGGGTAGGATTTAATCATATAATTGTAATAGCGTTTTGTGAATATCTCGAGAACAAAAAATCTGACTGTTGCATATATAAGAAAAAATTGTTCGAAATATACAGTTTCGCAACATTCAGCGTACATGGATACTAAATATTCAACCATTTACTGAAAAATATACGTTCTTATTTTCGTGAAAATTAATGCGATGTTCGTATTCAAGTCAAATATGTATCATATGCAAGTAGCTTAGGCAACATCATTTGACAAAGTCAGCTAAATTCAGATATTTAAAAATTTAGAAATACAACAATTTTGAATTTAAATTTAGAAATGTAGAAACATTCTGAAAGGTAATTTTGTAACTTGAAAATTTGGTAATTTGATAATTCAGTAATTCGGTACTTTGGTAACTTAACAATAAGAACGTCTTAAGTTTGAAAACCTGCACATCCGATAATAATTTTTGTATCTAACAATGATGTTACTTAATAATATTTTTCCGTAATAAACTCAGACAAAACTGCAACATGCGATTTCCTTAGCGAACGGTCGTGAAGGACAGAAAATCCCCGTTACACGCTATAATACCTAACGAATTTATTCTTTATTCGAAATTTCAGACACGAATAATGACGTTTCAGTATTGGTGTTCGTCTGAATTTTTAAGTAACACTTGTGAGATCCCGGCGAGAAACGTATACCGCCTCCAAAATCGCATTAGGAATACGTAAATAATGCCGGTGATTTTAGAATACGTTTGTAAATTTACAATTAAAACGACGTTGATGTATGAGGACTTTTATTTATTGATTTGAGAAACTTGATCAACGAAAAATAGATCTATCTAAACAGGTGAGTCAAACTGTGGGTATGTTTGACTCATATTTTGAAATATGAATTTAATTAAATTAACGAGATTGCGATCATAATTATTCATTGTGTCATGATTTTCCGGTTTCTTGATTAGAAAAAAATTGATCTTGACGAACTAAATCATTTTATAATCGTTGCTTCATGTTAATATCGGTTGCATGAGTAATATAGGATATTTCATGAATTATTTATTGGAAATACCAGTGATCTTAAATCTATTTTTAATAACACCTTCGAGAAACTTTACATTGTAAATGAAACAGTATATCAACAATTTTTTCTTCGGTTTATAGGTTAATATTTATTTTTCATTAAGATTTATTTGTCAAAATTCTATAAACAATTTTGTTTGAGATTTTGTCATGTTTAATTTGTTTAGATATTTCAAGAAGATGTGAATTTAATTTGTGAGAGGTATGTGAATTCAACTGAATAGTAGATATTGTATTAATTTTATGTTGATCAATTTTGATCGAATTTCTGATTTTGTAGTCTATAATGGACAGGTTATGTTGATACCAATTTGTCAGATTTTTTTATAAAACCTTGCGAAATCAGTTTGTATTTGTGAATGATAATTAGTTTTCATTTTAGCGAGTTATCGTGTTATTATAGTGTATCACGATAGTAACACGCGATACAAGGATTGCTCGCGCTTTTTGCTGCAAGCGTGCGGATTATACACATTGCTGCAATATCTTGGGAGAATACGAGTGAAAGGAACAGCTCATGAACTCACGATACAGCGAACAGTGGTTCCGTTTTATTAATTTATACTTAACATTCTTAAGAAGAGACTGAATGAGACAAAATGAGTGGATTAAATGAGTTTTGTAAAGACAGAATAAGTGTGAACTACGTCTAAATTTCATTTTTTTCGAGGTTGAAATGAAGAATGTACATAGTGTGACTTGCATTAATAATCAGGCACACGATATTTAATTATTATAATTACTGTTTGATATTTACACTTACAGTTTTGTTAACACGTTGGTTATTGAAGCTGTAGAAGACCTCCTAGTTAATCAATTTTATCTATTATTTTTGCTATATAGAATAGATAGATAAATAGAACATTTCAGTATTTCTGCCAAACAATTGATTCAGTCTTTCATCTTCCTTAACTAACATAATTCTCATTTCTTTTTGATTTATTATTACTACCTATATCTTGTTATTTTTATTATTTATGAAGTGTTGCATAAAGTCATATTAAAATTATTGATAAAGTCAAACAAATTTTTCCTGAATAAATTTATTTATGAACTATTGACTTTTTTGATATTATTAGTTCATACTTTTTTATGTATACAAGAATCGATCCGTATACAAGGAAATATATGATTTATTTTAAAAAGTTTAATGATCTTCAAAGCACGTTTCAAGGTCAGCGAAATATTGAACATACGAGAGAACAGCTTTTGGCTAAAAAACTTGTGTGTATCATTCATATTTGAGTGTATTCTGATGCAACAGATATTCTGTACATCGCACTCATGCACAACCATTCATACATGTACGTGAACACATACTCACACGTTAAATATATATTTTATCAAATGTTTATATTAAACATGTATATTGAGAAACAGTCATTTTTTATGTTCTGGTTGCACTAATTATACGCCATCGAATCTTTTAATTTTTGTATTTTTCACATTTTTAAATCTCTAAATTCCTCAATTATATAATTTTCAAAATTTCATAATTCATAAACAAAATTTTCAGAGCACTACATTTCGAAATTTAAATTTTCAAATTGTAAAATCACAATACTTTCAAATTTTTAAGTCCCCAAACTTTCAAGTTTTCAAATGTCCAAAGTCAAATTTATAAAATTCATAAATTTCTAAATTTTCAAGTTTGAAAGGCTGTAATTAAAAAATTTTTTAATTTCTAAATTTGGAAATTTGCCAAACAGAAACCAACGAATATACTACTATTAATGTACAGTTTGTTGATATTTAAGAAGTAAATTTTTGAAGCGTTTTTTATTAAACATTATGCAAATAGAAGGAGCTAAACATTGGTCTCTGCTAAAACATTAAACCTCAAATTGTCTTTGATTCATTTTGCATCATTTATGTCCATAATCCACCAAAGGAAACTCTTCCAGGTACTAATTACTCTATTACAAGTACACTGAAAGAATGGTGATTATGAATGAAAGAATCTCGTCAAAGTACGGCAAGGGGTTAAGTAATACAATTAATGCAATAGTAATGTAATTAGGCAATATAATTAATACAACAATAATGTCATTGAGTGTATCATTTTTCTTGAACCCCTATATCGCATATAAATTTTATTTGTTCACACTAAAAATTTTGAATTTTGTTTTCGTTGATACGCATCTGAAAGGTTGAGAACCAATGCACTAAGGTATACACATTTCTGCCAAAGAATCTGAACAATTTCTATAGTTTGAAATAAGAAATCTGAATCTATCATTTTGACGGGTTTGGTTGTTTCAGTATTAAACTGTTCAAAAAAAGAACTTTCACTTTCACCAGGCAAGTGAAAAAGAAGTGTCGGAGAGCAGGTTGATGGAAGTTCATGAAATTCTGCGAGATTCAACGAAGGACTTGGATGAAAAAGGCTGGTCGTGGTTAGTTTCGATCGTTCACGTGCCTTGCATTTCCTCGTTTGGCGCAACACTCTCAGCAGCAGTCTGCGTTTCGCAAAGAAAAAGTGAGCGGGACATTTGTGTCTCGAGGCATTCACATATCTCCCTGCAGCGATTTAAAGCTTGGATTTATGTCGTCTGATCACGTGAAACTTTCCGCATGAGTTGAACGAGAAAACACATTTAACGAATATTATCCGCAAACTTCACCCATTATCTGCCATTGTCCCACTTTTGTTGCATTACCGCCGCCACGTGCAACGAAAATAATTTTTCTTTTCTAAACGGAAGTTTTTGTCAGATCATATAAGTAATGTTAACTTCTTTACCGTGTATATTAATTGCGGATCGTTACAATATGTTTTATAGAATGAATTAATTTCAGTACTTAATTCGTGAATAATTTGCATGATTTTTAAGACTTGAATTTTAATAATATTGCGTGAAACTGTTCGCATCGCTTGGTGCAGGGTTCACTTTTCAGACTGCAGTTTTAGTAATGATGTTACTAAAATTATTTTTGAGGCTGTTTTACATTGAAAATTCGTTCATATGTTTACGTAGGATAAATAAATAAATATGCATATATAAGGTGTTCCATCTAAAACAATTTTTTCGAGTATTTTTAAAATTATTCGTGATACCGGAAAATATTTGAAGTAAAAGTAAAATGGTTACGAACGACAAATAATTTGATGTTAACTGCTGTTTTGGAGAGGGAAGCATAAAGCACACGTAAAGGTCGATCTAATTTTTTTAATGTAAAAATATATTTTTTAATAATCGACGTCATTTATCATTCCTAGTAAAAAATTATTAACCTACTTGTATTCAGAAATAATTAGTTTAAGAGAGTATCTTTTTTAACTATTATAAAATTAAATATTATAAATTGTTGTATATGTTCATATACTATTAAATATCAAGTATTGTAAGCTATACATATATTAAATATTACATACTACATATTAAACATTATAAATACGTAAATTACCAAATTTATTCATAAACCGAGCTGTTTATTAAATATAGAAAAACTTGTTTTTCTAATTTAACATGATAAATCTTGTTTATATCCTGGATCAGGTACAAACAGATAGTGTTTATCAAATTCAAACCGGGAAACATTAATACTAGTTTAAATTATATAACCAAGAAAGTTTATAATTTTCAATCAATCATTTGAAAATTAGCAGATACGTGCTGACGTAAAGTTAAGGAATAAATTTCCCTGGATAGTAATTTATCAGAGAAATGTTTAATTTCGTATAATTTATTCCCTGGAAATCTTGTATGATAATGAGAAATGGAATGTTGCGAACGCGATAAGTTGCTCCTACATAAATTTGATAAGGCACGCACGATAATTCGCGTTCACAAACAACTAATCAGATAAATTCGTGTAGCAAACACGACACGAAATTCCTACATCTTCGTCATCAGGTCGTTGCCGTTTGTTTCAAGGATATCCAGCTGAAAATGTATAACTCTCCACGGTTGGACACCGTTGGTGAAACAGAACCGTCTTTTCGGTTGAATAAACCGCACCTCAAGCGAAACATTTACATTTGTATGTTCAATAACAGTCTTTGCGATAGAAGTTCCATTTATGAGAGAACTCATGAATATGGAGCTTTCAAATGATCACCGGCCACTTTTACTTATGGTCTTTTATCAATATAATACGACAGACATACACTTGCATCAATAACATGTCTTCAGAAACCTCTATAAGAACTGAAAGAGAAAATTTAAAATCTTCGGTTACGTCAAACATTGACTGGAGAACTGTTTATATATCGCAGAATGTCTACAAGATTAATGTTAATGTTCGTGTTATATAGAATGAGGAATAGTGGAATTTCATGAAGAAAATTCTGACCGGTAATTTTTATGGGTGCTGTACTTATTCTTAACCTTTTTTTTCATGAAAATATTTAAAGAATTATGCGTGAAATATCGTTTACGGTTACAAATAATTTTTAAATATTATTGCACGGTGTTACAGTCGAAATACGATGGACTCTCATTATATTGCCACTTTTGCATAGGCAGTTATATGTATTATACATTTAGGTGCAATGTAAGCTTTCTTTGAATCAATACGAGTGTAGAAAAAGGAATATGTCATATTTGATTCTGACTTTGAGGAAGTAAACATTAAGTTTTCGAACCTCTAAGTTTTGAAATTCATAAATCTCAAGATTTCCAAATTTTCAAATTCTTAAATCTCTAGACTTACAAATTTCCAAATTACTACATTTTTTCAGTTTTTAAATTTCCAAATTTTCAAAGTTTCCAATCTCCAAATTCTGAAATTTCCTTAATTTTCCAGATTATTTATATTCTAAATTTTCCAAATTTTTAAATTGCCGAATTTCTTAAATCTCTCAGATTTTCTATATATCCTAGATTTTTAAAATGTGTAAATTTTAAAATATCTTGAATTGCCAAATTTCTGAAAGTCTGAAATTCTCCAATCCTCAAGTCTAAACATTTTTACATTTCTAAATTCTTAAATTCTCAAAGTTTAAAATCCCCAATTTTTCACATTAAATGTTTACTAGCCATTAATCAACCAGTGATGGTTCTTCCTCTAGAAAATTAAACAGTGTTCGTCAATTTATTAATGGCGTTTTTTCATTATCGGACAGCACGTAGTCGCAATGTTTTATACATATAATAAAAGGATAATTTAATTAACCTAATATATTATTAATTTTAAGAATTTTCTACCCTTGTTGAGTGACTATATTACATTATACAGTAATTTCGCATTATTCGTAATAATTATTTTTTTTCAATATCGTATGGCAATTTCATTAATTATAATAAAATTACCAAATTTAAAAAATCGCGTTTTCTGACGAAATTGTTCTCATTATAAAAAGAAGCCTCATCAAGGACAATCTGTTCGTGAAATAATTATGGACATGAAAACAGAATTTCTTTTTTAAATCTAGTGATTTACCATTAACGACAAATTTAGACAAGCATTATCCTTGACACACTTACAGAAAAGAAAATGGAACTCAATGGGTCATAGCAAGATTTCCCTTTCCCTATTTAGCAGAACTCATTGTCAGCAAATTGATTCACTTTCGACTTGAAAGGTGTTTTCTATTTTAAAGTATATGTGATTGATAAACCACATTAACCAATGTTACTTTCTATTTACGATTAAGTATTTGATATGAAAGAATCTTTAATTGACTCGATTTATCGCATTACAGCTCCTGTTTGTAATAAAATCGAGCGTGACATTATCAAATGTCACGTCTATGTATTTCAGTTATCCCATGTAATTGATCCTAATTTCTCGTTTTACAAACTTCGTTTGCACTGATATTCATTATCGATTAGCGAAGTGAAAATTTGTATAGCAATTAATGACATTAAAACTTTTAGAAGTATAATTTCAGAAAATTTTGGATTTTATCAACTTTGTAATAAATTAAACATGAATTATAATATTAGATAAATAGCCATGTCTAATGAAGATAGAAAATTTAAATAATAAGAAAGATTTGTCGGAAATATGGAAATATCCTAGCTGTTATTTCGTTTGGTTTTTCGATAATATATTCTACACCAACGCAGAAAAATGTTGGGCAATTATCATTGAAAGATTAATCATGTTCTATGGTGATTTTACATCAAATTTGTAAAATGGAATAATTATTTGTTTCCGGGTTCTTTTATTAATGAACACGATTGTTATTCACCGACTCTAAACCATTGGCGTATTTATGCAGAAACCTGATGATTCTACACTGCTCCTTCACCATTTTTGAAATCAAATAAATTCAAAAGTATTTTATTATCCAAATTTCCAAATTTTTGTTCTTTAAATTTTTCAAGTTTGAATCTTTCAAAGAAGCAAGTTTCTACATTTCTAAATTTTTAGCTTTATAATTTTATAAATTTTGAAATTTCCAGATCATTAAACATTTAAGTCACATTCTTGATATTATACTTCCAAAATTTTCCAATTTTCTAATTGACAAATATTCATATTTTTCAAATTTCGAAGTTTCCAAATTTTTAAACTTCTAAATTTCTGATTTTTCAAATTTCTCAAATCACCATATTTACAAATTTCTAAAGCTTTGTATTTTCAAATTATTAAATGTTTAAACTTTCAAACTTCCAAATTTTCAAATACTCAAATACTAAAATTCTCAAATTCTCAAATTCTCAAATTCTCAAATTCTCAAATTCTCAAATTCTCAAATTCTCAAATTCTCAAATTCTCAAATTCTCAAATTCTCAAATTCTCAAATTCTCAAATTCTCAAATTCTCAAATTCTCAAATTCTCAATTTCTCAATTCCACAAATTCTCAAATTCTTGAGTCTCAAAATGAATGTTCAGAATTAAAAATTCTCAAATTCCCGCATCCCCACATAGACTTTTAAATTTTCAGATTCTTAGGTTCGCAAAAATCCAAAGGTACAATCTATGTTAAAAAATTCACTTAGTCATGTTTGGTATAGGACATTGACACGATGTATCAGTAATGCGAAGGGACCTGATCTCCCCAGACAAAAAATCCCAACTACACCAATGGATGTACGTCGCATGTACTTCTTCGGATATGTTAAAACCGGTCATCAGTGGCGAACGGGATTTCTGACCAAGATCCAAGATCATGGTCAATTGGCTGACCATCGACCGGTTCCAACATTCGCTCTTACTACCTTCCGTGATACTATTTTTGTAAGATCAAATTTCGCCAACAACCGTTACGTTCCGTGATTCCTTTCTCTGTTCACTTTCTTCTGAGAATGTCGTTCAAAACAATCGGAATCGACGTGTTTAACCCATTAACTGTGTCGTTGATTTTGCAACTGGCCTAAGTTCGTT
This sequence comes from Megachile ligniseca, assembly GCA_945859555.1. Taxonomy (NCBI): domain Eukaryota; kingdom Metazoa; phylum Arthropoda; class Insecta; order Hymenoptera; family Megachilidae; genus Megachile; species Megachile ligniseca. Next base: position 2,571,113 of record OX243777.1, read on the forward strand.
TGTCAGTTATTTGTTGTTAACTGTAGTAACATTTACCACTTGATGTTAACTGTCATAAAAAAACATTTTGGGGTCAAGTATATTCAGAGTATACGATAATTTTGGACATATAAATTTTCGCAGTTATTTTGATAGTTGAAAAGTTAACCTTGAAAGTGGCCTAAGACCAATTTATTATTGATAATATCAACTGTGGTTTTTCAAATGTCCGAAGGTAGTGAAGATGGTAATTACAATTCATTAATAATTAGTTAATACAATAATTAATTAGTATTAATACGACATATATCATCAAACCATAACTTCTTCAAATTTCTCCCGCATACACAAAATGTAGAACAGTAAATTGTTATGTGATTTATATAGTTAGAAGATTTCCTGTGTTTCATAGGTTGTAATGATATATAAAATAAATTGAATATTGTTTTTTCAATTTGAAGTATTTTAAATTATATCGAGTGGATTTGTGCTATTTCAAATTTTATGACATAGTTGTTAATTTTGAAAGTGGCTCAAGCCCATTCTTGGTAAGAAAACATACAATATTCACTTTATTTTAATAGGAATTTTAAATTTAATTCTCTTAGATACACTTCAGGAGTATGATACGTCCTATACATATATTTTTAATTTCATTGAAACGCAAATTCTTAAATATCTCAATTTAAACAGAAATGAACTTATTCCATTTTAAAAATAAACTATCAAATTTTTATTTTTTATAATTTTGACGTATTATAATAAAATTTCAGTTACTTTACCGGGATATTAAAAAGATATAGTTATTTTGAAACATTTTATTAAAAAATATAAAAATGTTATTTTCTAATTATGCTATCAACTAAAAGAACGTCACAATCGTCCGTAGGGACAATATTAACAAGTGAGTCATTTTACAAGAAGTCTTACAAAAGGTTGGTGCAATGCATTCAAGGTTTTGAGGTAAGATTGTGCAATAATCAAGGTTTATTGCGGCGTACCAACTGTTTAAAAATTCTATACAATTTGGAAGTTACAAATTTTGAAAGACAAATTGTTACATTTGTCCCTGATCTCCTTTATCTGAAACCAAAGGAAGCCTACATTGCACCAGGGCATGTTTATGCAACAGTATAAGGTAATTAAAGAAGATTTATTTCATTCGCACTACATTTCAACAAGATCTTCTTTAATTAAAGGAAATTTTCCTTAATTGAAAAATGATGATACAATTAAACGTTCCGACCATTTAATAGATAAGTTTAACAGGTTTTTAATGCGAATACCAAATTAATTCGATTTCCCTAGTTAACTGCTTAATGAAATACGTTCATTGTATATATGTATGTATATGTATATGAATAATAAGGTTTCTCAATGTATGATAAAGTATGCAATGAGATCAAGAAAAGAAAATTGTAGATTCTCATGAAGAAACTCTGTTCAATTATATGTCTGAGAATTGTTTGAGCACGGATACGAATATTTGATAGAATTATGTAAATGTAGTGTATAATCAAATAAAAATATAACGACGGTAATTAAATCATAAAATTTTCTGGGTCTTGATAAAATATGTTAAATAAAAAAAATTTGGAAATAGGTGCAAAAGGCAACGGTTGTTTGTTCAGGACTATTCCAAAAAATAAAGATAAACCTGATGGTTTTACGATTTTAAGAGTGCGCCGCAACAACTAATAATAATAATGAAGATATTAATGTTATATGGAATTAATAGTCATTCATACTTCAGATTGATGATTAAAGAATCGAATGCACAATTAATTTTTTGAGAGAGCGGATAGACGTTTCAGTGTCATTACAGTGCGAATTATTATTGCTAATGATATTTACAATGGTGACACGCAATGTATTTCTCACACTTCATGCGACACAATTTTCACGCAAATTACTCGAGACGATGACATAAGATCCGTCTTAAATGAAAATACTCAGTTTCAGACAATAGTAATATCGTAATTATTACAACTCTTTTAACGAGAAGATTCTCAATTTTACTTTTTTATAATGCGTGGATAAAATAATGCTACCTTTGCACAACTTCTAGTAATTCTTGTTCATTATTACGGCAACAATTCTGCAATTTAAAGACACGAATTTAATTAGCGATATTAATGACTATAAAAAGTATAATTGAAATGATTAGTCATTAGAATCTTATTTCTTTGTAAATCTAAATATATAAAAGTGGGAATGGGTTAGATAATTGTTAAATTACTTCTTTGCTTTCTGTTAACAGATTCCCAATTTTTTGTATTAATATGCAATTGAAATAATGTTACCATCATAACAACTGAATTTAATAATTATTAGTTATTTTTTTGCAATTCTACTGTTTACAAATATTTCCATATGAATTTAATCAGCAATATTTACTCATTACAGTTATAAGCGTAATGAGTAAAATTTATAAAACTGCTTACATAACAATATTAATATAATTAATAAAATTAATAGTTAGCAATATGTATTAAAATGTCAGTATTTGTATTCATTGCATATGAAAAGTTCTGTTCAGTTTTATAAAAAATATGTTTATCGTTTTCCCTTGTACCAATAATAATGATTAACATTGTTTTAAATATTTTGAAATGTAGTTTGTAATTATTTAAATAATGCCACTTGGTTTGGTGAAGCAAGAACCATTACAGTGTTAGAACTAAACCTACGGCGTTATTGTATACATATGAAATTAAAAATAAATTAAAAAATAAATAAACAAATGATAAAACATAAATTAATATACACATTAATTCTTTATCTTAATAAAAGTCTTTTCTTTATCTTAATAAAAGCACTTTAATAAATTTTGTAATTTAAAAAGGAAAACTTGTGAATGAATCAAAACACCTGATGGTCATTCCATTGTTAATAAGGTTGAGTATTCAAAATTTTGTTCAAACTGTACTATGTATAAGACGCATATTTTGGAATTAAAAATTATATCTATTTCAAGAAAAGTATTATCAGAAAATTAATACATTAGTGTTATTTAATGCAAAATGATTATTGGCTACAATAATTAACCAATGCATTATAAATTTCATGATATTAATGTCATCGCGCTAAATTTAATTTATAATGTTAAATAAATATGAAATAATTTTCACATAAATTTTGTTTGATTATCTTTTCTATATACCCGAAGCTAGAAAACATTTCAGTTTATCAACAATGAACGTCCACTTGTAACGAGGAACAATTACTATAAATAATCGATGTCATGTGCTACGATTAATTAAAACGAACACGAATTGTCAGTATCAAAGGTAAACACAACCTCGTACTATTTATTATAGTCACGGTTTAACGTGCGATTGTGAGAATCTCTAGGAAAGTACTTTCCCATGCATGGAACTTCTTCTATCTTAAAGAGAAAAGGTTACCCAGAGATGTTTGAGTCTGTGTGTTGTTACAAGACAGTCCACGATTGATTCTTCAAACGTATCCGAATAAAAGTAGTGTACAAAAGCCTGGAGGAATAAACCAATCAACACTGAAAATGGCGAACAATAATATTCCTATTAACACAAAAACTTCTGTTAGTTAATACTATTCTACTACTGTTATTACTGTATATTGTTTACCTATCATTTGCAGCATCCAATTCAGTGATTGTGGGTTATGAAAATTGCTCAGAAAACGTTTTAAAATTACAAGTTCTGATAAAAGTAGATAAAGAAAAATGATTGAAAATGAAAGTTTTAGTTTGAATCGATAAAACTTATGAAGTATAAATATACAAACAAAAATTGTTCATTGATATTAAATTAAATTAGATTAAAAGGTTCACGATCAGTTTAATAAATATTAAATGTTACTCACTGAATAGTACTACATCGATATTAAATAAGTTTTATAACTAAATTACAGATGAACAAAATAATAATACTTAGATTCTTTATACATTTTAGTAGTTACTTATTTTTTCATGTAGATTCGCCTTTCGGGTGGTGCTACCATTTTGGAAACAGCCTGTATACATCGACAGTAATATAAAAAAATGATTAATTACAAAAATAGGAGGTTACAGAAGCGTGGGTTAGTTACATCAATCTATTTTCTAAAATTTTAAATATGTTTATCACAAACTTATGTGCCAAATAACAAAATAAAATTGAATAGCTATTAGATATATTCTTATGGCAAAGTAATATTTATAAATGATTATAGATCAGGATCTTCCCCACTGATTTCAATGATCTTGAAACATATTGTTAAGGTCAATATTCTAAATGTTTTTTTTCTACGTACATAATTTATTTCGTTTCAAAAATATACGCAAAAATATTTTCAATTCCACTTATTGTATTTTTAAGATTTTTAGTTGGATTCAGTAAATGTGCAAAAAATTTCAGGTTGTGTTATTTAAATCGTATTGCAAATCTCATTTGCAATTTCTATATTTACATATACAGTTCGTGCGTAATATCTGTAAGAGGGTCATGATAAAATATAACCTAACCGAACTCTTCCATCTTTCTAAGTATACATCGAAAGAATCCAGTAATTATATAATATATAAAAATACAACGATACAAGATCTTGTGCTACAGATTTTTTCACCCAATTTAAATATTTTCAAAAATCATAAAAATTATAAAAGTAGCAAATAAAATTATACAAACTATATCTTTTGCATGCATACATATTATTAACACATATATTACATATTATTTAAAATACAATGTATTTGATTGTTAGGTTATTGAAATATTCTTTATTTCACTTGAGATTCCAATATTTCTCAGCTGACTACTTTATGAAAAACTTCAGGTTTTCCTAAAGAAAATATCATTCAAGTTTTTCAAGAATGTTCATCGTTCATATCTTGTTTCTGTTTAATGGAATTCATTTCTTTGTTTCGCTGTACATTTCTTTTTGTTATTCATTCACTTTATATATTAAAATTTTGCAATGTAAGCTTCTTGTTTATTATTTGGTTTTCAATTTTGACGAGTTGCAACGAAAGACTACTCTTTGTTTACGAATTTAATGCATACAATTTATTTTTTCGTCTCTTTCTCTCAAGTTCACGGTGACGTCTGCGACAAATATTTTGCATATTTGCAAGGTCAAGAATCATGGTCGGCCGAACGGACTTCTAGGTTTTATTGCAAATATTTTTATCTCCGAACCGAGGACGCATATTTTTGCATGAACAACTGGTATTGTACGAGGACTTCTGGTCCTTGTACAGGAACAAGGTACATCCGTAGCAGACAATAAAATTTCTCTTTTACTATAAATTATATCAAACTTCCAAACATGATTTAAGTTATAATGGTAGTTATTTTTAAATCATCATATACAGGTTAATTTCCTGAATGCAATTAAATAGAATAAAGGACCATTCAACTTGTACGTCACGTGGTGTCCTCATTGCCAGACTTAACATTTTGTAGACTTTTCATACTTATTGTTGAAAATTTTTTATTTCAGAATATTTTTCATATTACAAAATATGCAGAATATGCAAAATAAGACATATATGTTTTTAAGACCCATTAACGATGAAATACATTGCTATTAATATTTTTGTTTCTTATACATATATTTCGTCTCATTAATTTTTTCAATAATGGTATTCACGAAATTATTGTGTAGTATACAGTAAAAGTGTGACTGCGAATTTGGGAATTTGTAAGTGTATATATTCGTTTTGTTTCGTAAATTTAGATATTTAAAAATTGTTGTATTTGTGAAATTAGAGGATGAGAATTTGGAAATTTATAAAGTTAGAAATATTTAGTTTGTGAAGTTAAAAATTTGACTAGTTGAAAACTTGGAAATTTGAAAATTTGAAAATCTCGAGTACAAAAGTTTGAAAGATTGAAATACAAAAATTTGAAAGTTTAAAGTACAAAACTGAAAGATTGATGCACAAAACATTGAAAGCATAAAACACAAGAATTTGAAAATTCGCAAAAACGAAAATTTGAAAGTATCTATTATAATATATATAAATACAATAAATATTTAAATATTTAATAAAATATCTAATAAAAGAAGCGGCCAAACTCTTATTCTAGGTTATCCTTATGTTTTCCCCTTAGAATTTCCGTAGCTACCTTTCATAACTCCCCCCAGAATATCCCTATAATTTCCTTAACTGCACTCTAATATCTCCACATATCTTTACCTTACGCTTCTTTTAAATTCTTTCAAAATTAAATGTAAATAATTTTTCTTCCTCCTACATCTCTTATTGAAAGGTCTACATTGCATTCAAGCGAATTTAAGACAATGAAAAAGGTTTGCTTACGTTATAACATAACACAAGGTGATAATCCAATTACAAAAACCAGTTCACGGGAATGTGCAAAAGGAACTACCTTTCGTAAAATTTTCATCTCAAGTATCGTGTGCGAGTAAAAGGGAACGTCGGTGGGTTGTAACAGTGATTCTCACATTAAGAAGTCACTATGTTATCTTGCGAACGATCGTTCTTTGAAAGCAGTTCCCAGCTAGTGTGATTGTTGCGGGAACAATTGGTGAGGATCTTCCAATTGTCAAGAGCCAGTTCACATCTAACGATTAGATAACTCATTCTGAATTCCGTGACTTTACGCACACTGCTTTTCACGATCTTCATTTCTCCAAAACAGTAAGTTGTATATCAAGAATATCTACATTGGGCAATCGTGAAGAACTCTTTTTAATCAGATACCATTTGTTTATTAAAAAGTTTCGAATATTCATTTGTGATTTCGCTGAAGATCGGTTCGAATTTTGATCGATATTGCGGAAACTAATACAAAGAAAATCATTTCTTTCTTAAATCCTTTAAATGTTATTGTTAACTATTTTTGTTTTCAAATAACGGTTATAGAATTAATAATTTGGAAACAATCTAAAAATTTATGAGTTCAGAAGTTATTAAATTTTTAATTGTTACACTAAATATTTTACACAGAAATTTTGTTGATTGTAGAGTTGGCCATTATTTAAAATAATTTTAATTTGAAGTTTCTATTGAAAATGTAGATATTTGAAAACCAAGAATAATTTCTTATTTACATGACAATTTATTTGTAGACCTTGTTATAAAAATTTTGAATAAAGCTTTTTAATTTCATGTGTTATTTATTAACATTTCGAATTCTGACTTATTAATTATTTTAATTATTTGTATTAATATATACTATATTAGAAAATATACTTATATATTCTATGTTTCTAAATAATATACATATTATTTAAAAAAATACACTGTATATTAATATAAACTAGATTAAAAACTGTATTATATATTACATAATACTAAAAAATATACTATATATTAATAAATACATCAATATACCAATAATGTAAAAAAAAGATAAGTATTATAAATCAAAGTTTTTCCAAAAACCCCAAATATCAATTTTCATAAAAATACGAATAGTAATCGAATTATGGCCATAATCGAAGATTTTTCAACCCACAATGGCCATGCGAGTATTAAGGAAATGCAAGAAGCTTCGAGGAGAAATCAAGCTTGCATTATCGAGATACGTCCGGTGTTCGATAGAAATCGAATGAGAAGAATTCAGGTCGATCGGCGCTCCAAAACTGCACGCTTGAGCGGGAAGTAATTAAAACAACGTTCGCTTGGGTTCCGTAAACGGCAAGAAAAATACGCTCGCGTTAACGCACAAAAAAATTAGATACTAGAACTAGACCAGATGTGGCAACACCACGAAGTAACACAAGTCGATGTTTCAAAACGTTTCGATTTCCTTTCTCCGAACGTCTGCCTCGGGTCCCGATGAATCAGTCGCCATTAAAAAGTTCAAGAACGCAAAGAATTACTGTTTTGTTTCGACACTTCATCATACGGTAGCAGTTTCTTTTTTTGGGACAGGTATAAACAAAAATGATACAGCTGATTGAGAAACGGGACAGGTTCTTTACGGTGTATACTCTTAATCTGTTAACTATCCATGAACTTGTATAGGGTTGTCCAAATTGAGTGTCACGTCTTTCAAAAAGTAGCATTGGGAAATGATATAATGTACGTTTGTTTATTTTTGACAGATGAAGCTAAAAAGTAGGAACGTCAAAGAATAAGACATAACGTATTTAATATATTATAATCTGCAATATTTTTATATGTTAATAACATTTATTATTTATCCATGAAATTCGTGAAGCTAAAAACTCTTTTTTAGAGTTCTCAAAGTAAGAATTCAAATTCCCATGTGTTCAAAAGCACAAGTTCGCAGATTTTCCAATTTACGTGGTGCCAATCTTTTAAATTTCAGAATTTTCAAATTTATATATCTTCAAATTTTTAAATTTGTGAAACTGCAAACTTTCGAATTTGCAGATTTCCATACTTATAACTTTCTAAATTCTCGGTTTTCGAAGTTCCCTATTTCCTGCTTAATAAATAAATAAATTTCCTAATTTACAAGTTTACAAAATTACAAAGTTTAAAATTCTGATATTCCAAATTTTCTACGTTTCTGAAATTGAAAAGGTTTAAACCTCCAATTGTCCAACTTAGCAAACTCCTAAATTTGTGAAAATAAAAATTTCCAAATTTTTGAATATTTAGATTTCCAAGTTTCCGAAAGCTGAATTTTCCATATACCAAATTTTCATATTTTCAAATTACCTAATTTAAATATATATAATTTCATGAAGATTTTCTTGCACTCTCAATGCCATTAAAATTTGTTAAAACCATCTTTCTCCTGTATCATGAGATGTATTATTAATAACAATTGTTTTACAGTAACGAAATTACAAAAGTTCCAGTTTATTAATTCACTAATTTTGATAAAACGATAAAAGTAATATGAAATTGTAATTGCTTACAAAAGAATTATATAAAAATACATGTAGGTAATCAGGAATATCTATATCCGAAAGTTATAAGAATTAAAAAGCATAAACTACTTCCTGATTTGTACATGAATAATACATTTTTTTTCTTATAAATATATGGTACTGTTTATTGGAATGCATATCAGTGTGCATGCGCATGAAGGAAGGTGAAATGCATCAATCACTGCGTTTACATTTTCATTTTGCATTGTAGGTGTGGCTGATATGTATGCAACGAACAAGGGAACATCCCGCAATGTTTTTCCATTACCGTATCGCCAATACCGTTCACATATCACTTTAATATACTAGGTGTTCAATTTTAGCTAATCGATGAAAATATCATTTCAATCATTTGCTATGCAAAAAGGTATTAAGTATTTTACTTTTCTTTGTCTTGCTTTTTCCATTTTCATCATTCTACCTTGTTACACTATTTTTAAATTTTTGTTGTTTTTTTATGGGTTTATTATTTTAATATCTTAGTATTTTAATTATATAGTGTTCTATTATTTTCGTCGTTTTACTACTGTGCAATTCTACTATTCTATTATTCGGCTATTCAGTTATTTCGGTACATTATCATTTTATTATTTTAATATTTTTATTTTGTACTATTTTGTTCTGTTCTGAACTGTTTGGTTATTTTAATACTTTGCAATTCTATTGTATTATTATTTTACTCTTCAATTTATTCTTTACTAATTTATTCATTACTCATTATTCTTTGTTTTATTATTTTAACATTCTAACATTTAAACATTGTACCATTCTGTTATTTTTACTATTTTTGCACGTCAGCATTCAATTATTTTATTATTTTTTTTATTTTGCGATTCCATTCTGCAATTATGCAATTATTGCACTATTTCACTATTCAATCACATTAGCATACTGAGACTTAATTTTCAATAAATAATAACAATAATATTAATATTCATAATAATGATAATAATAATAACAATATATGCAATTCATGTGTACAATTATTATAATTCATATTTATATTATAATATTTATATATATTATTATTGTTATTATTCTTATTATGTATATCAGCTGTTCATTTTGAGTGTGGTCTAAGTCCAGTCATGCTTATTGTTAGATGAAGATATTTAAAAGTTTGTGTTTTAATGAAATCAAAAATATATATGTATATAGAGTATCAAGTTAAATTTACAATTCCTATTAAAATAATAGCAATTATTAAGTGAATATTGTATGTTTTCTTACCAAGAATAGGCTTGAGCCACTTTCAAAATTAACAACTATGTCATAAAATTTGAAATAGCACAAATCCACTCGATATAATTTAAAATTCAAATTGAAAAAACAATATTCAATTTATTTTATATTTCATTACAACCCTTGAAAAACACAGAAAATCTTCTACCTATATAAATTACATAACAATTTACTGCTTATCTACATGTTGTGTAGGGAGGGATTTGGAAAAGTCATGGGACTTTGGTGGTATATATTGTACTAATACTAATTAATTATTATATTAACTAATTAATCTTTACTACTTTCAGACATTTAAGAATTTGCAGTTTCTGACATTATCAGTAATAGATTGAACTTAGGCCTCTTTCAAAGTCAACTTTTCAACTATCAAAATAACTGCGAAAATTTATATCTCCAAAATTATCGTACACTCTGAATATACTTAACCATAAAATGTTTTTTATGACAATCAACATCAAGTGGTACATGATACTGCAAATAACAACAAACCACCGACAAATGGACTTGGCCACATTCAAAATAAACAGCTCATGTATATAATAATTAAAAAAATCTTTTTTAACATCTCGAAAAAACTATTTTATCGCATGTTACGGTACATATATTGCATTTACGCTACAATACAATTATTGCTACTTAATATATCGACGACTATGTTAGACATGTTTCTATAACACAGTATGACAACTATCACTTCTAACCGACAATATCATGATTCAATAATGGTGCATCAATGAAAAGTACAAAGGTACAAAGAACTGTATGAGAACTTTAGTATCAGATAGCTTAATCTGATCTATTACTTCCGCTTTTCTTCCTCAGTTATAAGTCAGAAGGAGAAAGTAGAAATCCTTTCACTCTTTCCATCGGCAAAGTATTTAATTTTAACATTGTTTTAGTATATGTATACAACGTTTGGTTTTATTTCTTAATCATTGTATGGGTTACCTAGATATCGTTACTTTAGATCTGACACTTTCAATGCCTTAGAATATCGTTTCATGTCTTACAGTTCACTGCTATTGTGTTTAGGTAATTATGAAAATCGCTTAGAAATTAAGTCAGTAGTTTCATTGTTACAGGTTTTACTTTCGAACGTTACTAAAAATAGCACCTTGTTTTGGTATTTTCAAAATTTCGAACGATAATATTTACAGAAACAGTGGAAGATTTAAGGAGTTGAAGTGATGCCTTTGTATTTGTTATAACCAGTTAGGCATTTGAAAATCTGGGGATTTCGAGATATGGACATTACGTAATTTTGGCTTTTAGATGATTGAGGATTTTGAGATATACAAATTTGAAAATTTGGGAATTTGAGAGTTGTGGTGTATGGTAATTTGAAGAATTTAGTATTTTAAGATTTGGAAGATTTGAAAATTTGCACATTTCCACAGACGTATCTGTGGATGTTTATTTATCTTTTATTCGAATAATTTTGGAGATTAATAATCGATACAGCAGTGTCGATATTCGCTCAGACTGCAGGTGGTGTTCAAAATATTTGCGTGTCATTATAGATTATATATTATATCTGCGCATTGCTTAGTATTGTGTAAAAGTCTTGTTGATTTATATATATTAGTATATACGATATGTAATATTATAATAAAATATATTTGTTTTATAATGACTCTATTTCCCTTTTTGCAATCCGTCACATTCAGTCAAATAATAATAGTGCAAATCGTTTGAAGATCCGTGTAAAGACATCTGTGTTTGAAGCCCTGTGTGAAGGCATTTCTATGAAACATTTGTAATTTGCAAGCGTTGAAAACTGTGATCGGCTCGAACGATTAAGATTTTGTTTAAAGTAAAAGAATACAGGAGTCATGAATAATCATGAGTAAAGAATAGTTGAGTTTTCTAAAAGTTCCAAAAATTTTCAAAAAATTTAAACCATCATTGCAATAGATGTATTAAAAAAAAAAAATAAATTATAAAATAAATGACTTTCAAGGCTGGTACCGCCCACAAACTTGTGTCCGAGCATATTTTCAGCCTGTCCCGCTATCCATAGATATGTATATTCAACTCGTACTATTATTCAAATGAGAAAATCAGCTGACATAATAAAATTAGATATAATATGCCTTGACTGTCTGAACAGTGTCCAATAGCGGAAAATTGTATTACATAAATTACAGAATCGCGTGGGACGAGAGTGCAATATTCGCAAAGAGAGCAGTGAACGTCAACACGCAAAGTGCCACATGCAGTCCTTGTAAAATGTAAATGGATCGTATCCACGAGTAAACGTTAAACATTGCACGTGTCTATGCACAAATATCCGCGTGGCAATGGCGTCGCACGTGACAGCAAAGCTAGGTTAGAAAGCAAGCGATTCCGAGGAATGTCAATTTAACAATCAATCGCTGGCTGCCCTCGAATGGAAACCTGCGGAACAGGGTAACAGGGAAGGCTTCTCGTTCAGAACGGTCTCTTGCTGTCATGCGTTATTAAATTTCTCGAATGACTTCGGTCGAGAGGAAAATTCAACGAACAGATTTGTTAACAGGTGAAAATTCGCTAATAACACCTTTTTCTTTCGACTTTCGATATTCGTTGAATCGACAATTAGAATACTGATTTTTATATTGACGTTAAAGAATTATTATATTTGTAATATTATACATTTTCATGTTTATTTATATTTACACATTTATTATACTTATATCGATTTATATTTGTTTACATTTATTTACGTTTATATACATTTATATACACTTATTTATTTATTCATATTTATACACTTATTGCAACTATATATATTTATCATATTGACTTTTGCGTTTTAATTCCATGTGTTGTATTATTATGCTGTATTATGCTTTATGGTCAGACATTGTTAATTACTCTTCACATTAGTATCAATTTCGCCATTAAAACTTCATAAAAATTTAATTAAAAACAAATATTTATAACATTAGCAATATTACTTTTAATACTACTACTACTAGCAACACTATACAAGGTAGCATTGCTATATTTTGTAATAAAATCACTTATCTTAAAGAAAATACTTTTACAATTATATTATTATCGAAATTTCTTTCAAAGAAATATTGCAAATAATTTAGTAACAGTAGATGTTTTCAAAATAGTAATAGTTAATTTTCCCTATCAGTCTATTGGCAAGATAGTTTCGCAAACAAAGCTGTTAAAGGAAAAAGGAACAGCGTTTCCCGGTTGACTGTGCTGGTGAACGTTACAAAAACGCTGCTAATTGGCAAAAAAATATTTTATAATGTTCGTTTCAAGTAAATCCAAACCGACTCTCGGTTTCACTTTGTAACACCGTGCTACGGCATAGTATAATGTAACGCTGTGTAAACGATGCCCCAATTATAATAAGGAACGCAAACACGTGCTAGCAGAAACGTACACACGTTCACGCAAATAGTAATGTACTTTCACTTGGATTTCGTTAAGCACGATAGATACTCAGAAAGATATCTAGGTAAACCGTAATGGTTACACCTTCTGTGGCTACGAACTCTGCAGGAAAATATTTGTTGAGGTCACAGAATGCAGTAAAACCTGTACTGCTGAAAGATTTTAATAGATTCATGATAAATAAGTAGATAAGTTATTAGCTCCGTTCTACATAATTGAGTGAATTAAGTTAAGTGAATAAAACGGGGTATTACTACTTTTTATTTCAAAGTAGAATGGCGATATATTGCCATTTTTACATCGATTTCCTCGCAAGCATATATAAAAATCTCTAAATATTTAAATTGTCAAATCTCAAATCTTTAAATCCCTAAAAATTCCAATTTCAATTCGGTTAATCATAAGTAACACCTCGAGCAGGTGTCTAGGTAAATCATACGCAAAATATTTGTTAAGCTTATAGAATGCAGTAGAACCTGTATTATTGAAAAGTTTTGATAGGTGCATGGTAAATAAGTAAATAAATTATTAGCTTCGTTCTACATAATTTAGCGAATTAAGTTAAGTGAATAAAACGGGGTATTACTAGTTTTTGCATCACAGTAGAGTCTCGATATATTGCCACTTCTATACCGACTTACATGCAAAGAAATATAAAAATTTCTAAATAAATAGCCAAATCTCAGATCTTTAAATTTTCAAAAATTCGAATTTCAATTCGATTAATCATGGACAAGTAAAGCCAAGATTTAAATAAAAAGTAAGAGGGACTTGCTGTGTTATAAAACACCCTGCGTACCCGAGAAACTCATCGAAGCACAAATCTTCGATAATATATTTTCCGTAACTGAACAATTTGCTTCGAAACGATGGTATCTCATTGTTGTTACATAAAACTGTTTAGATCGATGAGTGTATTCTTGTGTTGCATTGTACAGTGTAACTACAATCGATTTTTATTACGATACCTGTCTGGTTATGGGAAACATTCGATGGACTGCTTTGTGATATGTAAATGCAGTTTAACGCTATAATTGCATCACATAACATGTGTTATATCATCCAACATGTTGATGCAATTTAAAAAAGGAATGTTATAAAAGAAATCATATAATTCGTTTATAAATTCGAAAACGTTGCGTCACATATTACATTCGATTCTGTTTGCATCCTCAAATAATAGTTTTCTGTACAACGCTGACATATTTATGCGAGCCAATGGATACAAAATTCAAAATACATATTTGCATAAATTTAGCTCAATGTCGGAACAAGTGTTGGCGATGCATACTAAAAAACAACAGGCTATGTTCATTTTCGCATTATTAACACGGTGACGTACTGAAAATGGCCATATATGGTATATACATATAGGAGGACACATAATTATAATAATTCAAAACATTATCCAGTTCTCAATTTAATAGCATGCTTGCTTGTGTAATTGATACGTTGAATATCGTGAGGATCATCAGTGACCGACACCACAAATTATCTTTTAAGTACCACAATAGGATCAGATGTGACCCCGTGAAAGTAAGACTTCCACTTTTTCAACTCAAAAGTACATAATGACGTATGTTATTCAGAATATTTGCTGTTTTCCATTATAAAGGTCACCTTAATGTGTATTAAAAATTAATATAAATGTGTTATATTTATTATTTATCTGAACCGCGGTAGGTACGGGTTATAAAAATAATCGATTAATTAAGATTATTATGTATAAGAAGGAATTTATCTCGCTCCTTAATTTGGATTTGCTCTTCATCTCAGAAAATTAATTATATCTGATTGTAATTGTATTGCAAAAGAATTACATTGCAATCGTATTAACATATATTTTGTACGTAAAAACTGGAAATCGTTTAAAACAAAATTTTTCTTAAAATAGTTCATAATTTTGCTTCTTGACAGGTAACTTGGCGACGTTCGTGATTGCATTCCTTATACAAGGTATTAAGTGAAAAGTTTAAACTAAAAAATAAAATGATCGTGTTCTCAATAACTGCAATTATACAGAATGGATCAGCAGTCATTTTTTTTATTTCAATTGATTGTACATTTTTTAAATTAAATAAAAGCATAAAATCCAAGTACGAAATTATTAATTAATTTAAACAGTTTCTTAAAGTGGTTAGAGCTGAAATTTGTAAATGGTTGCAAGACGTCCATTTAGAGTATGCTACGTTCATTTATTATTTGAATAACTAAAAAAACATTATTGTAAGGTAAAAACTTTTTAGGTTAATAAATTTTCCATTTCCAGTAAATGTTCCCGTTTATTTTTAGAAAACCTATTGAAATTAGAAAGTGACTTTTGGCCCACTCTGTAGTATGCCGTATTTTATATGGCCAATTTCACTGTATTCAACGTGGTCTCACCATCAAGATATCACATGAATTCTCGTCACGAAATGAGATTTTTGTACAACTAAAGACGAACTATTTATTAATCGAAAAAAATTCAGCAAATTTTTATACATACGGATCGAACTGTAAACGACTTTCTTTGAAATCCCTTACAAAAAACATTAAGATGTAGGATTTTGATTTTAATGAAAATGTACTTTTTAGATTTTTCGACAGTTAAAATTCAAAAATCTTTGTAGGCAAGTATTTCTACAAAATTTGTCTAATTTGTCTTTTCATTGAATTCATTATCGTATTTAACTTCCCCTCCTCCCATTTTCTATCATCATATTCTACATACTATGATGATGCTTATTTGATAAAAAAAAATTATTTTTGTATTTGTTCACGGGAAATTTCAATATATTCACCTTCATGAGTACGTAACATTTCTCATACAATTCAATTAAATATTAGGGGGTACTACCAGCTATTATATGTATTTTAGCGTCTTCAGGAGAAATAATGAAATTTTCTGACCAATGTATTATAATTATACAAAAAAAAAAATAAAATAAAAAAAATATGTAAAATATGTTATTTAACATTGACATATTATTAAAAAATCTTTAAACAAACACTTTCTAACAATAGCCACGTCACATTCATAAAAATGTATGTCAGAAATAATATCTTTATACTGTTAAAGACGACTTTTTAATGAGAGGATATTTCTGTTGAAATTATTTTACTAATAACAATAAATATTATTTTGCTTCTTTATTTCCGGTATATAATTTGTTGATAATTCAACTCACATATTCATTTAGAATTTGGTGTATGGATCATATGGTCATTAGAAATATTAATAAACTGATAGCACCTCCAAAGTATTATGAAATATAATAAAATTTAAATTGGACCTGTTTCTCCACATAGAGAACAAAAAGGTATCCAAGTTTAATATTTAATTTAAAAAGTTTAAATTCAAGCACCACTCTAAGCATACACAGAATGTAGGAAATTTCTTTAAGATCCGAGTTAACGCTTGAAAATGAATGAGGGGGTGAGCGTCATTGAGTGATTGAAAATCGGACACAGTAATTTAGTAATTACTAAATATAGTAATTAGAGATTTAGTAATTTGAGAATTTTGGGATTGGGAAATTTTGGAGAAGTTGAGAATTTGAGAAAGTAGGAATCCTGAAATTTGAAAATTTGAGAATTTGAATATTTGTAAGTTTGGGAATTTGAATTTAGAAATTTGGCGAATTTAGAAATTTTGAAATTATAAAGCATTTTGGGATTTGGGTTTTCTAAAATTTACATTCAAAAATTTGGAAGTTTAGAGATTTAGGACTTACGAATTTGAGGACTTAGAAATGTCAAAGTTTTCAAATTTATGAGTTCGTCTATTTAAAATATTAGGAGTTTTCATATTTGAAAATGTTAAATTTTCAATTTATAACGCTCTCACACTAAATCGCGTCCACAAAAATTAAAATAATTATCTGACATAAATAAACATTAATTTCGAATGAATCTTTATGCGCGCGTTGAATGAATTTTACAGAAAACGATTCTTGACACGTTGCCTACATAAAACTAGTACATATAAACAGAGACCATAAACACCTTTCCCAATTTATGAAGATCGCAACCCCTAAAATTATAAGCTTCTAAATCTCGCTAACATAATTATTGAAAAAATTTATATAATCTTCCACTACGTCAAATTTTAAAATATCGCAAATAAACTTTGGGGCTAATGACCACAGCAGTCGACGTTCATAATTCTAAACAATCAATCAATCAAAATTAATTTGTACTTATTAATACATGAAAATGTTACTTATGTAAATACCAGGAAGCATCTATGGAGATAGAACATTCCATGGAAGCATCTATGCAACTGCGCCAAGTTAGATTCACAGAAGGGTTAAAAGAACCCCTGTACACAACGGTTGTTGAGAAGCGTGCAAAGCAGAATCACGGAAGAGATGGTTCGAAGTGGAAGAAGAGGGTGGTTCACTCACCAAAGGTGGTAGGTCGTTGACGATCGCGTCGTTGATTGGAGATGCTCAGTGTGAGAACTCGTTGGCGTCGCGATGCACGGCGTTCGACATTCCTTTCAGCTTGCCTTGGAGTAACTGGACGCTAAAGCGGTTTCCCTCTCTCGATTCGCATCGACTTCTTTACATTCTACTCCAGCCTCGATCATGGCTTTCACTTCATCCGTCGAGGAAATGGTGAACCGTGATCGTTCGAGACGTTCGCACACCATGCTTCTGGTCCAGCGTCTACCATCTCGGTTTGATGCTGCTTGCAACGTGATTTGGACAACGTTTCGCTTGGCCCGAAAGCAGTTCGCGAATGTTCACAATTCGATGCAATATATCAGGCAAAACAGTTACGTTTGCATTGAACCCTCTCTACGAACTACATACCACGTGTTTCGAAATTCATGGAACAACTGGTAGAGAGCTTCAGAAATTATATTGGAATAATAGACTAATTTCTTCGTGTGTAGCTTCATCTTGGACATTTAATTTCACTCTCGTTTAAAAATTTTGCAAACAAAATTTACGGTACGAAATATTCGAATTTTATGTGAATATAAGAATATGATGGGAGTCGTTTTTTCTATATTTTTATAGTACTTTGACTGTCATATTAAAGCAATCAAAAATTTTTATTAGGTAATATTTTTATTTTTAACAAATCTTACCAAATATTTTGTTGCATTTATTATTCATAACAATAATAAATTTATTGCCTGTAATAATTATTATTGTAACGGTAAAATGCAAAATAATAAATATAATAAATAAAATTGTACTTATTATTCATAGTTCCAAGTAAATAATATCAGTATTTGCAATTAGGCAAGTGTACACATAATGTGCTTAATATAAATAACTGATTTTGTAATCTTCATTACGCAATCTTAATATAGTTGATGGATTTGTATAAAGATTTAAGTATCACCCATAATTATTCATAGTTTCAAGTAGTTAATTCGAGTATTTACAATTAGGTAAGTGTACAAATAATGTGGTTAATATAGGTGACGGATTTTGTAATCTTAATTATGTAATCCTAATATGCTTGTATGAATATTTAAGCATTACCCTTGAGTGACGTGGCAGTCAAAGTATTATGGAGTTCCGCCATTTTGGAGGCTTTAAAATGATAGTTAACTCTAAGAACTCTAAGTCAAAAAAGGTAATAAATATTAACGATTATTTACTAAATTAATTTTGATGTATAGTTTAAAGCTTAATATATTATACAAAACGTATAGTTTGAAAATGAAGAAAGGAATGATAGGATATAAAAATTGTGGTACAGTAGCTTGAACAACAAGACAATCGGGGCTAATTTTTGCGAAAAAGTTTGAAATTTGTAATATTTACATAACATTTACTAGAAAAGTGCACACCGATTTAGAAAAATATTTGTAACTATAAAAATAGTGAACATTTTATTTTTTACACTACAGCTCAGTATAAAAATATGTATTATAAAAGAACTATAAAAGAACTAAATTTTGTTGTAAAATTTGTAGGTTCTATTACGCCGAAATACAGATATCAAAACTTATAGCATTTTGTATAGCTATACAAAACAGTATTATAACCTTTTTGTATTAACAAGTTTTTTCCTCTACTTTATAAAAAGATGTATTTTATCTCTTTCATAAATTGGTTGGATTCAAAGGGATATCAATATTTATAAAGAAGATAGTATAATAAAAGACAATAATATTAATGTTAGCTTTTTAATTACTTATTCTTCGGGTACAAAAATTATTTAGTTTTAAATAATTATTACTTAATAATAATATTATTATTTCGTTTTTTTTTTTTACATAAATATTATGATATTAACAAAATTTTCCATTTCATCATAATTTAAAAAATTCCAAAACAACAAAATTCGTATTAAAATTGTATAACTATGTAAAAACAGATATGCTCCTCAAGTTGATAAACAACTTTTCTCTAATTTAATTGAAAAATAAAATATAATTTTTTACTTAATCGACATTAACAAAAATATAATACCAATTTATGAAGCTAACGTATGCAAATACTGGTGGTGAAGTAAGTATAGTAACACAATTTGTATAAATAATAAAGAATACTACCATAATTAGTAAAAATAATAAATATATAAGTTTTAATGGTAGAATGAAATAAAAAAGTTCAATTACTTTTAATACCGCAGAACTATGAATCAGACGTCCCATTCATAATATGCTATGCATTTTGAAGAATTCAGTATATGTAAAAGCTGATTCATACCACTGCTGAAATTCCTTTTGCACTTGTTTCTGGAATTTGTTTATTTATACTTATTTTCTCGAAAATTTCAACCTCCTTTAGGACACGATTCTTCACGGTAGAAGCAGACCTAGGTTTTTCCAAATCTTGAAAAGCTGCTGCTTTTAATAAGTCGGATTCAGGAAAATATTAACGAAATTTCGTAAACAATGCAGGAGATGATACTTTTTCACATAAAATCGTCAATCAGTTATAAAACCTGCATTGACGCTACATATGAAATGCATTACTACCATCTTTTTATTAGAATCATGCGATGTTATACTGATTTCCGTGAAGTCTTTGAAATATTTCTCACGGACAACAGAGAATTAATTATATTCGTAAAGCTAACATTCTTCTGTCAAAGTGTGATGGTTCTTTGTCATAAAACGTGTATGCAAACGTTATGTAAATAACAGTAGAACAAATAGTAAGATATCTGGTTATCTACATATGATGATTGATTATCAGAAGGAAGCACGTAACTCAAACACTGTAACTTAAATGAGAAATTGTTTGTAATTTTAAATACATAAATTCTTTGGTCTGTATTGATTCAAACTCTACTTGAAAATCTACCTCAAAATAAAAATCAAAGAAGAAACAATAGCTTAATATATTTGGGGAAACTGCAGAATACCGTCATGTTCCGATTCTGTTTAAATTCTGCAAACCAGCTCCTTTTTTCAAAAAGAAACATTTGTGAGAACGGTTTTTGGAGACTCGAACGGAAAATTTTTACCATTTCAATATTATTCTCTATATTACTGACAAGACAGTATAGTTATATACTGTATAATTGCGTCGGCAAAGTAGGGAGTGACAATGATACAAAATTTTCTCCCGGTTCGCCAAAAATCCTTCTCGGAATCATTATTGTTATTAAAAAGAAACACATTCCCCACATTTCAGCCAAATTGGAGCATGGAGGTTTTCGGAAGTTTAGCCGAATTTTCATTTAAGGTGAACTACATGGTTTTTAAACTGTAGTTTCATCAGTTCCCGCACACTGCCGTTAGATGGTGCGGCGTGTATCGTTTTTGTAGCATACCCACACAGCGCGGTAAAGCGGGAAGGATTTGGAAGATTAAAGGAACTTTTCTTTTTGCGACTGTTCTTCACGCGTGGTCTTTTTATTTTCTTCGTTCCTTACAGATACCGGAGAACGCGCCTTGAAAACAATTGCCAACGATCTTACCAACTACTATATACAAACTTACAAACTATACTTAAACTAACTACAACTAGGTGGTGCGTTGATACAGTTCGGTTGGCGACACTGGTCACTACTATTGACTATAATATCAATTGAATTACACCGGAGTGCAAGACCAATTAACTTCGACTTGTTTTGACTTTACCAAACTTTATCAATTTTTAACCATTCGTAGGCTAATCCTAATTACTCTAAGGGTTTGCATCTAACTTGCTGTCGGTAAAATCAATCCCTATATATGTAGATAAAATCAATTTATAATTAATTTTAAAACTTCATGTCAAAATTCTTTTGTTGCAAAATATGATATTCTTTTTGTAAATAGTTAATTAGAAACCGACAGTCATTGCGAAAACATTAAAAAATATTTGTTATAAAAACTTTTTCATTAATTTAATACTTTGTAACTTTAAAGTTTGTGAATTTAAAGTAAATTTAATACATCAATATTGGCTTTTGAAGTATTTAAATTAATTTTACAACATTGAAAAATTGAAAAAGAAAGGCATATACTAAAATGACTACTCCACAGAATATATTATAAGAATATACATTACAAAAATAATGATTACAAATAACTTACAAAGAAATGCCGAACTCTTTGTTATAAAAAAATACAGATGAATGTGTTACAGGGAAGTAACAAAGTATTTGTTACAAATAAGTTACAGATGAATATGCAGGTATAAACCATACTTCGCCGAAAGACAGACTTGCACCGAGCATCGCATCAGAATCGAATTAATAACAATTGTTAAGTGTTAACAATTATAATGCACCTTCTTCGTTATTTTTAATGAAATCAAGTTTCTATTTTACCTGGAATATAAAAAAATGAAGGATCAGTCACTGGTACAGTTAATATCACATGGTAAACATATTTATTATATTACAGAACCATAGATAAACAAATAATTTAGTGAAAAGTTAAAATAATCCACATTATCATTGCCAAATTTAGTTTTATTCATTTATGAATTAGTTTATTTAAAAAAATAAATAAATGATATTTAGTTTTTTTCATTGATTTATAAATTTAGTATGAGAAAGTTTTATCTCATTATACTGAATGAAAATTAAAAAATCTAGAGTTTTTCACTTTTAAAGCTGACATAATGTAATCAGTAAATTAAATATGCTGTTATACTTTTGCATATTTTTTTATTCATTAATGATATAAACCAAAGAAATTATTGCAGAAAAATAGAAATTCAAATAAAAAATTCAATTATTTTCTATGAATTTATAGTTCTATGAATCTGTGTTTAGACGATTCTTACCATTAATTCTACAGCTTATTTTGTGTCCAGTTTCTAATTTGATCTAGCTTATCACAAATCTGCAAAATTATAAAATTAATATTCTGAATTACTAATACTAATTAAACAACTTACTCTTCAATGCAATAGTATTGTTATTATAATATTGCAATAATATTGTTCATTACCTCCAGTATTTTCTTCAATAAGTAATAGTTTGTTAAATTGTCTTAAACTTGATTCCTTAAAAAGAAAAGAATTAAGGAATTTCAGTTTTTGTTTATTATTAAAAAAAAAGGATTGTAGAAATAAGAATAAAGTTCATTATTACCTACCATTACCATGTCCTGTCGCAAATATTTCGAAACAATTTCGTTAAAATTACATAATTCGTTAAAATTACTGTTATAAATTTCGTATGCACTTAGTACATATTTGCGAATAAATTTTCGGAATATATCATACTAATAAATTTTTAACAGTACGAAAATATTCGAATAATGCAATTGAAATATGACGAAAACATATTCACAAATTGTGTAATGAAACGTAATTATTCCAAATGTGACGAGTAATTTTTGATTCGATCAAATTTGTATTCAAGCAAGTTTTTAAACTGCGTATAGTACTCTTGAAATAGAAATAATAGGTTACAAGTATTGAACGAATTATTGAACGCGATCGAAATGATGGAAACACGTGGTATAGTAAAGAACGTCAACACTTGACATGTACTTTCGCGTTTCATTAAAATGGACTATTAAAATACTTAATAACTTTAAAAATATTGTTAATACGAATATAATTATAATTACCTTTCTATAAATATTGATTGTCACACTGCGAAATACATTTATATTTGACATCTACTAAGGATGCTTAGTTATGTGCATCGTTGCGCACATGCTGGATAATGTACCATTTTTACATGTCGGTAACACACAAAATTCTCTAGAATGTTGAGGCGCTGATGTTTCGATGTATGTTTAGGTTAAGGATTTATTTTATCTCAAAAACAAACATGTTTTTGTTAAGCTGTATACATTTTTCATGCAATTTAAATTTTCTACAACAGTCTATTATTAATTTTATTTGTTCGTTTCGAACAAAGTGTACGTATGCTTGGATGAGGTTAATCTCGTTCGGCATTTATTTTTACGAAGAAACGAATAATTAGTCTGTATAATATTACTGATAGAATTTATTTAGATTGTCTTATTTATTTATAAAAATTTGTATAGAAAAATAGGTTGTTTCATTGTTGGAAAAATAAAATTAAACTTCTTGATACATATTTTAAACTTCTATATGATTATTCACCTTTTCCCGCGTTCTTTCTTTTTCTGTACTTTCGTTCTTAGAGAACAATAGCCAATCATATTAAAATCTATATTGTTAATAACACCTGATTGGTTGATTTTATTGGCCAATCACGATCGAGCTTCTTCTTTCCGTTTTCGATTTACTTATAAGTAATTAAAAGGTAGGGAAAATATGGTGTTGTAAAATAGCTAAAAAATATATCGTTTGATTTTTTTACAATTTAAATGCTAACTTTAGTGTTCAAAATTGTAACTAAACTTTTCGATAGAGTCACCTCCAATCTACATCTACAGGCAACATAATTTCGACCAATCACGAGTTACTGATCTTGCCTGCACGTGCAAGGAAGGATGAACGTATGTCAGTCTTCTTTGTCCTTTGGAGACAAGTAAACAGGCGTTTAATCGAGGTGCACGCATTGTATTAATTTATTCTAGTCCTTTCATTCCTGTTTTTGAAATTCCAAAATTGGAAGAAAAGTCAAATTACGGTCGACAATTGTGATTACTAAAAGACTCGCTGTATTTTGTGCAGAAATAGGTGAGTTAAAACGGTGTTCTTTTGCGCGTCTATTCAGATTCAAATTGAGAGACGTTATCTTTTGTTTTTTTGCATTTATGTCTATAATTTCTTAACCAATATTTAGTTTTAATATGTTTCTAATTTTTTTCTGGTAATAATTTAATGTTTTAAATAAAAAAAAAGAATTTCAATGCTTTTCAATGTTGTCTCGTGGTAGACAGAATTCAAAATTACACTTTCTTGAATTATTTGTAGTTTTTAGAAACAATTTTGCGGTTATTATTAGATATTTTATGTTTTTGTTATATTTTCATTTCAATTTACTTTTATAATACGGATATTTCGAAAGTTCTAGTAAATTGTCGTTAAAATTCAAGACATTTCTAAACTGACGCCAAAATATCCGTTACTATTATGGCGTCGACTGCCAGTTTGAATTTCAATTCTGGCGTTAAATAAAAGTAATTCTACGTTTAATTATACAAAATAAATTGCTTATTAAAGTAGCAATTCGGTTTTTATCGCACAATTTCAATAAATAATTATTTTCTATAGAATTATGATTCCGTTCAACGACATAATGAAGATTTCGAATAAAATATTTCATTAGAACCAACATCGATGTTTCATATATTAATTTATTAGACGATTATTGTATACGCCACAAAGTGTCTAGCTGAATAAGGAAGCCAAATGAAATACCCAATACATCAGTCGATCGCATATGCAAAAAAAAAAAACATTTCACACCAAGTTTGAACCCCTTATCCCTATCTCCTTAGAAATTGTATTTGATAGTATATGTATATGTAATAGTATTTAATATGATAGTAAACATATAAATATTATTTCTTTTTACCTTGTGGACATAGAAATGTATAACGATAATTCAAAAACATTTTGAACCGACATTAAAATTATTATAAGAAAAAAAAAAAAATGAAAAACTACATTAAAAAAAATAAGTCCAGTGGGATTCGAACCTGTGCCCAAAAAACATGTTGCGATTACGAGGCAGAACTCATAACCTCTTCTCCACTGATGCAGTTACCATAATATTTTACGTTTCAGAATAATGAACAATTGTGACGTGCAATTAATTAATAAATGAATATGTAACAATCATATTAATATAAAAGTAGTGGTCCGACATCTTCAATAAAAAATCGCATTTTTTTTATTTTTAATTTTTCACAACTACACTTTGCGATCAAAAAATCTGAAAAAATTCTACAATATGCGCTATGTGGGCCTCAATGTTTCAGAATTTTTGTATGAAATTAAATAGGCAAAATAGGCCAAAAACCGGAATTTCGTTTTTTCCCTTTTACTACCCCCACGGATGGTATAGGGGGTTGAAACTTGGTGTGAGATGTTTTTTTTTGGATATGCTACCGACTGACGTATTGGCTTTTTCATTTGACTCAAGGGCACATTTCACTATCTTATTCGGCTATAGCTTTTTACAGAAATATGTTCTCTTTGTTACAGAATCAGACTCGGACGAAAGTTAAGAAGATGCAACAATGAAATATCGTTCGATAAAACAAATGTGAATATCATTACTTGTTTATTACTTGATAATATTTTATTATTTATGATTTAAGATATTCATTATTTATAAATATCTAATTCATTATTTATGAATGTTCAACTGATTATTTTTAAATGTTTAATTTATTCTATATTAACTTTCAGCGTATTACTTATAAATGTACAATTTATTATTTATTAACATCTAATTGATTATTTATTAATGATGGAATTTCGTATTTGTCAACGTTCAGTTTATTATACATATATAGATGTTTTATTAATTATTTATCAATGATTAATTTATTATTTATTAATGTTTAATTTATTATTGTTTAGTGTTGGTTTTTTATTTACTAATGTCTAATTCATTATTTATTAAATTTCAGTACATTACTTATTGTTAGCAACGTTCAATCTATTATTTTTTGATATTTAATTTATTATTTATCAATGCTTAATTAATTGATGATTAATGTTTTATTAATAATGAATTAAAGACTAATTTATTATTAACTAATGTTTAATAAATATTTAGTCACGTAATTGATTATTTAGCAATGTAGAATTTATTATATGCTAATGCTCCATTTATTATTTATTAATGTCCAGTTCAGTTGTATGTCCTTAGTTCAAAACGTATATGTCAATACATTCTATATTCTAAATATGTAAGAATGGTTCTTCCATTACATTTCAGTTCATTAACTGCTGTTGCTGCCACATTTGATCGACACAATTTGACAGAGCAATCGACGGAAGTGTTACAAATTCATGATCACCAGCTGTTCACGGACAACCCCTCCTGCTATGGGTGAGTCAAAAAATGATATTGTTATACTGTTTCATTGTACTGTACTCTATAGTTCCGGCTATAGACTTTTTGTGTTGTCTTTAAATTATAATATGAAGATCAATCTTTATTTTGAACTCAATTAAAAAAAGATTTAAGAAGCACAACTCATAATTTTCGTAAAAAACACTTCCTAGAATTCGACCTTATCAAAGATTTATTACACGAAAGCAAAAATTGTGATTTATAATTTAGTATTTTAATATATCGTCTATTGTTATCGAAAAAAAGTGTTTTTTCTATGAGGAAATTGTGTTTCGGTTATAAACTCTTTAAATTATCAAACGTAGATTCCTCTGATTATAAATGAAAATATAGTTCGCGACCTAAAAAATGTTTGTCTATGAAGAAGTTGTGTTTCGGTCATGAACTACTTCATTTTGAAAATGTAGTTTCGCCTGTTCCGAATTAAGCGAGGTAGTACATTTGTATCGCTAAATATGGATTGCGAATTGCGTAGATCGTGATCGAAAGAAAGTGGTACTTGTCTATGAAAAATTTGTGTTTCATGTTGTATTTAGTTTTGGAAATGTTTACATTTGTATTACGAATGATATGTCGGGGGTTGAGTCGTGTGGATGTGCAACGAGTATCTTTTGTATCCGTATACATATGTATAAGTTGTAGGGAGATGTTAAAAATAGGGATTTGTTCAAATCTCCAAAGTATGTGATTAATTCATGAAAGATGGTAAATATTAATTTTTTTCAGGTTTATTAGTGATAATACTTGTTAAATTGGTTTTAGAGGCTATATTACGCAGCAGTAGACATTTTGAAACAATTTTTAAGCATTTTGTACCGCGGTGTACATATACATGTCTATATACATATATACAGTAGTAAGTATAGTGGGTTCATTTAGAAAAAAAAGCATTTAGAACAAGGGAGCACCGTCATTCATTGATCGCCGGATAATTTTCAAATTTACAATCTTCTAAATTTATAAATATCACAATTAGGGAATTGTGCAATTTGGAATTTTAGAGACACAACTTATAACATTATATATTACTACAACTTATAAATTTAGATACTTAGAGGATTAATGAATTTTGAATACTAAATGCCATGGGATTGTAAAACTTTCATCTTTTAAAAATGTATTAAATACTTTTGTGCAGAGAATGACTAATTTTATCGAAATACGTGTTATAGAACATATAATTCCATTACAATAATAAAGTTGACATTCTCCCTTATGTATGTATACATATGTATAGAAAAAAATTATTTCCACCATACGATTTATCTCTTGACACGGGTTAACATTTGTCTGACAAATATTTTTGTGTCATTATCACTCTCAAAGATATTCGAGTGGATCAATTTAAATATGACAATCTCCATACATACGATACCATTTAATATAATAATAATCAAAAGATATTATTTAGTATTTCGTTTAGTATTCAGTATTGAATGACACAATAAACAGTAGAACTCTCCTAGACACTCTATGTTTAGATTTCAAGGTTTTCAGTAGATAATTAAAAATTATCAGTACAAACAAAAAATCATAAGGAAGAGGAAAAAGTCGATAGGACATTGTACAAAAAACAAAACTTCAACGATGCTTTTTTATTTTTATGAAAAAGAAGGCATTTATTTCATTCGAACTGAAATGCAAAGTACAAATTGATATAGATAATATAGTGGTAATAATGTAATAATTAATCGTTAATAAATATCAATTCAATTAATAATACGGTGTGTACCAATATACTGCGGAATATTATATATACGGTAATTGTACTACACGGGATGTGTTCAGTGGCAGCGTTACAATCATTTTGTGTTATTATATTACAGTGATTTTTCCAATCTCGCTGAATCGCTCATTTGTCCTCGTATTGTGCTTTTACGGTTTTCTCGTTTTTCTTTTTTTAATTCTCCTTCTTTTTCCTTGTACCGCACTGATTTGTGTTATTCGATTCAAAAAAGAAGGGTTGGGGCACTGATAATGACATTACAGAAATAATATTTTCTTATCGGTTGAAAATATTTTCGGTTGGATGTTACAAAATTCCGACTCTCGAAATTTGTATATTAAATACAGTTTAAGATACAGTATATATAATGAATATATTAAACATTTAATCAACAACGTACGTGTCAAATGAATTAAATATATTTTAATATATCATATATATGTATATTAAGTATATCAAATATACTTTAATATGCACATATTAAATATATTAAACGTAGTTTAATATGTAATGTATATATTAAATATGTTAAACATATTTTAATATATCATATATATTAAATATATTACACATTTTTTCATATACAGTGTATATATCAAATATGTGAAATATATTTTAATATATCAAATATACATATATTAAGTATATCAAATATACTTTAATATATAATGTATCTACTAAATATATTGAACATATTTTAACACACCATGTATATATCAAATATGTTAAATATGTTTTAATATTTTATATTTTGTCAATTAGCGAAAAATGGACAATTTCATATAAAAGAAACAGTACATATTGTAAGAAAGATGTACCAACCGCAAAATTTTCACCGACACGAAAGTTCATTTTTCGATGTACGCAACGTCTCGCTCGCTCGTCATCCCAATGTGTATAATTGTCTTCATTAGAGATGGAATCAAGTGCGGATATGTATTCAGTTAATGGGATTTTAATACTACTTGCAACAGCTGATGATTACGAAGCAGGTATTCAAATTATGAGGTCCACTTTCGAATCATAGAACGAGTTTCTTTGGTACTTGAGAATATATTATGTATCATACCATATAATTGATTTCAAATTATAGAAAGCTTGACAAAATTTGATAACATGAAAATATTAGCATTAATTGCATAATGCAAACCTTGTATTAATTTTTTAAGTATTATATTGCATATTTATTATTGCGCATAAATATTCGGACATTAGGTAAAATCTAATTGAATTTATATTTTTATAATAATAAAAATGAATGAATGAATGAATGTCAATTACTGTTATTGATCTGTAGAAAAACTAATATGAATTGTATGTTAAAATTTGATCGACAAATACGCAAAACTAATAATAATGTTTTGCTTGACTGCAAGGAATATTTTTAGTTTTTAAATAATTTTAAAAACACACGTTTCTATTTAAGAAATTTTACAATTTTTCAAAACTAATTTGAACTTGAATGAAAATTAAAAAGATGTTTCCAGGTACAGTATTTCCCATTATTCTAAAAAACATGACATGATTTAATGGTCACAAATATATTGTAAAATAATATTACTGGCATGTTAATTTGACACATAAAGTTTAAAGAAAATGACTAGAATATTCTTAACATAAAATTTTTAAATATCGCCCCATTTGCTAACAGCCTCAATAGAAAATTTTTAAATACCATCCATTTTATCAATATCCTTGACATACAAATCATTGGATATCGTTCAATTTATCAATATTCTTAACATAGAAATATTAGATACCATTCAGTTTACCAAAATAAACAAAAATCGTTGAGTATTACTTAATTTATCAATATTCCTAACATAAAATTATTGGATATTAACATTTTTTATTTTCACTCATTTAGAAATTGAATTTTTCAGAAATTGAAAATTTCTTTTGTCACAAAGATTTTCTTCATTTCAAAATCAATCATTCAATATGATACAACCTAATATTTATATGTATTTTATGGCTCGAATATCTAAAAGTAGTATTGCAATCCTAAAACGCAAGGTATGGCAGATATGTCAAATATTGAAGTCATTTCACGTATCTACAATATAAATTACGAAACACAGATGTAGTTAAACAGAATAGAAAATTTCTGGTTGAAAGAAGATGTATAAGAAGATCGATTATACTTGAAAGTATATACATATGTATCTCGTACATTTTTAAATGTATTTATTACACTCAACTAAGTTTCCTTCATTCGATGGTAATAATAGGGAGAAAAGTAGTCCTCCGCCATTTGCCTTCGATTTTAGAAAAACCTAGGGGAAACCTGGCGTACTACCACCCGACAGTGATTAAGATTAAATCTATCGTTCACACTTTCCCTTAACAACTAAGGAAATCTACGTTTCATGAATATACTTACAAAGAATTCAAGAATTATTGCTTCTCGTTTTACATATATTCACGAACTTATTTTCGATATACTTATATCCCATCTCTAATCTTTGTTCGAAAGGTGGCAGACGAACAAAGAGAAATTTCGAGCTGGCGAGAAAGATTCGGTCGTCACTGTGTTTTCGACTAGTGCCGTTGTAAAATCAGTAATCGCTTCATTGAATCGTAATTATACCGGATGGAGGTTCGAGCCATTTTGCTCAAGTTTTTCTCTTTGTGCACGATTAGGCAGTGCTTGGAAAAAATTTACAGATATGTAGGATGAGCTCGCGTGGCCGCCATTTTACGTTCGCATTTTCGAGGGACTTTACGTATTCTCGTTCTGGTTTCACTTTATTCGCCGTGCTCGAAGAACGGATGTGTTTCGATCGTTTCTTCGAGCTGGGCAATGAGATCTTTTCGAGAATAAGTACGTTTTGGTCTTCGTATTCGTTTTCTGTTCTCCCCCATTTTCTCGACGAGTATCAACTCGTTCTCGGTAAAAAAGTTGAGCCGTGCGTGTTTGAAACTGGTACCTTAAATTAATATCGATCGTTCGATGGTAAATCGTTAATTCGTTAAGGAAAGTCGACGATCGTTAATCGATCGTTTCCAAGATATTCGTGTATTCCTGAAACGAATATGACCTTTGATAATACGAATGAAATTGAAATCGGTGATAAATCAACGTCGACCTATTTCGGATTTCTGTTTTGTTTCTTGCTTTTCGTACAAAAGGACCTCACGAAATCAGATTCTCTTGAAGGAGTAAATTAATTGCTCGTATAAAGAGCAAATTAACTTACCAATAAATGTCTAATGAATTTAAGTTACAGATGATACGAACGTTGCACGATAATTGTTACACACACCAAACAGAATCGTTAAATATTCACAAGTAATTATACTACAAAATGTACAAGTTTCACTTTTTGGATTCACTTCATTGTCACTCATGCAGCATACAAAAGAAATGTCCTATTTTTATGTCAACACGAGAAACACGTAAACCGACTTCTAAATAAAGACGAATTTTCTTATGATTAATAAAGACAAATTTTCTTACGATTAATAAATAAAATTTTCAGAATCTTCTGAGTACGATCTTACCAATGACTACAAAGAAGCTACTCGAGCCTCTGATTCTTAAAAATACAAATTTTATCGACCAACCACCAGCACGTTCTTATTGAATGAGAATTGAGGAACGTTCTTGTCGTTAACGATCTTTCTTTTCTTTTATATTCGTTTAGGTATTTCGCGTTAAAATTTCGTTCCTTTGTCGCTCGTTTCAACTCTAGGGTAAGTACGTTCCATCAGTGGCAAATTAAACCGCAACACGTTTCTATGCAAATCATTGATTCTTGCATTAGATGATTCAAGCTCGTTAACATCTTACGAACTGTTTGTATTTTAACGCCAATTTACAAACATTTTGCAAAAGGTTTATTGTATATTTGAATCTAAATTAATTTACGATGAACTTGTTGGATAGAAATTTAATTTTACGAAACGAATAGATGTCCAAAGAATCTAATTTATTAATTTGATATTATCTGAAATAGTTTTGAGCAGAACCTGAATAAATTTTGATGTTGAGAACTTTATGTTACACATTACAGTCGTGGCGAAAGTATGTGCGATATTTGAGTTTTGTTATTTGTTACCTCGAAGCTTAGAGCCCCAGGCGCAGGCAAATATCAAGGTTCTATTGCTTATTGATTTCATATTGCGAAAAGTTGCACATATAATTGATTTACTCGGAAAATTTGTAGGAAACTGAAAATAATTAAATTTCTTTTCCTGCATAAATTGGTTAGAACGTTTTACATTTGTAAACAAAGATTTGTAGCTTCGAAATATAAGAATTAGAAAAAATACGATTAAAGGATACGCTATTTTCGTAAATAGTATATATTTTTATTTTAGTACTTGAGAAATTATTATTGTTCTGGTAATTATATTTATTATTTGAAAATCGAATACTTGAGTACTCGTTGATAAGAAATCAAATTATTTGAGTAAATAGTCCCATATTTATTATTTTTATTTTATTCGTAATCAATATTTCAACTATAAAACTGATTGAACAAGAAATTTATTTACTGTCTTACTTTGAAAATTTCGAGCAACTATTAAAAAATACTGAATAATTTCGATGCATTCGTTGTCCACAAAAAAATCAATTATTTTATCTATTATTTTTGAATAACGAATAAATCAAATTTATTCATGAACCTTCTATTCGTTATTCCAAATAATTTGTACCCAACACTGTTTCATTTTAAATGTTAAAACAAGTACAGTATTTTGCAAATATCGGATAAAAATGTGGACCCGCTGCATGTAATTTAACAACTTTCTTCTTTCATTTACTCAAATTCGTTCGTAAGATGTATATTACTGATCAGCCTTCAAATTTGACGAGGTGCCTAGATCGAGCGACTGGAGAGAATCTTTTTTATTGGTTATCGAATTGCGCTGAAAATGTGCGCACCATGAAGAAGAAATCTTGGAGGTTATTTCAGCTGATACATTACAAATAAATTAATACTTTCCAACGATTCAACAAAAAATTATATTACATCTTAGACAGATTAGTTTCATTTATTTCATTCTCAACATGGTCAATCTTCACGTTACGTAGTTGAGTAATAAAACCAAATGAAGCTAAAGTTAAAATTCGATTCAGAATTGAATCAAAATTACCGGTTCATGTATATCTGCTTGTAAACTTAATCTCCAAGAAATCTTAAGTTCTTTTAATTTCATCATTTTCTCGTTGCCGTGAGTGGATAGCGAGATAATCGGTTTTGCCACTGTACACACGTGTGCACGCTCACGCATGCTACTCAACTTATTATCAGTTAATCAACGATAAACCGTTCGTTCTCCTATAACGCCAGTCCGTCGAATACTGTGTCTGCTTAGAAACTACTTGGCGGGGTGAAATCGACGATAGGAATGGCCGGAGAAACGAAAGGGTGTGTTGCGAGGAGGAGGATGGTGAATGAAACGTGATCACTTAATGATGCGAATCTGCCAATATCGAGAAAGCTTCTTTTTACTGACACACCGCAAAATGCTCTTACAGAAAAAGATATTTAACTAGAAACTAAAGAATTAAATTAAATATGTTCAAACTTGAAACTGAGCTTAGAAATTTCTTTTACAATATAAATTTTGTATAAAAGAATAATGAAATTTTATGTTATACAATTATTCAATATAACAATTTTAAGCACAACTGTTTTAAAAGTAATTTGTTATTTTTAATACACAATATTTGTTACATTGTAAGGTTCGTGGAAAATAAATGATGGTAATCACATCTTGGGTATCTTAAATTACAGAAATTATTGACGTGCTTTTGTCAAAATGCATTGACATGTATATAAATTTAGGTAAAGAATACTTATTTATAATATTAAATTTTCTTATTTTCAATTTAAAGGTATACGTTTCAATGCTGAAGACAGCCGATATTATCTTATTACTGTGAGGTCAGTTTGAACAACAAAAATTACAAATATACAAATACAGAGCAATATATTAATTTTAAATGTAATTTCAAACAATTTCAAATAAATATTTAAATAGTAATCGAATAACCGAAATAAGAACCAATTAATATTTCATATACATTACACTAATATTTCTTGCTTGAAATATTTCAAATGGAATTGAAAAGTTTACAAAACTTAAGCAATTCAGAAGTTCTTCATAAAATAACTGCAATAAAATTTAAACGATGGATTTTGTAAAAGTAGTAAAACATTCAAATTTCTGAATTTCACACACTGCGAAATCTCAAATGTGGAATGTTCTACACATTTCACACAATTCATGCTAGTTCGTGTGTTTTATATTATTGTGATGGAACATGCTCGAAAGTATATCACTGACTTTAACAAGTATTTTACAGTTTAGTAAAATGATCTTTGAAATCTTTCTATTTCGCAAAAATTGTAACGTGTGCAGTATTAAAAAAGATGATAACGCGTTTCTCGATGTTCGCAGAGTTCGCGAAAGAAAAAGCAGGAAACGTCGAATTAAGGGTCATGGAAAACGTAATATCACAAACATTACTGGGAAACGATACGCAAGATGATGAATCTTGGTAGGACAATTATACAGAGATGCTCGATACCGATCGCGAAACGAACGGCACCGGTACACCGAAATACACGACGTTACTTACAATATTCGTACAAGTGCTTAACACTACGCCCGGACCACACGATCCGACGGAGCTTCTCCTAACCGATAAATTGACTATTAATATTTCCGTAGAGAAATTTTACAAATCAGTCGAGACACACGCGTGGAAATATTCCGAGGTGACAACACTTTCGTCGCGACAGGATATCTCCTTCGCCGGAAATCGCGTTGAGCGTTGAAATCACCCGTGCGATTCAATGGATCATCGCATTTTCTCTTGTTCGCTTATCGATCTTGTTTCATCTTTTTGAACTCTCGACCGGTTCGACACTGACAGAAAATAAATATTAATACTACGTCGAGAGTTTAATCGTGAGCTTTTCTCGACAGCCTTGGTATCTTTCATTCCCTCCTGTTTGTTTCTTTCTTCCACTTTTTTTTTTGACGTTTTCTTTTTTAAACTTCTCTTTACGTTTCCTCGTCTGTATGTAATTCTCCTTTTCATATATATAATATACATATATGTATATATTTATATTTATATTCATTATTTATATCGCTATATAATATTAATTGTAATAATTACATATGCGCGCGGTAACTCTTTGTTTTCTCGCGGACTTTCGTGCGCACCACGTCGCTGTACTCTTTTTTGTTTTTCCACGTTCTATATATATATATATATATTTATTTATATTTATTTATTTATTTATTTATTTATAAATTCATATTTATAATATGTATATATTTATCGTAATGTCAATAATAATACTATCAATAATTAATGAGGATGCTGGTGATGGTGACGATGACAACGATGAGGATGGTTTTCGACTCGCGACAGCTAAACCTGCCCTCTCAATAACCCTAGAACCCTTAGGATCGTTTGCATTACGCGAACGAGGAAGGCGTCACGAATCATTCTTTCAGGATTCCTTTTAAAAACACGACGATACTTGTCCAAGGGTGCGTTACACGGAACCAGATAGCCGGTGCGCGTTCGCGTTGGGGAAGAAACGGGGTGAATCTTAAAGACGAGGGTAAGAAAACGATCAAATGAGAAATGCCCTTAAGGTACGACTCGGTCGGAAACGGAAACGATCACGCACACGGCGACAATGCTGGCAGTAGTAACGTTAATTGTAAGCGCATGTTTTCACGTGACGCTAAAAAAAGTCATTTTCAAAACATCTTTTTCAAATGGTTTTACGTAGAATCATGAAATCCTACGCGACATTAAAAGTCATGATTTTCAGTTGTCGCGACAATTTGACACGTTTTTCGCAGGAGACACATATTTTTCATGATTTAATGTAACCATGATTTGAACATTTTTCAAGTCTGGAGTATGAAGAATGTTCGCGAAGAAAGGAAACGTAATTTGAAAGAGAAGTGACAATTCGTGGGTGCAGATAGTTTTGTCTATATTTTCTGTTTAAAGTCAAGTTTAAATTGTTCGGAAAGTTTATGCAATTTTTAAAGGTGAAAGTAAGCTGCCATATTTTTTATAAATTAGTTTGTTTTATAAAAAATGTATAAATAAAGAACCTAATGTATTATGTACTTTTTTTTGGCGTGTTTATGTAAATTGTTTCAATAACACATTTTGTACGAGCAGTTCACATTTTGCAAAATCGATTCGATGCATGTAAATAAGGTTTAGCACTTCAGTAAGACCAATTTCTGCAATAGCACCACAACTTGGTACAATGGAAATTAATCTATTCAGTGCTCATAATATTCAACTTCACAAAAAAAAAAAATCGTGAAGAACGCGGTTCTTTTGTAGAAAGTTTATGATTTTTAATATACGGAATATAATAAATATTACATAATGACAATAATATTACAAGATTATAATATCATAATTAATAATATACATATAAGAATATGTATATTAATTTATTTTGAATTTCATATTAAATTCTCATTGACGGTAGGTTTAATGTTAGAATTTCTATACAATATCAAACGTCGTGACAACATAATAATAAAAAAAAAACTCGACAATATTATATCAATTGATATATGAATGTAACAAATGAAAACTAACGTTTTTCTCGACAATACAGTTATGACATATAATGTCGCGATTTAGTGCCACGTGAAAACGAACCGTAATTCCCGTCGAACCGATGCTGTCGCGTCGATGATTAATAATTATCCGCTCGATTACCGAGGCATCGAGATCGGTGGTACCGATAAATAGTAACTATGACTGTGACTAAAAATAATGAATTGTATATATATATATATATATATATATATATATATATATATAGATTTATTTTATCGATAGAAAAGTCTCGCGTGTTGTTAAGACACGCACGAATTCACTACGTATACGCGTAACGTGCTATACAGATAGGTATGCACCCTCGAAGGGTGGCGCAGCCCAAGGGCGCGTTTGCAATGGCCGCGACTCGACAGACATTTATTGCAACAACGTTCGTAACGCGACGGGAACAGAAAGCCCTTTCGAATGAGATCACCGTCGACGAGCGGCTGCGTTTACTTTTCTTTAATTTGCTTCTTTCTCATCGCGTAAAATACGCCACGCACCGAAAACGAGGACGTGGCTCGATGATTATTCAACGAAACGGAACGTCTTTGTTGCTCGGGTAACTTAAAACACCATGTCGATCAGTTTCTTACAGCTTCGTGGTTAGGTGTGTTCTTCTCGAATAGTTCATAAGAATTCGCGTGTTCTATTGGATAGTTCGTTTTTCATTGCTGTTTTAAGATCATACGAGCACTATTCTTCCTGTTGATGTATGGATTGTGTGAGCTTGTGTATTCTTCCGAGGATATACTTTAGTCCTCTTCTTCGCTTTCCTCTGCAGGGCCGTACATGTCAGCGAGCTTGTCGAATCTAGGGCCCCATGCACCTAAGTATTCGTACTCGTGCTGTTCGTCGTCCGTTCCTGTTGATTTTAAAAATTATAGCTTCATAAATTAACGCACCGTCTGTTCAATTTTTAACTCCTGTCCAGGGGTAAATTAATGTTTGATATGCATCTTTTTAACATGATACTAAAGGATTTTAGCATCGTGATTTTTTAAATTGTACATTTTTTAAAAGTAGCGTTTATATTGTATAGTGTACACCTTTTTCAAACAACAATTCGTCTACTCATTTTTTGTGCATTTACCGTAACAGTTATGAATGTAATTCGAAATAACAAAATTCATACACACATTCATGTAATTTTTCTAATTAATCTTATTTATAAATTTTATTATTTTTTGACAACTTTTTAATTTTTAATAACGATAACCTTTACAACAATGAATCAAATAAAAATATAATTCTTCCTCGATTTGCTTGATTCATTTTGTAAAATTGATAATAGGAGTATTTGCCTTGCGTTCGATGTATATTCTCGTCATTAATTTTAATTACTCATTCCGTGGAGGATTTTAAAAACTAAATTCTATAATTAAAACATTAATACAATTAATTACAATGGTTTTACAGTAAATGAGAACTACTACTGTCAGTACCATGAACTACTGAAAGTTGAACGAGTAAACTTATGCTTTTTTTTTTAAATTAAATAGTTATATCTATGATGGCTGTCAATGCGTAAGAGAAAAATTATACAAACCGGAAGCTAAAGATGATAATGAGCCTGCGATGCTTCCGCCGCCCTCGTATGCGTAATTTCGCAGATCATCGAACGGTGGTGCATTTGGATCACTGTCAGATCTCTTTTTATGATCTTCTATGAACATACCCACGTTTGGTTCCGGTCCTAGCGGATCTGAAAAAATATTTTCAAGTAAATTATTATAATGAGAATATAACATAGATATTAATGACGTAGGTAATTCTAACACATAGATAATTAAAACGTTATAACATAGATAAGATGACTTACAGGCTATTTTACACGGTGGTAGTTTTCCACCCATTTCCGGTATCGGGCCACCAATAGGAATTTGAAGTGGAGTGATGTCGAATGCGGTCATGTCATCCTCTCCGCCACCTTCGTCATCATAATTGATAATATTTTCCCTTACATCGTCGTCAGGTCCAGGATATTTAATGTGAGACTCCCTTCTTCTGTTGTAAACAACAAACACTAGGACGAGAACTGTAACAGAAAAGTACATAATTAATAGTTTTTATTACAACGTTCGAAAATCAATAGCGGAAAATTACACCACATTAATTTTCTTTAGTAATAACGTATGTTAATTAATTTTTATCGTTCTCGATAAAATTTCAAATATAAATATAAAAAGTATTTCAAATAATAAATAAAAGTCCTTATTGTTAATTGCATATAATTCTTCAAATTTTAATTAATTAGTTTCTAAGTTCAATTATGATTTTTTCACGACATATAACTTTTGAAATTTTAATTAATTATGTTTGAAGATTCAATTTTGTTTCGCATTACGGTTATTTTAGCAAGAGAAGTTATAGATTAGTGAAATTTGTTGCAAAAGATATCTGTGGTTCAGTTGAGTTAATTGCAATTTGTTTTAATAACACAATTTTATTATGTTCCTTAATATACTTACCGAGAATAATTAGAAGACAGACTAAAATAGCTGCCAAAGCTCCCATACTGAGTTTCAGCGTCTGACCCTCTTGAACAAGCTCGCAGTTTTCTCCCCAGAAACCGTCGGGACAAATGCATCTGTACCGGAATCTAGGATCCTGATTGATACATCTGCCACCGTTTAAGCAGGGATAATCTATGCATTCGTTTTTATCCATACATCCTTTATTATCTGGCGATGGAATCCTTCCTTCACCACACCTGGATATACGCAAACAACAATTGGATATGAGGGGAAATAAAATGAAAGTTTTGTAGTGTCGTAATTTTGAGAGACCTTAGTTTATAGGCATACGTATAAGAATATTATTTTATTAGGAATTTTTTAAGGAAAAAGAAAAAAGAGAAAGCACTGAAATAATTGAATAATGTAGCATCTCTAAGAAAAGACGGCAACTTATCTTATTATAATCGAAGTTGTCGATAGATTGGAATGTTCACGAGATATTTTAAGTATCTTATTGTAATTGGTCATCATTCAATAGTAAAGGTTTAATTAGCAGTTACATTGTTTCCGATTCAGTTTATCCTAGTAAAAAATGTTGTGATACTTACGTGCAGTCGTATTCGTTCCAAAGATCAATACACTCGAATGGTTCTGGGCAAATAACGTTGGCACAGGGTTTGTTTGATGGGCAATTTCTTTCCAAATTTCTCGCCATCGTTGCTTGACCCCACTGTGTTCCATTCATGGCAGGTGGTAGTGGAAGATGCTTTCCCTCTAATCTGATATCGTCCAGACATCCTTTTCAAAACATATAAAACGAATAATGTTAATATACCCTAATTATTAATAAACTAATCATAAGGCACTGTTGGGTATAAGAATTAAGTATGATTTACCCCAAATGTGTCGTGTTATGGTTTGGACTTTTTTCAAACATTCTGTTATTTACAAATATAACATTGAAATTATTGGAGGTTGAAGAAATATAGTGCATACCAGGAAAGTCTTGTTGAAATTAGTTATTAGTTATTAAAATAATAACTAATGCTCTTGTACAGATTATACTTAAACAATTTTTCAGCACTTTATATAGCGTCATTGAATAACTGTACATTCATAATCTGCTTATTTTACACTTTTTCTATACTTTCTTTATTATAAACAAAAAATAACCATAGACAATTATAAAACTGTTTCGCTACATGCGAGAAATATTTAATTGAAGAAATAGTTAAATTCAATAAGAAATAATTTTGAATTCGTTTCGAAATTAATATTTGTCACTGAAATCTTTTTTGCACGCTACAGTATAACTACAGTGCAATATGATATATTGCAAAAAATATAGAAATATAATATATTTCTAAATTATTCCGTATGTAGACAATAAAAATATAAACCATACGTGTTATGTTAGCTTACCTTTCTGATAATCAGCGTACACTTCGAACGTTCGAACACCAGTGTACTCAGCTTTGCCACCTGCGTAAACTCCTTCCTGTTTGTCAACCAACAACCATTGGTGTCCATCGAAGGAAAAGGTTTCGTTGAATCTTCTTCCTTCGCCTCCATCTAATTCCAAAGTAGCCGCGGATCCATATCTGGATACTCTGACCGTGTGCCATTGTCCATCATCGACAGCTATGGCAGTTAGCCAAATATCGCGTTCTTCGGTTCTCAAACTGTTCAGATTGTACCGGAAGTGCAGTCTGCTGTCCTTAATCTACCGAATCAGAACACACGCTGCATATTAATACTAATACTAAAAGCCAAAAATTGTACAACTTAATCAATTAAGTGTATTCGATCCTTTTTAACACCATGCAAAAATAGTGATGATATTCCTATAATATGGTTTCCATTAATATTGACGGTTTAATGAACCTGGACATGTAGTGTAAGTTTTAATACAGTTTTGATACAACAGAAATTAACACAATCATCATAGTTTATTTACTGTAATGTGAAGTCAGGTTAGGTTACTTGTACGACTCACGGTTCTAATTCATCAAGTGTAGCTTGTACTGAGGATGTTAAAGAAGTTATTCAATACTTATATGACAGAATCATTACACCGACTAAAAGAGGATGAAATAGAAAAAAGAAACAGAAAAATAATAAATGTTAACCGTGTTAAAGGAAAAGTGTGTCAAATAGTTGAATGGAATATAAAATTCACCTCCAGGATTGCATATTCCCTGTTGTGTTGATCGCTGACTCTAAAAAGTTCGCCATGAACCTCTCGAGTACGGAACCTTAATTGAATCTGAGTGGAGTATTTGTCCGGTTCAAAGGACAATGCATATTTCACGTAACTTTGCGGTTTGAATGACGTGGGTATAGTGGGTGTCATGCAACCTGGACCGGTCCATCCAGAATTGCACTGGCATCTGGCTTCGGTGAAGCTGCCCACGCATGTACCGTGTTCCCAGCATCGGAATGTGGATTCCTGGTTGTTGCAGATTTCTTCGGTTTGCGGGCAACCAGCTACGCTGTTCCTCGACAGTCCAGGATGAGCTAGATCGTACAGTTTGCTGTTGTGGAAGAGATTCTTGATGCAACCCTCGAAGCCTTTGCCAACCGGCATGTGTTTCCATTTGTAATGAGTCGGGTCAAATTGCTCGACGTATAAGCCACCGATTTGAAGAGGCGCGTTTACGTTTAGGTATTCATTGAAAGGTGGTATGGTACCCTGTGCCTGGCAGCTGGTGTCATTGAACTCTGGAGGAGTGCCGTCTTCCGGCTCTGAGATGTTTGCAGATTTGCAGTAGTCAATGATCAGTTTCACAGTCTGAAACAAGAGATGCTTTCAAATAATCATGTTGTTTTCGAAGTTCTGTTGTAACCGAATTTTAGTTTCTCTGGTGAAATGAAATCGTCATTTCACTTCTGAAGGTTGACATTCTTTGACTATTATTTGTTGAAATTAAATAAATAGTTTTCCGACTAAACGGTTCTAAGTTGTAGTACTATTTGTTATTTTGTACTTTATTTGATAGGATCATAACAAAATTAATTTCTTTTCATAAATTGAAGAAAGGTTCAAACCTCTGTATTCCAGAAGATGTCTAATCTGTGCCACTCTCCGTCGTCCAACGTCGTTCTTGGTTTAACTTTTAGTTCTAGAGTACCAGATCCAAAATCTATTAACAGTCGAGGTATTCCACGTTCCAATTCGACGGATATAAAATCTGTAAACATATTCATCACATAACAATTACATATAGTTAATTTAATATTGTATGTTATTGTTTGTTCAAAAAAGTTTCTACTGAAAAGCAACCTGTAATCTGTAGCGTAGATATACGAACAGATATTAAGTTTATAACAGCAAACTGCAAACAGTTTTCAAAAATTCGAATATTCAAACTGGAAGATAATACTTCTGAAGCAATCTCAATTTATTCAAATTTTAGAAAATATTTTCGTAAAAAAAATTATTCATTATTTTCAAATAATTTCGTTTATTTTAAATTTATATTTAAAAATTACCAGAATAATATAAAAGTCATTTTTTAGTCAATTACATATCGAAATTTAGTTGAATCCTCAACAGAAAGAATTAAATATCAGGAGAGAACGATACATTAATTTTATGAAAAATAAATGTTATAATTTAAAAGGGTTTCGTATGATTTTAGCGTCTCACTCATAGTAAGGAATATTGTTTGGCTAAATTATTTCACAGTAACTTACC
This sequence comes from Megachile ligniseca, assembly GCA_945859555.1. Lineage (NCBI taxonomy): Eukaryota > Metazoa > Arthropoda > Insecta > Hymenoptera > Megachilidae > Megachile > Megachile ligniseca. The sequence continues at coordinate 2,614,438 of OX243777.1, forward strand.
AGAAACCATAATTTCGTCCGCTTCAGGTGGAACAATAGGTCCGTTGTACAAAAGTAAGCCATCAGGTTTTTTCGTAATGAATTCGAAACTTAAATGACTGTTGTCACACATCTCTAAAGCAGGATACCAAGCCCAACCATTGCCGCGGAAACTTCTTGCAGTTTGTTGACACCTTGGACCATTGTATCCAGACGGACACTGACATCTAAATATGCAACACAAAGAAATGATTAATGAAAACGTTTTATTGATTTTTATATTAGATATCGTTTTATGTAATTTGTTACATAAATCAGCTATTTATACTTTTAAATATAGACAAAGAAATTAACGATATCACAGAAACATTTGTGGGACAAAATGTGAAGTGATGATTTCGTCGCAATTATAATACATGAATATACAAGCAAAACATATTTAAAACAAATTTAAAATAAATGTTATATGAATTATTCTATTATTATTATGGCTTGCTATTTCTATTATTATTTTATTATTGATATAATTTGCGTTATAATATATAATTATAATTTTTTCTATATCTTTGAGAAGAAATTTATTTTTCTGTATCTTCGGCAAGAAATTAATGCATTTTCGAGTAATGTTCACATAAAAATTGCGAATACAACAAAATTGTTAAGTTTCAAAACTTAAGAGGTATTAATACGTCTCATAAAAATATTGAATGCGAAAAAAGAAAGAAATTTATCAAAACTTCCAGAACTTCACAATTCAAAGATTAAAAAACCTAAAATTCAAATATGTATTTCAAATCTCAAAAGTTCTGAAATCTACTCGTCCCAAAATTAAAAAATTCAAATATTCCGAAATTTCAAATTCTTGACATCCTAAGGTCGTAAAATATGGACATCTTAAAACTGCAAAATTCCGAATTTTCTAATTCTCAAAATCGAAATAAACTTTTGTATCGACATATGTACATTTTAAGCACATTTCACTGCTTAACTGTATGGTGGGTGATAAGTTAAGATACTTACGATAATCCAAATCGTCCTTCCACGCAACGTCCGCCATTGTAACATGGACTGCTTCTACAAGATTCCCCTTTACTGAAATTTCGTGCTCCGCATGTACATTCTGCGATTACATCCACCCGTACACCAACAAGGGCAGTTTTGTTTGCGTTCACCATGTATGGTAAACTGCTGATATCCAATGTGTTTGTGCAACTACCCTCGCACACTTCGTTTTCGTAATAACATTCGTCGATGCCAACCATCGTTATATTGATACCAACTTCTTTCTCGATCTAATTCAATTGAAGCAAGATTTCTATTACACTCAGTTCATTGTATGATCGATTTATAAAATGGCAGTTTGCGAAAGAAGCACTTGTGAGCGTTGGAAATATTATTTATTCTACACTAAACCGACCGGTATATAATTCACACTTCGAGACTAAAACCAGGGTTCAAAAATAAATAAACGAACATAATGTAAATTAATGTTCATATTAATTCGTTATCTGAATGAAAATCGACTCAGATTTCAAGAAAACCTTCACAAACATTGTAACTTAAAATAAGAAATGGTCATTTTGACTGGTGGTAGGTTTTGTGTTAAAACAAAATAAGAAGGAATGTGACTGGAAAAGTCACTGAAATCTGGTGGCATAGGAGATCCATTTAACGTGATATCACATGTAATTGTACGTGACATTGTATACAATATTTCAGTAAATGAGTAGCAAAATCTATCAAAAATCATGTACAATATTTCGTTATAAATAAAAAGTAAAAATTCGAGTTTTCCTTGAAAGTGTGTTATTGAGAAACATTGTTGCATTTCGAAATATTTAAAAGTTTCTAAAAAAAAGTTAAATTTTTATATTTTTCAGTGTAGGTATTTGTACAATATTACTTTTGCATGATTTATCATCGAATATATTTATTTTCAACGCAAAGCAAGTGTTCAAAATCAATTTACTATTAAAGGCTTTTTTCTTCCTAATTATTATTTTCCTGTAGAAATACGTATGAAAGCAGTATGAACACGTAGAATGTACGTAATATAGAACATGGATTGTATGGAAACATGAACCTAACCATATTGGGTCCATGTTCCTGATTAATATGTATTATACAGTAGAGAAGACCAAGGCAAGTTGATACAGGGGTTGATATAGTGACATTGTCTGGGCTCTGTGTATTCACGCTCGATCAGGGCGAAATACTTGAAGTTTATTATTTAATTATTTATTATAATCGAACGTATGTCTTTATACACTAATGTTTACAATTGCGATTTAATCAACTCCGTTTTCACGAAAAAAAAAAGTAAATATTTATGTTAACTTTTCAGTCTGTATTCCTTACAAATCTTGCACGTGTTCCACATTAGGTATTTTCTTTAATTCACTGTTTTCATTTTTTTTGAAAGCACACTTTTTGTCATAATGTTAAGATACTAAATTTTCATATGGTCAATTATTAATATATATATTTTAATTTTCTCCAGTTTTAATATTTGTTTTAAATTTATATATTTCATATTAGATGCAGTTACCTAATACGAAATATTTCAAAGATTTAGAAAAATATCTGATAAACAGCTATCAAATATCTTCGCTTGTTAACAGTTTGCTACACTTTACTGCAAATAATCTATATAAAATAATTTACTATGAAATTCTTGTATTTAGTCAAACATTAGTAAATATCATAATTAACGAAATTATTAAAAATATTTCTCATCTCTTAATTTTGGTAATATTTCATTTTTGTTATATCACTGTTCTTTAAATAAATTTTTGAAACAGAAAATGTACATCAGTTTTCTTTTACGAGAAAAATACATTATTTTGGAAAACTGAGAAAATCATGCAATAGAGAATCAATGTGGAATATACGTCTACTGTATAATTAATTTGATAACCACTATAAACTTTTGTTAAAATTTGGTTTATCGTGTTTTTAATATGCTAACCATGTACTGCAGATTTTAGTTGAATTTAGTTGATTCTATGTGTGGTTGGCTAATATCGACTGCAGATTTACGGTATAATTGATTTCGATTTTGTAGAGTTTTGACAATCTGTGGTATATTGCGTAGTTGATTTAACAGTTAATATGCATTGCAGATTTCTGTCAAATTGTGGTTAATAATTCAGCTAGTTTATGTGGACTGTGATTTACGCGTTACAATCGATTTGTTAACTAATGTAGACTTTCGATAAAATTTAGTTTATCGTGTATATTGACTTGCTAATTTACATGAATGGTAGATTTTGGTCTTTAGTTTATTCTATACTTGATTGCCCATTTAACGCGTTGCGTAGTTTCTATCAAATTTAGTTAATTTCGTGTTTAATTGGTTAATTACTCTGAAATATAGGTTACAGTAAAATTTAATTTATTGAGCACTGCACTTGTTAACGTGGAGTATATTCCACCTCTAATTGCATCATTAGTGCGTTAGACTATAATTTATTTGGTGGTGTGCATATTTGGTTTGAAAATGTCTCTCCTAAATCCAGAGTACCACAGTGTTGCAAGAATAATTTTATGTTAAATTTTAAAAGAATTTTTCACGACTCAAATTAATATAGAAAATTTGAAATATTGATCAGCTGCAATGTATAGTTATTTCAAATTTTTAAATTCTATTTCACTTACTGTATTGTAATTGTACTTCAAATTTGGCTGAAATATTTACTTGAAAATGTTTAAAATCGAACAAAGTTTTAATTTACACGCTAATTCATATTTATTAAAACAACGACGTTTTATATTTTTCAAATATTGCCCAATTTACAGAACACTAATATGTCAAGTTGTTCAAATGTCGAATTTATTGTTAATAAATCTTGCTACTTTTAAACAATGATTTCAAGATCAAAATTCCTCGCGCTGTAATTGAGCTAGTTTTAAATTTTCGCTGCCTTATAAGTATAATTATCGTATTAATAACTTACCTCTTCCCGATGCATCAGTACGATTCCGTTCAACCTAACAGGTTTGTAATACGGTGACCCATGAGCAGCAAATCTAACATCTGTTAAAGGTGGATGCATTCTACGTAATTGAACACTGAACACATCAACATTTTCTCTATCGATATTCAACAAATGGGCCAACTTATCTCTGAGTAATTCCGCTTTACTGCGAGATAAAGTTTGCGACTGTAAAATGAATAAATAAAACAATAAGTTAACAATCATTTCAATTACAAAGAATTAACAAATAAAAATTACTCAATAAATAAGATACTTACTTTATAATCCCAAACTCGAATAAAATCTTCGTCTGTTATCCCAGATATTCGAACGGAACCAGAGTTTAACACAGCTTCATGAGGAATACTCTTGACGGTAACAGTGACGTTAGCTTGGACGTCTGTTTGAGTGTGTTTTCGATCGTAGACTTTGAAACGAAGATGATATCTACCGTCGTGTGTGCCTGCTTTCATGTAAATCATACCATTATCCTCGTCCAATTTAAACTGTGCATGTTCTAAACCTTCCCAATAGAATTTCTTGTCTGGCAAATCCCAGTCGTCCAAGTCATACACGTATACTCTGCCTATCTCGGTGTCTGGTGATTGTCCCTGCAAACATAGTGAATTTTTAATTGTTCTAAAGTAGAAAGTCCAAATAGGAGTTATATGTACAAATTTTCATCAATATACACAGTCAAAAGTTATCTCATGAAATTCATCCCTTAATATACCAAAACATACTTCTATGCAATGTGAAAATAAAATCGAACTCCATCATCGATGATTGCAAAAAATATATAATACGAACAGCAGAAATAATGCATATTAAAACGTTATTACGATTTTTAGTTGTTCTAAAATAGGAACTCCACGTAGCAGTTATATTTACAAATATTCAAAAGATCATCTTATAAAAGCCATAAATAAACCAACTTACATGAGAACAAAGACAATTATATGTCTGCAATGCAAAAAGTTATATGATACGTACTGCATAATTATATACAAAAATGTCTTTCGATCCGGGCTGCATTTTGTTATCATTAACGTCCCCGATAATAACTGTTAAGGTACTGGTCCCAGACATTGAAGGATTTCCTGAATCCTTGATAACGATCGGTATTAAGTACTCCTTTTGTTGTTCTCGATTGAACGATCGTAATGATGACACAATGGCCATGCCGTCCCCGTTTGCACCCTCTGAAACGAAACAAAAAACAGCCCTTGTTAGCGAGAGTTATCAAAACTACAGCTAACAATCTTCTTTCGGTAATGAGGATGAATCGATACGAGTAAATACTCGATACTTTTGTTCTGATTTTCTGGCATAAAGTATGACTGGATTCGAAGCGTGATTGAATACGAAATTCCAACGACGGAATATGAGTTTCGAGGAGATACAAAGTTCAAACTTCGTCCAGGGTTGTATACTTCTACCCCGAAATTAGTTTTTCGGTTACAACACAAGGTTCAAAGTGTTTCTGCTAATTGTAATATGTAAGCATTTTTGGATTTTAGAAATTCAAGATTGGGGAATTTGGGCATTTGGGTTGTGCTAAATTGGGATACTTCAGAATTTGTAAATTTGTAAATGTGAATGTGGAAATTTTATAACTCAAAAATTTGGTGATTTGAGAATTGATAAGTCTGGGAAGTTGAAAATTCGAGTATTTAGAAATGTAAGAATTTAGGAATTATGGTACCTGAACAATGTAAAGTTCGGAAATTTCACAATTTGGGGATTTAAAAAGTTCAATATTTCAATATTCAATAATTTAGGAATTTAGTACTTCGAAAATTTATGCTTTCAGGACACTTAGTGTTTAAAAATGTTGGAATCTAAGATGTTAGAATTTGGAAATTTGAAAATTGGAAAATATGCGGATTTCGTTATTTAAAAATTTGTGAGTAGTATTAAGTAATTAATAAAAGAAATCTGAAAACTTGGGAATAACAAAATTGGAAAATTTAAAAATATGACAATAACAAATTTCAGCTGTAACAACTAAATACTACGTAACAACCCATTTTTCTGTATGAAAGTAACAGTGTATTTAATTTTACTCTAATTAATATATTTGTTTTAAACCGCGCAAATATTGATACTATGGTGATATAAATTCATTTCTAATTGAAAATAATAAACTGATTCAAGACTCACTGTTATCGCTTTCAACTTTGAAACTGGCTCGAATCACATCGTCCGCTTTTGCATCCATTCTAAATGTGAATGGTGGTCCATTGCTCTTCGATCTGTCATCGTCGTCAGTGGCCAAAATTTCCACGACTTTCTTCGTTTGTGCATGTTCTGGAAGTATCGGCCGATAATCCTTCAGGAACCTCGGTGGATTATCATTTATATCTTGGACGATTACTGTTAACGTGGCTGTTGCCGTTTTCGGAGGAATACCGTCGTCGATGGCCAAAATTTTCACCTGGAAACATTTTTTTAAGCGAATCATAATGACTGTTTGTCTTTAAAGACTCAAAATGAGAATTTTTAAACCTTAGTTTTTGGAATCACATATTTCTAAACCTACGACATGATTTTATTTAAATTTAACATTAGAGACCTTATACCATTTCTGTAAATTCTAATCTGACAATATATGAAGACCGTTGGATATTTCAGTAAATATTGTTGTACAAAATGTTCGTACAATTTGGATGTTTCAATAAATGTTGTACCAAATGTTATTGATTAACTGAACTAAATCAATTTTTCAAAAATATCCAACGTAAAAGTAGCTTCTGCTTTCCTTTTACTAAATACTCCTACAAGCTGGTATTTGTTGAGTATTTTTCAAACATTTGAACATCTCGTTACATACTAACAAGACAAAATATAACAAACAAAATAAAAAAGTAATAAAATAATCCTTGTGGTTTCAACGATTGTGTCACGAAAGTTAAAATCAGAAGTTAAGATGATCATGAATATAACTAATTTCAATAAAATAGTCAATATTTTTAAAATTTTTAACTAAGTCTCACGATAATAAATAAAATATTGAATTATTGAATCTGTAAGGATAGCAGATATGGAAAGTGTTGCTGTAGAGTGAAAATTCAAAAAATGGGGAAAAAGTTACACATGGAATTCAAAAAAGCTTAACTATGATTACATCAAAGGTCATTGTTTACCTGATGTCGTGGTGTTTCTTCACGATCGAGACTCCTCTGGATCGAAACTGTCCCGTTTTCGTTAATTGAAAATTGCCTTTTGCGATCCGAGCTTCTGTCAATCGTGTAAAATACTTTGCTCTTGCCACTTTGATCAGGATCGGTGGCTGTGAATGTTTCAAGGCTGTTTCCAATGCGAGCATTTTCCGGTACGGTTGTTTCGATGTTGGCCATCTTGAATTGTGGTTGGTTATCGTTTATATCCCGAAGTTTAACGACTACCCAGGAATAGGCTACGTGGTATTTATCGTTGTCATTATCTTCACCCTGAACAAAAACCAAGATAATTGAAAATTGAATAAAATATTGTTAGACAGTACATGTATATAAAAATTGAATAAACAGCTACAAATTATATGATTCCAAGTATGAACGCACCTTATCATTGACTTGAATTCTAAACCTAAAACCGTTGCTTTGCAATTGGTCCTCGTAATCTAACGGCTGCACAATTTTCAAAGAACCTGTGCCATCATTGTTCCTCACCATAGTGAATTTATCAGCGCCATAGCCGCTGTGTTCGATCACCTGTTCGTTAACAAACCAGTATCAACGTGTTAGACATATTAGAGAAATATGAATTTTTATTTCAGGGACAAAAAGTACTTGCTGAGTTATTTCAAGTAAAAAAAGTGCTTTTGAACATAGATTATACGTCTGTCGCTATTTTTAATGGAAATCATTTTACATTTACAATTATAATATTATGAAATGTATGATGACTTTCTCAGGGAAAAGCAGTTAAATGTCGTAAGAATTGCTTACTAGATTAATTAAAAACAGAATTAACGGAAAGAATTTTGCATAATTTTTGTCGATAGTGAAAACGTTAAGGAAGCAGAGGAAAGCAACGTACCTTATATTGGAATTTATTAGTTTCGTCCTCGTCGTGCACAGTGACTGTAAGAATAGGCATTTCCGGTAAATCTGGACCTTCCGTTTCGTCTACTTCTGTAAACCATTCATCTTTTGTGAACTGAGGCGGCATATCGTTTATATCTTTCACTCGTATAGAAGCTGTCCCTGTTCCTGTATATTAAACAAACATTCAAAAGATTATATGTGCGACCGAGCAATTACGTTATTATAATTTTTTTAGGTACCTTCCCTACATTTTTAAGCACTGCCTAAAATTTCTAGGTGTCCGTGAAAGGCTTAATTCTATTAACTTAAATATATTCAATTTTATTTGAACTGTACCTTTTAAACCGCCTCCATCCATTGCCACCACCTGTATAGAATAATCCGGGGTGCGTTCTCTGTCCAAGCAGCAAACGGCTGTTGTTATAACTCCAGTTCCTGGATCGATTTGGAAAATCGGTGAACCAGTTTCTTCTTCGATCACGTTCTTTTCGATGGAATATGTCAGTCTGGCATTCGAACTTTCAGCCGGGTCATCGTAATCGACCGCCGTCATAGTCATCACAACCATCGCTGATAACAGTATTCAAGAAAATTAGCCGAAATTTTATAATTTTAGTATAGTTGAAAGAAAAAGTTTTATTTTATTGTGAGTAACAACTTGATTGGTTGTAATACGAAAAGACATAACTACATTTATAAAAGTTATATGCTATCACAGCAATTTCTAAAAGTATTACATAAGCGAGAGGAAAATTCTCTTTTTCCCTGAAAAAGTTAATAAGTTGAATCTTACATGCGGTGCCATTTTCTGTGACGTTGCCGAAATAAATTCCTTGAGGGAAGGTCGGTGCATTATCGTTGATGTCCTTCAAGTTCACCTGGACGTCAGCGTATCCGACTAAACCTTCTCCTCCTTCGTCTTGAGCAAACACAGTGAATCGCCACTGGGGTCTTCCATTTGGTTGATCCCTGTCCAGTGGCTGTAATGAAACGAGTCTTAAGTGACGTACAATGGAAGACAATAATAGTAAATTACGAATTTTGGAAGAAAATTAAATGAGAAACTATAATACTATGGAGGAATAGCAAAGGGGATCGCAAGAATGTTACAATTCAATCGGCGTTACAACTCTTCTGTGTTTCAGTTTATTATGTTACATATAGGGGTTATATAGTAGTGATATGCTGTATATTAGGGTGTAGGTTAGGGATAAGGTTATGATGCCTCATATTATAACATTTTTTTAGTAAGATACGAAGGTCATTTGGAATTGATTGTAACGCTTACAATTTGACCATTCAAGTTCTCAAATATTTTTCGATAATTGACTAGTGTTATAGTAAATAAGCGATAATATTTATTAAATTTCATCTACCTTTAATACGTAGATTTCTCCACTTGTGCGGTTGATATCGAATTTGCTGTTTGCTGGATTATCAGGATCGATACCCTGTCCAGTTAAGAAATAGACGATGTTGTTTGGTCTGTCTTTATCGCCATCGGTAGCTATGACCTGTGTGGAAAACAGACATAAATCGAATAAAACATATTAATTACCCTATAATTCCTTCTCAAGACCGCTACGGTATCTTTACCGTGCAATATCGTCCTAACTTTTTTTTTAATTTGGGTTTAGGAAGATATAAACGTATATTACAAAAAATACCTCAATATGTATAACAAATATTTTAACAATTCATCCTAAGATTATTCTATATGAAACATTTCCAAGATATTTTTCGCTTCTGAAAATTTGGAAATGTGAAAATATGAAAAATGAATCGTAGCCTTATTTATAAATTTATAATAATCCCAGTTGAATTTATGAACTTGGATATTAGATATTTTATGTCCCAAAATGTACGCCTGCCGCATAAAATGGTTCACTTATTTTCTCGATTTGCATAAATTTTAATAATCGTTCGCGAACTTTTACACGTTGGTACCTGTACAATGTGCATTTGAAAGGGTTGAATGCCAGTTTATATAATTAGAAGGAAATTACAAGTCAAGAATATTAATTACCTCAAGAACGCGTTTGGGTAGACTCCTGTCGTCTTCTTCGGTGATTTGCGTCCAGTAATTTGGTCGCTTGAAGACAGGCGGATTATCGTTTACATCCTTTACGTGTATCACCACGGTCGTGTAATTTTCTTTCAAGTTGTCCGACGCAGTCAGGCGAAGCTCGTACTGCAAGATTAAAGCGAGATAATTAAATAACATTTGGAACGGTTGAGTTAAGCTACTTGTTGATGGTGGCCATTTTCGAATACAGCGGAAATTTGTCACTCGAGTAACAATTTATAAATTAACCCTGGAACGGGTTAGAATTAAACTTCTGAAGGATGGACGCTTTGAAATTAGCGCAATATACCAATATTGCTATCTTCTCCTCTACAATATAAATGTATAAGCGTATGAAGACTAAATTGAGTTAACAATTTAATATATAGTATATATCCTTAAATATAAATATACATATACATATTTCTACGTAAATGCTGTATTTATGTATTTCGTTTCGTTTTAGTAGATGGGTCAAAATCAGAATCAAAATTGTTTCATTACAGAGTTTTGTGTACATTTCATACATTAAGACCCTGCATCATTGTTAAAGAGCTATAGAGAAGTATTCTAAATTAATGTCACGATGAAATTTCAAAACTAATTGGAAAAGTAATTTTGATTGTCATCACTTATTTTTTAATTCGTACAGATCAAATATAATATTTCCAATTTGATAATTTAATTTGGTTCTTCTATCAGAAAGAAAATAAATTACAGCTTAATTTATGTTCATTCATTTCTTAAAGCTACACCAAATTTTCTTTTCGAAAGGAAAAGAATCAACTCGTGAATTCATTACCATTCAAACGTTGTGCATTATACAAGTTAATGATCATAAACGGATGAAATATTTTACAGATGGCTTTGTTAAAGATAAATAGTATTCGATATGATATTATATTATTTCAATGCTTTCCAGGAAGAAAGATTATGATTTTAATAAAATTTATGGAAGTAGCGATTAAACGAAACAATTCTAGCAATACGAAAATCCTCTTTCAATAAAGCTCGCAATGAAATTAACGAATAAGATAAATTAATATCATATTCAACAAATACGATGCCAGAAAACCAACAAACATAACTGCCCTGTAAAATCGATGAGAAAACAGTCAAGTTTCACGAGAGCTGATTTTATTGCACTCTTCCAGTTACATAGATAAATTAATTTTACCAAACCATAAAGAAATTAATATCCACCGTTATTAAATAAATAATTCCAGTAAGTTAAATAAGTTCCAGTTTTCTATCGGAGATAATCTCAGTTCGTTCTCGAATGGCCTCGTTTAATAAAAATAATCAGATAAATATATATAGATAACTGTTGAATATTCAAAAAAAAAAAACGAAGTACACGCAATGTGATTCAATATTTTATGGAGAGGGTCAATTTGATCAAACGGAACGGTAGATGATCTGATTTCTCAATGAAATTTACGATAATACTATTTCGTTGCTCCGCTTGTCCCTATAAAACGAAAGACTTATTAAAGCAGTGACAAACGAGTGAACAGGAAGCGTGCAATAACCGCGAAAGTTTTCGCGCTATTTCACGGATTTATTGGGACGTGAGTAATAAAACGAGAACGACACGGTGGTTAAAAGGATTAGCCATGGACGTATGAAATGAAAGTATTCATTCTTTCTCCTCCATTTTTCATTCGCTCTTTATATTTCATCTTTTTTTCCACTCTACCATTGTCAAGATTTTTTTAGAAAATTAATGTACTAACCCTTTTCCTGGTCTCGTAATCCAATGCACCTGCGACGTAAATTGCGCCGGTCATATTCTTCACGGCAAATGCACCACCTACGTTACCGCTCGTAATCTCGTATCGAATACGCGAGGCTGGAAAATGCAAAAAAACATCCCGTTAGATTGAGTCCTAGTGAGAATTACAGTGTCATCATGTCTCGTTTTGTTATTTGAATGCGAAGTGCATTAACGAATGTCTCTGAATGGGTCGAGATTCATACACGATTTTGGGTGTATTCTATTTGATATAAATAATTAATTATTTCAACTATATTTAGATTATCAGTATAATATGGGCTATCAAGTATAGAGTCAGGGATTTCATCGGGGTAGAACAATAAAATACTGATTCAGGAATAAAGGATATCCAGGGATTAAACATGCTTGTATCCGAGTGCTCAGAAGCAATTAGCTATTAAATATATTTCACTCTCAGAATAATTTCGAAATATGAACAATCTGTCACGGTTCAATGATATATGTTAAAAGTACCATAAAATAATATGCGAATTTTAAAATTCCAAAGTTTGTGCCATATTATGATATTTTTACATCAGCAAACGTCAGACTTATCAACATCCACAATTCTACATACAAAAATCTAACAGTATAATCTCATTGTTAGCAGTATTCAGAAATATCTCACCGTTTTGCGGATTTCAACAGACAAACGTATCCTGTTAAAATGTCATAAATATTTACGAAGCCCAACCAGACAGGAAAACTATTCAATATTCTACTTGTTTTGTATTGGTTCCTTCGACAATTGATTTTCAGTTCGCGTTTAATTCCAGGCGCGAAATTCATCAGACCATCGGTGTTGAAATTTTCAGCTAGTAAATTTCCCAGCGGAGAACGTGTTCAATCATAAATAACAAAGGGAAATTAACTTCCTCCCAGCTTATTTTAGCCGTGGCTCGAGGCACGAAAAACTATATCCATAAACGAATTCTATTGCAATTTAATAACGCCTAAGGTCGAAGTTCCTTAATTGAGGTCCACCGGGTAAATATGTTCCGCGAGTTTGACCGAGCCATCTGGTATTTAAACTTTCGTAAGCAGTTTATGTGCTTTTGCAGTAAGACCGAGGTGGATGGATTTTCACGAAACTTGTGAGTTGAGTTAAGGATACAGAACTTCGACCCGCTATAAAATCATTACCAGGAATAGTGCGAAGATACACGATGAGAAGTTCAGCTACTTCCGCACGGTAAATCGCCTGCTGAACTGTAAATTATCCCCGGGCGACGATCCTTTCATTTATCGCCGTGCTGAACGCGAGAACGATGACGCGTATCGAAAATGATACATGGTATTGTAAAATTCAGACGTTATATTTTGAATTATCAGAAAAATAATTAAATATTTGGATGACTCAGATTACTTAACCGGTTAACTGCGTTTAACGTGTGTATACATGTCTACCACATGTTCAATTCAGTACGGTTGACGTTGACGAATTGTTAATTATTTTATCGAATGAACATATAATTCTTCCTCGTTTTCCTTTAATTCTTTCGTAAAATTTATCGTAGAAGCATTTGGTATGCGTTCGACGTGATTATTTGTTACTGTTCAATTTTAATTATGCATTCCGTGAGGGATTTTTAGAACTAAATTCCGCAGTTAACTGATTTAATGTGGATACTAACTCGCTGGTAGATCGAGAGAGATTACCGTCTTCGAAAGCAGCTTTCAATATTTTTTGGACATTGAGACTTTGGGATTTGGGAGTTATAAAATTTTTTTTAGAGTTTTATCATTTTGGAATACTAGAACATTGAAATTTTTGGATATTAATTAGGAGTTGAAAACTGAGAAATTGGGGAATTGGAAATTTCGGGATTATGCAGTATGAAAATTATTTTACTTGACAACTTTCAGACATTGAGAATTTGGTGTTTTTTATTATATATATTTGAAGATTTTGAAGTTTCACGATTTTTGAATTTTACAGTTTTGAGATACAGAGAATTTTGAATTTTTAGATTTTGCAATGGTGAGATTTCTGAATTTTGGGATTTTGGAGATTCGAAGTATTTGGATTATCAGTTTTTCAAATCTTCGAATTATTGAATTCTGTAAGATTTAAACTTTGAGACTTTGATGATTTGGAATTTCTCAATTTTCTAATTTCTGAAATTTAAGAATTCGAGTTGTGGAATTTGTAACTTTAGTAGTTTGTAGCTAAAGAAACTTAAGATTTTGTAATGATAAAAATTTAGATCTTTGGAATTCTAGAATCTTGGTACTTTTGAATTTTGTAGATATGCGACTTTGAAGTTTTAGAATTTTAGAACTTGGAGATTTCGAAAAAGATTTTGGAATTTTTGAACTTTTGAAAATTGAAGTTATGGATTTTTAAAGGTTTGAAATTCTTGGGTTTTCAAAACCTGGGAACGTTAGAATTATTGATTTTTGGGTCTTTAGGATTTTGGGACTGTAATATTCTGAAATGTTTGAATCTTAAAGTTTTGGAAATTTAGAATTTTGAAATTTTAGAGTTTTAGTCACAGTTTTAGAGTTGTGGAGTTTCTGATGTGTATAAGCGTCCGTTGATGAAAAGTTATAGGTTACAGATTACGTAACAGCAAAAAAAACATGTTTCTTACAAAGGATATACTCATTATTTTAACTCGAAAAAAATTATAAATAATTGTTTAAAGTTTTTTACCATATTTCACAGCTGATTTCAGTACATTTAAACGTTGAATATGAAAATAGATTCAGAAGCATGCAAGAATTGAAAAAATGACGGTTTTCACAGAAAAATTCAAAACTTTTTTCGATTTTAATATAAACAGCCAAAATTTTAGCTGAACACTCTTGAGATATAGCAGTCTAAGGAAAAACTAGGGAAATACCGAGGTTTCAAAACAGGTATTTGTACGGATTTTCAGGACATAAAGTGGCTAAAATTGAAGCTAAACTGATTGAGATCGTATCATACCCCAGTGTGACTATTGACCTCTTAGGCACAACACGCCACTATAGTGGCTTTCGCGAATGTCATCATAAATTACATAGCGCCACTATAGTGCCTCACTCGACAGGCTCACTCGTTCACCGTTTCAATTGAATGATCGTTTTCGTATGTTTTGATTCGCACTTTCTTGCCTTTCCCACGTTTCGTAAGTGTATTAACAAATTCCACAAAAGTACATTACATGTAAATAAAAGGTAACGCCAAGTAGTTTAGACACTATGGGCGGAGTACCTCTTTGCGCTAATACACGATATTGGAAACATTTGGAAATTACATATTTTGTGAATTTTCTAAGAAAGTAAATTATCAAAGTCAAAGTATATGTATCGTATGTTTGGGAAAAATTATAATTTAATCATCAAAAACTTCATTCCAATGTACTCGCGTAGAGAACAGCATTGTCACACATTGTAGTGCTGTTTACACGTAATTCGCGTTGAACTCTGCCGTACAGAGAAGCAGCGCCGCGTAAAGTTCAGCCGTGCTTAAGAGGTTAAGGGTTAAATGTTTAAAAGATAAACAGTTTGATACAATAATGTTTATGTATGTACTTACACTCGTCGTGATCTTTGGCGGTGACAGTGAGGACCGTGTGCTGAATATCCTCATTTTCGTCTACTTCAGCCTCGTAGAGGCCTTTATCGAAGTAAGGTGGATTGTCGTTCTTGTCGGCAATCCCAATACGGATGAATTTCGTCACTGTAACAGATGAAACGGAAAAGGACACGTTAAAATCTCGTTCCGTTCAGGATTCTGCTGGCGAGATATGAAAGTCTTGGAATACAGGCAATCCTTCTGAAAAATTCAGTGCTCGTATATCCTCGTGATATATCTCTTCAAAATGCAAATTCAATTCTTTGCTTTTTTTTTAGATCCTTCGCTCTCTATTGTACGGGATTCACGGACGAAGTACTCGAGAACAGCTTTTCATTTTATTAATGCGTACTTATTTCATACTACCAGATACGTTGAAAAACGTACAACGTTAACGAGTCTATTATAAACCTAAATATTGTTGCAACAAATTACGTTTCAGTATTTATTCATTTTTTTTAGGAAACAAATAATAGTATATCATGCTGCATAAATTTTTGTGCGAAACAGACGATTATCTCTGCGGTGTTTACGTGAACCATAAGCTGCTTTACATCAACATTATTTTTTCGTGAATAATGTATTTCGAGTAATTTTCAAATTTAAACATTTGAAAAGTCTGAAATTGTCAGTCTGAGAATTTGTCAAATTTAAAAATTTTCAAAATTAGAAGTCGGACCGAGATATTTTCAAATTTAAAAATTTGCAAAATCTGAAACTGTCAGTCTGAGAAATTGTCAAATTTAAAAATTTTCAGACTTAGAAACTGTCTGACTGAGAAATTACAAAATTAAAAAATATGCAAAATCTGTAATTGTCAGATTAGAGAAATTGCCAAATTTAAAAATTTGTAAAAAAATCAGAAATTGTAACATTGAGGAGTTTTTGAATTTATCAACTTTTCAGTGCTGTATAGAAGAATCTTTTTTTATATCGCAAATTATTGCAGTATGAATTAATAATACTGTTTAGTAACCATTATTTATCTAACGCAGCTTAACATCGAAATGTTAAAAGTATATTTTGTAGTTCCGAATGCAATTGGTATTTTTTTGTAGAAAATTAACGGACAGAAAATTTATTCTTTCTAGCATGAGATAAAAAATGCTAAAGCGTTTAAGTCCAAGTAAAATTACCTCTTCCTTGATTTTCATTTACGTATACGTACAAGATCTCAAAAGATTCGCAAGTTGTTCCAGCAATTCGATATTTCACGGTTAATTTATGCGGATAATTTAATGGGAAATTCATGTTCGGTAATTTATTAGCTTCCGCAGCGGCCCGGAGATTTGTGAGGAGAGGAAATCGATCTTCGCGATAAAATGGTTAAACGGAGACAGAAGTTCATTACGAAAGCAGCAACGAGAATTAATTAATTATAAAATCGTCATTTAGTTAACGAACTGTCATTCTTTCATCAACATATCTTGCGTTTGCAAATTTATAATGAGAACAAAAATAATCTGTCAAAAAACCAGATTGCAGACATAACACATTAAATAAGTTGTGTGAATACTTTAGGTACACACAATTAATACCAGTCAGTATTTATAGTGTTCAATAATTAGCACTTATTTCAATTTTGGTACTAGATATTTTTTTTAATAAAAAATATATTTACTTACTCTCAATTAATATTCGTACATTGTTAAATCTACATTATCCACAGTATATATAATATTGTATATATAACTTTGACAGATTATGTAAAAAAAAACCTGTTCTTGTTGCCAACATAACTGATCATGTGATAGTTGAATTACCAATTTAATAGATTTCGATGTTTTTTATAGTAGGAACTTTTAAGAAAAGTTTAATTTCAGTGTAACTAACTTATATTATGTGTCCACTAAAAAGTAGCTTAAAACCTGTAGTTACTTCAATATCAATTAATATTTCCTAGTAATCAGTCTACTACGTGTGCCAATTGGTCAATCGACGAGCTTAATAAGGGTTGCCGAGCCATTTCAACGTCAATGGGATCATGTTTACCGCGTTTCCATCTTCATTCTCGACACAGCGAAATTCGGGTATTACCAGCTTGTGCATAATCGGCAAAACGACGTATGCGAAATATGTATCTATGCGTCGTTAATTAGCGGATTATTAAGATGAATTCCCGTGTCAATTTGGCGAACGCCAGGATGTACTGCCGCAGGCAATCTACTTCAATACACCACCTATCTTAGGAACACGAGTGGTTTAACTCGATTGATTCTCTCTGCTCGACAAATATCTCTATAATTAAACCCTCAATGTTCGAATCACGTCTCTCAAACATACTTTTAACGAGTCAAACACAACGTGAACATGTCTATGCATATCACAGCATAAATTCTGTTTTCGTTCGTGATACAGGATGATTACCATATTTCAAATCTCCACAATTTCAAACTTTCAAAATTCCGAAATCTTCAAATTCTAAAATTTAAAATGCCAAAATTTTTAAATTTTTAATTTGAAAAAGGTTCGAGTAAAGAAGTTATGTTTGACGACGAAGGTTCTTCCACATTTGACATATTTTTTTTGTGTTAAAGTCACCTAATGTCATTTGTCTTTTCTTGTTATGTTTAGCAAGCAGTTGGTAGACATCGAATCAATGACACCTCGTTATGCTTTTGAACATCTATCCAAATTGCAATCATTTTGTATAAACTGATCCGTAATTTCCGTTATAGTGGCCAAACTTTTTTTAGAAAATCTGCTGAAAGTTCCTTTCGCTCCTCATTTTCAGAAACTCTAATTTATCTTGGTGCACTTGTTTTACTAATTCTTTAAAATCGTTGTTGAAAAATATTGGTTTCATCCTAACTTTTTACGGGTGTAAAAAGGATTTTAAGCGGTGTCTTATTGTACCTATTAAAGTTCTGAAATGTTTAAAATTCCAAGGTCCCAATGTTCCACAGTTGTAAAATTAAAAAGTTATAAAGCTCTAAAATCATTGAAAATTCCGAATTTCCAAATTCTTAATGTCTCACAGTTGTAAAATACAAAATTTCAAAGTTGCATAATTCAAAAACTTTTAATTCCGAGCCCCAAAGTTTTCAGATAGCTACAAGTGTCAAAATATTAAAAACTCCAAAGTAGCATTAAACAAACATTGTAAAATTCTAAAATTTGAATTCTCAAAATTTTGAAGTTTCCAAATCCCGAAATCTCGGAATCCAGAAATCCTAAAATCCCGGAGCTCTCAGCTATTTATCAAAGTTCCAAATATTATCAAATCCTAAAGTCCCGAAGTTTCAAAGTTCGAAAAATATCCAAAGTTGCTTTTACAGACTGTCATTTTTTTCCATTTATCAGTGAATGAGTCAGGACCTACATTCAACTTATTGCGAAATTTATGTTTAATCCACACGGGATGTGAAACTAAAATCGAGCAATGACGAGTGTACATATCAAAAGCAGTTAACTGAAATACAGTGCTGTTCATTCAAACGAAATATGTCCGGATTAGTGAAAAAATATTTTATGCAGTGTTTGTATGCCGTAAGTTAAATATGCAAATAAATAAAATTTCATGTGGTAATATTCCTGCATGTGAAATAATATAAATTTTTCCTTCAAATGGCTAATCACAAGCAAAATGACATTTAAAGTTTGAAAAAAATCGTATTAAAAATACCAGACTGAGTTGCGGAATAACGAATGTAATGACAAAAGTATTGTTTTTCAAATCTCTTACTCCGGATTTATATTCAATTGGGGGAAATCTCATTTTAACTACAAATAACATGAAATGTTACAATTATAAAATGCTCAATTATTTTACGCGTATTTTGTCATAATTATATTATGTTTTACGTACTTTATATTTATTATTAATAAAACATTTCAACCTAAAGGCATATCCTATTTTTTATGAAAAGTTTTTTAAGAACGAGTAAGAATAATATACAACAAAATAAATGTAAAGTAATACTGGAGTCAAAAGTAAAATTACTCAAAATGTCAAGTGCAGAAATAAAACTTTGAAAAAAAGAAACGTAGAATATGAATGTGTACTTTCGATACGCGAACATTTCAT
This sequence comes from Megachile ligniseca, assembly GCA_945859555.1. NCBI lineage: Eukaryota > Metazoa > Arthropoda > Insecta > Hymenoptera > Megachilidae > Megachile > Megachile ligniseca. Next base: position 2,633,873 of record OX243777.1, read on the forward strand.
TTCAGAGATAAATAGTATTACGTAGCAAACAGATTTACTTAGAAAAAATTATTAGTAAAACATAATACGTGAGCGTTTTAAATTAAGAGCAACTTTGCTGTTCACAGAAGTATCAACATTCCTATTTTTCATCGCTTTAGCTTGCATCGCGCGAAGAAAAAGAGTCGATAACACTTCTAGTTAATCCCTGTAATCCCTCTTATTTCTCAATCGAATGTCTGTTATCCCAAAGGAAATAACTAGTGGGATTTCAACGAGTGAATCGCAGCTCTCGATGCTTTTTATCGTCGTTTCTTTCGCACCAGTCGATCGAAAATATTCGCTGCAATTAATTCCTGTTAAACGAATTATCTTACAAAGGAAGACAACTTGACGCAGAACATAAAGAAAGAAACGATTACGCTGAGAGACCGTAGTTTTTTGTCAAGCACAGTGGGGAGATACCAAACAGCTTGTAAGTATTTTGCAATTATTTAGTGGCTCGGATTCTGATGGGAAAACGAAAATGATTGAATTACTTCTCCTCTTTTTTCGTGTTGTTCGATTATACAGTGTGTCCCATTTAAGTTTTGACTCCTCACTTGAAATTCTAGAGGACACGTGTCAGTTTGTCTTTTTAAATCACACGTCTTCGACATTTTTTACAATGTCAACTTAAATGGGACAGTCTATATAACACTCGAATATATTTTCCGTTGCGAAGTGCGTGTGAAATAAATGAATTACACCCGGGTTTACTTAATTAACTCTATTTAAATAAATGAACGCACAAAATATGAAAGATTACAATATAAAATATAAAAGATTATATGTGTGGACGAAGCAATGTGATGGAAGAGCAAAACGTCGAACAATCGAAATATTGTTATAAATCACAAGACACAATACTTCGGTATGACCCATTTCAATTTCAATATTAGTTTAAAAAATATTTTAAATACAGAAGTTTAATAATTATTGTAATTATAAGTATTGTTCGACTTTTAGAGTCTTACATTAGACGAACAAAATATTTAAGAGTACATTTCGGTTTACAAATAAATTCAAATTTTTATTTCTCGTATCGAATTAATATTTTTCATTGGTTAATTAATCTTACGTTAATATAAATCATCTCAGTTATTAGAACGAACAAAAAGATTTTCGATGTATTATTGCTATCTTGTATTTGTGAGCGCAGGTACGATTTCATATTTTTAATACGTTGCAACATTTGAACGTTTTGCAGCTAGGTTGCAAACACGGCCTTTCATTCTGTTTCTAATTAGAAATGTTCATTTCCTTAAGAGCATGTAGCTTATTTCGTAACGACAGAAACTAATTTTCTAATGCGTTGCATATTTCGTACGTACAGGGATTTTACATTTGATACTTCAAGGTGGCTTGGAACGTTGCATGCACTTTGGGAAAATTGTATTTTAATTATTGAATTAATTTAGAATTTTAATAAGTTTTTTTTTTAATACTATGCATTAAAGGAATATTACAAATTGAAAAGTTTTTTTGAGATATACATAGAGTATGAAAGCGACACATGTTGAAAGGGACATATCAGATATTTCGAAGAGAAAATATCTGAGCTCCTTAATTTTTATTTTTTTATTTTATAGGAGTATTAGTGTGTTTAGAATACCGCTGTGATAATTGAAAATCTCATTCTTAGTTGCTTGCGTTTTTCTTATATTTGTTATGCCATACATAATTTTCATAGTTCAAAAATGGTTCCACATAGTTTTGTTATTAAATTGCCATCTTAATGACGTTAAGATTGTAAGTATTTAAATTCACCTATCATAACAAAATGATCTAAAATTCACATACATCCTTTCAAATTAACAAGATAGAATATCATACAATTTTAAGTTAAAGCCTTTATATACGATTGAACTTCTTTGATATCGAAAGTAAAATTTTGTCATTTGTAGAAAAATTTTGCAAAGCATTATTCCTATTTTGAAAAATATGTGAACAGCTATTTTTCCATTCGTTTGTTAATATTTTACCAATTGTTGGTTAGACTTTTTATTGCAATATTTATCACACAAAATTGAAAATGACGAATTGGACGTCCCTTGCATAAAAGCTCTGATATAGAAGGTATTCATCCTTTTCAAATTTTGTTCCAAACAAAAATGTCCCTTTCATGCACCGCTCTCCTACAGAGCAACATAACCTCTTTAAAATGAAAAACTTCAATAACAAGTAGTTTTTAATTAAAAAATCTGTGACCATTTCACTTCGCTTTTCAGGTTATAGTTCTACAACGAATTATTAATGTGTTTGTTATTTCTAATTTGGCTATTAAACTCGTGAGTTTTGCATTTTTCTTCTATGGAGTCGTTTATTGAAATTCAACAAATCTTTTATTGAAAAAACATAATTTGTACCAGTAGTTTTCATTAACATGAGAAAACTTTTCGATTGTTTTATAATGAAATTGGAATAACTCTGCTATAAAATACACAAAATGCCACGAAATTAAATTTAATATTTATTATACGTAACTATGTTGTTTGAATTAATACTTTGTCCATAGAATTAACTTTCGGCTAAAAAATAACGTCTTCTCACGAAAAAATATTTACAGTAATATTTTATGAGCGTATCACCTCAACAACGAGAAAAATATGATGAAAGAAAAATAAGCTCTTTTCATCTCCATTCTTTTTCTTCTCCATACAGAAAACGGTTCGTCCCAGTTTCTCAAATCTCCTAGCTTCATCCACAAAATGTAATCCATCATACTTCCTTTTCTTTCTGGGAATCAACAATCACCGCTGTTTCAACATCAAAGCTCGAAGGAAAACGAGAATTAAAACAAATCATCAGAAACACGTAATGCTTTCTGGGAAAAGTGTAACGATCAAATACAAACCAGAAATTGCTTTAAAAATATTTTTATCGTTTTTTTTTACCGACGTTTCTATCGTCCCTTTGACGTTTCATCAAATTAATTTCCAACTTAGAATAAACGCTATAATATAAGAGAGGAATACGTTCGTGTTTGCTCAGAGATTCCGTTCCGAGGCTCGATCAAGGAATTAATTATGCTGCGAAGTCCTTCTACTACGATTACTCTTTCCAACGGGTTAAAATCGCCTGACCTAGCCGCAACAATTCGAAGGTTTTTTTCCCTCGATTGATTCGCGACCCACTTTCCCTCGACCGTAATTCTTAATGCGAGGCTTTCCACGATTTATTGCTAACCAGGGGCGATAGAACACCGGAAAACCATTGAGAAACGAACAAAACCGAAGGGGATACGGATGCGCTTGTAATATCATCTCCGTCTAATTTCATTGTTGAATTTGATCAGTTTCAAACCTTCGGGGAAATATTAGTACGTGAGTAACATTTTTTATGGTTGGCCCATTTTCCAATTACCTTTTAAAGGTACAGAAACAAGAACAATGTTATAAGGAAATGTATCATTCTATTGTTTGATCAAAATTTAGTCATATTTATGCCATATTTTTCACTTATGTTTTGCCAACTTTTACTGAACATTTGAAAATTGCAATTTTTCTTTTTTAATAATTGAAAAAAAGATGTGAATAAAAAAAAAGAGATATTTCATATCTCTCACTACTGAAAGTACTTGAGAATTTATAAATAAAAATGCATATCTATAATAATAATATAAATAATTACGAACAAATGTTTTTTTATAAATTTTTCATAAATTCGTTTTGGTTCAATTTTAATAAGTTATAAGTTATTGTAACATTTATCACCATACAATTTTAGTAACTTTAATGTCGTAGTAGTTATAAATTTTTTAAATATCCAATTTAACTTTCGATGAGATTAATGATCTTAATGTTATATGTATGATATTAATTATATACCTTTATTTGTAGTTTTATTTCTTTTTCGTCTGCACTGTATGTTCGCTACGTTAATCGAGTATGAAAGTAATTCTCATTCAAATTTCCCGCTAAATTGGAACACAAGCGACATAGCTTTCCTCATTAAAGTTGTCCATGACGTGCTTACTCTCCTTTTATTCCCATGTTTATGAATGGGACAATATAAAAATGAGAACTGTCGAAAAACTCATAGCCAGAATATTTAATGGAATGTATAAGGTCGTCAGTTAAAATAAAGGGATTTTTTCGTCGAAATGACAATTCAAAGAGGAAACCTTTTTCGCAGAAAATACATTACACAAAATGTAGAATATTGAGTTTGCAACTAAATTAACCAGCTTTTGCATATTTCATTTAAAAATCGCACTAATTCCAACATACAGGAATGATTACCTACCTTTATATTATTTTTCTCAGGTATTTCAATATATTTTCCAATACTGCATGTTTTTTATAGTATTTTCGTTTTCATTTTGAGCAAACACAGTCGAAAATAAGGTATGCTCCGCGGCAAGATAAATATTCGGTCAAACGAAAAGTTCAGTCCGTTTTCAAAGGTAAAAATTAAGTTCAGTATTTTGTACGAGTACGCACATATTCACTCTCTACAATCTAACTTTTCATTTTGCGACGTAGCAAAAAATTGTACATATTTCTTGAAAATAGTGAATATTGACTATCACATATGAAGTAACAATTTTAAATTCTAATTCAAAGAATGGTTTTCTAGCGGTGAAATTACGACAGATTACAGTATTTATATTTTCGTTAATCATGTCTATTTATGTACTATCTTGCATTAAATTAATATTTGTACATATTTGTGTATTAACACATACATATGTATACGTATTTTATATAAATATTAATTCATTTGATGAAAAGTAAAAGTAAAGCAAAGAAAATAGTTTTTAAATATTATAGTAGAAAATATAACAGAAAACAATTCATTTTTAAAAATTTCAATGAAATTATACATTTTCCTGAATAATTTTCATTATTTTGAATTTAACATTTGTAAATATTCACGATGAACAGGAGGTATATTATGTACGGTAATAAATCTGTCATGTCTTTATATTTGACTGATGTAGTTGATCTAGTTTTTTCATGCAAAAAAGGTAATTTTATTTCCGAAGTTACTTGATCTTCCTCGTTGTGACATCAAATCGAGAATTTTAAATCCAACATGTCATTTCATCGAAGTTTTATATAAAATTTTATATGACGCATAATAAAAATGATAAAATTCCTTGGAAATGAGAATTTTATTGGAGTGGCGTTATTACCCACAAAAGTATTTTTATTTCGATATTATTATTACCAGCTTCACTTTTAGATGCCTCACAGTTATAATTTTAATCGGAATCATTCTGCGCCATATTTCAATAAAATAAACCACAATTCGTAATTAATTTTCAAATAACAGTGAAATTGTTAAGGGGTTTTGTGCAGCGATACTAAAACGAGAACTGTGTCGATTTTGTTGAGTATTTATTAGAAATACAACATACCTGCAAGTTGATAATAGAAATCGACAATAATACCTAGACAGACCACAGATCCTCGCTCATATTGAGGTTATGCCAATATTATACATCATTATATTTTTACAGTAAATACACAGTAATATTATTATATTCTCACAGTATTATCAGTATGACTAAAATTTATCGGAGCTACGCGTAATCTATTCGGCTAAAAAGAATTTGAACCTAATGTCGATTTGTATTTTTACTTTCAAAATAAACATTTTTTCAATATCGTTAAACACCCAAACTTCTATCACCCAAATATTAGGGAATTTGAATTATTTTTAGTATAGATTGTTTACAAGTAAAAATATCATATTAAGTTTTATCTATTGCTATCATCATCTTCATTTTTTCAAAAATAGACTTGTCTCACTAAAATGAGCAGCTTAAATGTTTATAATTGCTTGAAGAATCGATTCAAAATTTTTTAAAATTATTTATGAATATAACAGGCATCAGTATATTCGATCATTCAAATAAGCTTTACCAAACCTATTTGGCACCAGAACACTTACAATTAGAACGCTCAGACCACTCGACTGTGGCTACGAGTCGTCCCCAATTCATTGTCCATTCGTTCACTGACATTATGGCTTTAATTACCGTGCATCCCATGTTTCAGGGAAATAAGTCCGTACATAGTCTGACTCAGATTATTGTACTCTGTTAGTGAGTTTAATTGTACGAATTGATTCAATCATGTACAATTAGCTGTACTATATAAACTTCTAAAGAAATCTAACTTAGGTACCCGTTTCAGATTTTTATACAATTTTGCAAATTAATTATGTTACGAACCTTATACGTATATGGTTTCAGATATCGACGGTAAATACTTTATAAGATATGTTAAAGTTTCGATAAAATTTATTTTTGCTACAGTAAAATGTAACTTTTTTTGTCAAAAGTGATAATTGTTTTACAATTGTGAAGTGGTTAAGCGCTAAAAAGCGACAGTAATATTATTTTTACACTGCATTTTTGCATTGTTAAATTTTGTATAATTGTGATCGTATAATACAGATATAAATGTATTTATATTGTGACAAGTTTGCAACTGATATTTTTAATAAAAGACGATCACAGAAAATACGTAAAACATCAGATAACTAAATATTTTCAGAAGAAATTATAATCAGAAAAACACAATCAACCAACTCAACAATGTTCTTGTATTTTTTAATAAAACACAGTTGTACTTGTACTAAATATTATTCGTTTAAAAATACAAGTACTGTAAAAATTTTCTCTAAAATCCTCCAAATCCTATCTGCAAAGAAAACAAAAAATTACCAAAAATATGACAAAAGATAATTCGAATGATACATTAATATGTATGTAATAATACATTAATATGTTTCAATTAATATTGAAAAGTGTTGATTTTTATATTTAATTTTTAATAAATGAATCTCTAAGCAAACGGTGTGAATACCGCGAAATTAGTTGTTTATGCCATTCGGAATTGAAAGTATCCATTATAATACTTGTCGATAGCCAAGTTTAATTCGCGTGTCCATTTATTCGAATCATAGCAAAAAATGTGAAAACGTTTATCGTTTGCTTCATCGTAATGGATTCAAAAGTATAAGGGTATTTTTATTGCTTATTCGTTCATTTAGTAAATGAATATTGGATTGGAAAAAGTTGATTGAGTCTCTCCAGGAAACGAAACTCTGTGCTTCGAGGGAATTTATCTTCCGTTTATGCTCGGCCAACCGTGCCGGTATAAATTTTAAGATAAACACCATGCGAAACCGAGGATCCGTTTCCGGTATTTGACAAGTAAATACAACTGGTATGCTCCAGTAGATTATTTTACTTTCTGAATTTTCATCTTGTACGTTCACCGATTCTTATTCCGCATAGAGGAAGACGAAAAATTAAATTACGCAGTCATCAAGTTTCATTTTATTAATTAATGACGAAATTTAGCTGCGCTGCGCAGGCAGTGAACATTACTTCCTATTAGTTACGTTGGTTATTGTGCAAACGAAGATAAACTGTAATTGCAACATTTTCTCCTGCACAGAAATTATAAACGGTGATACGTGTAAAATTTCCACGTAACAAAAATATGCTCACGTAGCAATTAAGAAGAACACTTTGTTTTCGTTACACACAGTTCACAACGGGTGAAAAATATTTTTTTCCACACATGATGTCGAAGCTTAATTAAAAACATGTTTATCAAACTTTGTACAAACCAAATAATTCAGTAACAAACGCGATCAAAATTGAATTAAACGAAAAGTAAATTCTGTGTCAAATTTTAAAACGCTTTTGTAATTTTAATATAAATATAACATTTTGAATTTGGGGTAGGTTTAAATTCAGTGAGTTTTTATCTCGTTTCAAAGTTACGATACATTCGTTTTGGCCAGACTTTAAACTCGAAATCGTTGTGCTCTACGATACTTTTGTCACTAAATTGCGTTCAACTTCTGTTTTTAAATCGGCCATTTAATATGCAACAAGCCGATAGTTCTCTCAAATACGAAACTTTCATTAAAAGGATTAAAATTTAGATCGAAGCGACGCATGAATTTAAATTGCTGATCCTTAAACCGTGCAGAATCTCCTCCGTGCATGTACAGTCATCTAAATTGCAGAGTTTAAAGTACCGAAGTTTGATGTAACTTTTAATCTGAACTTCGATTTCAGTGAATATCGATACTGGCATAACTACGCTTCGACACACGTGGAGCCTTTAAAACGTGATCACAATTGAATGGAATTCCTTCACGAATGACGATTTTTTCATTTTTTATCGCTTTTACCATTTTGTACAGAATGGCATTCATTTCACGGTTACACAGAGTCATGACCTCTTTTGGAAAGTTTACCCCATAAATCACGTTACCCGTTTGACCGTTTCTGGCCGGCGAATGTATTGGCGAAGTTCGATTTCGGCTCGAACGTATTTTATCGTAACAGGACATTTGCAAATTTCGTGCGTAAACCTGCTGCGCTGTTTACTATTATTCGACAGAGGAGAATGGAATTTGCAGTCGTAAGCTAATATCCTCGTGACATCGAAAGGAAATTACGCGGTCGTAAAGTTTTCGCGTACTTTTAAATTGGATTGGGAATAAAATTGAAACATCAAAGGTGAATTCAAATAATTCGACCCAGAATAACCATTTGGTAATTTACTACTTTTATTCTTTCATTTTGGATACGAGAGAAATATTATCATGTGAATTTTAACTTGTCAGTACACCTTTTTTTATGGCAACTGTATTTAACACGAAAGAATGTGAAATCCCAAAATATTTCAGTAAATGCGTAACAAAATATAGTGATCATTATAAATATTTTGTTATAAATAAAACAACTGTATTGACGTTTGAACTTCGGTTAAAAATACGTGGAATTTTGAAAGCATTGTTTTGTTCTATAATTTTTATTAGTTTCTAAAAAGCAAATTAAGCAGTCAAATTTTTTAGCGACGGCAAGATGTAAAATTGCATAATCTTACTGGAGAAATGTAAAAATGTTAAACTGTAGAACTGGAGAACTGAAAAACTGGAGAGCTGTGTAATTGTACAACTGGAGAAATGAAGATATGTAGAAGTGTATAATTGTGGAAATGTAGACATGTAGATATGTATAATTGGGGAAATGTATAATTGTACAATTGTGGAATTTTAGAAATGTATAATTGTAGAATTGTAAAATTTTACAAATGTATTGTAGAATTGTGGAATTTTACAAATGTATAATTGATACTGATGAAAAATGAAGCTGATATACAATATTTCACATTCAATGTACAACAGAAATCTCATTAACATAATATTGATTTGTGTGCAATAATATGTAGATCAAGTTATAAATTTATTTTTAAACAATTATAAATTATTCTAATGTTATTACTTTATTATTTATATTCTATGTTATAAAATTTTATCTCAATAAAATTCTACAATCATTCATCTTTTAATAATTTTTTTCCATTAAAGATTTTCCGGCAAATTAACAAATTCGTAAATATTCGTAATATTTTCACACGCGTACGTAAATTCGCCATCACAATTTTACGCGATTCGTTATTCAAAAATAGAGTCCCTCTAAAAACAACGTTATTACTTCCAACAAATAAAATTCAACGAATTACAATTAATTCGTTCTCTGTTGCGCGTAAAAGTAACGACGGCCTAAGCCACGTTAAACGCGGAGAGAAGTTTAAAATTTATCCTACGTTTAAGCAGAGAGTAGGCGTTTGTTTTTAGTGCCCCCCCCCTATTAAAGTCGCGAAGAAACGACTGAACAAAAGTTTAACGAGTTCGAGAGGCCATCGGTTACCGGTCAGAGGTTCAAGAAGTTGAGGGGGTTGGAGAGGGTTGTTTTCACGTAACGCGGCCAGCTACATCGAATGACTGTACATTGGATGTACGAAATGCGTTACTGGGCCACGGGGTAAGAAATCGATAAAGCCCCCCTATTTTACCTCTCAACCCCTTTCCAACCCCTTTTGCAACCACTTTCCAAGCTTCATCGGCTTGGAGAACCTGCTCCTTAGCCGCACCCTCCCTCGTCCCAGTCGACTGTTTTTGAAAATGCTTGATCTCTGCTGCCCTGACTTCGATCTAGCCGTTTTCCGATCGTTTATTCCATAGAAACTAACAAAATAAAAGAAGAAACGATACACTCGTGTATACAAAGGATACTTAACTCCTTTGGCGTATGATTTATTTGTCGCGTGCGTCACTCAGAACTGTTCACTGTTACAATATTGAAGTAAATAAAGAAATGTTACGTCCACTTTGTATGCTGACTATGCAAATTATTAGATACGAATTTCACATTGGAGTATATAAAATATCGAATACAATTTATCACTGGTCAGATTCGTCAAAGGTGAGGGGTTAAACCATTTTCATGGAACGAGATGCATGAAATGAGCTTTAAATGGACGCTATAGATTAATGCAAATTATCGTCGCAAATTTTCTACAAAGGATCCAGCTTGCTAATTACCTAGTTTTTGATTGTAATTAGTATGCGGCTTTTTATGTTTCTAAAATATGCAAACAAACGTACGCGTATAAGTACGTATATGTGTGTACGTACATGTGTATTATTATACACATATGCATATGTATATTGATACTTACACACATTTTTTTTCACGTTCATGTGTTCACCATTATGTGTATCTAATACAGTATTTTTATATGTGCTTATCGATTAATCATTGCTATTGAATTTTCGGTTTTTCAAGAGAAAGATTGCAATTTTCATTCCAACATGTAATTTCGAAACATGTTTACCTTCGAAATATTATTACAAAGCAAATTTGTGAATCAATTTAAAGAATAGTCATTTCACATTTATACAAATTTATTTCGCAAATAATTGTAGGTTAATGGATTTTTTAACGTGGAAATATTGTTGTCGAAATTGCTTAATCAACAACAACAGGTATTGTTTTTTTTTCTTCATTCCTGGGACGAAGGTGCATTCGTCATTTAAAATATTAATAAGCGTAGCACCCTCTAAAATGTTACGAAATGTAATGAAATTTTAATCTGGTATGTTTCTTAGCACGGAGAACAGAATGTTAAGGTACCCGAGCAATATTTTAAAAGTTCAGCACCACTTTAATGTGTACGTAGGATATATTATAGGGGAAAGTTCCCTAAGTAAGAGTAGATCTTAAATTCATAGTCTTTATTCACAATGTAAATTCACTTTGACGACATTTCTTAGCAGAACACTGTAGAACAAGTAATTACTAGGGCGTGCTAAATGATTCATTTTAAATATGGTTAGGTCAGGTGTACTTTGTAAGTAATTTATGTAAGCTGTAATTTTCGATTGGTAAATTTTGAATTCTTATGAATGTTCTTGAGAAAGACCATATTGTCATAATATTTATCACATTGGTATTAGTTATGAAATAATGATAATTATATTAGTAACTTCCAAATTCTTAAATTCTTGCATTCCTAATCTCCAAGCCCACAAATTTTGCTTTCTCAAATTTTCAAATTCTCAAATTCTCAAATTCTCAAATTCTCAAATTCTCAAATTCTCAAATTCTCAATTTCTTAATTTCTCAATTTCTCAAATTCTCAAATTTTCAAATTTTCAAATTCTCAAATTCTCAAATTCCCAAATTCTCAATTTCTTATATTCTCAATTCTTCAATTTCTCAAATTCTCAATTTCTCAAATTCTCAAATTCTCAATTTCTTAATTTCTCAAATTCTCAAATTCTCAAATTCTCAAATTCTCAAATTCTCAAATTCTCAAATCGCCAAATTGCCAAATTGCCAAATTGCCAAATTGCCAAATTCTCAATTTCTCATATTCTCAATTCTTCAATTTCTCAAATTCTCAAATTCTCAAATTCTCAAATTCTCAAATTCTCAAATTCTCAAATTCTCAAATTCTCAAATTCTCAAATTCTCAAATTCTCAAATCGCCAAATTGCCAAATTGCCAAATTCTCAATTTCTCAATTTCTCAATTTTTCAAATTCTCAATTCTCAATTTTTCAAATTCTCAATTCTCAATTTCTCAAATTCGCAAATTCTCAAATTCTCAAATTCTCAAATTCTTAAATTCCAAATTCTCAAATTCTCAAACTCTCAAATTCTCAAATTCTCAAATTCCCAAATTCTCAATTTCTCTATGCTATCACTGAATATCTGCAAATGCTATTCACTGAATCGCGTGTAAATCAGATGAGTGTACCGTTAAACCGTACGAGCGCAATTCTGAAATTGGAAATTTAAGATTCGATTTAAACGGACATTCGATCGCCACGAGAGAAATCGAGGCTGAATGGAGACTAATGGATCGTATCGATCCTTTTTCCTTCCCTTCTCTTACTTCGCCAACGGTGTGACAGGCCTCTTGTTTGAAAGAACGAACTGATTGCTACGCTTTTCGCTTAATTGGAATTGTTTACGACAATGATGTAATTGAGTCCCCAATTGGGATAAAATTGCTTCCGGATGAAAAGAAGGGAGGAAAAGGTGCGAACGTATTTTTTCCCTTTGCCTTGTTAGCATCGTTGGAAACGACGCGATTGACCATCAAATTCTCCCCGTTTTTCCGTTTATAAATTTTATTAACGGTAAATTAATTAATTTAATTATTTGTTGTACGATTATATGTGAATCGTTAAAAGCGAACAGTGAATTTGAAATTATTTAATTAAAATTGCTGTGTGCTTTCACTGAAAATGGTAAATGCGAGGAACATGTATGGACTTGCAAAATTTGATACCTTGTTAATTTCGAGATTTGGAAATTTCGGATTATGATAATTTTGAACTCGACAATTTCGAGATTTGGAAATTTTGAGTCTTAGAAATTTCAGAATTTGGTCATTTTGAACTCGAAAATTTCGAGATTTGGAAATTTTAGAATTTGGTATTTTAAGGATTTGAGATTTTAGAAAATTTGGGCCTCTAGAATTTCGAGATTTTGGGAATGTGGGAATTTGAGAATTCGATAATTTGATTATTTTATAACTTGAGAACTTGGGAATAGAAATTCAATAAAATTGATATTAACAACTATTGTTATTCTTATAAGATATAAATTTAACACTATTTCACATAAGATTCACCATTTCAAATTTCCAAAACTCAAAAATTATATAAAATTTTGGTTAAATAATAGGAGTATCCTTATTAATACAAATTATAATATTTATAATTCTTGCACCTCTATAAATGGAAATACTATTAAATTAATAATACAAATAGCCCATTGATAATTCACAATTGTTATAATTAAGTGCCCTATAAATCGAATACATTAGAAGTTGAAATAAATGAAAGCAAAATTTCTAGTCGTACATATTTCATGACTAGCAGATAATAAATATTCTACATATACAATATTTTAAATATGCTCAAATGTTGTTTACTTAAATAATTAAATCTATTAATAATGTGTGATGCATCATATTACATGTTAATCGCAATTGAAACATCATTGGACACGTACATACGTGATACTTATACTCCTGACAAAGTGCGAATAAATAAAATACTATATTGCGAAGTTTGAATAAATAAAAAGACATAAAATAAGTCTTTACTTTCTGTAAAGTATACATTTCTAATTAGGCTCGCGAGTAATTATATGACATCATGAACATAACAAAGCAAAAATATTTATTTACATTTTCACATAATTTAACAACCAGTAATATTTAAATGTCATGATTTAACAACCGACAATAATTAAACATCATGACTTACGCAGTCATGAGGTATATGTCATTAATTTGAAATACCCCGGAAAGCAGCAGAAAAAAAATTGTTAACTCAAGATTTCCGCGTTTCATAGAAATGACTTTTTGCCCGAGGTTTCAAGCCACAAGTGGCAATTCATGTTGCTTAATGCGCCCAAAGTCAGTTATGTATACTTAATGACCACTTCTCTTAACATGAATTAAGAGAAATGTAGGTTGCGTATTTCTATGCATGTTCATCTCAAAAATTTCTGCTTGATAAATTTTTACTGCGTTTATTAAGGCGGTTTCAATAATCAACGCAAACTGTGGTAAATATATTGTAAGAATGAAGAAGATATTCGAAAAATACTGAGATTTCATTTACGTTCACAAGTAACATATTAATAAATAAATGCAGAGAAAGCAATTCATTGCATGTGTATTGTCAATAAAACTAAAAAATTGTTTGAAACCCAAAAATATTTTCCGTATTATGGCTTTTTTTTAGAGAAGGCTAAAGAAAAATATTTATTCAAAATTGAAAATTAAGTATTTTTAAAAAGTATTCTATATGTAATTTTATAAAAAAATATTTATATATTCATGCAATAAAATTTTCATATAAATTAGTCAATAAGGTTTAATTAGATTAAACACTGTTTCTTTAAATTACGTATTGTTTACAAATAATTCTTTTTTATGACTAACGTATTAATGTTTTAAATGATCCTGGGATTAAGGTTATAAATCATTTCCTTTTATGATAATTATGAGCTTATTTTTATGTTCCAGTGTACTCCCGTCCATTAATTATTTACGCTCAATAGCTTCGACCATTACAATCGTGTAATTACTCCAATAAATAGTCCATATATCATATTAGTGTCACACATATGAATTCTTATAAATCAAGTTTCCCAATAATCGACTATTAAATCATATTAACAACGATTTCAAGTACGTTCTATTAATTGGAGATACAATTAATATACATACGTATCATAAATTTTCACACACTCAAACTACTAAACTATCGCCATTCGAGTATTCAATTTTTATATTTTTTAATTTTTTAATTTCTGCATTTTCAGACTCAAATTTTATAATTTCTAGGTTTCTAAATTCTTACATTTGCAACTTTCAAAATAGATAATTTATAAATTTCTAAATTCCTAAACTTAAAATGTCTCAAATTCCATAATTTCCAAATTTCTAAATTCTTAAATTTCGTAACGCTCAAATTCCGTAATTTGCAAACTTTTAAATTTCTAAATTTTAAAGCTTTCAGATTCTATAACTTGCAAACTTTTAAATTTCTAAATTTTAAAGCTTTCAAATTCTATAACTTGCAAACTTCTGAACTTCTCAATCATCAAACTACCAAATTCTTAACTGCCTAAATTTCCAAAAATACAGAAATTTCCAATTTCTGAATTTTCAAATTTTAAATTCTTCGAATTTTCAAATCACAAATCCTCAAATTAAAAAATTCTTCAATTTTTACATATGTAGTTGCATATTCCACAACAAAAGAAATTACCATGGACCAATAATTTTGTCATTTTTAAATTGTCAAACCTTCACATTAAAAAAAATTTCCAAAAAAATATCGAAGTTTCTTATTGTACGAAGTTTACTGTATCTTGTGATTTATAAATTTCCTTATTTTCCATTTATTACTTATTCCATCCTCAAACAGCGATTGATATATTAATAATAATTAAAATTGTTTGCTACAGTAAACTCTTGCTATATAGCAAGAGTATTGTCATCTTTACACAGTCTCTGATACAAGAGTGAAATCAGTAAAATAGTGAAATAGAAAAATTATTGCAGAAGGTACTGCAAATTTAAAAATCTTCCACAACTACAGTTTTATCCGTGGCAATATAACGAGAGACCACTAATATATTTAATTTCAATTTTTTTCAAATCACCTGCCATTTATTTCTGTAATATTTCATACATAATTGTATAAAAAGAATATTCAGACAATGTTCAAAAGCAAAATTTAATTCGTTCACCAATGTACAGTTGTATATCTCTATTTAAACACTTGAATGATAATGCTCTTACGTATTTGTTCAGCTTTTATTTAAATCTTTAACTATATTAACATAGCAGAACACTCATATCGGAATTCCCATTAATCACTTTCTAGACCAACAAAATTTTGAAGCTTGTTAATTGAAACCTGATAGAGCACGAGCATGAAATTTATTCAAACCTGAAAGGTAATATTTACCTATTAGATCGTTAATTATATTACACGTCACGTTGAAACATCTTTTTCGTCCTTTACAAACACTGCGACAATTTATTACTCCTTCAGAGTTTTGATTAAATTGAAAGCTAATTTATGTAACAATGATACGAACTTCAGAAGGTAAATGCGAGAATAAACATTGTGTTTAAATTAATTTATTGCGAGCGAAACTTTTAAGTTCTTAAATTCTTAAACTTCCAATTTTGTACGTTATAAAAGTTCTAAATACGTTCATTTTCAGATTTCTGAATTTTTAATTTTTTAAATTATTAAATTTTCAAATCTGTAAACTTCTAAGCTTCCAAATTCTTAAACTTTCAAGCTTGAAAATCTGTAAGGTCTCAAATTATTAAATTTTTAAGGTTTCAAATCCTTAAACTTATAAATGTGTAAATTTTCAAGTTTCGTAATCCGTAAATTTTCAATTTTGTAAATGTTTGTCCTCAAATTCCTAAAGTCTCAACTATATAAACTTTCAAAGTTTCAAATCCGTAACTATCAAATGTATACATTTTTAACGTCGCAAATTCCAAATCTTGAAATTTTCTAAATTCGCAAATTAAAATTCAAAATTTGAAATTTAAAAAACCTAAAAAAACTATTAGCCTCTGACTTAATTTCCTTCAAGTTTTCCGCAGGAATAAATCTCCAGTGATAAATCCGCGGCAATAAATTGGGTGGAGGAAGAAATGTCATGTTGCAACGTAGGCAAAGTGTATCGCACCACACCCTTTACTTGAGTGCTGTACACCTGGTATGCTAATACATGACCATACGATATGTATAATGTACAAAAAACTTGCGGTTATATATGTAGAGTGTACGAAGAAGTAAGCAACATCGATTTCGCATACTTGAAAATATTGATATTAATGTTTAATTTTTTTTTCGTCAGCAAATAACACGTTAAGTCAAATATCAGTATCGTCTTCATTCATTCATGTCGAGCTTTTCAATTACTATAGACGAAAAACCGCTTTGTCGTATTTTATAATAAATTCTATATTTGTAAAAACGTCTTTAATGTCCACCGTCCAAATCAATATAACAATAACAAACGCAGAACGCGAAAAACAGTTCGCACGCCTCAAAATATCGAACATTGTCATGACTCGTACACATTCTAATAGTAGAAACATGCAGTTCTTTCTTTAAAGTTCCTTTTTAACAGTTTACTTTATTATAATTAAGTTTTTAATCCTTTGTACTCGAAGGTATTTTTGGTTAAAAAGTTTACTGAATTCTATTAAGATAACTATTTTTTTTATTATTAATTGCTGCTATTGTTTGTTTCACTATATTTATACATCATATGTATAATGCTATAGATGCAAAGGGTTAATTATCTAAAGTATAGAAATCACTGAAATTTTGCATATATTTTGTTCACAGTCTGAGGATGAAACATTCTAGAAACCCCGAGTGTTTGATTGGTGTAAATCGTTTTTTAGTGCACGTGAATAAATACAGAGGTGTAAGAAAGTATTCGGAACCTTGCTCGGAAAATTATTTCGATTTTATCGAAAATGTTGCAAGCCGGAGGGGTACATGGCCGGAAGCTATATACATATAGGTTATGGTGTTTGTTAGCTAACCCAGGATTATTAATTAACGTGGGCGCTAAAGGATTTAGATGTGGGGACTAGCTGACGTACGGTTAACGCCGGGTGCTCTAGGTTGGCTATGCTGGACTACCCGACCTATGGTTAACGCCGGGTGCCACAGGAAAGGTCAAGATGCAGAGAATAGCTGTATGCCTAACGCCGGTTGCTCCAGGAAGTGATATGTGAACAAGCCGACATATGGCTATCGTCGGATGTTGTAGGAAGTGTTAGTAATGTCTTGTAACTAGATTTTGACGGTGTACCTCGAGAAGCTATACACCGACGAATGGTTTCTTGAATTCTAATTAAAATTAAGTGTAAAATGATAATTGAATATATTCCGTCGGTTGCTGGATCGGCGCTTATGTAAAACAAAGGCATTGGTGCCTAATCGATAATCATGTTCATACAGTGTCCAAAATAAATGCTTACAAAGTAAACTGTAACCCGTTCACGTACAAAGATTCATTTAGATTTGACGTTAGAAATTAGAACTCATACAGAGATTCCTCTTGACGTTCATGAATTAACTGAGCCCTCGTACGGAGGTTCCTCTTTAATCTACTGTTTAAAGTCAACTGGGTTCTTGTACAGAAGTTACGCTTAATTTGATGGTTAAACGTCAACCGACATGTCTTCGCCACAATTCTTTTTATAATCGAAAAATTGGCGGGAAAAGAATGATGGTGGAAACGGTGGGAACAGGTCAGCGCGATGTTTTCGTGAGATGATTCTTCCTCGCGTTGGTCCTGAGTTGTCAGAAAATTCAAGCGCAGTAGCAAATAAGGAAATCCCGATCGATGAGAAAGGTAGACTAGATTCTTGCTTCGCGGAGATCTCGAACTACGCCCGAACATCCAGTTCCAAAATAGAAAAACGCATGGTATACTTGACAAAAAAGATTGGGAAAATACGAATATAGAATGTCAACATACAAAATGATGAATGGCATAAACAGGTGATACTGTAATAATAGAAATGTCAGAATTATTCAAAAATAAATTTATTATCAGTCAAATTTATTCTCCAATAAAAAATGTGGCAAGTGTGAAAATGTTTTCATGTTAATATATGTTGAGGATATCCATGACATTAGAATGCAGAGAAGTTGTTTGAATACTTATTCAGATCAAAGTATAAAAATTTATGAAATTTGTTTAGAAGCGAACATTGATCACGGAAGTATCGTTGGCATTACTCAAAGTGAATTACACTTTTAAAAGATCACAATCAAATGGGTTTCAAACGTCCCACAGAAGAATCAATTAAATAAACGCATCGGATAACACTTAATAATCCTCTTTACAGTTCAGATTTATCGACAAGTGATTACCATTTGTTCCGGCCTCTGAAACAGGCGTTATCGAGACAGAGATTCAATAGCTATGAAGGGATAGAATAATTCGTGTGCAATTGGCTTCGAATACGACTCCTCCCATTTTATAAAATTCGAACAAAAAAGCTGATGGTAAAAATGTATTGATAGTAGGACGTACGTAGAGGAGTAAATCATTTGAGCAACTTTTTTTTTAAGCGGTAGAAGTCCATATTTCGAAAAACGAATGAATGGTAACTTTAGTAAAATATAGTTATTCTATTTTTATATATATAATCATACATTTAACGGAGTACGATTCCTTGATAAAGTAATTAAAGGAATTTTAGTTATAAAAAGTTGTCGAGATAAAATGTAATCAAGAGAAATTTGAGAGTTAATGTTCAATTTTTTTAAGTGCATTGTAATTAATTAAAAATTTCAACACTTTTATTTTTGATCGCTAGGCTACGTTTGTTATTAAATAAATTACTAACTGTTACACATTATTTTTTAATTTTGTTTTTTAACGTTATCATTGAGAAGGTATATTTCAAAATTTTTATTCCACAATTTCCATATTTCAAATATTTATATTCTACAATTTTCGTATCTCAAATATCTATGCCCTCAATTTTTACGTTTTTTAAATCTTTACATTTTCCAAGCTATGTATATATAAATTACTATTTATGTAAATCCACGTTTTCAAATTTCTGTATTTCCTATATTTTTCAACTTCTACATTCACCAAATCTATATCTATATTCTCCAATTTGTAGATTCCAGACGTCTACATCTGCGAATTTGTATATTTCAAATTCAAATGTAAATTTACAAGCGTAAAATACGTCTTCAAATTTCTACCCGAATAAATTGCATTAGTATGTCAGCGTTAATACAAAATTTCATTTAATTTAAAAACATTTGAATGACTCTATAGCTTCGATTCAATTCAGAAACTCCAAGTGTGTAAAATGTAAAACATTTCTGAATAATTTGCCGCAAAATTAAATATTACAGTATAGTCAACTGAATATTCAGTGTAGAAGTGTTAATAAAAAATTTAATTTAAAAACATTTGAATGACCCGATCACCACGATTCAATTCGGAAATTCGAATTCCGTAAAAACATTTCTCAACTATTTTCCACAAATGGAAATATCACAGTATTAACGGCAGGATGTGTTTTATCGGAACAATACATCGATTTCTTTCGGTCGTTGTAAACAACAGTCGACGAACTGTGTTCGCGATTCTTCCGGTTCGATTCAGCTGGCAGGAAAACAGAGAAACGAATCCCTTAGCAACCGTGCCAATTTCTGCGTGTTGCAAACTAGAATGCGAGCGAAAAATTCCTTCGGGTAATATATTGGGATTCGACGATCTCTTGGAACTCAACGAGTCGAATTTCGCGGATTCTTCGTAATTCTTCACGCAAAATGCTGTCTCGTCACATTGACGGTCCACATTATGCGTCAAAATGGATGGAGGAATTTCGCGTGCTCGATACTCGACTCACGGAAGCTGAATACCGGATACAAGAAATTCCAAGCAAATTTCTGACGGGCTTGAATAACGATTTCTGTCGTCGGGGTTTCCTGAAGCTTCGATTCATCATTAATTTCGGATAGGTGTGATATTTACCGGCAATATTATCGATATTTGTCGATATTAACCAAGGTGAAATTCTGTTGAAAGATATTATGGTTCGATCTGAAATTCCACGGCAAGATTACGGTACGAGGAATTTAATAAGTGAGATTTTGTTTGTTATTATTCGGAAAATTTTCAACAATCAAGGAAGGTGAACCATTTTACTATGGTATTTTAGTAATTCAACAATTATTTTCTTTACCGACGAGATGTAAAATGCATCAAATGGTATATGTGTATACGTTGAGGTTAGGTACAGAAAAATATCGTTATATTGCTGTATTTTAAATTTAGAAATTGAGGCATTCGAAAATTTGCGGTCTTGTCAATTTGAGGAATTTTAGAAATTTGACAAATTTAAGAAATCTAACAAATGGGAGAAATTTGAGAAATTTGATAATTTTTAGAAATTTGATAAATTTAAGAAATTGAATTAAATCTAAGAAATTTGTAGCTTGAGAAAATTGAGAATGTGAGAATTTCTGTATCTGGAAACATCAGAATTCGAAAATCAGGAAAATTGAAAATTTAAGAGATCTAAAAATGGCAATTTGGGAGAGTTATAAATTTGAATATTTGTAAATTGTAATAATTGGAAATTAAGAAATTTGTAAATATGTAAATTCGAGAGTTTGGAAATTTGGAGGATCAAAAACTCTGAAATTTATAAAGTTATAAATATAGAAGTTGGAAAATTGTGAAAATGAAGAATTGAGGGGATTAGAAATTTAGAAATTTGGGAAGAATTTAGAAATTTCTACAATCAGGGAAATCAGACTGAAAATTTCGAAAATTTAGAAAAAATGAAAAACGGGAAATCGGGAAATTGAAAAATTGGATATTGAAACAATTAGACAATTTGAAATTTCGCAATTTAAGAATTAAGAAATTTTATGATTTGGAAAAGTTTAGAGGGATCTCTATTTAGGTCTGTTTTCCCACATTTCTTCTTAAATTAAAAAAATTGTATGATGTCAATACACATTTAACAAAAACAGTTGACTAAATATAATAGACTTAAATTGTTATATACCCAACGTTTATATTTTCTAATGAAGCTAATAAAAAATGTAATCCTAATGCAATTTCTTTGTTTTCCGTGTTTGTCAAATATCCATCTGAGAGTTTACATATGACATCGTCTAATACGTGATGATTGATCATGTTTTTGACCGTCAAAACTTCAGTATTCGAGAATCCAACGATGACAAAGCTTCAATGTAATAACTGGTTTTACGAAGGATGTCCAAAGTTTGTGGATTTATGTAATCTTAAAGGAAAAGTTATATGCAAAGAAAAGAAGTAAACTTTCCACCCGAAAATCTTCAAAACATATTTCTTACCCAAGCTAAGAAATCATGTTATATTACTCTCACAACTCAGATTATATGATTTTATACATAGGATGCAATTTAGTTTTTCTTCGAAAAAACCTATAATTATCCATATATTTCACTTAGAAACTACAAGCTCACATGTATTTAATTTTTAACATATTTTCTTCATTCATACGTGAATCAAATTGATGATGTTGTTGGATTATTTCTACAATAATATTTCACTCAAAGGCAAAACAAATCAGGCAATAAAAAATATTGATCACACTTAAAAATAGAGAAGGACCAATCAGTTTTCACTGTTCATGCTAAGAGTCTTGGGCAATAAGAAATTCAAGGACTCAGGTAGTTGTTTCGTTATTATACTCTTTCCTTCATTCTGAATACAACGTTCATATCGTGTTACGCCCTTCCACGCAGGGAAATAAAGTTAAAAGTTTAAAAAGATATACATAGTTTTTTAGTTTGTCTATTATCAATAGATATAATAATTATTTTATGAAAAGTTCCCCATCACTCTCTTACCGAGTCTAAAATGTTCTCCAAATTATGAAAGAGGTAATGACTGGCCATCCGACAAAAGGTTGAAATAAATGTAAAACGAGCTTTAATCACCGCAACGAGGACCACAATTGCGGGCAGCATTTATTTATTCGGCCGGAGGATGAGGAGACAAAGAACATCGACAATTTCGTGCAAATTTCCCAAGCAGCCATCAATCTCCTTCGAAATCCACTTTCCCAAGTCGGAGCCGGTCTTGTCCGCTTCGGCAACTTCCACGAACATTTCCCATCTCGTTCGACTCTTTCGAACGGATCCGGGTCGTAAACTCCAAACTTGACGACTCATCTTCCCGCATAATGGCGCCTAATTACTGGCGCATTGATCGAATGAATTAGGACACTGTAAAAGTGTCAACGGCCACGGCGCATGTTATCGCAGAAGCCACGAACAGCCTCTCGACCGAGTCGAGAGTGAAGAATCGACGTCGGTTACCGGCACTCCTTACGAGCGAACTTTTTAACGGGACCAATCTGGAATTTTAAACGATCCCTTTCATCCACCACAAACTCCTTTGTCGTACGAAAGTACCCAACCGATTAGATTTATAACCACTGACTTCAAACTACATTTGCTTCCACCACCACGAATGGACGAAGTCCTTTAGAACAGAGATTTCCAAACATTAGTCTCTGCCGATCCACCTTGGCTGGCTAATTTTTTTTGGGTCGCGACAAATTTTAAGTTGTAACGCATTATTTTTGACCTGACACTTTATTTTATTTATTCATTATTTACGGGTGAATCTATGCAAATAAGTTTTATACAAAATATATATAGAGGAGGAAGGTTAAACATGGCGTGCAGTTTTACGATCACTTAGGGCAAAGAAGGCATCAATCAAGGGGGGATTTCTATGTAGGAGTGGTCAAAAAAGTCATTTTTTTTTATATAATATTTGGAGTGAATCACAAAGCTATTGCTGTGAGAGCCTAAAGCCATGGTATAATGACCGAGAGGTGTTTATTTAACGTTTGAAGTGCTTCTATACCTGTAATAGACTTTAGTCAGATGTTTCGGAAGAAGTAGGTATAAAAATTGTTCAACCTCTTGTGCTGAAGTATGCTCAGGCAAACTAAACTTTGAACGCGATTTTCTCGAAACTTGTTTTTTCGCGAAGTTCAATATCGGTGTACACGATTACTCAAAAACTACTCAACTGATCGCACTGAAATTTTGTACACATTTTAATAGAAGTAAGGTCTCCTGGAAGAACCTAAAAGTAGGTTAAAATCATTGAAATAAACATTTTTTTACTGCAAAAAAGAATACAATTTTCCTTTAAAATATTAAAGAAATTGCGAAATGAAGTTGAAGTATTTATTAAATAGTCCTCAAAAGTTTACAAATATTTATTCATTATCTTCCAAAATAATTCTTGAAAATCGGTTTAATTTCGGCTCCTACATCCCCTTAAAGTTTAAAGTGAAAAATGAAGAAGAAAAGAAACACATTATTTATTTACTTGCGGGGTAAGCACCTTCATACCAGAAGAAATATAACGTAGAGAAAGTGTTGGATGACCTTTCCATTATTCATAAAAGAACAAACACCATAGACACATCGCCACACCAACTACCCTTATCTCAGCTCTTAGTCATCCCGAACTCTGTACTTTTCCCAGTTATCACCCTTCCTTGACTGTTGTATTGTCCATATTACTCACTCCTAACCGTAGGATATATAAAGCCACAAAATCGCAAAAACGTTTAAAAGTAATTTGGAAGTCACGACGAGCATTCACCGTACAAATAAAATTGAATCTCTATAAAACGTATATTATTCTACATCGCTCGGAATCTAACAGAAGATTAAACTCGAAGCACAAATAAAGCACAAAGTTTTAATCAAAAAAGCGTCGAAACGAAGAAATGCAATATAAGAGAGTAAAGAAAAAATCATTGTATGTCAATAAAAAAGTGACTATTTCTTGATGATCATAGGTAGAATAGGTCCAATAATACGATTTACATTAATAATGAAATTTGGTAAGATTTACCTTAACGTATGTAGTGTAATACCTCAATACTTAACAAACTATTAAGTTTACCTAGACCATTTAATTTAAAATCTTGCCCTGCACACTGTGACGCACACTACAGTTGGAATGTAAAAAACCAGATTCGTATTTTCATTGCAATTGAATTTTTGGTTCAATTCCGATTATTATCTGTATAATCAAGAATCGCTGAAGACAAAATGTGCTTAACATTTTCACTTTTTTTAGTTGTCCCATCGTCGTCGTAATAATTAGAGAGCTGTGAATGATGCAACTGCATAGAAAATTGTAGGTTAAAGGGTTAACTAAGAACATGAAAAATGTTGAAAATAATGGATGAACTTAAAGTTTTACTATTTTACTTGTTTAATTCGCGAAAAAATTGACGTACCGTTAATTGCTCTGGAGTCGAACTATCCGATGAAAATACACCTTAAGAGATTGATCATTGATAAACCTCATTAACAAACGAACGTAAATACACCTTTTAGAGTTAAGAGGTTAACAATGGCGCCGAGAGGTTCTTTAAAGTCAACTAACCTTTTCTTCTCTGTTCTTCCTTACATTCATTCCATTTATTTTCTTCTGATTTCTTTGCTCTTTCTGTTTTCCTCTGTTTCTTTGTTCCGGCGTTATCGAAAGAAATCCTTTGTATACAGGTCTGTTTACGCCCAGATGCTGCTAGAGAAATCAGCACATTCTCGTGGAATACAATCGTACAGACTGATACATATTTTTCTCATTTAACCTGATATTAGTCGAAGTTGCTTTAATATCGCGTAACAAAATGCGAAGAAAATACTGACTTCCTTTAGAGATTCCTTTTTATCTTCTACAGTTTCTTTCTTTTTTAGTTTTCCACGTTTCCATGAATATCGTAGAACAGTTTGCAAATTGGATTTGGACAGAGAATTTTATATTAGATTCGACATTGCGGGAATTTTTAACTTTATTCTCGAATTTTGTTGCCTGGAAATTATAAATAAATAGTAAATATAAATATTGTACTCTCATTATATTGTTATGTGGAGGTCTACTAATTGTACATATTGGCTATTTGGAAATTTGGAAATTGAGAAAATTGAGGACCCAGAAATTTGGTAATTGAGGAATTCACGAATTTTGAAGTCAAGAAAATTGAGAATTCAGAAAACTTTGGTAATCGAGGATTTGGAAAATTTGTAAATTGAGAAATTTTAAAATTTGGACATCAAGGAAATTGATAATTCAGAAAGGTAATTAAGGAATACGCGAATTTGGATATCGAGAAAATTGTTAATTCAGACATTTGGCAATCGAAGAATTCCAAAATTTGAAAATCAAAAAAGAAATAAAGAATTCAGAAACTTGGTAACCGAAAAATTTGAGAACTTAAAAATCGAAAACATTGAAAGATCAGAAATTCGATAATTGTGAAATTGGGGAGATTGAAAATTCAGAAAGTTTGTAATTGAAGAATTCGTAAATTTAAATTTAGTAATTGAACCTAGAGTTTTAATTTTCAATTTCAAATTCACAAATTTGTAAGTTATTCTTTCTTCGTGGTCGCAATTGCGCATTCTCGATTTCCGTATAAAATGGCGGCACAATTGTATGCTTCGTCGATATAGAAGCATCGAATTCTAATCTAGAAAATAACCATGTAGAGGCATGCACATTGCCTTCATTGAATCCTCGTTGAAGAAACGATCGCCAGAAGAGGAAATAGAAACTCTACGTAGCTGTTTCGATATATCCGTTCTCAACTCTAAGAAGCTTCGAATAAGACGTTCGATCCCGATACCAATATTGGCAGAGGGTTTTCTGCGGTCGAGGATGAGCTTCTATTACGTTCACGTCGACGTAGAAAATTATTCCCGTAATTTCACCTCCTTCCGTATCGAACCCAACTATTCCGTGATGTTGCGGCGAATGATTCGAAAAGAATCGAATGCCTTCCGTCGTATTAATTTTCTAGAGCTGACTGGAGCCAAATGATAGTCTGTCACGAGACTATGAAAGTTTCCGACGAAAAAATAAATGAATTTTCAAATACATTAGCATTGGTTGAATTATAAATTCTGTTATGGATTGTCGACAGTTTAAATTGCATAAATTGAAAATATTCTATAATCTCTACAGTGTTTTTGTAAATAAGAATTTAACGATTATGAGAATAAAATTATTTTCTGCGAGTAAAACTGAAAGTTGTTATTCTAGCAAAAAAAGTTTAAATCAAACTTTTTTAAGACTAAAGTTAAACAGATATAAACTTGCCAATGTAAATCCGAATAAATAACTTTTTCTGTGCACGATATACGTGCAAACACATACATATATCGTCAACATGTGTATCTTAGTGGTACTATGTTTGTAAAATCCAATGCGTTATTTGCTCGTATTCCCAATATCGAATACACTCGCTGGCGTTAATTAATTACGGCTCCAGCGATTGGAAACCGATACAACAGTTAGTATTTATGTATCCAATAATTGAAACTGGAAACTTCCACGAACTTCCTCAGAAAGAATAATTTCATTTTCTTGATCTATTTCCGTCGAACCATAAAAAGTTTCCTTCGATTCTCTTTAAACTTTCGACGCAGTAACTTCTCAAATTATAAAGTTCTTTCAAGAAATTATTTTCAGTAAGAATGTAAAAATATGTGGAGCCAATGAAATAAATTTTCAGATAAAAGCAATTTCATTTTTTCCAACTTTCTACATTTATCTTCGAACAAGTTCATTTCACGCAGAACGCAAAAACACGTATGTGTACGCGAAAGTATTCTCGAGCGAAATGAATTTTAGAATAGATTTCTATTTTTTTTACGGATGAAAGTTTTTATATTATGCAAGTTCGAGAATCGTATGTCATCGCGGCCATTAAAATTCAAGCAGAGAAACGTTTCATTTGAGCTTAATGCTTTTCTACATCTGCAAAGGTACAGCTCCCGGAAGCGGGAATAAAAGATGAATTTCCGCGCTGCGTTATACGGTATTTCGACTTAACCGCTAAACGACGGGAAATTCAATTTCGAAGCACCGACTACCTGCCACGATTTTGCACTGTACAACGTGCTTCCTGGAATAATTCATGATCTCGCGGCTTAAATCGACGAACGAATCGACTTATATTCCTTGCGATTCTACACTATACAATAGAAAACGCAACAATGGAGGATCATTTATAAGTATAATACATTTATTGGACAGACATATGGTCGTTTAAATCGTTCTACGTTCATTGCTTTTTATTCCCTTGGGGCTCAACAAAATATGCAGAAAGTAATGCTCTTAAATCGAGAAATCGATTTAGCTAAATTGTTTATTCTAACGAACTGCTGCCTGGCAAACGGGACAATTGGGTTTCGCGTTTATGAGAGGGGAAACTATGTTTCTAAATATTCGAATTCACATGCAATTTTTCAATTCACGATCTTTGTATTTGTAAATTTTTGTACTTTCATATTTTTTAGTTTCCAATATTCTAAATGTGCAAATTTTCAAGTTTATAAATCTCCTAATTTGTGAATTTATATATTTTCACATTTTTTAACTTATAAATTGTTGTATTTTCTAAATTTACAATTTACAAATACCTAAAATTTCAAACTTCTAAATTCTTACATTCCCAAATTAAGTTTACAAATTTTTATACATCTAAATTTTTCATTTACAAGTTCTCAAATTCATAAATTTTTTCATTTTTATACCGCCAAATTTCTAAATCCCCATATTCCTAAATTGTTCAAAATTTATAAAACCTCAAATTTCTAAATTTTTCCCAATTTCTAAATCTTCATATTTCCAAATTTTTTCAAATTCTAAAATTTTTTGATTTATCTTAAATGTACAAATTTTCAAATTTCCAAATCTCTAAATCACTATATCCGAATTTCTAAGTCATTACATCCCCAATTTCTCAAACTCCCAATTCTCCAAACTCTAAATTATCAAATTCGTAGATTTGAAGATTTCCAATTTTCCAAATCACCAAACCATCAAATTCGAAGACACGAAAGTTCTCAATTTTCCAGCTCACAAATTTCTAGATATGAATTGCTCATTACTGGATCGGATTGCAAATCTACTAGTAATCCTCGTTGATAAGGGAAATATCTCACGACCAAATATCTCCAGCACACAGGCGTTTAGCAGCCCCGGCTTTGTGTATGATATTGTACGTTTCCGAAACCTTCGTAATTGCATCAATTGATATGAATAGATTACAAAGTGACATTATCGAATTGCACGCTAAAAAGCTAATACCAGAGGAGGAAAAATACGTTTTTCACGGTAGAACGTAGGTTTCATTTTTCTCTTTAGCTTTTGTTCTCTTTTGTTCTCTTTTCAGGAATCATCGAACGGACGGATGAAGTCATAATCGATACATTCACGTGTCGATTTAATTAACGGATGCGTAAGCGACACTTTCGACGATATACTTTTGGATAATCGTCGAACACGTTGGTATCACCGTAACGCGAGCGAAAATTTCGTGTAAATGTAAACAATGATCGGTCGTAAAGCTAAATTTTCAACGCTCATGCGACGATATATCGATTTCACTTGGTGCACGTGAGTGATATTACACGGAACGCGTATGTAACCTCTTCAGGGACAAATTTTTAATTTCAGTTATAACAAAAAAAATTAATTTTTGCTCAATATAGAAAATGCAAGGTGGCTATAAAAAATAAAGTTGACAATTCAGAATTTCGAAAAATAACTGCTAATATAATTTTTTTGGAAACATCAGCAAATATCACTAAATAGTGTTGCAAATATATTTTTAGTCCTAGAAATTATTTTTACTCTCTAGCAGTCGTAATACGTCGGTGGAATTACGACTCACTTTGTGCAAGATAAAAACAGCATCGCTACTGATATGTAAAGACACTTTTACTTCCTCTTTATTATCCTTGTGGTACTTGAGATTTGTTTTCTGGTTAACTTTAAGAAAGGTGGCATGTGTGTTTCTGTAACGAGTTCGAAAACGGATATAGCTTCATGTAGGAATATGTAGTGTTGGAGATCCCAACCATATGTTTCGCCAAATACTTTCCTCACCATGCTGTTTTCATTTCCTTGTTCTTAACCTTGGGTCCCTTTCTGTCGTCAGTACTAGTTCGTTCAAGTACCCATAAATTTCTACTTCTCAAAATCCACTTTCTTTCAATATTTTTCCCAATCCCTGTTCCTTTCCGCCACCCTCGTTAAATAACTTCCACAAATAAGAATTTTACTAGGAGGTTACTTTTTCAAGACTCTTCACCCGTTTCACTCAGATTTCCATCGTCACTCGACCGTCCTGGTTTATTTACTTGTTGCTTAAACTAGTGTAAGATCATTTGTGAGAAAATAAATTAACTACTTAAAGTTAAACCCAATTAATCTGAAACCGGTTTTCCAACAGTAGCAAACTGACTGTCCACATATGTGGCCAAGGGAGTGAAGAGGTTAACTATACGTAATACGGAACACTTCATTTTAAACGTTTGTCGAAAGTAAACACATGATCCTTTTCTAATGCAACAAACAAAACATATCAAAATTAATAAATATTCGCATGTTATTATTTGAATATGCAAAAATTTAAATACCTCGAAGTTATTATAAAAAATTTAAAAGAAGGTAAATGTGGCAAGTGAAAAAACAGCACCTAATATGGTGCAGCTTGCAAAATTGTAAATAAATCTTGAAATACTCTATTTTTACGATGAAAAATGAGAATTTATTTTCATAAGAAAGACAAATGAATATTTTGCATTTTCTGTAGTTTATATGATACATTATATTAATCTTTTGTTACGTGTTGCATACGCAAATGATGCATGGGATGAACCATATTCATGACTTCGATGAAAGCAACGAATACATTGACCCCATTTTTTACTGATAGTGCTATTTTTATAATTACCACCACAACATAAACATTCTGTGTTGTCGGAATCACCAACAGCATTATTACTTGCATTATCAACCTCATTATCAACAGCATCATCATCATTAACATTATCGTTTGATGATTTTTGCTGTATCATTTCTGGGTCTATGAGTCTATCTTTTGCAATTATATTTTCCATTACTATTTCTACTATTACAATTTTTCGTTCTCTCGTTGACTCTATTTAAGCTTTCTTCAAGCGATGTTCTATGTATAGGCTAGTGAATTCAGATTACAAGCTAAACCTAATTCCACATTCATCTATTATATACACAATAATATTTATATGATACTATGAAACATACTATGGAGAATAATATAATATAATATATTTATGTTTTTGAACGTAATGAATTTATGTAATAATATAATGTATTTGTAACATTATATTAGCAATTATATTAACATGTATAGAAATTCTAAACAGTATTAACTCGAACGTAATTACGTTATTAGAAGTTCATAAAATATTAATACACCATGAGATTATATTACGCGAAAGGTGTTACGCGATGTAATACATTTCTTTTAATTTTGAGTATCTACTGAAAGCTCACAAAGAAGATCATGAAATAAAAATTGCAAGAGAAGGAGTTAGCAAAGAAATAGGAGAAGAAACTCAGCAATATGGCAACTTAGGCAGAATTAAATCGATCTGGCGATGTAAGCCCCTGTGCGTCACGTTGATTCTACCGTTCTTCAGAAGTTTGCGCATCCTTAAAGTACTGTAAACTTTATGAAAAAGTATTTGAATATCGAGTATTAGTTAGCTTCAGGCACTATATGATTCTCGGGACTTTATTCACGAAGATTTCAAAACGTTCGAGATCCTTCATCCTATTAAAGACTTCGAAGACTTCCCGTCTTTTCGAGAGCTTCGCAACTTTACGATATTTCAATCCTCTAAAGGAGCTTTCACATCTTGAGAGTATTGACAATTTCTTGCTGTCATTCAAGTCTGTGCAAAATTACGTATTACTGAAATTGCCCTCGAAGAAGATACAATTTTTTTATTGACTCAATTTCCTATCCGCAGAAGTCGAAAGTATGTTATTATAGTCATTAAATAAATAGTGTCTTCATCGTCATTTAACGAAAGCGAACAATTAGAAATTTACTGTTATTTTTCAATTATTCGCAAGAGCTGTTTATAACGAAAGTGGGGTAGCTCTGTTTTTCAAGAAAAATTGATTTGCCATACTTTTTTGTCGAAATACAATTTTTGAGACGTAGAAAATTTTCTTCTTTTTCCAGTGGAAATCACCTTATCCAGAATACTGGAAGTTTGAAAGTGACGTAATTCCTTTATGGAATTTTTACACAACATGCTCTCCAACCAATTTTTATTATAAATGATATTTTCAAATATTGTGATGCATGTTTATGGTACCATTTTGTATATTTGTTCTAAAGGATGATTATTTGTAAATCATTTATCATGAAGTTATTTGATACTTTGCATAGTGGAACTTTTGTCTACTTAATGTTGAATTTATCACGAAAAAATTGAAATAGTAAAGTCTGTGACGTAAAAGGACAAGAAACGACATTTACTGAAAAGAACAACAATAAAATATTAAAGGAACAGAAAAATACTCTTTTGTGGTACGTCTGAGGAAACGTCACGTTTCGTGGAATAATTTCATTCTACCCAAGGGACACCAGAGATTTTATGCATGCGTATATGTCTTCACATAAAAAGTTTCGACTGCTTTACCAACGAGCGTTGCATTTTAATTTTATAAGCAACATCGGCCGAAGACACCTTTGAGAGTCATGAAAGTAGTTTCGCGTAAATTTAAAAGTCCCATCGAGGAAGAAACGACATTATTTTCTGCTTGATGTCTGTGAGTATCTCCTTTTTAACTGGTACGCGACATTTTATTTCTGTTTACGCACGTCCCGATGTGTTCCAACGACGGAAATGATTTTACCGATAGTTTAAAGGACATTCGAGTACATCGAACTTTCGAGCTTTCGTTGGTTCAGTTCGTGTAAACAGCATTTCGCAAGTTAGCGAATCTAATTACAGAATATTGTGAATTAATTATAGATATTGCACCATTGCAATCCAACGATAATTGCTTGCGTTGGGTACACAGGATGCGTGATATATTAATTTTATTTGAAATTGTAAGTTCTTGAACAAAAGAAGAAAAAGATTTAATGGTATTTGAATATTGAGAAAACAGTTCTGAATGGAAACGTGCAAGCTTTGAAATTGTAATTTTATGGCTAAAAGGGTCATAATGACAAAAGTAGCTTTTACGGTTATTGTTTATTGCAGACATTTATTCTAGTTTGAAAACTTTTGCACTGTCTGCTTACTCGTGAGAACAATAAAAAGCTTAATAAATTAACCCTTCAAGGGCTTTAATTAAGTTTGAAAGTGGGCACCTGTGTACTTAATTAGTTTTGTACGATGATGAATATACTGGATAAAAAACTAAGTAAGTGCACTTGCTGTAAAATTGAAATAAACTGCAATAAAAACACAAATTCTGTTAAAACCAGTGAATAAAAAAATTGGTGATTTTATTGCCGTTTATTTCAATTTTACAGCAAGTACAGTTACTTTGTTACACGAATTTTATTATCCACCAGTATACAAATTTTTTCATTCTGTTTTTAAAAAAATGTACATTTTTGTCGCTTGAAAATTTGTTAATATTATTTATTATTATTAGTATCATACATTGATATTATTTATTATCACTAATATTATACACTAATTATAATAAAAAAATGCGTAGTTATTATACACTAAAATTATTTGTTACCATTAATTTTATATATTAATATTATTTATCAAATATTCGTTAAAGAAAAATTCGAAATTCAGAATTTAGTTAATTTTTACAAAAGATGATAATTTTTGCTAAAACAAGGAGTTACATATGATGTATAGTAGAATGTTTTCTTATGGTTTCTTGATTATTAAATATTATAAATGTTTGGTTAATTGTTATTTTGAAAACTGTTGAAATTATGAATATTTCCTGGTTCACTTAAATTATACTAACAATAAGTGGCAGAATCGAATTTCTTCTTTTTCAATGTAAAAAGAGGAAAATGTTAATTTTTTATCGCGATTTAGCATTCAAAAGATAGAATTAGAACTGAGGAATTCTCGCGTTGACTAGCGACATATTTTGTAATAATAAAATTTGGATTGTGATAATTTTCTATTTTAATAAACCTTGTATCTAGTTTTACCCGATGATGAAAATAGGGATTTGATCAAATCCCTAAAGTGTGTGATCATTTCACGGAAGATATTAAAGTAACAACTCTGTGGGGTGATTTCCCTGAAGAAAGTAAGTGACTTGATTAAATTCGGTCAGAATTTGATTTTTTTTCAAGTACCTACCATAGAAAAATTAGTTCAAATATAGAAAAATTCAAACTCTGACCAAATTTGATCAAATCACTTACTTTCTTTTGGGAAATCACCTCACAGAGTTATTTTAACATCTTCCGTGAATTGTATACCTTAGGGATTTGATCAAATCCCTATTTTCATCATTTCCTTGCAACATATACATCATATGTATAATACCATAGATTTAATTACAAATATTTATTTCAAATTGTTATATTAAACTGAATAGTGAATGCGAGTCGCCTTTCGTGTGTAAAGGATTATCCTTCTTTGTTTATAAGCAGTTACATAGGTGGACCTACTTCGATAAAATGTT
The DNA here is from genome assembly GCA_945859555.1 of Megachile ligniseca. Classification (NCBI taxonomy): domain Eukaryota; kingdom Metazoa; phylum Arthropoda; class Insecta; order Hymenoptera; family Megachilidae; genus Megachile; species Megachile ligniseca. The sequence goes on from OX243777.1 coordinate 2,667,842, forward strand.
TCCATTAAAGTAAGAAATAGACATTAATATTTTTGAATACGCTGAGTTATGCAAAGTTTCATCGAAATCGGTGTGTATTCGTCTTGGGGTTTCCTTGTGAATAAAAAATGGCGCCTGGTTCTTCACATATGAAAACGAACGACGAAATGCAGTAACAAACATTCATAGATATGGTCGCGTACTCAGACTTCTCCCAGTATTAGGAAATTCTCCTCCATACTCATTAAATAAAAAATTGCTATCTTTCTCTAACGAGTGTACTCGGCATAAACATTGAGAGCGTTAATGAGAATGGTATACGTTGTTTATGGTTTTCGAGAGCAACACACCAACACAGAATAGCGGTATGACTCCGTATATACAAATCAACGTTAACACCACATCTTGACATTTCAACGTTGGCAACGTGATCATAACAACAATATGAGTTGCTACTGCAAGATGTGCGAGAGTGAATAGCCAGTGCAGGTTGCTTTCCTCGTTATCCGGAAACAAGCGAAACTTCCGTCGCGCGAATTCCGTGATCTCGAGCTGAACAGGAAGACAGAAAGTACGGATAGAATTTTGGACATGACGTTTAATTAAACTCCGAGATGGAAAACCATGACGTTCAATTAGCACGAAGAAATTTCAAATTAATAATTCAGTCACTTGTGAACATTTTCGGAACGTAATCCTTTCGGATACTACTGTTTGCGAAAATTTCATTTATTTCTGTATTCAGCTTTTGCGTTCGCCATTGACTTCGACAATTCTGCCATTTTCATTCGTTCTGAATCTCATGGACCTCGTTACGTGAAACGGGGACGAGCGATTGAATTAACCGCGAGTGCTTCGAATGAAAATTACTTCCTTTCCACCCTTTTTCCAATGAAAATAAGTAACCACCTTGGTTAAAATCTGATTCGCTTCTTTTTTTCGAGCTAATTGCACGGGGCTACCTTGTTTTGATATCGTTTAATTGGGTCATTTGAGAAAAGACGTAGACGAAGTATTGTTTATGTATTCAATAAATTGCTAATGCTTTGATATTCCGAAACTGGAAATAGGAAATAAGAAATAAGAACAGTGTTAATACAATAATTTTATTACTCTTTCAATTGTATGGATCATGTGGGTTAATCTTTCATAATTAGTTGATAATATTTTAACAGGCATTTTCAGTTACTTCATTGTACCAAAATGTAATTCGCAATTAGATAAATTTTATGTTATACTTTATAATAATTAAAGTATTACAAAGAAATTCTTTGAAAATCACTAGTTTATCTGTACTTTCTAATCAAACACTTACAATGATTTCCTAAATTTTTAATTACATTCAATAAATTTAACATTTCTTTCACTCAACTTATTATAGAATTGTAGGATTTTTAATTAATTAGAAAATTTTTTTTATGAAGTTTCATCGTAGAAAGACTTGAATTCATAAGTATTTGAAATATTAAAATTATAAAAGAACAATATAGAAACTAATTCAATTTATTTGAAATTACAGTTCAAATGATTTAGATATATATTTCAATATTCAATATTTAGAAATATTTTCATATGGTTTTAGATAAATACGAACTTCACAGAAAAACTTTAATTTTCTTAAACTTCTTCAAACATTCCTAGCATACAATTAAAATATAGCAGTAATTTAATTTTTTAATTTTCTAGAGAATTAACCTTAGATACGAATTTTTAATTATTTTTGTATGGAATGAATGCATAAATAAAATTTTTATAAATGTGAATCTCTTTAATTAAACGGCTCTTCATAAAAGTTGCAAAGGTCGATGCAATAAAAGTCCGTTTCTGTTGGTTCCAATATTAAAAACCAGAAGGGATAGAAAAATAAAAGAAGAGGATCGATAACTCGTTGAAATCGAAGATAAACTCTGTTTGGTATTAAAACAGTTTTTGATCAATTTCCGATGTTTCACTCTGCATAATAATACGGCGTTTGCGTTAACGAGAAAGGAACCGAACTGTCTATTTTCTTTTTTCAGTCCCTTCCAGCTCATTACCATCTCTCTGTTCAAACACGGTTCATCGGCCGAGAAAGAAAAGTTTCTCGTAGATAAATACAGTCTTGTTTTAAATATTCGTAGCGCCGCGAACGGTTTTCGTAAAATGAGAAAAAAGATTGGCTGATCGACTTGCTGAATCAAATCTGGAATCCGGATTTCCTCTCATCCGGGCCACTGCTTTAGCCAATCGAGTTACAGCTAGAAAGAAGGAAAAACCGATTCGTTTTCCTTAAATCTAATATTTGGAACGTCTGTTCTTTACACCTGTTACACGGCTTCAAATAAGAGCTAGAAAGGATTTTAAAGGTGTTATTTCTGCGGAACAGAACTTTATTCCCGAGCTCCTTTCAATTTAATGGTGTTTGCAGCTTCGAACATCTTTTACGCAAACGTACATTAAATATTTCCAAGGGTGAGAAATGTATTATTATTAAGATTGAACCTCAAACCAAAATGCTAACACGACACTGCACACATGGTATTTAGTACTTCATCGTACATTACAATCGTTACCACCTTTTTAGTTAAGAATAAATATAGGACGAATCCATTAGCTTTTTATTTTGAAAGAATTTGCGGCAACTCAGCGCTCAAAGGGTTTAATATCGTTTCCATATTTTAATTATTATTATTCATTTTATTAATTCCCTATAAAATACACATAAGAAGATTGTGTGGTAAGGGACCCAACATTATAATTTCGGTCGAAAAGTTACAAAAAATGTTGTTTCATTCTGATGTTAATGTTGTTCATAAAGACCGAAGACAAAGATGAATAAACAAAATTCCGCAAGATCTTACAATTTTTCTCGAATAAATTTCTTAAACACATTTCTGATGGTGGCTCTAGAGCAACTATGTTTATACAGCAATCTGTATCAATGCTGAGGCAAGCGATTAAAAAAGAGTTCATCTTTGAATACGCGTCTCGAGCAGCTTCGTTCCGCTCTAGCGGGAAAACAGTTCGGCTTGGCGCGAAGGAAAAGTGGAAAAAAGCACGGTCGCGTCGTCAGGAAAATTAAATGTCGGGCAAACGCGTTCCTCACTGCAATGGGAAAACCTTCTTCCGGCAACGCCGGGGATTTTCTTTTTGTTTTCACTTCATTTGTTTATGTTCCGCGTGTTTCTACTGCTTTCCGGGGAAGAGACTGCTAAAGGGTGCAAGAAATCGGGTGCTGGCAATGCTTCTTGCCGGATGCCCGCGAAATTTTTGCCACCGGTGTGTATCGATAAAGAAACTCCTCGAGAAAAGATCTCTCGAGTTTTGACTGTGGAACAAAGAACCTGGAATACAAAGTGCCTCGAACAAAGTACCGCCAAGCTTTTTAGGAAAATCTGATAATCTTACTTGAGCTTTCCTTTCGGTTTACTTCTTATTATAAGTTCGGTTAAAAGGACAGAATGTTTACATTTACCTGTTATTCCCCGTGTAAAATTTATACTATTGTAGTATATTACATAATTTTATATTATATTATAAAATTATAAAATTTTATTGTATTGCGATGCTATTGAACACATTTTTTTTTAAATTGCATTGTTCTGCTTTTATACTTGCTTATAAAGCACATACCTGCTGATCTGATAAATCTAGAGATTTAATGATGAATTTTGATCGAATATTAAATTTATGAAATTCATTAGCCTAGATATTAAATTCGTGAAATTCATTGGCCTATTATTCTAGAATTGTAATTGAACATTTTTGTTTGAAATTCAAATTGATTTCTTGATCATTTTATTAATTTTAAGTGAAATTAAATTAAATTTTAAGTACAAATGCTTCATTATAATTATAAGAAATAAAGTCATTTGATACATTTAGTACTTATAGTAGTAAATAATTAAATCTTAAGTACAAACGTTTGATTACAATTATAAGGAAAAATCTAACATAATTTTATAAATTCAATATTGAATTAAAGTAATAAATTATTAAATTCTAAGTAAAAACGTCTAACTACAATTAGAGACAACAAAAATCTCAAAAAATCTTGCAAATTCAATATTTAATTAAATGTTAAGCAAGAAAGTTTGACTGTAATTATGAGACAAGATGCTAAAGAACGACGTAGAAAAATATGTAGTTCATAAGTACATATTTTTTTATTTCTACGTGGAGAATCTTAAAAAATAGTTATTTTGTAAGCTTTTTTTTACTTTTAAATATTGTTTAGTACTATATGTTGCCGACATTACCAGGTATTATCTTCTTATACAGAATTGCTATTGTTCTACTTTGATTATCAGTTAAATGATACTGTATACTTATTAGACACAATTTTCAAGTTACAAAATGTACCATCGTAATTCATCGTGAGACAAAACTTCTTCGTAAACCAAAACAATTCGTTTTGGTCCACATTCGTTTCTTATATGCTTCCTGTCAGCTGCAAACCTACCACCCGTGGCGAATTGAAATCCAACGTCAATTGTTTCGTGAACGAGTCGATTTCTCAAGTGAATCGCAGCTTTCAACCTCGATCTTTAATCTCAGAATCTCGTACCGAAATAACGAGTCATTCAGAACCGTCTCACAAAGGGAAGGAAAGTCGTACAATTATGCCAGAAACAATTCAAAGCTCGTCGTAGCGTACGCGATTCTGAAAAGAATCGAAATAAAAGACAGAAGGGCCGTTGACACGCGACGAAACTCCATGAATTTTTGAGCACAAACAAGGAATAAAATTGGCTAGTCAGTGGTAGACAAGAATTAAATCGTGCTTTGTAATCCGTGTAACTGAAACATTTATTCGAATATTTCTGAAATATATTCTCTACAAATTAATTGATAATTATTGAGGTTAAACTTCCTCTTGTTAAATCGGTTGAGCTTCACAATTTGATTGTATTTAATAATAAATGTCGACGAAATTCAATGATTTTGAATGTGAGAATTTATGGATTCAAAGGTTATATGTTATTTCAGTTTGGTAATTTTAATATGAGTTACCCCTTCGATCATGGCGTGCTCATAGAAGGACATACTAAGTAATTGCTAGATGTATCTAAATTCGGTAAAGTTTGTTGTTTGCAAAGGTTTTCCTCATACTATCACAAGCATAGATATCTCTGTCTGATATCTCAGAAATATTTTATACAATCGAAAGATCATAGTTTAATTCGAAGAACTGCTTAGCAGTCATGATTATTTTTCAAGAATAATTCGTGACCGAATGGGTTAATTTGTGAAAATGTCTAGGTAAAGCATCTTCCTATAAAAACAATATCGAAAGAATTGGGATGCAGAGAACGCGAAGTTTTCAGAGATTGGGTGCACGACAAAATGGGCGCGGTGTAACTGGGTCAAATGTCACGTCGTTTGAAAAATACAGTCGCTGAAAAATGTGCGTTGGAAACAACATGGAAATTTGTTACACGAAATCAGACAATAATTTACAGTTAGTTTCCATGATCAATTTTTCGCAGTTGCGCTTGTGCTCATGAATATTTATGGAACTACAAGCTCTAGTCCGAATACAATGAAAATCACAATATTGCTCTTTTAATGAAGAAAAAAAGCAGTGATTTCTTAGCGGGTATTTTCATTTCGTATTCAGAAGAAAGGAAACCTTCTTCGTCAAAGAAAGAAAGAAATGATTCGCAACGTCAGATACTCTAGCAGAATAAATGAGAAAGAACCTTTGTACCTTCGGGGCTCAATGTTCATTAACGTTAAACGTGAACGTTAATTTAAAAGACAAAAGAAACTGTACGTCGAGGCGGTGTTAAAAAGAAACGAAGAAACTGTAAATATCGAAAACAGATACTCAAAGGGAAAAAAGTAATGAAGAATATTTTCTACTTTATATCTAGAATATGTAAGGCAGTCGCTCCTTTTAGATCTTGTAGTTACTTTTATTATATTTATTTTCTTTACGGAGACTTCAGAGGCTTTTTTAAAAGAAGCGACTTCGCATGAAAATATTTATTAATTTCAAAGTTTGGGAAAATTCATTTATTCATTTTAAAATTATGTATCATACCATGATATTTAACTTCCTCATCTTTTTAATCAAATCTTGAAACTGATCTTTTGAAGCGATTTGGAAAATACTCTCAAAACATAAAGTACAATTTAACGAAAATTTCTACAGTAAGAAATTTTGTGCTTTTATAATCTAAATTTTAATTACGACAATTTCTCAGTGTATTTAATATTAAACTCTGTTTAAACGAGAAACTTTGAACAATCGTCAGGCCAGTGGAAAAATAGCAATTCATTCCCAGATGTACCACTGATATCCATTTCAGTTTCCTCACCGTGAAAATGAACACCGGGATCCTGTAGAATATGCGACAGCTTCAAACAGCGTTGCTCTTTCTCCCAGTTTCCATTTTCACCAGTATAAAATTAATTTCTCAAGAGGATTAAAAGTTTAATCTTTAACGTGTTTACTCAACTTAACGGTAATTAAAACTCTCTTCATAATAAACTTTTGGGTTCAACCCTTTACATAGGGTGTTGAGAAACAAACTGATGTTACAATTCTAGAAACTGCATCTTTGTTGTTATTCTATAAGTTTCTTTTATATGCAATTGTTTTATTATTTTTATGACTTAGGTACCGAGATATTACGCTGTTACACTTTAGGTATAATACCCTACATGTATATTGATCATTAGAGTGCATCACAGTGGAACGAGAAATAAAGACAAACACGGATAAAGTATACAGTAGAAACCAAAGAACGACTTTGACCATTCTTTTCAAACAACATCATCAACATGTTAATCAGCAACATCGCGGTGTTAACGTGAAATTGCCCTCAAGAGAATTGTAGCTAACCAGAGCGCCTTTCATTCGTTATTGTGGATTAATGTTTGTACGTTGCAACGTTGAAGAAACTTCGTAATCCAACCACTGCTCCCGTCTTGGTATAAACAACGTTTCTTTGGTTCCTTTATGACCGTCGGGCAAACAGACGAATCCCCTTGGGCAATTCTACCGTAAGTTCAACGTAAACCCGTGGCACGTCGTAAACTTAATTAATATAAGGGACGTATGACGCTCGTAAGCGGCAAAACTCAGCGATAAACCGACGGAAACGATCGTTGGATAGATTGTTCCCCATAAAGTATGAACCGCCGTGACACTAACAGCCCGGTATCGCATGCTACCGTCTGAGAAACGGGCACGGCTTAAAAACGATCTTCATACTTCATTCCGGGTTCTTAAACGAGCATGTTCAACCTTACCGTTGTTGCTAAAGGAATAGCCTATCCGTGTTGCGAGTTTGTTAAACTAAATTGTTGTTGCGGTATTTCTTCTTATACGAGAGTCGACGTTCTTTATTTCTCTCGTTGCACTGATGTAAACTTGTTACGTGAAGCACTTTGAGATAATGGAAGCTCTTCCATTTAGTTTATTTCCTTTTCCTTTTTTCTACAATTGCTCAGGATTAAACTGCGCACAGAGGGGCTGTTTGTTAATAATTTTACGTTGAGCTTCAACGTAATTAGCTACGGGCGAGATCCACCAGGCTTTCCATCGTAAAATGTTATCTTAACATGTTAAATGCCACGGTAACTATGGACGTTTGTGGTACGCTTTGCGATAACTGTAATTACTCTGTTCAGTCATCTTAGTTTACATGCGATTTAAACTACATACTGAAATATAGTATCAATGCTTGTTATACTTTTCTTTAATTTCTTGCAATTAATTACTTTTATAACGCTTTTGGCTTTTATCGAACGTTTACGTACAATTTTTGTTAATAATAATATCAATTTTGAAGTGAATTTATGGATCGTACAAAACAAATGGTGCAACTACAATTAAATGAGTTGCAGGTGTAGACATACTCTTACTCTCGAATCTATCTTTCATTTTCCTATCATTTTTAGAAAAATGACACGTACAATTTTTACTTCTTAAAGTGAGACGTGATGAAATTTTTCGTTTTGGGAAAAGGACAAATTTCGTTTTTTTTTGTCACGTTAGACATTGCTGACCCCTACGTTATTCAGCGTATTGAATATTTTGGCCAGGTAATTGAAACTGAATAAAAGTTGAATATTGGAATTAAGTTAGAATTAAGTGATACTTGATATCTGACAAATGTAGTATAATTAGAAAATACATTAGAAATAAAAAACCTAATCAACCGATGATGCTAATCCCTATAACACAGTGACCACATGATCGAAGTGAATGTGATGGATTCATACATATTTTTAATTCAACTTTTTAGTTTTTCAGTTTTAACCTAAATTTAACCTAGTAACGATTGAATAAATAGTGTTCTAACTGTAATAACTATAATTATTGCTGAAAATTTATACCAATAACAAATTATACTTTTATCTGAATCGCATGTTAATATTAACATATCGCGACTGATTCCAATTACAATAAATGGATTATCCGGATAACAGTTAAACTTTGACGGTAGCACATTGCGCGCAATATTTAAGGTTTTCCAAATTGAGCGTAATATTATTTAACAAATAGCATTGCGAAACGGTCTGACACGTCCTTGTTTATTTTTGGCAGGTATTATCAGAAAATAAAGAAAAACAAACATGCAATATTGTACAATGAAACAACATGTAGCGCTATTGGACATGATAGCCGCTTTTTTTCAAATTGGATGACATGAATATGAACGTTGTAACGTGACATCTGGTTTTCACGAAAACGTGGTCAGGTGTCACAGGTCGAGCGAAACAATCGTTTTTACAAAACGTATTTTAACAACAAATAAACAATACCAAGGAAAAATATAATAAATAGTATTTGGAAACAAAAATCAATTTGTGGAGTAAATTTCATGCAATTTTGTATTTTTTGGAAAAGAACAATCACAGAAATCTTTAATATTTTGGGCAAAGTGAAATTTGTTCATTCAAATAATTTTTTAATATATTGTATTTCGAAGCGAATAAAACTTTTGATACTAGGAAGCTACATTAAAAAAAATGGATTGTGGAAAAACTTGAAAAAAATTTAACAAAATTCAGTACGTAGTGTAACAATATGTCAAATTTTTTGCATAAATATTTTCTATTCATGATTAGTTGTAAACTACCGATATGTATTAATTTTAACATGTGTTAGTATACAACAGTACCTTCAAATGTTAAAGAAAATGGAAGTCAACTTTTCTCGTTTAAATTATTAGAAATAGTCTTTACTTTCAAGAATAAGTTGAAAGTTGTTAGTCTCAAATTTTATTAATTCAATTAAAATAAATATTTATAAATATCTATTCACATATATTTTCTTTCATAACAGAGAATAAATTTGAAAATAATATATTTTCTACTTCTAAAAATTAATGAGTTAAGAAAGTATCAGAAATGTATTCTAGATACTGTAGGTACTTTGAAAAAGAAATAATTTTATAACGACATGAAAGATTTTTATTGGCAATAATATACGGTGGTAGATAAACTATAAAATGAGCAAAGCTTTAACGTGGTTTCGATATTTCGCACAGAATTGTATGCCATTATTCCTTCGTTTTATTTCATTTTCTTTTAGAAGCAGGCTATTAAACATAGAATAAGAATCGTAAAATCTCAGCCGAAGTGTATTTTTCACCTCTTTTTAATATGACCTAAATTTTGATGAAGGTATAAAAATTTGTATCAAAACGTCACGGCTGAATACTGGGAATTGCAGTAATTCATATCAAACCCTCTTACAGTTTGCTGTGAAAAGAAGCGCACCTATCTATAGATGGTAATCAAACACTTGTTCGTAATTACATAGTCAGCAGAATACTACAAACATATACATTCTATAAAATGCTCTTGTGTATTTGTGATTTCTTTAACACGTTAATAATCGCGGCAAAATAATTATTTTTATAAATAAGGTAAAATAAGTTTCCGTACTCATGAACTAATTATAGAATAAATGTATTACGATATATCTTGTATACCACATAATTGATAGATAGGGTTATTAAAACAATTAAAAATTAATTTAATGATCAAATATCTATTTCTTACACTATGTAACTCTTTTTAGTAACTCTGTTACTAAAAATTGAAGATTCCGTAAAGCTGCACAATAATGCATTTAAACTGTTCCAAAGTTATTAATTTCCAAATTGCGATCGACATTGCAAGTGAAATACAATGCCCAAGATTAGTCTTGAAAACTACGAATACGCGATTGCGGTTGTATTTTAGGTTAGATTTATGTAAAAGAGACTACGTGATGCTTTTCTCTGTTACCAACGTTTCCGAAAAACGCGAATAAAATCTAAGGATCCCTGAACCACGCCCGTTCCTGATTCGTTGGACACGCGTTTTGCAGACGAACTGGGGTTTGTCACTTGAACGGGGCTGTTGAAATCAGCTGTTCTGAACTACATACTCACACTTTATGAGACTATTCGGGCAACTTGGAAACTAGAAATTGCAGAATAGATGTGTGTAGTTTAAATCGATGAGAACACACGATTGCTTGCTGAAAAGTATAGCTTTTGCATGATTTTTCTTTAAATTTACTTTATTATCCTTTGAATGCTATACATAATGTTGAATAGGTACGAAAATTCAAATACAGTGCGTTTCATTAATATACCAGCCCTAGTTGCTTTTATTAGAGTTTTTGGCTGGAAACTCAGATTAATAAAATGGCCACTGTTCTTTAAATACTAAAAAATGAAAAACTTAATAATTTATCATATTCTTACAACCACGATATACAATATATCGAAAATTCAATTTGGCATACCACCAATACAATTTTTACTATAGTATATTGTATTGCTTCATGTGTCGATTATTGCAAGCTCTTATAAGCATTATTTTAATAAATTGTATAAAATGTATCGAAAGCACATTTAAAAGGTTTAAAAACTAAAAGACTACATTGCAGTAAAAGACAGTATTACTAAATATTAATGGTACTATTTTATACAATCACAATAAAAAATTGAAATTTTGTATATAAAATTTAAAAATACATGTATGTATTTTTAACAAAGAGTTATAGATTAAGGATATTTCAATGCAATTAATCAAAGTTACTTCCTACTGACTTTATCTTAACGTATATCTTTTAAAACTGCCCTAATAATTTAGCATCCATTAAATGCATTTACTTGACACAATTTCTAATGCTAGCATCTTGGTTATAATATTTTAAAGTAGAACGAAAAGTTTGTTGACTGATCGCACAACCCGTCGATGATGATCCACCGAAACTTTATCGTTCTTTTTCGCATAACGTTCTTTGTCCTCGAACCCCAGCTAAGATATTAAAATTTTCTAGGCAATTTAGAACGAGAGTGGGAGACGATTTAAAAGAGGGTGTATTAAAATTCGTTCGGAAAAGTTCACGCGACGTCTACGATTCAACCACGAAACTTTCTTCAACGAGGACGCTTTTAACGATATTGCTTGCCGACTCGAAAGAATGTACGTGGTGTGCTCACAAAGTTCTGAAAATTATTTCCTCTACGTTTTATTAAACTACACCTGTACGAAACTTTTCTGCGGGAACAAATCGTTTAGGTCAATATGTTTCTGTTAACGATCGCGTGAATTTTGCAGAATTTCATAAAATGGAGTGCTGTGGGCATACTAGTGAAGAAAAATGGCCAAATACGGCATGGAAATATTTTATTCTGCCGATGTTCGTAAACTATTGAGGATATACAAATTTGGAATTCCACATATGCATGTTATGGCCCGAATATGGTCGTGGTATAAATATTATGTAAATATGCGAACCCTGCATACATGCTGAATCTGTTAGGGAAGAGTTTGAGTGCTAGAAATATTTGAAATAATATCAATTTGTATTATGAAATATTACGAAGTTCGTATTGGAAAAAAATTGGAGAATTCATGTGTTTCAAAATATATGTATAAATGTGTAAACTCGCAAATTTAAATTTCTATATTTAAATACAAATTGCAAACTTGTATTTAAATTTGTATATTTAAATTGATATTTATAAATATAAATCGCAATTTTGTATTTAAATTTATATATTTAAATAAAAATCCTAAACTTGTTCTCATGTAAAATAAAATTTTCGTTTCCAGATGGAACTAAGAATTTGACTTTTATTTTATTACTCATTATTTTATTTCCAATGCTAAATTGCCGTAGAGCCATTAACAAGAATTAAATAGAAATCTTTATTCTTCGTCAATTTTGGAGTAATATGGTTCGCGAAGTGAGATAATTGCGTAGCGGATATTGTACAGGTTCATATTATAGAATCGAGAATCAGGTCTCCATTTACCGCAATTAATAACTTTCGAATAAACAATTGATCAACATAATCAGAAATGTTAGTACACAATTGTGTAGGAGTAATCGATACGTGACGGTTTGACGTCAATTAGCAAACGTCTGACTGTACACATATGAAATGTAAATTGAGTGTAAATGTTTCAAATACTAAATTTCGGAAAGAGAATAGATTGTACGATCAAGTCGTTAATTCAAACTACAAAAATCTGAGTTTTATTAAAAATTCAGGTCCTGCAATTTTGGACGAAGACATTGTAAATTTTAGAATTTTTTTAATTTGCGATATCTATGATAATCAGCGTCATATTATCTGATTATTATTATTATTTGTGTTTAAAGGAGATCTTATTAAGAATGACTGAGTAGTGTGTATTCGTGAAGATATGAGGAAGTTCAAAACGCTGTTTTTGTTACAGCAAATTCAACAGTTCGGTAGTTCTGAGATATTTCAGATTTTGCTTTATTTCTTGAGACTTTGCAGAACGATTTTCCGTGTGATATGAATTTTTAACTCAGCTGCTACAAGATATTATATAGTATACGTTGGCAGATTGCACGTAGAAAAGACAGTTTGTGAAGTTCGTTGCTGAAAAAGACCTCGTATATCTGAGGCAATCACATAAAGTAATCGATGAAAATTTTATTGCATTCGTACACGAACAACTGAATGCTCGAAAGTGTAATGTAACTTTTTATTTAACTTTTAACAGCTTGGAAAGAATCGCAATTTATGTGTAGAGAGGAATTTTGCATAGAAATGTATAATGCAGATTGAGTATTTATTGACACACTGAAGTTATGATAACTAATAACAAATTTATTAATTTATAAATTCGAAAATTTTCGAATTTAGAAATTGTTAAACTACTTTAAAAAATTACGAATTTTTACATTCACAAAAGTAAAAATTCACAAATTTAGAAATTTATAAGGTGAGTATTCCAGTATTAAAAATTTCCAGTTTCAAATTTACAAGTTTTTAAATTTACGAATTCACAAGATTAGTAAATCTTAAATTTACAAATTTACAGATCTACAAGATTAGTAAATCTTAAATTTACAGATTAACAAATCTAGAAAAATCTTAAATTTACAAATTTGATGATTCTTATAATTACAAATTTGGAAATTTAGGGACTATTAAATTCATAAATTACATTTTTAAGTTAAAGATTTTAAAACTGGAATTTTTTAATGGATATATTTTTTCTGAAAAATAAGGAGTGTTCGCATTTACAGAATTTTAGGAGTTGCTTGGTAGGACCACATCCAATAATATCAATTTTTATAGCTCTGTTGATAAGAATATAACGAGAATTAATTGTACTGATCGGTATTCATCATTTATCTAACTAATTAGTGTCCACCAGTGTTAAAAATAATGTTTTCCCATTCGTTACAGAAACTTTTACTGTGACAATTGTTACAAGTATTTTTATTTCAAGTAGTATATTTCAATATTTGTATTATCCACAATTTCACTTAAAATAATGTTTTACGACACGAGTATTGAATTTCGATAGACATTCAAATATTATCCAAATATCAGTGACACTGCAATGAACTTGTTAAATATTTACGCAATTTTATAACAAATATCAGAAATTACACAGTAGCATGCATAATATTTGTACGTTACTGTTATATTGATTAATTGACCTCTACTGTAATGTATAATTTTACATTTTTAATTATTCTAAATGTGTAATCAAAAATTAATTTTAAATGTCAGTGTCAGATTAATTTTTTTTATTCAAAAAATACGACACTATGCTGTTGTTTAATTAATCTTTGTGTTAAAGATTGGATTTATATACAATAGAAATATCAAAGTAATTGTTTGAAGGAAAGAATTTTTCTGAAATTTTAAACGATTGTGAGTATGCAGGCTTTTTCATTGAAATCGATTATTTAAATTATTTTCATTGTTATTGAAAGCAGAAGAAATAGCTGATAGAGGGGTACGTCCATTCTTGGCGAGAAGACACATATTATTCATTTAAAAAGTGCTATTATTTTAATAGGAATTGTAAGTTTGATTCTCTTGAATACACTTCAGGAGTGTATTAGCCTATTATGTATATCTTTTATTGAAACGCAAACTCTTAAATATCGCAATTTAAACGTAAATGGACTTGGAACACTTTGAAAATAAACGACTCATTTATAGAGTATTGTCTGGGCATTTGATCGAAACAATATTCCCTAACTTATTTCCATTTATTCTCGAATATTTGGAAAGTTACTTTAATTGAGAGTTATGAAGGGCATTTCATTAAAGTTTCAATTAAATCTATCTTTTCGGAGAAACTCTGAACAAATGAAAATTTGAAGTTGGAATTTGTCGTTGTATATGAACGATCCTTTGGCGGTTAATATAAAAGTTCATCAAGAAACAGTATTTTATTTCGCGTTGAGCGACAGGACAGAAAGTCAGGTCAAAGAGTCGAGCATTCTAATAAAAATGCTCATCTCCACTGACTTCCTCAATCTATTCCTGCGACCGTGTTCTTTGAAATTCGTTAAAAAGTCGTTTGTGTACTGAAGAAATCATCTGTGAAAGACTCCATAGCAGCCATTTATGAATTACCACAGTAGAATTTTTATAAACATTCCATCGTTGAAAATAACATTCAAATGTTTTACATTTACGTATATTTTTATATTCGTTATTGTTGGAATATTATCATAATTTCCCAAAGCACCATATTAAAACTTTCCAAAATTACATTCTTCTGTTTCAAAAATGAGTATCACATGCAGTATTTCAATTTGCTTCTAAACAATTGCCATTTTTGTAAAAAAGATGTAATTATAAACTGCATTTTTTATAAGGCGAATTTATGTCATTTTTACAGATAATTTTTTATTAAAAATGCTACAACATTTAACTGGAGTTGAATAAATTCTTACACAAATAATCAATGTCGTTTGTCGCATGAAGCTGTTTGAAGAAGTCCAGATCAAATAGCGGATAATATCTTCACAAAAAAATTAATTCTGTAGAAATGATTCAACTTGAAGAATAATTGTAAGTTAAAATTTAAAAGGTGTCTTTTGACACCTCTCGGTAGAAATAGCGTTAAAAATTGATTTTTATGAATTTTCGTACAAAATGTTTCATTCATCACATTCGCTGTTATTTTCTCTCATGATGGGAAAACATTTACGACGATTTTAAGAGCGAAAGAGATGGTAGATTTGTGGAGTATACTATAAAAATTATACTGTGAAAAATTGCGTGTCAAATCTATGAATACGTAATGTCGGACATTAAACTGTTAATAAAGTATCATTTTCAGCGGCACTTTTATGTTCTGAGCATAAGTCACACGTCGATGTTCAACGAGTTTAAAAATATTTTATCCTGAGCTGGCTCGATGAACGAAAGGGGGTAGTTTGTTGAGTACACGAGAGGTTAGAGGGCGTTCCAAGTAAACCGATAATGCATTATCGTCATAAAATCTAATGGCAAACCAGCGTTGGTCACCGTATATACTTTATTCTTTACTCTATCGACAGCACCGAGTTTATTGTGTTTCCGTGGATAACTTTAGAGACGAGGATAAGTTGATTTTGTGATCATCCGTGAGCGTTCAAATTTTATCCTTTTTCCTCGTGACGCCGGAAATTTCGAACTTTCTATCATGCGCACATTCTTCAATCTGTTTGATCGATAAACTATTTTCTGCGGCATCTGTGGTGACCAAAGTGAACGGAAACGTCGATTTTTTTTGTATAAATTCAAACGAGTTCTTCTCCCAACCGTAACATTCTTCTTACACTTGCTGACAAAAGTTTCAGAAACAGATTCGCTCAGTTAAATAAATATTTAGTATCGGTTGAAGGTGCTAAATTATTGTTTTTGAAGTATGAAAGTGATATAGTCACACACGTTAGAAGGTTATGTGAAGTAATGCACATATTCTGTATTTCTAGGCAGAAATTTTTCAGTTGACGGTATTAGTCGATTAATATAAATTACACATACTTGGTGTCATAATATGTATTAACATGCTTTAATATAAATGGTAGCAATATCATATGCTACCATTTACAAGAGAAAAATTATATATTTTTTTTTATATTTATTTGCATAATTTGAATAATAAACGAAGGAAGTAACAATTTAATCCCCACAAAAACAAAAAATATAGAATACAATTTTCCCTATGCCATCTCATTTCCATGAGAGTTGAATTTGAACATTTTTCAAGTTTTTGTAAGAGAGTTCATTCTCCATGTTGAAAAAGACAAAATCAATAAATTTCATTCCGCAAGCAACAAATATTATGAATTTTACGTACGAACAAATTTCATTGTATATATTTGACTAGTTTTTTTACGCAGATCCGTTCTTTTTTCTGTCGAACCACCAGACCGGAAACACCCAGCATATGAAATCACGATTCATGTTGTAATCGCTCACGTGAAACGTTCAATGGTTTTTCGTACTGGTGAAAGAAATGCAAGCCTGATTGTGATTATTCATCAGGGTAGACATCATTACATTCGACAACCTTCTATTCAGTAACGAGGTCATAGGTGTCTCCTCTGCAGAACTGTGTCAACTTAACCTCAAAATACGTCGACGGTATGAAGAGTCTTTACAGTTATTGACGTTCTACGGTCGCATCGTGTCCGTCATATCTCGAAAGAGATAATAATTGTTGGAGAGATACTGGCAGAATATGTGAATGAAACAGAACCTCTCTATGATCGTCTGCTAGCTGACTTTTGTTAGTAAAGCTATTTCTTGTTCACGAGATACGCAATGAAACTGTTACGTTCTGTCTAGCCATTGCAAAAAGTAACAGAACTTTGGTATTTGAGAGATTAAAAATTATGTCTGTCCGTTTTATTTACTCAAAGTACGAAGTTGTAAATAACAGTGTACAAAATCAGACTGCTACAAAAACGCTTTGTCAATTATTTGACCGATTAATTTAAACCAGAGTGGTTTATCGATATATCGACAAGTTGAGGGTGTTGAACTCTTAACCGATCAACAGCTTTACACGCTCAAGTTGGTGCAGGAAACAAGTCGTGCAACTTCTATCGCGAAAACCGCAGGAAATTGGGCAAAGGGATGCGAATAGAAACACTTGAACCGAAGCAACCTCGTGACTCTGCAGCTGGAAATTTGCAGTGAATTAACCGGAAAACCGCAAGCCATCGCGCGTTTCATCGCGTATCTTTGATAAGTCGTTCCGTTCGCGTTATCACCGAACTGACCCGAGAAATTCACGTCTTCTACTGAACTTCGAGTTTCCTGACGAACACCCGGTGTCCACCGGTAAGAAAATACCGGCGAAGGAGAATTATTAAGTGTCTAGCAAGTTTCGCGGCTCTGAAACTGTCAGATACAGCTTCTGCTACCACGTCCAGTCGAGTAAATACATCCTTGGAATGGAAGCGTTTCTGAAGGATCGAACAATGTGACACTTTTTAGCCCTGGACAGAGCATAATACTGAAATGTCTCTTCTGCACAGAGCTTTTTCACGGTCACTTTAACTACAAACATTAACTTTACACATCACGGACCAGACATTTCATTGTCGATCATAGTCGGTTGTCAGCTATACTCTCGCAAAAAATACTTTCAAATTATAGTACATTTATAATCTTCGATTTATTAAAAAAAACAACATATTCAAAAGAAGACTTGAAAATTTTTAGACATCTGAAAAATAACAAATTGTAAAAATATTATAAATAGTCAAAGGGAATTATACTTTTTAAGAGGAATCGTTTCAGATATATTTACCCCATTCGTTTTAAAGCAATTCATATAAATGGTGTTTTTATTAGAAACTCTCTAAAACACCATTAGCTAAATTTCAGAAAAAAGAAAGTTTTTATATTGCTAAATAAGTAAGTAATAATTTCCTCTCATAACCAATTTCAAATTCATCCTACGAAATTAATTTTACAATCGCTAGCTGTATCGCTTAATATTTTAATAAAATATATTCTCGAACACGGGATTAATTATTACACTCATAACTCTTGCTATAGAAGCTTATTGGCCAATACAAACAGGCGTGAACGGTGTACATATTGCTATGTAACGTTGGGAACGATAAACAGCGATCAAACAAATCATGGCAAACTAATTCTCAAAGGAACGTGAGCATATATGAACATATATCTGACACATGGGCAGATTGTGTCATAGATGGAAATTACCGGACACGGATTAAATTGTTGGTTCCATTGTGATTTCAAATTTTTGTTCTATCGAAGCTTGTTATTAAAGTGATCGAATGATCACGTATGTTCTTTACGTGTGCATGTGTATCGGCAGCTCTGCAACACAGTTACTAGAAATCTACGTGCAATTAGCACAGAAACGATTCCATGAATTACCTTTGTTGATTACATTTGTCGTTCAATAAACTGACCCGAAAGAGCACTGGTAATTCGAGATATTGATGTTACTTCCACCCTTTTGAGGTTATAGGATATTGTTTAGTTCAGTGAGTGAACAAAAAGATCAAAGTACATTGTCTCTCTATAGAAATAGTTGTAATCAAGCTTACTGTTAATTTCATGCTTTGCTGCTTTAAACAAAGAACTGATACATTAATAGTGATTTTAATTGCTTGTTACATTTTCTTTCTATTCTTAGATTATCTACTATTTCAAGTTACCAAATTATTACATTTTTTAATTTTTAAGTTTGCCTAAATTCCTAGATTAATACATTTCTGGATTCATAATTTTCTGGATTTATAAGTTTCCGGGTTTCTACATTTCTAAATTCGTAAATTTTCAAATTTCCAAATTTCCAAATGTTGGATTATTATTATAACTGAAACTGAAACTGTATTAAAACTGAACCATCAGGTCTAAGGGTCTGAGCCTGTTTGTCTCTTATTTTTCACCCATTTCCAATACTAAATTATTAAATATCTAAATATTTTAATTACCTCATTTCTAAATTTTTAAATTTCTAAATTTGGAAATTCTTTAATTTTCAAATCTAAAATTTCGAAAGTTGCAAAATATAGAAATGTAGAATTTCTGTATTTAAAAAGTTCGAAATTTCCAAGGTCCTTTCGAAGTTTGTCGCCGATCCGCCATATTGGATTTTCCAAAAATACCGATGGAGTGAAATAATATAACTACACCAAGAGTTCCATACAGCATGTGTCACAAAAACAGATTTTAATGAATCGATAAATCCACGTGTCCTTCTATAGAGAATTAAGTTCAAAAATACTGTTAAAGTTTCAAGTTAACGGACTAAACTCTTCCAGTTAAACAGGTTGACAGTATTTTCCGTGTGTAACATTTGTGCTATGTAGAAAGCTTTGCTCTTATTAAGTTAGTTAGTAGGGTAAAATCGAGACACGGAAGTTGGAAAATTTATAGGGTAGGGTTGCAGCAAAGTATAGCACGTGAACTTGTTAACCGACGCATCTTAGCTTTTCGCCGGGAAATTTCCTATAAATTACTTGAAAAAGCAGTCCGTAAAGACAGAGTACAAGGCAGCAAGCATGTACCTCTGCATCCGGCTTACGTTGTTACCTCCAAGTTGGCAGATGCGTTAAATAAGATAATTAAGGAATTTAGTCTGAGGCACTGTGCCTCGTACGGCAGCCAGGCATCCGCGGAGAATTATAATTAGCCAGCTCTAATTATTTGGTTTCGCAATTATACCTTTTCGCGAAAATTGCCCACTTAATTATTCGTGAACTACGTCGGGAAAATCAAAGATAGCGTGTCTCGTATAGCGATTCTACGCGTGCTTTATCGTTTATTAATTGTCTGCCATACTCCCTTAGAATATAGTTTCCATACAAAGAGGCAGTCAGAATGACTCCACAAAGAAATAAAAAAAAATTTATTTCTTATTTTTTCTGTTTTTATACTACTCAAACAGCTATACTTTTTTATCTATTTTATTAGAACTTCTGTTACTATACAGTGTAACAATAATTAATATATTTTTAATTATTTGTTTATTTCGATGTAATTCAGAACATGACATATTTTACGACAAACATAAAGAATAACTGAAGGGAACAAATAAAAACTGCAACATTTTGAAAACTTTATTTTTAAAGAACCTTTTTATAAAAAGACTGTTTACATAAAAGCCAACTTTAGAAATCGTAGTAATATTATTATAGTTGTTATAAGAAACAAGTTTTTATATATTTTATCAATAAATTTTCATTAACGATGAGTTTTCTTTCATATTTACAGTTATAGTATTATTTATTTCTTCGATTATTACAAATTTATAAATAAATAAAAGTCTATCATTATAAATTACAAAATGGTATACGAGGGAAGAGCAGCTGAATTTAGTATTTCCATTTATTTTAGATTTCTCGTGATTTTTACACGTATCCTCGTTATCAAAAATGTAAAGCCGTATTATTCGTTTATTTATTGAACCTTTAAATAGCTCACATTTTCCTTTAACATTTTTCGTTGGTTACTATTTCTCGTTACTGTGTGTATGAAAGTTCGTTTAATTTCACGTTTCGATTGATGTGTCATGTGAGTGACGGGTGAAACGAACATTTTAAATAAATATTGAACGGATTTTTAATCCATGTATAAATAAACGAGTAGCCAATCAAACGGTATATTATACACGTATTTATGAAATTCATAGTAGAACGAATTTTGTTATGCTTATATTTATAGATCGATCTATACATCAAATTCAAAACTTCATAAAAGTTTCCTATGGAATAAATAGAAAAAGAGGCGAACATACTATTATATTCAGAATACAACGAACAGTGCCTGCTATATTTAATTAATAAAAGAACAATGTATCTGAAAAATTTCCAGCATAGTAACAAAACGTTAATAATTTTTAACTTTTTCCATTATAAACCCAGTTCTCATATATTCTGTTTGAAGTGCTTTTATTATTTAAAAACTTCCGTGCGTCTCACAATGCGTTCGTAAATACGCTTGGTTTAATGAAAGAAATTATTCCGTTCATCCCAAGTACCGTGTTACGACACAGCGATAAAACATGAAAAACGAGTAATAAATTTAACGAACAATTTAAAAACGTTAATTATTCTGTCTGCACAAAGAAATCGAGTAATTACAGCGAAGAATCGTGTCGTAAGGAGATTCGCCATGAAAGTTAGCGCGGAGATAAATACAAATCAGGATTATTAATATTCGAAAGTACATCGATAAAACTTTTATTCGAGGATCGTAAGCGACACTTGATTTATAGGTAAACGCATCGTTTCCTTTGATGGTTTCACCCGTGCCACTGCAGCGTTCCGCACGATTTATCAGGAGGTGATTTATTTATCCGAAGCTCTTCTTTACTTTAAACGGAATTGAAACGTTTGATTCTTAAACAGCCATTTTTCTTGTCGACTTTTTATGGCTTACAAAATACGGCAGGAACGAAAGAAAGACATTACATACATATGTTCAAATTCCGGAACAGAATCCACGATTTCTCAACGATTAAACAACGATTTATCAGAAAACGATCGATTTGCTTTCAGTTGCCTGTAAAGTGCAACGATTGAGATTTAAATATGCTTTTGCAGTGAAAGGAGAACACATTCTGTATAAAATATAGCATATCATTCTTTGTATATTATAGTCATTTAATTTTTTTAAAGTACAAAATTTCAATTTATTATCACTTGCATTTTTGTAAAAGATGAAGGGTTATAAATTAATAATTCTAATGAAGAAACGTGGGTTTTCTATGATTGGTAAACACCATTCATATTAAAAGCCGGTTAATTAACCCTTTGAGCGCTATGAACCCATATATGCGTTCTCACACAACCATTCAATTTTGGCTATGAACCCATATATGCGTTCTCGCATAACCACTCGATTTAAGTTATGAACGCATATATGGGGTCTCACAAAACCATTCAATCTGGGAAAATGAAATCTATGAACAGATGTATGACTGGTGCTTGTAAGCCTATATAGATATAAATGATAATAAGCGTTTAAATGTGTTTTGTGCAATCGTTTATCAGTATTGAAAAAAAAAAAACATAAAAAACATTCTTCACGATGCAGATGCGCTATTTGCACTAAAAATAATCGCAGAACTGACTCGCGTTACGATTGCAAAAAATGTAACATTGGCTTATGTATTGAACCCTGCTTTGAGATTTACCACACCATACAAAATTATTAAATTTTCAATTTAAAACATATAATTAACTACTATTATATTGTTCATGTTATTGTTGCTTAATGAAATAAATGGTTATTAAGGCTTTTGAGATCACCACACAATTTATTTCAGTTACAATCAATATACTTTGCAATGAAAATTCAGTCGTTCATGGTAGGCTTTTTCGTACGGAGTAGGCAGTCCACGGCGGCAACTCAGCGCTCAAAGGGTTAAAGAAGAAGATAAGCACTTTTATTTTTAGATAATATTACCGATCAAAAAAGTATTAATATTTCATTTTAAATCTGACCATATTTTCCATCTTCTTTGCTTGATATTATTTTATCTTGACGTAAAGCGTTATACGGATATTGTACACGCTGAAATTAGTTTAACACGCAAACCGAGTAAGCGTAGAGTTCTGCTAATATTTATGTACCAATGTTCGATGTTTACCCTCGATTAATATGATGTATTAATATTCCATAATTACATACATCGTACATGTTACAAACGATCAAATTGAATTGACAATATTATTACTGCAACTACAGAAATATTCTAGCAATTCTAGAACTGTAGTATAAAAGAAATCTGAAAGATGTAGTATAAAGAGAGATGTATTTTACATAAATAATAATTTATTTATATTACTTTTATAGAAAGATATTTTACATGTTAGAGAATCTTTCGAATTTTCTTTTTAGTTCGGATTTATTTGCGTTTTGTAAGATAGATATTTTCACTTTTTTAATTTAAAGAACTCGGAACCGAATAAAAATTCTGTCTGCTTGTACGATCACAAATGAATTCAGTGGAATGAATCACGTGACCAAGAAATATGATGAACATCAATGCGGTGGATTCTTTATACCGTATTTTAGTTATGACATACACTTGCAATTTCTCTGCAGGAACGATTTCATCTGGAAGTCGTTCGCGGTTCAATTCCAAGAATTCGTGTAACTTTTCGATTTTAAATGGGCGGCGTTCCGAGAAGATTGGTCGTCGTATACGTATCGAAATAATGCGAATTTCGAGGCCGATATTTCTGTAAACTTTTTCAATTTCAAGTTTCGAGGACCGGTCGAAGTTACAGTCGTCACCGACAGCTCGACGAGTAAGACGATAAATGGTTGAAATGTTGTAGCTGTTTCGAAATTAAACTTTTACAAGAAGATTTTGTTGATGTCGAAGACGTGGCATTTTTTGTGATTGTGCTACAATATCTTGAGATAAAATTCTTTAGAAATTTACAGATAGTCAAGTTTATGTTTCTAACCTTTTAAATAGGTAAGGTAGCAAATTTTCAAATGTACAAACTTACAAATTTATAAATTTACAAATTTACAAATTTATAAATTTACCAATTTATTAATTTACGAATTTACGAATTTACGAATTTACGAATTTACGAATTCACAAATTAACAAATTTACGAACATACAAATTCACAAATACATAATTTAATTAATTGACATATTCAGAAATTCACAACTTCATAATGTCACAAATTTGCAAATTCACAAATTCGTAATTACACAAATGCACAAATTTACAAATTAAAAAATTGACAAACTTACAAACTATCAGTTTATAAGTCTATTTTGAAGACTTATATTTATATTCATAAATCTTTTTAAACTTTAAATAAAGACTGAGTAATCGGTTTTTCACTTTATGTTCTTATAATTAAGTGCATAAGTATAGTCTCTCCATGACACGTTTTAAATTATGTACTTATTGTATAGCACGAGTGAAATATGATTCTTTTTTACAGTTTATAAGAAACGCGATATTTTCTTCGGATTTATACAAAAAATCGGAATTTGTCTATTGTCGTTTTTAGAAAATAGATAATTACTATTTACATATTCTTCAGGTTTCAGTTTCATGATAAATTGATTTATTTCAGTTCTTTAAAAAGTATCACATTACTTCTCAAATTTATTCCAAAAATTTCCATAAACTCCCTACGTTTTTTCTTCCTATCAAAACCATGAGTTTTCTCATTCCAAAAGTACAAACTTTTGTTTTCGTCCGAGAACGCGAGACTGAGCGATATTTAGAATTCGTTAAATTTACATTTAATTGATTTACGTAACTTGCCCCACAACTTCCAATAATTTTCTGAAAGTTACTCTGTAAAGCCTCGTTCTCTCATTCCATTAAGGTTATTAAGTACTAAAAGCGCAAATTGAGTTGAAAATATGTGTAATATTGAATACCCTCCACCACTCACCGATGGTTACATATTTCTAACAAAATATTCATAATTAAATT
Organism: Megachile ligniseca; assembly: GCA_945859555.1. NCBI lineage: Eukaryota > Metazoa > Arthropoda > Insecta > Hymenoptera > Megachilidae > Megachile > Megachile ligniseca. The sequence continues at coordinate 2,692,511 of OX243777.1, forward strand.
CTTTGAAGTAGGGCTCATAATGGCTCTTAAAACTTTACAACTTTCAATACGCGAGATATAATTATTTGAAAATTTATTTACCTCTGTACTATCTCACCAAACTTTTAAGTGTTAATAATTTTTCACCTGTTAGGTAAAATTATTACCTAACTGATATTATTTAAAATTATTAGTATTTATTAAATGAATAGTACTTAAAATAATGACTCGTGCGAGACAATAATTTAAAAATTAGTCAAATTCGTTTTCATTCTCAGTTTAAATGTTATATTATATTTTGGATACCATTTTTCTATAAATAAAATTTCGCTTGGAAGTTTCTGTGCTTATTTTTATTCGATGCACGGGTATTCGCAATCAGTAAATTAGATTCACGATTGACCCACATGGGAACCCAGGTGACCGATATACGCTGATTTTAATTAAACTTTGCATAATTGTTCATCAAACCTATTTAAGAATATATCTCGTACAGATTTCTTACTTTAAGAGAAAATCAACCCTTTTCGAGCGAATATGCTTATGAATTGTAAAAGATAGAAAAGATTTCTGTAAAATAATTTTTTTACAAAAATTAAGTTGCCTCTCCCCTCATTTCTTCTTATAATCTATTTTTTACAAACTCAACAGTGTATTACATTAATATAATTATTGCAAATATTTTATATACAATTGTCACTTTAGAGTTTGTGTACACCGTTTTTGTTGTACAACTTTTTAGTTTCATTTTTAATTACATAACATGGTAAATAATGTCTGATAAACATACAAAGCGTTGCCTAACGTAGAGTCACGTTTGGCAACAAACAAACGAAACATTCATTTCAAGACAAAGCTTTTTTTCTATAGAACTGAAGGATGCTCGTTAAGATCCACTCGCTGCATTATTTTTTTGCTTTCTTCTTTAAAACGTCTTAGCTAAGATCACCGGAGGCTTACAGCTTACGAGATTCAGAAGAGGGTCTCTTTTAAGCTACCTGAAACATTCCACCGCTTTCTACAGCTTTCTCGTAACTACTCTTCCTTCGATTCTTCGAGCATCGATTCTCGAACTGGTACTTCTTCCCTTCGGGGATTTAATCGTTGCTCGTTCTTTGTAAAAGTATCCGAAGATCGATGGAATTCTATTAGTTAACGGAAGGTATCGAGTTTTTCTACTTCGAGTGTAACAGTATTTTGATCGGTATCATGGTTTTAACGATCAAACGTTTCTAACGTTTTTAACGATGATACCAGTCTTGATACCTTCAATAAACTCTTTCACGACGTTTTCAAACTTTTCCAAATTATTTGTTCATTCATAGGCAAATAAAATGTGTGAAATCAATTGTAAAGTTACTGCATATTTTTGAAATGATTTATCATATAATAAATTCTTTTGAAATTATTTATTTATTTATTTGTGAATAAAACGTGGAGTTACTGCACATTTTCGAAGCTGTTTTATCGTTCAATAAAATGTATGAAATCAATTGTAAAATTATTGCATCTTTTCAATTTATTCATTCAGAGATCTTTTCAAAATTATTTATTTATGCACCGGTAAATAAAATTGTAAATTTCATATTTTAGATCTACTGTGAAAAATCTACTTCTCTTAGATAATCTGATTAGAGTAAACGTATGTTCATTGAAAATATTAAAATGTGATCTGTATAGTCTGATTTTCTTTCTGAATTATTTTAATAAAATTTCCCAGGACCATTGGTTTTAACAAATATTATAAATAATTTTCCTAATTAAAATTTTGTTTTTGAATGTTAAATAATAAAATCTCTGCATTTTGTAACTACTAAATATCACGTTTCTCGGTTCATAATTGATTCTGCCTCGTCATTATCATTTTAACATCGAAAATGTCAATCGACGTTGAATTCATTGTGCATCAATCGACAAACTGTCAACAGTAACCATTAATTGACATTGCAGTACACAATAATTGTGATACATAATGAGAAGTATACTCTCGTGTGCGTGACTTTGACGGGATTACCTTTGAATGGCTGGAATTTCTCGTAATTAATTTAAAATAATGGTAATTTAATTACAACGAACTACTGTGCCAAACTCTGAATAATCATTCGCTAAATCGCACTTACGTACTATCAAATTATTAAATCACCGTTGATCTCTCGTGTTTCATCGCCGTACGTGAATTCGCGCCGACAAAAGGCGACTAATTAAACGACTCAATTCATTTAGATGACAGGAAATGGAATTAAAAGTTATGAACGATAAATAGCACGGTTCTGTCGTAATTAAAAGTTAGAAACGAGCGTTGGAACGAAATTTGAATTTCACTCGGTGAAAATTATGACATATTTTCGCAACTTTCGAAATTCGTATAATCGAACATTTTGAGAAGAGCCACTAGGAGAAAATTAAATTTGAGACATGATTTGAACGATTTTACTTCGAATCTGATTTAAACTTGCATTCCATTTTCATAAGTCCGTAACTTATAATTAACGGGTAAAGTCTGTACCTAATTTCACAAGTACAAGTTTTCGTTGGCGATGGTCGTAAACAATCGGCTACGAGTTGTCGGTAAGGAAACTAATAGAAAATTTCAGTCACTAATGTTAGTTATTGATATATGACAAAATATTAGTCGTTTATATTGTTATTATTAGCGACTAAAATTGTCTAAACAAATAAATACTAGAATCGTTGTTACTTTTCATTCTGCAAGAATCCTCAACTCTCGTCTTGTATTTTTTTTTTTTCAAGAAATAGTTTCCTTCATCAACCTTATATTTACCTCTATTTCACGTAAATAACTTGAAAATAACTATGAATATAAACAAAATTTTGCTGTAGTTCACTTTTTCCGTTCTTACTCATCCGGTTGTGTTTCCTCGTGTTTCTATGTTTTACTCTTCCTATTACACTTAATGCATACAAATGTATATATTCAAAAAAATATTGAATGTTAAAACGTATTAAATAATTTTAACGTATTTTTCTTTTATACTTATTTTATATGATTTCTTTCTTACTACATAATGTACTTCATATCGATAAACAATTAAGTATGAATTTTATTTATTAACTTTTTGCGATTAATGGTATGCTGATTATGCAAATCAGTTGGCAGTGCATATTCGGCTATCGAACCCCCTTTGACCCCTTGGTCATCATTGACCCCCTTTAAAACTTCATCGACCCCAGGAGATCAATACTGACCCCGTTGGGAACTCTGCTATAAATAATTCTTGTAATCTTTATATTTTCCAATTTCTGTATACCTATATTCCTAGATTTTCCAATTTATTGGTACCTGAATTTCTGTATTTCTCCATTCCTATTTTCCGAAATATCTAAACATTTATGTCCATACACTATTTTGATTTTAGTAGAAAATTTTGATGTTAGTTAAAATAATTGAAATATGAATTTTAATAATAATTACACAAGTAATGTTTAATATTTAGCCTGGTTTCTATTCAGTTTTACTACTCTAATTTCAACAGTGGACATTAAATTTATTTTCATGTGCATGCCTTTTATTTAAATCATTTCCAACGAAATTCCATAAAAAGTTCTTACAAATGCGCAGATGATTAATAATATAAAGGAATCTAAAAAAAATATCAATTTGAAAAACAGATTCGTGTCTCTCACGTTTATTTTTTTAGATTTTTGAGATATTTATTAAAACTCAACGAATGACAATTTTCCGTCAAAGTAAGTACCAATCGATTTAATTTTATCGCGTTCGTGAAAACTTTTCAACTTTTGCAATAAAATTCAAGTGGCAATTTTAAAGCAGGGAGGATTATAAATTAATCGGATCAATACATTCTTTTTAAAAAGGATATTGCAATATATATACCTATGAAAAACCATTCAACGAGATCCAACAATAAACTGACGCATTTCGGTGATCCAATTAATATGATTTCGTTGAAAAAGGAAAATCTCGTTCGCAACCGCACAATCGTCCACACAAAACCACGATATTCGCGTTGTCGGTTCGATTCGTATTTTCCCCTCTTGTCATAAACAACAACGAAATATCGTATTTTTCTCGCTTGCGGTTCATTATCGTCGACGGAGGAACGAGCCACTAATTAACTGCAAATAGGGGAGAGTGAGGCAAGACAGTGTCGACAACGGTGATATTCGGTCACGTTCATCCGAACGAAACATGATTCGTTCGAAAAGCGAGCAAATAGAGTGCACGGTGCATTGGCGCGTGCAACGAATTATGCCCGGAGCCGAGAATATTGTGCCGAGAGATTGAAACGCATTCTGCTCGAATCATTGCCAGACAGACAACTGACGCAAGGAAGAAAAGAAACACGATAGGTCGAATTTCAGAAGTCTGACTTATCGCAGCAAATTAACCACGTGCGAGAGATTCATAATTTTCAGCTCAGATGCGAACTTGCGATGTCAGACCTTTCTCCGAGCATGAACAATGCATACAAATAAGCCGAAATGCTGAAGCACGTGCGAATTAAAAAATTTAAACACGACCTTTAGATGAGAAAGTCAACAAAATTTAAATATAAGCTTTACATGGAAAAGTCGAGATTTAAACATGACCTTTATGTGGGAAAGTCAACAAAATTTAAACACAACCTTTATATGAGAACGTCAACAAAATTTAAATATAAGCTTTACATGGAAAAGTTAAAATTTAAACATGATCTTTATGTAGTAAAGTCAACAAAATTTAAATGTGACATTTATATGAGAAAGTCAAAAAGGTGTAAACATGCTTAAGGAAATTCGAAAACGTAGAAAGTTGAATTTGGGTCATCGACGTTTTGTCAGTAATCCTTGAAGGGTACCATTAAGCGGTTAGGACAGGGGTTAGCAACCTGCGGCTCAGTAGAATCATACTTGTGGCTCTTGAGTAGTTTAATAGTACATATTGAAAAATTAACTGAAATATTGCGATTGCCAAACAAATATAATAATCCTGTACACACATCAAAATACGCGGCAGATCGCATGCATGTAAACCTAGCTTTAGCTAACCTTGCTTTCCACGCTCACCGACGGCACACTCAAAACCAAAAAGTGTTTCCGTTTTCTTTAATACGTTGACTTATATGTTCCGTTACCCGTTTGAGATTCAGAAATATAATTTAATACTTTTAAATACATTTACATACTTTTACATACCACTACATACTTTTTCATACTTTTATTTACTTTTACATTATTTTACATTATTTTACATACTTTTACACACTTTTAAATACTTTTTTTGCATATTACTTATAGTACTGTTAGTACTTTTAAATAATATAAAGCTTTGAAAATATAGTTCAAGGCAAATTTGTCAATCGAAAATTGTTATCGCATTCCAGGCCTTTTTTGAGGTTTAACGCGCGTTGTTAATTCAGCCCTGGTAGCTATTCAACACAAAGGGTAATGAAATTGCTTACATTGTAGTTCAACACAAAACTGGCAGGGTACTGTACTCAATATGGAGCACTGAAATATCTAGCAAATAAATAGCAAAATTTGTCAGTGACCATGTAAAATATTTCGTTATAGAGTGCTGCAACTGAAAGTGCGTCACTGAATGTGAAACATTGTTGTGTTTCATAACGCTTGAACAATTCTAAAAGGCGAGTTAAACAATTAAATTTTTCACAGGAAGTGAGCTATAAAATATTTGCTATGAACTATCATTAAACGTGTTTTTTTTAAAAAGTAATTTATCATTAAATTTATTTTTTTGTTAAGAAAAATATTATTTCCCTATCGAAATACGTACACTCTAAGTTAACATGATAGCAAAAATAAACAAAACTAAAAAGAATTAGAAATTTTTAATTTCTCTGAAAGAACAATTTGAATTTGCGAAGTTTTCAACATGCAGAATATGGAAAAAATGGTGTCGTAGAAAATAAATTATTAATTAAAATAAATTATAAATTATTTGTATTCGATATTTGAGTAAATACTTATATCTCAACAAAATAAAGTTATCAACAACGAAAGATATATAAAAATTCTTTGCCCAGTTAGATTAAAGGATTCATTAATCATATTATCCTTATCAAACTTCAATTTTTTGTTTGTTCTGTAATAAAGAAAATATAACCGAAATTTTTCAGTGTTTGCAGGACATAAGGAAATATACACATTAAAGGTTAATTAGAATTAACTGCAACAGTAACGAAGTTGGTAACCTGAGTTATTAGTTAATCTTCACTGACTATAATGCATCAATCGTTCATCATTAGCGATATTAGGACACGCTGTTCAGCAACAGTTGCAAGCAAACTGTGTTAATTAAGCGTTCCGGGTTTCATGTTCTACAACTACAACTACCACATGTTCATCTTGCAAATATTAGACGTAACATCGTGTAATTAAGTGAATAATACTTAGTTCATCTCGTGTTGCGTTACATGCAAATTTAGCGAGATGACATTGCATTTTGGTATACTATACAAGCATCTTTCATTAATCTGCACATGTGATTATGCATAAAAATACTTAAAAATTTTTGTTGTTATTTACAAATTCAATACGTTAATTCTACTAAATCAAAAGCATTTACCTATTTTTTTTCTTACAACAAACTTTGTATCTGATTGAAATCATTCCTTTTTTTCACAGAAAGTCTTTTCCTGTTTGGTATTAGTGTAACTCACCCTACATTGAATGTTTGACGTATCTAGGTAATAATGTATCACGTAACATTTTATTGTCATTTCAAAGCGTCGACGTTGAATATCGAGCGCAAACAATTAATTTGATTTCTTGTTGTAAATCACGAACAATTTGCACAATCGCCCGAAATAACAATAAAATACATACAATGACCGCGGGCGATCAATGAGTGTCGAGCTTTGGATTGTATCGAGTACGGTTGTCATATTGAAAATTTATACATTTTAACTGAGATTGGTAAATTCAAAATTTAAAACTTTTATATTGTGCGAAGTTTTAAATTTATAAACCAGAGCAGTATTATGAAGGTTGATTGTTTATCACGTGTTATAAACATCATTTTATCAAATGTATATATTTCTAAATAAAATGTATTCATATATTTATAATTTATTTATAATTAATTAATTTATAATATACTATGTTGAATGTTAATTATTAGAGGTTTTATTATTAAAATCATAGTTCTACTGTACTACGTTATCTTGTAATCTATAATTTCAACTACCTAATACTTAAGAATAATTTTTATATAAGTAATAAAATTTGTAATTACGTGAATTTTGATGTAAATTTACGTACACAGTGGCAGCCAATCTGTTAAAATGCAAAGCCAAGTTTCGGGGAACACTATGAATATTTTATGATTTAAAAATCAATTAAGGTTTCAATCACGAAGTTCAAACACTAACTGGCATGAAAACAAACTACACTATACCAACACATGACCGCCATTGTTCAAAAGTTTGGAAACAAGTGAACTGAATTTTAAACGGAGAAACGGATTTTTGATTACAATCCAAATTTTACATACTATGAAATTTTATATGCAAAAGTAACAAGAGAATTTCTTACTGATTGAAGTGACTATTTAATAACTCACGTATAAATTATAGTACATTCGAATTATTAATTTGCTAAAGTATTCTGCTGTAAGGTATTTCACTTTACACTGGAAATTAACAGTTAGACAAAATATTTTACATGCAGGTGAAATTATATGAAATAAAGAATTTGCAAGAAACTTTAACCTAACCTAACCATTAAAATGGTAAAAGTGTAAGTTGTAAAAGTGTAAATGTTCGAGAGTGAAAACGGTCCACATTCAAATTTCCACATATGCATTCGGTTCATTCCGAGTTTCCCACATGCATAAAAAGTCACTATCATCGTCAAAGCTTTCGTTTTTTCTGAATCTGTTATTACACCAAGCAATTTGATTGTTTCGGTAGCAGTCGAAAACGATTAGAGACGTTTCGAATCTCATCGTTGATGCACATGCGTATATTGCCCTCATGAATATGGTGAACAAGCTAGCAGTGAAAGGGATGCAGCTTCGAGCGCACATGTCGCTCATGTAAATTAGCCAAGCTTGCAGAAAACTGAATTGAAAATGCAAAAATTTCTGGAACTCGAAGAACGAGGCGGACGTTTTAAAGCAACGCTTCACAGACAGGTGAAACCAGCAAACGTGGATGCTAATTAGTAGGGAGATACCACCAGAGGATGGACGAGCTGGCGTAAATGCCATAATCCGGAAGAGTTTAAGGGGATTAAATAATAAAACACGCTCATTACACGGACAACCTTCCTCCATGACCCTCTAAAATTGTCCGTACGTGTACACCCTCTTCTCGTTACTCGTTGCACGTCTTCAGTGCTTCTTAAATGGCACAAGAATAAATGACAGCGAGCATAAATTATACAAAAGGAAATATTGTGCTGGGTCGTTGCACACGACGAAAACTCTCCGAGTTTTACGTTCATTCATTTATGAAAGTTTGCCACCTTTTAGAGATTATCTAACTAGACATTCGTATACCTCATTTCAAGGGTAGATGGATAACACTTTAACACCTTGACTGTTAAAGTAGTCATTTTGTTTCTAACAGATCTTACCCAATATTTTCACAATATTTTGTTACATGCATTGTCCACAGTTTCAAATAACTATTTGAATTAACAATATGAGAATTTTCAACTAGATAAGTCAACAAATTATTTATAATATATGTGAGAGATTCGTATGAAAATTTAAGTGCCACATGGGTGATGTGGTAATCAGTAAAAGATGTGTTTATATAAATTTTCTTTGAATCATTCTGATCCGACTGGTCTTCACATTGAGGTATTGATTCAAAAATTCTTTTATTACCAATATAATATAATAAAAATAATAAAATTCCTTAGAAATGAAGATGTTACTAAAAATGACCATTTTTAACTTTTGACGATTTTTAATAATTTCGAATTCAATTATACGTAATTATATGTCAAAATTATATTAATTTACATAATGAATAATGAGGATAATTTGAATATCATAACTGTCTAGTATATTTTCCACAAAGGCATATTTTATTTATTAATTCTTGGAAGTAATATTATTACTTTATATGTAATAATGACAGTTAAAGTATTATATTTAAATTACGCAAAACATTTTTTAATAATATTGTAATTTCTTCGCATTACGGGATGTAAAGAACAAAATTTTTTAGATCGAATATATGCCTCGTATAAATTTAATATTGCATGAATATAATAAAAATGCATAGGTTCACGAAAAGAGTAGAAATTGTGAAAATATTTAAAACGTACAGTAATTTCATTTTATATACAGTTATATTGAAAAAACCATATCGAGTGTTAAAGAATTAACCAGTAAGCATACCTATTCTTTAAATTTACGAGAGCAACAGTAAAAATTGTAAACATTCTTTACGAAATAAATTACTGTTTACTAAAATGAACGTTTAAAATATGTTCGTAAAGTAAGACATATAGAAATGTTAGCAGAATTTTGTCTGCTAAAGCAAATAAACGCGCCTACGTTGTTTTAGTAGCAACGTAAACAGTTAAACGCATGCATTTAATATACATAAATATATTAAATGATTTACTTAACAAAATCAGTCAGAGACTTCTGTAAAATGGTGAAATTACAAATAGTTCAAGCATTTATTTAAAATTTTTGTTAATTGAAGTCCTACGAATCTTTAGATATATTTTAGGAACGAAAAGAACTTTTAAAATTGTGTGAAGCATTGCTGTATAAATATTTAAGTAGTAAATTAATAACAAAATAATTCCATTTACTATTTTCAAAATGTGATCGAGAAGAAACTAAATTTGCAATATACTTACATATAAAAATTTTTCTTTTCAATTATTTCTGTTCGAGTGAAAAATTCCGAACCAATTTACATTGGCGTCGATAGCATTGATGAATTAAATTCTAAATCGTACAAAAAATTACTGAGGTTCATAGAATTATAATCCTCCCCGTTTAATAAAAATTCAATCCAACTGATTATGCGTATAAATTTGAGAATCACTGTTTGTTGCTTTTAGACCCTTTTATTTTAATGTATTTCGAATTCTCGATTGGCAATTGTTAATTTGGTTATGACGACTACGGAACCGATTCCATTTACGTTAACTGATGAAAATTGAGAAATAAGTGATATTGTATGAATATCATCACAAGCGCCCAATCGAATCGATTGCTAATTGATTCATTTGATATCGCGAATCATGTTACACGTGTCTCGTTTCCACCACTTTTATTTAACCAATTATTCACTCGCGGATGAGGATTGTAAACATATGTGGCGAATGTGCAATGTTAATTTTAACCATTTTTATACGAACTTTTGCAACGTGGAATTTTTTAAAAACATGATTATTGTGTGTATTTGTTCAGAAAATCTGTTATATTTATAGATTTAATAGAAAACTTCAGAATCACAATGTTTGTCACCACCTTTAACATACTATTGTAAGATCTTACTCTCTCTAGTTTGCTTATATCAATCACTTTGTTTTGTAATCGATATTTGAAACTTGCCGAGCAATATCATATCAAACAAGTTTATCGCAGCAGGTAAAGAAGAAATGCACCAAGTCTCTTGAACTTTACTAGAGTTTCTCGCTCCATGGAAAATTGCTTGTTGGTTGGAAGACCTCTAAAGGGAATATTCAATTCGAAATCTATAAATAACTGTTGTTTTCCAATTTTACCGCACTCCAGTATATCTGTTTTCAAACTTTTCAAATTCGAAAAATTAATTTAACAAAAGCTAGCTTACTTTTACGGATAATACTGCCTTTTATTTTTGCAACATCGCGTAAGAATGCGAGAAAAATAATAATACAAAATGAGATTTGATAATTTTTATATACGTAACAAATTATATCCGTTTTATACGAACACTGGTTGTAAATTGCACAAGAAATAAGTTATAATTAAACTAATTTTAACGGAAATTGAGAAAAGCTCAGATTATTGAAAATATGAGTTGGTACATTTATGCACTGCAGTTTTATGACTACATATTAAAATAAATTACCATAAACTAAATTATCTTTTTGCACGTTAATTGTTTTGTATTTTCTACGGTTTATATCGCATAGGAGTTGTTTCTACTACTTTTATTTTCCTAGCAAAGATAATCGTAATCCAACGAAGAAATAGAAACAAGCAAACACAACGTTGATCCAGGAGAGTAGACACGTCAAAATTACGTCCCTTAGTACACTATAGAGTTTAAAGAGGGTGCAGAAATACGAGGACGAAATGTTTGCCGTTGCAATTGACGGGAATTAACCGGTAACTCCAGAGAGAAGCAACAAATCATCCTTGTCAAAATAGAATCTTGCGTATGGTAAGACTAGAAGCACTATTCTCGCTTCGATTCCGTATTTTTTTTTCCGAGCACAAACAAGAAGAAATTCAATCTAAACGTACAGAACCGTTCTCGTTCAAATATAAATACAATTTTCTGTAATTGCATCTTAATTGAAAGGCAATATAAACATTGATGTACTGAAACATAAATAATGTTTAGAAAAATGTATTTCTTTAATGTTTTAACGATAATCTCTTATTAAATACAAGTGTTTAGGCCCACTGTTAGGTTTTAGAATACATAGGTTTTAGTATAATACCATAGGAAGAAACATCATAATTTGGCACACCACGTGGAATATTCAACAAGATTCAAATTAATTTCAATTATAAGCGTTAATCACAGTGAGACACTAAAAACTGTATAAATAATTTTGAATTTAACTCTCTTCAATATTTCGTACGATATCATAAATATTCAAGATTACAGAAAAACGTAATTTTTTAAGAGTGTTTTCACACCTAGGGCGTTTCACTGTTAAAATAGAAAAATGGTTTCGTTATTAACGTCGTTTGAATTACACTCCTGCAGAGTTCCAAATTTTGTTGAATATCGGATATTATGATCGACGGAGAACAGCCACATTGTGGAACAACGTGGTTATTACCATCAATGTCATTTTCGACGTTCTAAAATTCATCGACCGTAGCTACGTCGTTCTAATTCCGTTTCAACATTATCAAATTCGTTCGATCGATCTTCGTCTGAACGACAAATCGAAATTAATGAGGATCCTTTTTCACGGCGAATTAAACACGGCGGAAGACACGATGAAAAATCGCTGGGGAAAGATAATGTGAACGAGAGCTATTGTGATTTCAGGGAACAATGGTCGGTTTCGTGGTAAAGCTGCGTGGAAAATGAAGAGGGTGGAAAAAAGAGTTATTTACATGAGATTAATTAACGTACTTTTTTGCCAGTTTTGATTCAATACCTCCCTTTAAACAGCTTTGTATGCTTGAATTATATCTTTTGAATTATATTTTTTTTAATTTAGGGGAAACTCCATATTCGCGGTAATCAAGCAGCCGTTGTTGGCTACGGTTCTGAAAAATTAGATAGAAAATTTTTCAATTTTCAGACCGTTGATGTGTGTTCATTTATATACAGTAAACTCATCAGATTTTTCGTACAATATTGCAACATCTAATAAATATAACAATTTATTAACATAACAGACATAACATTTAATTATGTCTAATAAATAAAATCATTTTTATTTTAAGTCAGTACTTGCATGTGAATACCTGATTTCACAGCAAGAATATTGTAACCTTTATTACGTTTTACAATTATTGTATAAACGTATTAAAGAAAGTAACCAATGTTTCAGATATAGGGATTTATTTATCGATCTTATCTCCTACAAGGATTTCATTATATTTCTAAACGTAAATTTTTGATATTACTCTTTCCAGAATAAGTATAATAATTGTACGTTAAATGTTCTCTATGGGTTCTCTTTTTTAATCTCGATCAATTTTACGAGGTGCCCCTTTTTCCCATTAAATTTCTTAAATACCTTTGTCAAACAACAGCAATTTTCTAGATAATTCACCAAAGCACCGACTGAAACTTGAACAAGTTAAGAAATTAACTCGGTGATACTTACAACGAGTTTTCGATTGTTTCAATCGTTATAAGTTTTATAAACGACTTTGTACAACTTGAAGAATCTTTCACCTCTCATTTCAGCTTTCCTTAACTTTTAGTCCATTTTTACAGAATATCAGTTTGGAAGAAAACGAAGTTCGTTCCTATCAACACTGAGAATCGTTTTGCTTATCTTGTTATGTTAGAATTTTTATGAAAGCGAAAGATAAAATTTATTATAATACTAATATTGTCTGTTCGAATTTCGTAAATTCACTATAAAAACTTGCAGGGCGATAGAAAATATTTTATAAGTTTCCTTTCAAATCATTTCAGAGACTTTGTTATTTTTATCTCCAAAAACTGATATTTAATATAATTAACCTCTTAGGCACGATGCAACGCGCTACTACTACTACTACATAGTGTGTATACTACATAACATATACCTTACATATACATATACATATACTACATAATATATATTTAACAGTTAACATATTATTTAGTTTAATACGTCGTAACAAAAGGATGACATTAAATTATTTATTCTTAACACCATTAACTCACGGCTTATTTCTCGTTAAACCACATAAAGTGATTGTAATACGATATTATACCATATTTCTCGTAATACGTTGCATTGTATATGCAATCGTTTCTGACTCGATGAGAAAAGAATATCAAACTTGCTCCAAGAGACAGGAACATAATTTTATATTAGATAATTCGTGTTAAATATTATATTGCACGTTGTACTTGCATGCGTGAATATAATAAAAGAGAGGTAGGAGCTGAGAGGTTTTTTCAATTTCGCGCTTTCTGATGAATGAATTTTAATTTCACTTGAATATCTCTCTTTCGGAGAGATATGTTATATTTCACACTGAACCGTTTCCGACTCGCTGAGAATAAAAATATCGAACATAGTTCAATAGATGAGAACGTAATTATATGTATACCGGATAGTTTGTGTTCAAAATTATTTGCCACGTTATACTTGCATGCGCGAATACAATAAAAGGGAAGGAAGGTCTGAAAGGTTTTTTTCAATTTCGCGCTTTCTGATGAAAGAATTTTAATTTCACTTGAATATCTCTCTTTCAGGGAGCACGATTAAAAGCCGCTGCATGCATTTGCCTTCCTTTTTTTTTCGTGAAAGCCGCACAATATGGGCCTCAAAAAGATCCGAGCTTCGATAATATGGAACGATGGTTCCCATTGTTTCAAAAGGAGAGAAAGGAGTTCCTGAATGTGTAGAGATTTCTTGCACAATACGTAGAAGTAGGATATAACCAGCGACATAGTTACTACTTTGAGATACCGAAAGACGCTAATTATTGTGCAACTATTAATTACCCTAAACGATGTACTTCGAATTCATGCTATTTCAATTTAAAACTTTACCTCGTTACGTGCAGTATAATTTACCCAAATAAGCTTCCTATGCATTTGAAGTCAAAGTTACTAAAACTTTGTACAAAACTTTCATGGTAACTTATGGATTGTCAAGATTATAGTGTTTTGATATTGGAAGCATTTTTAATTTTTGTTTCAATAAACCTTGTGAAGGATTAAAAATTGAAAATAAAGCAAGGGAACGTTTGACTAATTTACAAATGAAACTTTCTGGTAGGATAACAACTGGAACAAAAGTTAAGTTACATTTGTTAATGGATGTTTTTTGTAATAGAGACTCATAATCCATTTACTTGAATGTTTTGAGTAATTTATTATACTTAATTAAATTCGTATTCTTTTTATTTTTACTATGTTTCGAAGTCCTCTTTTGGTAATTAAATTCGCGATATTTTTATGCACCATTTTTATTTTTGGAATGTACGTTATTTAATCCTATTACAGTTTGGATTTTAGTTATATGGTGAAGGATTTTTATAGAAAATGATTCAAGTATGTAATACTCGTTTACGTTGTACAATACTAATATTGATTGTAGAAATTAATCGTCTAAGACGACATAGAAATATGTTTACAGGAAGTTTTGTGTATTTATAAACAGAAGAAATTACACGATTTTTTTATTTTCAAATTCTAAAATTCTAAAATTCTAAAATTCTAAAATTCTAAAATTCTAAACTCTCAAATTCTATTATTGTAAAATTCTCAAATGTTAAAATCTACAAATACTTAACATTATAAACTTCTTGGTTCTCATATTTCTAAATTTCCAAATCATTCAATTGTTATATCTTCAAATTTTCTAAATTTTGGAAGCCTCAAATTTTCAAGCTCCGAAGTTTCATAAATTTCATAAATTTCTAGATTTCTATATTTCTCAATTTCTCAATACCACGATTTCTAAATTCCCAATTTTGTAAATTGCAAACATGTAACATAACGGATGACCGTAATCGATCAGAACAAAAGCAACATCATAAAATTTGCTTCTCTTCCATCAAAAATTACTTTCATTACTTTTATACTTGCAGAAAACGTCAATTTTTCTTTCACTTGAATTTTCTCGTCCTCTTGGCCATTAATCATTGCCCTGTTAGTGACGCTTAAATTCAAAGGTGGAGTTGCTTTCATCGAAATTTCACGAAAAAATGGAAGAAGAAACGCGAATTTTAGAGAACTTTATTCGTTGGATGAATTACGGATAATATTCATTCTTTTTATGTGGTTAAAATAACAATTACAAGAACAAAAGGAACAGAAAACAAAAGTAAACAATTTGAGACACTATAGATTCACCTCTCAATGCTAAATCAAAAATACATAATTGACATATTTTATGTATATTACGTTGATACTACAATATTAATAATTAATATATAATATTAAAATTGAGCACTACTCGAATAATGTTTAAATGAAAATTTGAAATAAAACCACGCCATTTGAGAATAACGAACGACTGTTTCCTTTTGTTTCGCCACATGTTCATTAGGAAAATAATTGCAACTAATCCAGCGCTACTTCTTAACATCTCATAACAAGTAACCTAAAAAGCAACATGCTGTTTTCCAATTAAAGTAATGGACCATTTAAACGAACGAACCTTATTCTTCTGTTATTTTTTTAAATTCTGTTATTTCCCTTTCCTGAATTTTATTTCGCTATTGTACAATCTCCAATTTAGATAACGAAATAAAAAGGATGTGAACTCCCAAAACAAGATCGATACTTCATAACTACGATGACTACACGTCCTTTGTTTCGCTGTTTTACTCGATAAATTAATTTTTTCTAAAGTGGTTACTTTGCTGTTTATTTTACGAATTGAAATATGAAATATTGGATAAGTACGTATGTTGAATAACGTAGCATGTGACTTATAGAAACATGAAACGGTTATTTATGTAGAATATTATTAATGTAAGACAGATTAAAATTTTTAGATGTTTCACATAAATGATGTTTCACATGGCGGCCACAGTATTTTACTATTGCTTCAATACTGATACTTTTCATTTAAAAATGTTCTTACAGCTCGACTAAAGTGCGATAGGACTCCATCTTGTTGAAAGATCAAATTTAATTATGCAATAATTCCAGCAGTACATTACACAAGAAATGTAAAATTGTTTCCGACGTTATTATCACGAAAGAAATAAGGTCCCATAATTTGCTTTCTCATACTATCCCAAACATTAACACTTCATCTCTGAAAATTACTTTGCCAAATGGCGAGTTTTCAGATATCCATCGGCACGAGTTATGAGAGCTGATATCTCGTGACTTTTGCTTCATAGGTCTATAAAATTGTCATAAAAAATTACGCGAAGTCAGAGCTTTGTTCTACCAATGACAAAATACCATTCGTAGAACGTAATTACGATTTGTACGTTCTTGTACTTTACAAACATAACGAGGGTGCAATTTATTCTGATGTAGTATGCGACTGACAGCAAATATATTAGTATTGTGTTATGAAGAAAGGTTTCTTATACTCGTGCCAGATTCATCCATTATTTCTTGCAAAATTCCTTCTTCCGCAGTCATATTAATTCAACGATGGCGACGAAGTGGTTAAAAAAACGGTGCTCTGCAGCAGATTGTTCTGAATAAATCTGTAATCGAAAAGTCGTTGATTTTGATATCCTTCTTAATGATGATTAGTTGTGGTTGATCATCGTCAAATGCACCTAACGCAAAAATTATATTTTTCGATTACTGTGCTATATTTGATAGAACCTAGAAGTTGCGTTCTATGAGCGTAAAAGTAAAGCCAGAGTAATAATAGAGTAAATTATGACACAGTTATGTCAACAATTATGCCAGTGGTTTTGTAGGGTACAGACAGTGGACTTTGAAATCCTTCGAGATGAGGCTGGGTGTAAAACTTCGCTTAATGCGGGTGGATATGTTCCAATAACTTCCTACGCTGATTGAAACAGTGTTAAATGAGGTCATGTTAACTCGATAATAGTACGGATAAGTCCAAACTATCCATTTGTAAATTTGAACCCTATAATTTTCTTTGCAGTCGCATTAGCAGAAGCTTAAATATGTTCCTATAACATTGTAACAATACTAAGACAAATAGGGACAGTTAAAATATTATATAGTGAGATCCCGTTGAAAGTAGAAGTTGTATTCCAATAAGTTCCAGCGCTAAGAAAACAACGTTAAATGAGGTCATGTTAAGAGGATAATAATAGAGATAATTGAAACGGAACAGATAATAAGAAAATATAGCAGTTTCTTTTACTTTATTTTGTAATATTTATCGTTAAAAACTTTTTCGATACATTAACTATAGACTTATTCATTACTAATATCGATTTTTGACGAAGAAGGTTCTTCGTCACATGACATTCTGTATATACATCAAATTTCAAACAATCTTCTTATTATTTAAATTTATATTTCATATACAGTTCTATATTTTCAACAAATATTAACAGTCAATTTTAGTGAAAAAAATAAACATAATTATTAACCAACCTTCAATTTGTGTTTTATTTTCTGTAAAGAAATATGTTTACCGTAGTTATAAGAACGTTTTCAAAATCATTGTCCGAAAATGACAAAAGTATTCTAGTTCTTTTTCTCTTTTCTTTTTTTTAAATGAAAATACATCTCAGTATCGAATAAAATGAAATTATATGAAAGCGAAGAATAATTTCTATCATGAAATGTAATTATTCCAGTTTTGCTACAGTCGCTTTAATTGAATAGCATCAGCAATTAAGCTTAAATAAACAAAAATTAATTTAAATTTGTCCTACAAACTGTAGTTCCTATTGTTGCTTGTGAGGACGAACAAGAAACACAAACAGAAACACATTTGTTTCTGTTTGAACGGACATAATAGAGCAATTACTACGTTAAATGTTGTCTTGAAACTTGATATCAAGGAACATCATTGATGAATAATGAACGATAACATTGTGGTGCTAAATCCTTTGTAAGCAGTAGCCTTTGAATTATGCGACGATAATGATATTAAATACATTAATTTGGAAATTTGGGAAATGTGTACTTAGAAATTGGGGATTGTGAAAATTTCGAAATTCGGCAGAAAATTTGTAATTTAAATCTTAAGCTTGCTTTTAATCCTCAGAGTTTACAAATTTGGGAAAATGAAAATTTAGAAGTGATGAAGGTGTAAAAACATAGAAATTAGGGGCTGTTAAAAATTTGAAATTTGAGAACATGAATATTTGGAATTCTTGAAGTGTAGAATTTTGGGAATATGAAAATTTTGAAATTTGAAGATATTAAAATATAAAAATTTTGGTTGTATGAAAGCTTAGCAATTTAAGGATGTAAAAATTTGGAATTTTCAATGAAAGAAATTTTGGGGAGTGGAAATTTAGAAATTTTAGAGTGTTGGAAATATAGAAGTCCATAAAATTAAAAAATTTGAGAAATTAGAAATTTAAAAAATTAAAGACCACCTCAAAAAATTCGAATATTTCTAAATTTCTAAATTTGAAAATCTTCAAGTTCAATGATTGACGTGTTATAAAACAAAAAGTCTATTGTCGTGAAAACGCGCATTATTTTCGATATCTCGTTCGATACAAATCTCCATTCCATTTCTTTCAAATATCAAATATCAGTAAAAATAAACTATGCAGAAGGCAATAAATGTGAAATAAGAAACGTAAACATTTTATTCGTCACAATTGAACATTTCACCGCAGGACATTTTCCGCTTTATCGCTCGAAAATGACAAACCTTGAATGCGAATGAACGGTAGGAATTTTTAATTTCCTAGTGTTTTCAGAGCAGTAACGCGAATCGTACGTTTTACGTGAACGTGTACATAGCTATGTACAAATAACCGGAAATAAAGCAAGACAGGAAATTGAAATAAAAGTACAAACAATTGATCGAACGCTATCGGTACATTTCACGGATTTAAATCGCATCAAAGCGCGTTTATGAATTACGAAATTTAGCATTCGCAATTTGTTTCCCGAAAATATTTAAATTGCTAATGCCCAACGAAAAATTATTCGAGACCGCCCACGGTACAATAAACTTTTCTTTACGAAGAATCGATATCCCTATTATTAACTCGTCCAACTGGCTGCGTTTCAAGAATACTCTCAAGAAATTCAAACGACCGTTGAATCGCTCACGAAATTATCTCCGATAACGCGAAAAAGATTTTCGTTCAAATGAAAAATATGGAGGACTTTAATACGTTGAAAGCACAATTTGTGAACGTAAAGATGCGATTTTACTGTGTCATTCGTAAAATCGTGACGTGGTCGGTGTGAATGTTACGTAAGCTCCATTAATTTGGATTTTCATATTTCTCGGATTCGCAAGGGTTTATGTTAAACCATATCTTTTCCTTTCGAGATATTTGTCGACTGCGATATCTTGACAGTAAGTTATGGTCTCCTTATTGATCTTCGAATTTAAGACAATTCCAACTGGAATCTCTTATTTAAAGCGTTAGATGTAACAATGGGGTAATAGGGAAATTATATAAAATTCATTGAAAATTATGGTCTTGTATTGTGGAATTTTTTAAAAAATTATTTACAATTTTTAAACGTGCAATTTTTGATAACGTGTACTGATAAATTGTGATTGCAATATTCCATTTAAATAACATGTACAATAAAGTGAAATGTGCTAAAAAAATAAAAGTGTTATAATATGGAAGAGAAATAAGGATATTGTAACTGCATTTTCTTTGATTTTAGAGATCAAGTATGTAAACTGAAAATCTTCAAATTTTAAAATGTGTAATTTTGTAGAAGACTAACTATTGAAATTTCTAAATTTATATAGTATTTCAATTTTTCCAAAATTTCGAATTTCCAAATTCTTGAATTTATACATCTCTATTCTAAGTAGCGTATTTATTTAAATTTCGACATTGTCACATTCAAAAATTAAAAAGTTAAGGAATTTCAAATTAATAACGTTATAAAATTTCTACATTTTTACGTCTCCAAAGTTTTACATTTTCAAATTTCCAGATTTTCATATTTTCACATTTCCACGCACCCAAATTTCTAAATTTCTCAGTGATTCAATTTGTTAAGTTTTCAATTCCTCAATATTTAAATTTTCATACCTGCAAATTTCCAAATTGTGAAATTTTCAAATCTCCAAATCCCCAAATTTTGAAGTACCTTAATATTCGAGTCCTCAAATCCCCAAATGCATAAATTCGAACTTAAACTCACAATCCCAAATCCCAAATCCTAAAGTATAGTTCATTAGATCCTCGGAAAATGTACCTATCAGACACTAATGAACTTAATCTTCAATTAATTAACGCAACGCTTATGAACGTTAACGCGTGTTCCTTCAAGCCATAATTCATAATAAACCGCGCATTTCATAATATGTAACGCTTAAAAGAGCATGAAAGAGAGTTCAAGATGTGTCATCGATCGAGTAAAATTTCAAGATTGAACTTTCCTCGCCAAATTAAATGATAATTCGAACACCTTTATTAATTACTGTCCCTCTTCATTGCGCGCAGTCATGTCGTTATTTAAATGTCCGCATAACAACGACAATATCTCTATTTTATCGTTGCCGTAATTTCCGCGAGGCGGCAAAAAATTTACTCAAACTTCTTTAACAATCTGAATAATTGCAGTCTATTCGTGCAACTTTTCTCGTTTAATCGCGCTTTGTTCATAGTTTGAATGCCACGGGCGATTGCAGATACACGTTTGGAAAGTGCCCGACAGCGCAATTGTGCTATTTTTTTTTTTTGGATACAACAAATATTCGTAACTTCGTCAGTTCTTTGCTGAACTGATGTGTTCAATACAGATAGCGGTATATAAAGGTTCTCAACACTATTTCTACCAAGAGGTGTCAAAAGGCACCTTCCAAATTTTAATTTAAAATTATTCTCTAGGTTGAATCATTTCTCCACAATTAATTTTTTGACTTTTCATGCAATGGTTGTTAAATTAATTCAGCGATATCATTTTATTTTCTGCAACTGATCCTTAGTTATCTCATATTAATAATATTATGGGAGGGTTTATATAGCCTTTTTTATTACGCTTTAAGCTTCATACTGATGTGCCACGAGCGTTATTTTACGATATTTGCCGAACGTAAAGACTATACTGGGATAACTCGATCTGTATTCACTTGTTTATCTCTTTGTATTGTACTATGTTACAGTTCGCTTTTTGGAGCATTTTGACTTGAAATTCGGGTAGACTCGTGACACATCCTAAATCTGCTGTATAGATTTTAGCAGCAATTTGAAAACAGGAACCTGTCGTCACCGACGTTGATCATCGTCAAATCGATAATAAAACGTATTTTTGACATGGTTCCAGTCGATCATTTTTGACACATAAAATCGACTGGAACCACGTTAAAAGCCCTATAATTCATCGTTGACAACAAAATTTCGTCATCATTGACATGAATCGTCACATAAATAATAATCGTGTTTGGTATGGTTTTCGATGGTTTCTGACAGGTTTGATCGTTTGGAACGATTTTAAAATCCCTACTTCTCATTTTTGTTCCACCTACATATTTACAATAGATCTATAGACCCATTATACTTGTATGTCGTTAAACACATATTTTCATTTTGAAGATCCATCATTTCATAAGCAGCAATCTAATAGATTAAATCTATATTCGAGATCGATTAGCTTATAAGCAGTAACCCAGTAGATTAAAAATGTCTTACAACATATTCTCGTTTTCCGGGCAGTAGTGAACGGTGTTAAATACGTAACCCGGAGCTCTTGTGTTTGACTGGAGAATATTTCCAATGTTCTCGTGGTCGTTCGGAGGTACAATATTATATTCCAGCAAACTCTCGACCAGTCGCAATAACAGAAAATGTGGTCACCAGATTCCGTGGACGAGCAGTACGGTTTTCCACGTGGTTTCAATGCGTTGCCTGCAATGCTGTCCAGTAATATACACGCGTGCTTATTGCACGGTCTACCCGAAGGTGACCCAGATTAGCATTATTGACACACGGATCCTCCGAATTTTCGAGAGTTAGACCCCTCGTTACAATGTTTTCTTCTCTTATGAAATTTTTTTACCGTTTTCCTCGAAACAGAGTACATGAAGAGCATAAGAAAATTGTATCCATTTTTAAGGAGCAGCCCTGAGGTAAATTTTCAATTTCCTGTACCTTGTTTATTTTTACAAACGTTATATTTTCTTATATTATGTGTTGCCAGAAATTCTTTAGTGTTGTTATTCAATTAGTATTCGTTATTATTTTTGTTGAACAATTACTGGACTGTTTATTAGAAACCTTTACATACACTTTACATTTAACTATTTTACAAGTACCCTCTCAAGAAAAATAATAATGAGTAACATTCTTATTATCGTACCAAATATCTAGTATTTTGCGAAGGTTTACGAGTGTCACCAATCTTTTAAACTTCCGTTTACGAATAGGGTTACATTTTGAGACACAAGGAATTAAACCCGTAGTACGATATCAGTCAGTTGAACTACTAACTGGAACGTACATGTACGAAAGTTAGATGATTAATATATGTTTGCTGCACAAACAACTAGTAAACATACAACATGAAATAACAATGGGTGTTTATTTTCCCAAATGGCACAGTGTTGATGCAACAGTTCTGATACTGTTCTGTAATATCGTTTGTTTTTAAACAGAAAAACACTCCTCCAATACGGATCATATATCGTTTACTAGCAATTTCAAGTATGAACTATGTTTGCTTGCGTGTTTTATCAAACGCAATCGCTACAATAAATACCAAGTATTTGCACACTCTTTGAAGTGAAATAACGTTTTAATAATTGAGATAGCTTCTCGAAAACATTCTAGTCGTTTTAAAAAATATTAAATAAAATTATTCTGTTTTAAAGGCGTGTTATTTCATATGTTATTTCAATTTTATATTAGTGCCTCTGGTGAGAATTTGATTTTCATATCACCGAATTATGTAATTTGTAATATGTGTAGTACACAAAATTTTAAGTATTTATATCTATAGTACCCATAAAATTTTGAGTATTGAAAGCAGTTTTACTCCACGGATTTTAGAATTTCCTATCTACGGTGTCAATACCAGATGTAAACTATAACTTCGATTTTTCGTATCAGACGATAAGGTTTTGTTTGATGTACTACCATTCAAAAGTTTGAATGCAATTAAACAGAATACACGATATACCGAGCTTTCTCCCAATTTGTCTCCCACTATGTTTTTTTTTTTTTTTTATCGTACGGAACAAATTGCATTTAACTGTTTTACGAATTTCAACCATTTTGCCATGCTAGATACGTGAATACCAATAAAAAATCGAATAAATAATTTGAAATATATAAATCGTAGAAACTAAAAATGTATAGTTTATTGAATTTAGAAATTTGAAAATTTTTATATTGGGAACTTCTTAAGTTAGGAATTAGAAAATTAAGTAATTCGGAAAATTGGTAACATTTAGAACTTTAGAAATTTAGAATTAAGGCATTTAAAAATATAGAAATTACCAAAAGAATATTATACTTTCAGAAATTCGAAAATTCAGAAATTTAAGAATTGAGTAACTCAAAAACTTTATTCTTTAGGTATTTAGAAATTTGAGGATGTGTAATATTGGTAATTTAGAAAAATTAATAAATTTGGAAATTTCGAAATCTTGAAACTCATGTATTTGGAATTTTCAGAATTTAAGAATCTGAACATTGAACAGTTCAACAATTGTCAATTTTAGATAATTTGGATCACCAATCATTTCATGATAAACTCGTTTAAACATCCAAATGCGACTCTTCTATTGCACAGTAAAATAGAAATACAATATGCAATGAAAAATATATAAAATTCCCTTAATAGTTTCCGGTTTCAAAAAACAAAAATGTTTTCACATAAGTAATATTTCTGACAGACTAATAGAATCAGTTCACAATACACCGACAAATTATGATATGTGATTTAATCTTTTATATTGCTAGCTTTGATGCAAATTAATGAATCTGTGAATAAATCGTACAGTATTTTTATTTCAAATTAATGTCAAAGTGTATTCATATTTTATAAATATTCAAAGTGATCACACATTTATAAACCGTTTCAACAGTTTGGATATTAAAAATATTGAACCGCTACAAGTACGACTCTAATTACGACTTTTTTCAGTTCTCCATTGATTGGTTCGACGAAAACGTATTCGAATTAACTGGAGGAAATCTCTTTGCCACGGAATCCTACATACTGTTGGATCTGTTGAAGATAATTAAACCATGTAGCGATCGAACTAACTGAATCCCTTAACGTGCACAGCATAGCTTAGAACAAATTAGATAATTCACCTGGTACCGTACTCTAATTGCATGAAGTATTAAATTTTCACTTTATAGCTGCTTAATTAAATGAATATTTAACGCCGATTATCCAGCATGTTTAATAAAAACCAATATACAATATGTAAAATAGGGAAACGTTTCATTCTACTGTTATTTTTTTTTTGACTTGTATCGGCACAGACATTTTTTATTATGCGAATATTTATGTAAATATATATTTCTCATATTTTCCGTACGTTTCGTGTATTTTATGTAAACGGTCGAATAAATGCTATACATATGTATGCAACCTATTTTACATGGTATTCTTCTGGTACCAGTTTTATTTGCGACAATTTATGAATTATGAAATGCAATTTGTAATACATGATCAATTTTCGTATGATTTTTTTCGACAAAAAAAATGGTTATATTTCTGGAAATATAAATAGTGTTGTTCAGTAGGGGCTATTGTGGGGCAGCATAAATACAGAGTATTAATAAAATGTATACACAAGCGGTTCATATACACAAAATTTAGGACCAAACTTGTACTAATAAACAATTAATAAACCAGTGAAAATTTAAAGATTAAGTAATTTGAGATAATGAAAGTAATCTTTCATTAAAATTTGAAATATTTTTTAAAAGTCGGTTTACTCAAAAACTATGAATATAAGAAAACGATATAAAGATTCGAATTCGGAAAATCTAAATATTATAGAGAATTTGTATTTCTCTCATCGAGAATTGAAATTGAAGAGAGTAAGAGTTCGTCGAATAGTTTTAGTTGCATTAATGGCTGCAAGCAGGAAGATAACATGCAGGAAAAGCTGTGCGACTAAATCGGATGTTCACCAGCAAAATCACCAGGTGCTTACGTTGGGCATCGGTCGTAGAAATCAAGATCAAAGTAAGTGGATTACGAGTGGGGATTTTGCAGCTACACCGCCGATTCGATAACCTCTCACTCTATGCAGCAAGAACATCATAGATCGAATCGTGTTCGCTTGCATTAACCTTCGATTCGGTTTCGCGCATCAGATTCACGCTAATTAGGACTACAAATTGATAACGATCCGACAACGGCTGATTGTTGGGTGCAGTTACATGCGTACTATAATTAACTGTGAAATTGCGTTGGTTAATAGATAAAATAACTTCGTTATGCAAATTCTGTTACTTCTGGCTGGACAAGTTAATTGTTGTTTGTAATTCTGTAACACCGTTTATAACTCTGAGGATAACATATTTCGTAGGTTCATCGAGTTTTTCGATTTTGGAATCATTATATCACGGGTTTTGTTTATTTTTCAGATTCATATGTGAAGAAAGTGCAATTCTTCTTTTCAAATTTTCATACTCTCAAACTTCCATATTTTTAGTGCACTATAGTTCTGTCTCTATATTCCCAAACTTTCTGTAATTCATAATTGCTCAATTTTTCATATTCGCCTATTTCTGTATTCACGAGTTTGTAAATTTCAAATGTCTCTATTTTTTCTGGATCTCCCAATTTTTGTATCTCCGAAATTCTATGCTTTCCAAATTTTTATATTCCTTGATTTCAATGTTCCCAGATATATTTCCAAATTTTTATATTTACGAATCTTTATATTCGTTAATTTCTACCTATGTCATCAATCGTTTATAATACAAAGATTCTAAAAATATCTTTCAAAATTTTAAATTGATTTGAAGCTAAGTAAATAAAGAATAGTAACACTGTTTTTTTTTTAAACTGTATCTTTGAAACGCTCGTAAAAAAATATTGAAAAATGAAACGACTGGTCATTTTACTTTTGAATTTTTCAAGATTCTATTCTGCTCAATTTTTCACGAACAACAAATCTAGTTACTCGCATGGAATTTTTTGCTCCATTTCGTGTTTTCTTTTTAAGTGAAAACAAGTGAATTTCTGGCGGAAAATTGATACTGTTGTGAAGCTGTGAAGTTGCTTTCAGAATTATTGAACTGAATCCAACGATCGATCGTGCGGTCATATTTTAGTGACCTGGCAGAGATATTTTGTTCCGTCGCTGTCCGAAAACTATTTTGATGGTCAGTGTCCTGGATACATTTTTCATATTTATTATTACTTTACCCTGCTTTTCAGTTTTTTACATTGCTTTTAAGATAATGGTGTACAATGTTCCTAAGCATTTGCGAGCTAAAATTCGTGAAATGAAGATATGGACACTTAACAGTTGTCCTACTATTAAATATGTCATATTTCAATATTTTTATTTCATTTTCTTATTTTATTCGCAGTGTTATGGTCGAGAAATATGATTTGAATATTTGTGCGGATTCTGAGCACATAACAAACATTGATGGAGGGACTCTTGAATATGTGATTATTGCAAATAGTTATCTCAAATATTAATAAAATTTGATTTCTCGTTTATATGTAAGCAATCAATAATGTAGGTGAAATATTACGTTCGTTACGGAAGTATGACGTTCATACAGTATATTTATTAGCCATAATAAGAAGAATGAATCGTGAACCAGTTTAATACTAAATTATCAAACCGGTCAGAAAACAGTGCTCACGTTTCTTATTTTAAATTACGGAATTTGTTAAGATATTTTTCTTCAGATAGATGTTGTTTTTTATCGGGATGAATAATACGTTTTTATTATTAGGTTAATCTTTTTAAAATTGCGTTTATTTTTCAACCCCTTGCCATAGTTTGACGACTCAGACACATGACACACTCGTACTTTAACTGTGATAAATCATACACGAATTTTTAACACGCTTCAATTTGGAGCAAGTCCACTCATAATTTGCATAGTCAAGGATTGCCGAATACAAAAGTGACATAACATTTCAACTTTATTTATCTGTTTTAATCTTGCAACTGTGATTAGTTAGTTCTGACTGACGCACCTGACAAATAAGTTATAATACAAGGGATTAAGAAGAAATCTAATGAGTATAATAATTCGGCCACCCACTGCTAAGCTTAAGATCATCGGAGCTGACTATAGCACATAATCAATATAATTGTTATTCCACACTTTGCTATTTTTCTTTGTCCTCGCTATATTTAATCCTTGTCATATAATTTACTCGTCAGATGCATCAGCAACTATCCACACCTGCTGTAAAATTATTATTAGTAAAATTGAATTTAACAATGAGAAACACTGTCTGCACAAGAAAACCGTACTGGCGCCATCAGGTCTAAGGAACTGTCTACACAATGCCAGTTGTATGTGACGCCAGTTGCCTTACCAGCAGGCAGTCGAATTTTTGTGTTTCTTGCTTTGCCTGTACCAGATATATTGTTGGAAAAAGAAGGCAAGAAAGGAAAGAACCATGTTCTTTCAAGGATTTTTGAGAATTTGAGAATTTGGAAGTATGAAAATTTAGAGATTTGGGAATTTAGGAATTTGATAGTTCAGTGATATGGGGATTTAGCGATTTAGGGGTCTATGGAGAGGATTTGGAGATTTCAGAATTTAGGATCTTGCAAAGTATCATTTGAGGATATAGAGGTTTCAGAATTTAGGAATTTGGGGATTTTGCTATTTAGGGGTCCAGAGATTTAAAGATGTAGGGATGTAGGGATTTAGAAATTTAAGAACCTGGGAATGGGGAATTTAGTTATTTCGAAAGGTTTGAGAATTTAGCGATGTGGGGGTCTACGGGTTTGGAAATATAGGGATTTGGGGATTTAGTAATTTAGAAGAGTAGGGATTTGGGATTTTGAGATTTTGAGATTTTGAGATTTCAGGATTTAGGATTTTGCGAATTTAGGCACTCGGAAATGTAGAGGTTTCAGAATTTAAGAATTTGGGGATTTTGTTATTTGGGAGTTCAGAGATTTGGGGATGTAGGAATTTGGGAATTTAGTTATTTGGGGGTCGAAAGATTTGAGAATGTAGAAGTTTGGGTCTTTTGGAAAGAAATGTTGGGAAATCCCAAATTGCACTACAATAAACCAGAGACCAGAAACACATGGTCACGACGCAACGACCACCACTATGATGGAGCCCGACGCTGGAACGCCATGGCCATAAACAACCCTCAGGCCCTTGAGTTTCACAAGGGACTAGAATATCTCTCGGAACTGGAAAATTCTCCGAAAACCCTTCGAATACACGACATCGCCCACAGACTTTGGTTTAATCCTGAATATACATTTGAATTTTACACAAAGTATTTAGCTTTTCGCATCTTTCATTTTACCTTTATCTTACAGGAAAGAAAATTATTTCTTTCTTGCCTTATTTTTTTAACGATAAGCAGGAAACACAAAAATTCGACTACCTACTGAAAAGACTATTAGCACCAGCTACTGGCATAATGTAGACGTACCCTGAACACCTGAAACTGTTTGTCACCAAAAGCCATGGTAATAAATACAGTGCAGGCACTTTTCCTGTAGTACTGAAAGAGTTAGTTACAATATTAATAGTTCCAATATTTACAATATTAATTCTTTGGCTTATAATATCCAGTCAGACTAATGACGCACGTTACAGTTAAAATGTGACAAAACTAAATCGTATTTGTATAAAGATCGAGTTTTGAGTATGATACCAATTGCACTTTGTTTAATTAAAGATCGCTAAATCCAAAATATACCTAACATTTCAACATTATTTATGTTAACGCTGCAGTAATAATTAGGCAGCTGCGACGCACCTGCCGAAAAACTTGTAGGCTAAAGGGTTAGAATAAATAAAGAAATCTGTATTGCATCCTTGACTACTCAAATTATTGGAGTCAGACTTGAAATAGAAACGTATTACAACTGCAGTAAGATTTATGACACCTGATCTGCGAATTCAAAGTGGACAGAGTAAATCGAGTCCAAGTATGGCAAGGAGTTGAACAAAAGGAAGGGAGAAAGAGGTCGAAAAAATCTTGAATAGGTTGGTGTTTGCTCTAGAGAAAATGAGAATTATCAGCGTTGTCGCGCGTGAAATATGAGCGTAAAAAGACCGAAGGACGTTCGAGCACCCCCGGGGCTTAGTTTTCCATGGAACCGATGAAGGAATACTGGGACAAGCAACGAAGAAGGAGACAGGGAATCGATCCTTCCCGCAAACTGGTCTCTCTCCTGCAGGAATGTCGTCTCACCCGTTTCCGGACAAACGCAGAGCATATGAATGATTTATCTCGCCGTTTGAAAGTCGTTCAACGGATCTTCCGAGAGCACTTCGCGTCGATTTATCGGCAACCAGAGAGCGAAATACACGGCTTTTTCCGAACTCGTTGTGCACGATCGTACATAGTCACGTATGTGGATCTCGGAAAACAGCATCGATCTCGTTTCCGGCGCGAACGACACCATCGTCTCCTGTTGAATGCACAGCTACCTACAGTTTCAATTTCACCAACGTTCTCGCAGTTTTACATACTTCGCGATTTCTGTCGGAAACAATGGCAAAATGCAACACCTCGGAACATGAATTTTTCTGGTTATAACTATTCACATGAAAAATTCGAAATGTGTGCGACGCGGAATTTTTTATGGATATTCGCTGTCGAGTCGCGTACGAATGACACGAGAAATACCTCGAAATTTGAGTTGTGTATCGGAATCTTATCTGAGGAAATTAAGTAACAAGCGAAGTAGATGCCAAGCTTTTATTGATAGATTGAATCTATCTGATTATTAAATAGCAACTACGTTATTAAATGTTGTAGATTATATCGAAATTAAATGAAACATATTTATATCCTTAAGAAATGTTAGGATACTATGTACGTTTTATTAACGTTTAGAATTTTGTATAAGTCTGGAGGAATTTTGTAACGTACTCTTATATCTTGTTATTTTTGGATTTGGTGATTTTAGGATTTTAGAACTTTGGAGTATGAGAATTTGCAAGCTTACGAAGTTGGGAGTTCGAAAATTTGAGAATTTGAGAATTTGTAAGTTTGAGAATTGCAGAATTTGAGAATTCCTAAGTTTGAGAATTTGAGAGTTTGAAAATTTTTAAGTTTGAGAATTTGAGAATTTGTAAGTTTGAGAATTTCAGAATTTGAGAATTCCTAAGTTTGAGAATTTGAGAGTTTGAGAATTTTTAAGTTTGAGAATTTGAGAATTTGAGAATTTTTAAGTTTGAGAATTTGAGAATTTGAGAATTTGAGAATTCCTAAGTTTGAGAGTTTGAGAGTTTGAGAATTTGAGAATTTTTAAGTTTGAGAGTTTGAGAATTTGAGAATTTTTAAGTTTGAGAATTTGAGAATTTGAGAATTCCTAAGTTTGAGAGTTTGAGAATTTGAGAATTTTTAAGTTTGAGAATTTGAGAATTTGAGAATTCCTAAGTTTGAGAGTTTGAGAGTTTGAGAATTTGAGAATTTTTAAGTTTGAGAATTTGAGAATTTGAGAATTTGAGAATTCCTAAGTTTGAGAGTTTGAGAGTTTGAGAATTAGAGAATTTTTAAGTTTGAGAATTTGATAATTTTTAAGTTTGAGAATTTGCGAATTTGCGAATTTTTAAGTTTGGGAATTTGAGAATTTTTAGTTTGAGAATTTGAGAATTTGAAAATTTGAAAATTTGAAAGTTTGAAAGTTTGAAAGTTTGAAAATTTGAAAATTTGTAAATCTAAGAATATGAGAATCTAAAAATTTGTAGATTAAGATTAAAAGTATCAAATAACAGAGAATTTCGCGAATGCTGTTAATCTATGTGATCGACCGCAGAAGTAGTCGTATTGACACATAAAGTTTTCATTGCAAACTTTTCGTGAAAGTAAATGGTTCTTCTCGTAGTAGTTTTTTCTGACGGAACATACTTTTTCAACGTTCATTTCACGAGTAAGACCAAAGTTGCAACTGTTCTTCTGTAAGTTGATTTCATTAATCGGTTGCAACTTCCTGAATGTTTTCAACTACGAGAAAAAGAAAATCTAGTAAGTGATTTGTAACTGTTCGGAAACAAGAATCCTTTAACCATTAAACTTTCTGTGGCTTCACTTACTTTCATACAAAATTAAATAACTTAATATTTAATTTTTAGTATTTACAGACGGAAAGACTTCATAAAACTTTCTGTGTAATAATTATTATTTAAGTATGTTTATGATATACTGAATGTTTATATAGAAATATAATAGATACGCAAATTTCAAGTTTTTATATTTTTAAATTTTCAAACTTAGAAATATAGAAATCCACAAGCGAAATTTTGAAATTTGAAAACTGCAAAATTTAGAAATTACAAAATTGAAAAACAGAAATTTTGAAATTGAGAAATTGAGAAATTGTGAAATTGTGAAATTGTGAAATTGTGAAATTGAGAAATTGAGAAATTGGGAAATTGGGAATTTTAAAAACAGAAATTTAGAAATGAGAAATTTAGAAATTTAGAAATTTAGAGATTTAGAGATTTAGAAATTTGGAAATTTAGAATGTAAACATGGGAATTTGTAAAATTAGAAATTCGAAAATTTAGAAATGTAGGAATATGAAAATTTGGAAACTTAGGAATTCGGAAAATTCGAAGTTCAAAAATTTGGAAATTCGGAAATTTAGAAATTTGAAAATTGCACCCACCACTAACTTATAACATAAAAATGTTTCCAGTACTAATGATTTCCATAATAATTCAACTTTGATTAATAATGATTTTGCATTAGTATTGGATTCTATTAAACGCTAACATACAACATATTTCTAACCTAATTTCCTTATTGATCATTATACTAATATTAAATTCGAATAAATTGATTTTACTAATATTAATAATATACTAATAAAATTTGCATTTAAATATGTTATATTTATAACCATATATTAGCAACATATTTTTATTACTTCTATATTTTCCAGAAAAAATAATTAGTACATTCTTGATTCTTGAAAACACAATATCGTGTTTTTTGATTGAAAATAATAAAGTTGTATCTCGTATTTTACTTCACCAAGTTGAAAATAAGCGCTTCTTCAATGTAACATTATAACTTGCAGGTAATAATAAAAGTGTCGTATTACGAGTAACAATAGCTTTGAAAATAGTTGAAAAATACGTAAACTGGCACAAGTAACAACATACAGATGTTTACCTGCCGGTTGTTTATTTTCCTTTATTTTCTTTTGTCTGGAAATACAAACGATACCAGATCGATGCGGGTAGGAATTGCGATAAGTTTAAAAAAGGAAATAAAATAAGCGGGTGAAAGCGGGTACAGTGGAAAACACTTGTTTATTTATCTTTTTCATTTCAATAAATACGCATCATTTGAAATAAAAATATCTTTCTTTGTATTCTTAAAAAATTTTCTACAAGTTCAACATTATGCACCATTTTAAGTTTATTTCTAACATTCTTAATGTACAATTTTTATCATAATTTCAAGATACTTCAATTTATGCATATGTAATAATTAACATACATATTCATTTTGTTATTATTTATTTTAACGTGAGTTTCCTTGAAAAAGAAATATCTCTTCTGTTATATAATTTAAAAAATTCGGTGTTTCATTTCAGACTGTTAAAAATTACTGCAATTAATTTATAAAATAATTAAAATAATTAAAAATCCTATTAATAATATGAGTTTTCCTCCATAATTATAAAATCATTTCTCTACTTCAAACCGTTAGTTAAATTGTCAAACACTGGTCTGAATTATTCCTGGTGTAACCACAATTATTAAAATTAAATGGATACATACATGCAGCAACAGCAATGAATAGGTTAACACACGGCTATGGAGGAACTAATGAGCGGGCTTAACAAGCAGATTTTCCAAGCTGCAGCCTCGAATGAGAAAATAATGTCGTTGAACCAAAATCTCGAAATGATTTGTAACGTATGGCCTCAGTTACTCGCATGTGTGATATTTTAGTAACTTAACAGGATAAAGGTCAACTTCGTTAATGTCTAATATTTCTAAAATGATCACACTTTATGAAAATATACGCATTTATCATTATAAATTATCTTTAAGTTTTATTATAAAGAAAATTAATTTTCTTGTATGTACAATATGTAGGTAAATTTTGGTATTTTCATTTTTCTTGTATCTATTTAGGTAAATTTTTGTATTTTCCGTTTTAAGTAAATTTTGGTATTTTCATTTTTCTTGTATCTATTTAGGTAAATTTTGGTATTTTCAGTTTTAAGTAAATTTTGGTATTTTCAGTTTTCTTGTATATTTGGGTAAATTTTGAAATAATTGTGAACTTTGAAATTGTTATAAATGGAACTGCAGTTCTCAAAGTATTAGTAGATTTTTAATATTATAGTGCATTGTACCACGTTGTTTGAATATGGCAATGGTATTTCCGGAGTTTTAAGATAAAACAAAATTGTTTTGCACTTTTACACTTCCTCTTCTTTTACAATTTTCAGAATTATTTATGCATACTTCGTAGTATTCGGTATTAGGATGTTACATGTGATATCTGTAAATAATATGGAGGCGTTTTGGTATAAATTTAAGATTTAGTAAAGGCGTCGACTATTTTGTAGACCTTCAATAAATTGAGACCTTTGGGGCATCTCCAATGCACCGACATTGAAGATAAACACGTGCTTTGGTATATTATCTTCACCAGCAACCAGTTCCAGGTACCACTGGAAAATGTGCCTTATAAAATTATGCCCCTAACCTATAAAGTGGTAGCAATTCTTCAAACTTGATCATTAAATTTTAAACAAAACTAACCACAGTAAACTTTGTTCCTTTTTTATAATATATTTTATGATAAGACATCAGTAACACCAATTTCTATTTCTCCTAACAAATAAATAGAACATAAAATATAAACATGTCTATTGTATTTAATAGTCCAGTTACAAGATACACTTCTTAGGACTTCATTATAAAATGTTGTATTAACCATCTGAAATTAAAAGAAGATACATCTCTAATTTTTAAGTAAGGTACATTTGAATTACTTATGAAAGTATTTTGTTCTACAGGTAAACAGTATACATTTCTTTACTGTTGTTCAATTTTATTTATACAAATTTGTTATTTTGGTAACGTAATTACGCCTAGAGTATGAAATATTTTCACCTAGAAAATGTGACACTGTGTGATGTTACTTTTTTAATTTTATTGTTTGGTAATCGAACGAGATGACCTCGTCAGTGAATCGAGAAGTCGAAATTACACGAAATTTGGCAACATCGAAAAGCTGCCACAAGAAAGTCGATTTCGTTGAGACGTAAGTCGTCAACGATTTTTCAGAGATTTCTTTGCAGTAACGACTATTTGCCAGACGTTTGATCGATACTTTAGTAACGTAAAATCCCGGAAAAGGCAATTGAAAAATACGACATAAGGATTTAGAGTGGTGCATTTTAAACTTCGTGTACTGAGATCTACGCTTTAAAGAAGGTAATTTTTCACGATTCGCTTGGTTGTAATGTGTATTTTATAAATTTTGAAATGAAAAATTCAGATGATGGATGACTGGATGCAGAATCTACATATGTATTATATTTATTAACTATAATAATAAGTATTTTTGGTTTTGGATGAAAGCACGTGGATTTTGTACACTGATGTTTACTGCAAAGTGAAAATAAGACAAAAATTTCTTGAAAGTACAGAGGGCACAAAAATACCAACAAAACAAAAATATCACTTTTCTATTTTAAAACGTGTTACTATTCAATATTCATCGCGATTTTAATATTACATCTTCAAATTCTGAAATCTCTCAATTACCAAATTTCTAAAACTACAAATTTAAAAATTTTTAAACAGTCGAATCCTTAAATTTTTAAATCTCCTAATTTTTCAATTCGACAAATTACAAAATAGCTAAATACAAATATCTTGAAATTCATGAGTTTCCAGTTTTCAAGTTCCCAAATTCGCAAATTCCTAAAATTCCAAATTCTTAAGAACCAGAATTCTCAAATTTCCAAATTCTCGAATTCTCGAATTCCAAGAATTCCAAATCTGCAATTCCCTAAATTCTCACATTTCCAAATTTCCAAGATCCAATATTTGCAAATCCTCGTATTCTTCAGTTTACAAATTTAAAATCTCCAAAATCCCGAATTTCCAAATTCTCAAATTCCCGAATTCTGAAGTCTTTAAATTTGCAAATCCTCGAATTCCTAGATTACAAATTTTCGAATTTTCCAATAACCAAACATACAATTTGAAATTTTCAAATTTCAAGATACCTAAAAGTGTCAGATGTGAAATAACTCACACTACCTACTTCTCGCGCCGGTCTCGGAAATGAGGATAGAAAAATTCCGTTCCAGAGTAAAATGAATAAAGACATCTATTCGACGGTTCCTTGAAAGGTAGTTTGATAAAGAGTTATCTGTTCTCCGGAACGAGCTCGGTGACACCATATTGATTCTGTTGGCAGTGAGCTAGATTTGTCAGGAAACGTGAAATCCCCCGACATATTGACTGAAAATGGTGGCAGAAGAATATAGCTAAACTTGAAACTGAAGAAATTTACGTGCTTCATAATATCTTTCCCTTTTTTTAAATTTTTTTAAATCATGACAGACATAGCTATATTTTTTACTCCTTTCTATTACAAATTTACACATGATACGAGAACCGATAAAAGCAATAAGTTTAGTATTAAGTCTACTATTAGTCACACTCATAAAATTGTCAGCGGGCCCACCACTTAGGCCCTAATTATAACTGCAAGCAATGGTGCCAACCGTCTACAATGAGATTGTTAATCATCCCTTGGAACGAATAGTTTTATATTTGCAAACATGATAGACGTTGAGATAAATAACAAGTGATAAAACAACTTTTTTCATACTCTTCTGTATTAGACTTTAAAAGATCAGAAAGTATACTATAAAAACTTCGTATAAAAATATTTTATTATGTCTTCCTATTTTTGATGTTACGTAATTGTAACATGATCAATTTCGAGGTAGCTGTAACATTAGAGCAAACACGTAAAAAACATTTTCAACGGAAAACATTTCACTGTTGTGTTAACATAACGTTTGAGATCTTTATCGTCCTTATATTTTCAAATTTTGTGTGCTTTTATGTCCGAACGATTTTACGACTTCCCAAAGATCGCTGCCTCTGTGAAAAGCGTTTTAAAACACACTTGCGACTGAATATATTAAGGCCGGGTTCTAAATAATCCAGTATACGCCACTGGAGGGTTAAACGTGAATCAAGGTGAACAAAAATATTCATGTTTTCCGTGTAACAGAGACCGGAGGGAGCTGATATATTCCGTATAAAAATATTATTTTATAAAGCATACAAAATGTTTCAAAGTAAAAACGGAACAATTTGGTACAAATGTCAAACAATTTTTTGGTTTTTCGGTTTGTTTATGACAGCACATTCTGTGTAGTCCCATTTAAAACGCGTTTCATGCTGAATTCAGTATTTACGAAAAGTAATTAATTGCTATTCAATTATATAAATTCTCGTTACAATTAATTTGTCAAACGAAATTTATTACGAATTATATGGATTTCCCATATTTGGGAAATATGATTCATGTTGAAAGCTGAAATCACGTTGCGATATTATTATATTTATAGATTTAAATTCCAGAAATTCAGCGAATACATTTTTCATTAATTAATAAATGTACCAAATATCGAGAAGCAACGATCGTATTTCATGTTTGGACGCGAACCTTTCCCGCGACTAAGAAATTTATAGGGTTCCAGCGGGTCGACGCGTAGACCACCATGAATGGCTCTATACCTCGAAATACGGGTCAACAAGGACCCTTTTGTCTGTCAAGTCTCGTCCGAATCGATCTCAACATAAACATGTGCTTGCCATAAATCGGCTAACGGCTATATATTTTTTATTTTATTAAAGCATAGAATTTTCTTAACCTTCACCCACTGATACGTGAGGGTGCTTGTATATACACTCGATCATTGAATCTGGTGCGGGTCGGATCGAGAATCGAAAAATTCCGTGTATCGTAGAGTAATGTGAATTATCCAATGCAGCGTGGATTCCAATACAAATTATAACACTATTCGAGTGAGACCCTGCACTGCTCGAATAGACTAACGCAAAACAGCAAATGCATGGTGGTTTTAAATACAGATTGTAACACTATTCGAGTGAGACCCTACACTTCTCGAATAGACGACAATCCTACGCAATGTGGATTATAACTCGAATCGTAACACTATTTGAGTGAGACCCTGGGCTCCTCAAATCAATTAACAATCATATACAATTACACACACATCATATACATAACCGCTCACACTTTCATCCTTCAATCCCGAACAAATATTTCAAGGAGTTTTTTATGCCGCAAGGCTTTTTCCCGTAAATCACTCGAGCCAATAAATTATTATTTTTCAGGCTCAATTTTGTCTAATTAATTTTTTATTTACCCTCCTCCTCGATCAACTTCAGACATTATTTTGAAACACGAAATTTCTCCATGTTGGGAAGATTTCGACGATACATTCATTTTAGCAATATTTATTTTAGAATATTAGTTATCGATATACGTTTCATCGGTTCTTCATAGCTGCTTTATCAGTTTCCTGTTCGAACGTTTATTACGAGTGAATTTACACTCCCTCGTCTTGCAGAGAGTATTAATATTTTATCACATCGATTGAATGCGTTCCTCCTGCGTTACTAGCGCAGACATTTTAATTTTTAATGCGACTATCGTTAAAATTAACTGCTGAAGAAGTGTGCTTTGAGGAAGGAATTTTTATAACAGTAACTTTTATGCTTGAGTAACGACATGATGTTTGTTGAATACTTTATTGCAATTTCAAGGTGTTCTAATATTTTTGCTTAAGTAGACGTTTAAACATCTTAATTTAATTAAACGTTTAAACATTCTAATTTAATTGTACGTTTAAACATTTTAACTTAATTATGATATGAATAATATAAGTTTCAAAGAAAGGAAATTTCACAGTGTCAACTGTTACTTAATCGTTTATAACAGTTTCTACTGAATTCTGTTGTGCGCACAGTTTATTAGTTACAAAATTGCTTTTACATGTAACACGAACTTCAAACAAAGCTTAAAACATTGTGGCACTTGGTAGTTAAAAAGTTTCATTAAACAGCTAATGTTATAACGTTGAATTTCCAACGTTAGTTTCGAAACGACATTATTTCAAAAACCCCATTAAATAGCTATTTTACAAGAACAAGGGCAGAGTAAATACAGGTGAAAAGTGTGATTTTTAAAAAAAAGAAACAAAATAAGAAGTTATTGAACGAATTGAGAATAAATATAAAATTTATCAGTTATAAGTTAAAGATTTATCATATGAACGTTATTTTGATAAAAGTTAACAAAAATAGCAATAATAACACACAATATATTTTATTCAATTTTGTGATTACTTGTTTTTAGTGTATCATTTCATTACTAAAAGTACCAAAACAATCAGAAATATAAAAGACATTTAATCCATCATGTGATAGTAGCAGAAATTGCAAAAAAGCAATAGTATAAAATGTCGTAATATCGTCAATTAAAATACTAACGTAAACAGTATAACGTAACAAGATTAATTCACGGGAAATTACACATGCCAAAAATCTGATTTAAAAATGATACCACAGTTTGGTACTCATTAAAGATATGCCATCAGCGACGAGCGTGGGTAGCGCGTTATCAAACGAACCACAGTTCTAATCAAATTTTCCCCAAAACCACGGCTGAAAGCCAGCTCGTTTATCGCTCAAATCAACGAAAGGTATCCTGCTTGTTCAAACAGGACGTGTTTCCTTCAGCCATTCCGGGAACACCGCGATAAACCGGATCCCGGACTATTCCGCTTACGTGGAGCGCACTTTTATCGTCGCGACGTTAAATTAAATCTCGCAATCCCCGTTCATCCCCGTGCTCGAGGCAAATCCTCGTCGAACGTCGTGTCTTTTACCTGAACAAGATCGTGTATCACATCGTGTTAAATTCACCATGCCACACCTTTTTTTGTTCGCTTTCAACGATGATCGTTCATGATACCGCCTTCGTGGTTAATGAATCAAAATCGACGAAAAGAAACGCTTGAAACTGATGACAAAATGATGCATGCTATGATATGTTGTTCTCTGTTAATTTATTTTCTTATGTTAACCTTGTTTTTGGTAATTCTTATATGTTAACCCTTATATAATTTATTTTACTAATCCTTATGTAGCTTATTCTGTTAACTCATATAGAGTTCATTCTATTACCTCTTATTTAGTTCATTATATGAACGTTATACATAATTCATTGTATTAACCCTCATATAGTTCATTCTATCAGCTCTTGTATAGTTTATTTTATTAACCCTCATATAGTTCATTATATCAACCCTTATATAGTTCATTGTATTAACCCTCATATAGTTCATTATTTCAACACCCTTATAATTCATTCTGTTATCCTTTAAACATAGTTTCTTTACTTATAGTTTGCACTCGCTAGGTGAATTACATTCAACATTCGATTTAATCGTATCTATTTGTCAGATGCATCAATCGGAACTATCTAATTATTTGAAATAAGTATTTTTTACTTACGTTTATAGTGTTATATCTGTGACGTATAAACGTAAACAGAAAATAGTGGAAATTAATAATAGAGAAGTAGTAACTTCAAAAGAATTCATTAAACCCTCCAACTAGAAAGTTCGAAGTTGCTATCTGCCAACAGCAAGAATACCTTCGTGTGCGAAGGGTTAATTAGTAAATCAATCTATTCTTGATCACTTTCTTAGGAATTCGTTCTATTGAAAAGTAAATTGTACTATTAACCTTTTGCACTCGGTGGCACCTCCGCGGCAGATGGCAAGTCTAAAACCTTTCAGTTGAAAAGTTTGATGAACTCCCTTGAAGTTATTCTTAATTACCACCACTGTCTGCTTCACTATGTGAAACACTATATGACTGTTTCACTATATTTAACATTATAAAATTAATTAAAAAGTACCGATTTCAAATTGATTTATTAAACTTTACTAAATTAAAGGAGTCTATGTCACCTTTTAAGTGCAAAGGGTTAAGTTTAATGTGAAAAAATAATTATTTGAAATAATTTCTAAGATAAACATTGGCAAGTTAAAGATATATTATGTGAGTACCTAAAAAAAACAATTTGGTAAACTTAATATATTGTCGGTTTCACGAATTTTGCATTACTAGAGAATCGAGCCGTGGCAATATAAGGAGAGTCTACAATTGATTGTTGAATTAACTGTTGCTACACAAAAGTTCAAAAATTATGGAGTAAACTAAAGAGCGTAATTACAAACTATTGAAACGTAAATATATTTTTTAACGCGAATATTAAGTTATAGCTAAAAAAGCAATGGAAATATGCTTCTACAGAATAAATTGAAAAATTATACATTATAAACATCTTACATTAACTACATTTTGAAGTCTAGGATCTAAGAGATAAAAATGAGTTTTAGTTACAGAGTAAGGATAATTACTAACCACAGGTACGTACAGTACGAACTTGTGCTAATTTCCTTAGGGAAAAATAAAACCTGCTAGAAAAGAAATTCCATTCATTATAACATTTGGATAATGCATTGTAATACTCTCTTGCATATGCTAATATTACAAATCTCTTTAAACATAGAAATATTAAAGATTTGTTTACACATAGAAATATTAAAGATCTCTTTACACATAGTACTATTAAAAATTTGTTTACATATAGAAATATTAAACATCTGTTTACATGTAGAAATATTAAGGATTTATTCACAAAAAGATTAAAAATGTCTTTGCACATAGAAATATTAAAGGGGCAAGAATAACTAAATTCAAAATAGGTAATTATGAAAATCCTAATTCTAAAAATAGATTCATATGTATTAATTAATACAATGCTCAATTATCAAATGTTATAGAGATAGACATAATGAAACGAATATTAAAAACAAAATAAATATTAAATAAAGTTTTCACAAAAAACACATTACTGGGAGGTCCTGATCCTGCTATATCACCGTTTTTCTAGAGATGTGGGTCATCTTCGCTGTTACATACACATGGTGGCAGACATGCGTATAATTGATGTTTTCGTGGAAAATGATAGATGCTTGCTCTATCTTATTTGGCACCATTTTATATTTTAATGCATTCAAATTGTGTGGCAACGTTTAGCGTAACTATAGAAATTTGAATACTGGTATAATTATAATAAATATTATCATACGAATTATAAGATACTTCTTATTTACTTATTCTATACTACGATGTATTCCAAATAAATTAGAAACTGTATTAGTTTTGTTATTTTCTATTTTAACGTCATTCAGTATACCTTTAATAATAAATTATAATATAAAAAGTAACGAACTTCATTCAATTAACAAATTTACATTTTGAATATTCATCAATATTTTTATTGTATTAGCTTGATTATGAAGTTAAATAATTGAATATTCCTACACAGCTTTAAGCTTAATTTTCACTTTACGGTGTTCATAACAAAATGTAATTGTCCTGAATAGAGTACGTTAGTGACAATTCAAAATGGACCTGTGAAGTGCTTAGAACACGTGATTGCAGTTTCTATTCTCTGAACTTTACGAAGGGGGTTTATTACAGTAATCCTACTTGTAATGCTACTCTACTAGTATGTTAGCAACTAGACAGAACTGCTAACACAACTAGAGGGAACATAGGAAGAATTAAAATTAACCTTGCCGTTTCCATAGACACTTAAGAAGTTAAATTGCTCTATGCTATAGATTGTTGCATGTGAAATGGCAGATTTCGAAATATCAAGTCTGACATTTGATGACATAATAGTACTGCAAACTAGTACTTTTGATACGTCAGTCTGAAAATTAAAGTTTGCTGAAAACGATTACATAAACTTTTAGTCATCTTTTTTAATATGAATTGACTGATTATCAGAAAACCTCTTCTCTGTAACACAGTAAGATGACTGTTTAACGATTAACAATTTTATATTAAATGCATTAACGAAATGTTTATACGATTATTTTTAACAGACGTCAAGCTTTAAATTGATGTAATACAAGTACTATTTTGCAATAATTTTATGTCATCAAAGTGGTAGCCAGCCATTTTGTATTTAAATATTACTGCATTCTTTCGAAATTATTTCATATGTCATAACTTAATATTTATTATTCTTTAGGATATAAATTTCTATGTATATCGTTACACTTTAAAATTTTTTTAAATTCCACCATTTTTTGAACAAGAGATAATGCATTATTCACCAAAGAATATGTGTCATTTTTATACGTCTTTAAACATTTGACACATTCTTTTCTTTGTGTTTTACACTGAAATTTTCCGCAACGAAAAGAGTAATATCGCATACTGTGAGTTGATAGACATCCTTCAATATTTTTATATCGCCCATCAATATTTTTATAATAACGCGAAATTGTCTATAACAAGACAGCAGGTAAAAAATTGATATTGACACTAGAAGAGAAGCTTATTTCTCACCTATCACACTATTTAAATCTTTGTTGCAAAATATTAACCTCCCATATTTCGGATTCTGTATGTTGGAGAAAACAAATGATAGAATAGCTTTAAAGCATTTATAGGTACCACTAAATCACAACAAGAGTCTAAAATATAGCATTCCATTATTCTAGAATTGACTTGCTGCGACAGTGATGCATTATAAAAGATGTCCGAACGAGAGTTTTGAGTTCGTCACACAAATTTAATGTTACCTCAAACTAATAGGAGTGTACATGAATTTTTG
Source organism: Megachile ligniseca (assembly GCA_945859555.1). Lineage (NCBI taxonomy): Eukaryota > Metazoa > Arthropoda > Insecta > Hymenoptera > Megachilidae > Megachile > Megachile ligniseca. The sequence continues at coordinate 2,735,800 of OX243777.1, forward strand.
GATACAAATAGAAGAGCACGTTGAAAATATCTATTCCGTTGATTTAAATAAATTATTTTTTGTTCGATTCTTATTTTACTGATTATCTTTTAATACTTAAACAAATTATTCCCGTTGTGAAATAGAGAGAAACAGGAAATAGTGGTACGTGAAATATATTTGCGAATTATAAATATCTCTGTAGTTTAAATCATAATATTTATATCACCGTTTCAAGAGAGTTCGATGCGTAAATATTATCCGACAAATAAAAAGAAACTAATAACACGAACCAAATATTCAATATATTTAATATTAGAAGCAATTTTCCGTTTTAGTCGTAGTTTTCAAGTTTTGTACTTGCTTCAGGTAATTCATCATGATATGTAAATAACGGATATCTTACTATCTCTTCCGTTCATGTTAACACAAGGTTTCCGTACATATTTCATAACAAAGAATTATTATACTATAGCAGGAGTATGTTTCATATCAATTCAGTGAACAGTTGCAAGTAAGAAATATTTCAGATCTCTGAAAGATTGCTATGACATCGTATTATTCTAACCAAGAAATGATAAAAGTACATTTTATGTATGGCCTTGTCAATGGAACTGTTGTAGCCTCGCGAGGACATTACATGGAAAAATATCCGAACCGCAAAATACCATCTCATATACTGCTTCCGAAACTATATCAATGTCTTTGTGAAATCGATTCATTTAAAACGCGACACCAACATTCGGGAGAATCCAGATATCGACTACCAATATGGAGGTTCTAAGAACCGTAGAAATAAGTTCAGAGACAAATATGAGAATAATTCCAGCAACTGCAGCTGTTTTATACTCGTATCTTCAACAATCCTCAGATTATCCAGTAAGAGTAGTTTTCGCAGGTTCTTGTACAACATGTATTAAATCCACAATTTATTTATCGATGAAGTTGCATTCACAAGGGACAGCGTCATGAATTTTTGTAATAAAGAGATGAAAACTCTCACTCGATAAAATCGTCGACATTTTCATCGACCATGTAGCCGGGAATAATAGGCGACGACCTGGACCTTTTATTTTAGGAAATTAACTGTCAAGTGTAACTGTTGTCATTTTCTGACAGATATACTGCGATTTTAGCGTAACATATTTGTGTGATAGAATTGTCAGTTTATGCATGCTATTTCAATGGATCATTTTGCTCCCAACTTTTGACATAGTTAAACCAAAATTTCGGAGGAAAGTGGATTGCATGTGACCCCCTTAAGAGTATTGTACGTTTTTCATTAATAAATGGGATGTATGAATTACGTAGACGAATATGATGCGAATAAAATCAAATTTCTGAAAAGTTTGAACGTTTTCTTATATGAAGATGTAGAATCAGGCGTAGTAATGTTAGAATGTCTTCTATAAATAACAGTGGAAGAAATAGTAATATTTCCAGTTATTTTATTTGATTCATAAAATATGCTGGTACAGTTCAGAAGAAGATAAATTAGAATAGTCTGTACATCCTTTTTGCTTTAAAAATCATAATCGTGTACATGAATAAATTTATCTTGGCATACATTAAATAATTTCACATGATATTGAAAGATATATAGTATTTCATTTAAGAAACTAAGGTATTCAATTTTTCCCAAAATGAATAAATAAAAAATTGCTACGTAAATGTAAAATACGCAATATAAATATAGGTAAATGAAAAACATGTAATATATTAGCGATCATGTAAATGTAAAGTATAAAATATGACAATAATCCTGTAAATGTAAAATATTGAATATAATAGTAGTCGTATAAATGTAAAATATAAAATATAACAATAACCATATAAATGTAAAATATGAAATATAATAATAATCGTATAAATGAAAGATATCAAATTTAATAACAGTAATCGTGTAAATATAAAATACAAATAAGTACAACCTAAAAGGGTAGTACAATATTTCCGCCATCCGCTTCATAAAAATCCTTGAATACACAAGAAACACACTATGTTACCACGGTCATCCAGTAGAAATTATTTGAGCCATGTTCGGTACTTCCTGTCCAGTTTCGCGAGTATTGTCTACCCAAAAAATATTGAATTCTCTTTTGTAAAACCCAGAATGTATTGCAAATCGTAAAACTACTCGGCAAAGCCAGGAACCGTAGATCTTCTTTGGCGAACGCACTGTGGCGATATCTTCGCCGACGGCATTGCTCGTAATTAACCAAGCCGAATTGATTTTCCGTCGCTTGAATGGAACGATATCCCAATTGTGCGGATACACCAGTGCCTGGATGGGACATTGCTGTGTGCGTACAATGTGCAGATTGTGTCCTTTGAAAATAACGCGGGCTTCGATCGATGCCACACGCGCGGAAACTACGGATTCAGCTTGTACTGAGCAACGTTCGCCAAAACGCCTCCGGTGTTTGGCGGAGTGACGACGTAACGAGAATTTGATCGTCACTCGATGGCGACACTCTATCGAAATTTCATCGGTTCAACCCCTTCGTGTGTCATTCTCGTGCTTGCAACATTTATTTCGGGTGGCAACGGGTCGGGAAATGCAGAATACGGTTGAAGTCGCGAAAAGCAGTGCGAACATTCAGGGAAATTGTTTCGAACCTTTGCACGCGGCACTCTACAAAGGTGAAATGTTATCGCAAATAGCCTCCTGACCTGCCTTAATGATCGCTGCGAAACGCTCATTTGCATCTATGTTTATTTCACTTACAGAGTAAATGAACATGCGCGTTAAGGCGTTGATATTAACACGACATTTACGGACGTTTGATGATTATCTATTTTTTAACTGCAAATAAATAGATGAGGTATGACACATAAACTGGCTTATACTGGGGGTAATTTCGTTTCTGCGCATGTCAACATTTGTCATTTATCAGCTGCTAAAGTGGGCATTTGTCGCGCTAAAGACCTTTTAAGGTTAAAGTGACTTGTTTACTTGTAGGCATTGTATGCTTTTTGAGTTTCACGAGGGTAGTAACGCAATTATTGCTATCAAAAACATTTGCGATGTTTATACAAGTGCAGATGTGTAGATGTTCGTAAATGCGAAAGGTGGTTTTTCATTTATTCCGATTGCTACAACACCTAAGCGATAACAAATTTGGAAATTTTCATAATATCCAAAATGTTAACTTCAGTTATTTTGCCCAAGAACCAATTGATTTTGTTGTTGATAACGATGATGATTACTTCACCGATGAAAAATTAAAACTTAGTAAAAATTTATTAGTTTGAATCGATATTTGACAAAAGCTTCGTAATATTTTCTGTAATTTAAAGGAAGAAATGCAAGGTCATATCGACTACATTCTGTAAATGTAGTGTTAGGAATGCAATGATACAGTTTGTCCATTTAACCTCACACATAGGCAGTTCAGCAATTTTTTAAAATTAAATCATTCTTTTTGTCGCATATTACAATATTTCCACTTGAAGCTCTTGATTTTTTATATTAATATAATATAGAGATAAATTATGAACAAGAGTTCGATTTTAAATATAAAATTATAATTTGTAAATGTAAATATTTGTTAAAACTTCAACGTCACGTACAATTCCCAGAGGATTACTTTTTATACTCAAAAGGTACAAGCCCTAAAGTTTGACGAGTTTTCTCATTCGCGGAAGTTAAAAATCCCCTCAAAGTTTGTTGAAGATGACTACACAATTTTCTCGTACACTTTTGTTTTTATACAAAGTAACTGACTGTTAAAAAATCGTCTTATGAATAATTGTGTATAATCCACAATAAATATAAGTTTTGTGTCAAATTCTAAAAAGCTTGAAATTGATTATTATCATTTGGCAGTCATTTTGTATCGAATACATTGATGAAATGTTTATGTAGTCACTTTTATCAATCATTAAGTTTCAAATTACTATCAGCACTCTTTTACGGTGTCATTATTTTGTTAAGTCATGTACAAATTTTTAATGAGTCAAAATCAATTATTTGCTGTAATTGACAACCGATCGACCTCTAATTAAATGTTCACTTTTATTTTCAGAAAATTTGAAACTTCAATTTCATTTTGAAGTATTATTACAGGTGTTAATATATTAATTACTATCATGTAAATGGCCCTATAAAGAATTATTTTAGACTATTAAGAATTATTTATACTTCCATAAGAATTATTGTTAAATGATTGTTTTGTATTTCAATTTGATGTTGCTGACCAGTCGTCGGTACACTTTGGCAACGAAGTTTCATACACCGCATAAACCTTAACTTGTACAATTATTTCAAAGCACAGTGTACAAAACTCGAGTGTTACGACACAATAAATAACAATTCAGGTTGTAACCGCGAAAGCAAACCAATATTGTACGTTACAAGTTATAGCAATTTACATGTAACTTCTGTTGACTATGTGAAAAGTTAAGTCAGGAGAATGGAAGCGATGTGGTTAAATTTTCCATGCTCTACTTCATGTTATAGTGTGAATTTCTATTCTATTAAAAAATAAAAGTTAGAAATGTTTAATTTAAAGTTGAAATGAAATGTAGATTCAAAACAAATTGAAATGATATAACTTTTTCATAAAGTAAGTTTGGTAATTAATTAAATGTACATATTTCTGATTAACTAATGTGCGCATAAATAATAATTTATCAAATAAAATTGTTTGTGAATTCATAAATGACCAATATTATTCATGATTTGTTTAAAGTAAGTCAATATTGGTTGGTGTAGTTAATAAATAAAAATAAATTTAATATTCTGATTATTTAATCTTGGTTAATAAGGAAGTACAACGATCAGAAATTTGTCGTTTACTATATTTCACTATTAACTGTATTTTTGCCTTTTATTTATGTGGCTGTGGTCATTTCACCCCTAACTTATCAGCTAAAATTAAATCAGTAAAATATCAATTTAAACATACTGTCATTTAGTAATATTGTTATTACACTTTACGAAAGTTCTTTGCACAATCAATACAATTTCTCTGTTCATAAAAATTTACTATATAATTTTTACAAGTTTTGGAATATTAATAATTTTGTTTAAGTGTTCATATTTTTATATTATATAATCGTATATTGTACATCTTGTTTGCTCATTTCATGATTAAAACATATTCAATTTATTAATTTCGTGTCCATTATCAATCTCCGATTTGATTTCTATATTCCATCTTATTTGCATAATCATAATAAATTATTCATTACGAATGAAAGAAAATAATCGTTTTAATTAATCAATAATTTTCCACTAATGGTTCACTTTCATTAATCCATAAGTAACTTTAAAACGTCAAATAAATCAGTTGACTCGTGATTCACAAAAATTACTAGCACAATTTTATTCGGGTCGTTAAATTCGTTCTTACAATCATACAACAGAATTGTATTACTAATTTACAGCTTCTGATCTGTAATAGTTTTACTTTACCTCTGCAAGAGAAGCGTAACTGATTCTACTGTAAACTACCATTGCAACTGTTCTGGAAAGTGATAATTAATATCCCTAGTTAATGCAGATAGTAAATATGCTTTGATATTCTATCGTGCATAGTAACAGTTACAAAGCGGTTTCCGCTGAAATTCATAGCGTTAGGCATCAACTATATGCAGATGTTCACGATTGATCTTCAAATTAATCTTGCTGCGAAATGGAGTTTGGTCAAACGAGGAACTACTCAAAAATATCAGTTCATTCGTTTCATTATACCAGTTTGATTTATTTCTAGCTGTAAATTCCACTACATCCAACTTGCATCATGATTTGTCCACCACATTTGATTTATACATTTAACAAATATGTAAAATGCAATACCGTCGATAAGTATTTAAATAAACCAGAATGCGGCATTATTCAAATAATCTGCAGATGCAAATTCGATATGAAACGATGATGTTGGGAAATAGCGGAACAAACATTTCGGAAAAACGATGTTATTTTAAAAAGAAGGAATAATTTTCAATTTAAATATCTTTTTATTTGAGGTAAATTGATTTCAATAATTTTTTATTCGAGGTATTCAAATATGTTTTTATTCGAGATGAGTTTATTAAAAAATTTTATTCTGAGATTTCAATATTAAATTTTATTCGTGGTTCTTGGAATAATTATTTCATTGAAAAATATTGAAAATGTTTTCATTTGAATACAATATTACTCCTTATTCCCGAATGTCATTTTTCAATTCGAAATTTATGTTTGAAAATTATTCGAATAATGGTTAATTTTGTATGAAATATATTTCGTACAATACGTTATATAAGACTTCATATAATACTTTTTCATATAAGATTTCATTTATAGTCAAGAGAGAGAAGTTTAGGTTAATTGTAAATAAAAACGTAGTAACTGAAAATATGAAAGAAATATTCAACGTCAGAAAAGTAGTGAGGTTATTTACAAAACGCTCGGAAAGAAATTAAATACTAGCATTTAATTTTTGTAATTGACGAAATTTTCGAGAATGCAATTTTCGCATTTGTCAAAGACTTCAAACTTTGCTTCTCAAGTTAATGCAAAAATATAACATAAGGTACACAAGTTTCGATTATAATATCAAGCATGTCAATTTGTAATATATTTCGTAATGAATATCTTCGATTAAAATAATTCTGTTTTATTCTATTATCTCCATGAATCAATTTCCTTATGTATTTATTATGAAATACAAACTCATTAAATAAATCTGATCCTTTGCAATAATTTTAGTTAATGGTGTCAATCATTCTATAATACAGTGCATAAATATTGTGTCCATATTTTGTAAAATTTGAGACTATATACGAAAAATTGCATAAAGTCACATTTATATCTGATTTATCAATTATATAATAAATACAACGCAACAAGTATTTATTTAGTATAATGTAAAGTACCATTAAAGATGTTACTCTTAAGAGAATCAATAAAGCATTGAGTACCATTGAATCTTTAAATCTGTTTTACTTCCAAGCAATAAAAGTGGATGCACAGTACACCGAGCCATCGATATGGATAACTCTGGTCTTTACAAAATACATACTTTTTTCTACACGGTACTGTGCAAACAACGTATAGTTCAATTATGAATAGCATTGTTCGAGTTTCATGCCTCCGTGTGTGCATGAATACGAGGAATTAAAGTGTATGCAAAATCTTTTCGACGTGCAATGTTCGAATACGCGAGTGTGTACGCTATTGAAGTACTATTGAAAAAATGATGATTCCGCGAAAAAACAGAGTGAGGACTAAAGCGACGCTCGCAAAAGTGAATGAACGCGATCCATGATAATCTGACTTCTATGTTCCACATTCTCCAATTTTGTCTGCAGAAATCCCGTGCGACGATTAAATTTCGTCAGTTCCACCTGAGCTTCCGTAGGACACATGTATACATTCACACCACTCAAAGGGTTAAAAGAACTTCCGACCTGACCGTGAAAAGTTTCGCGATTCTCTTTCATTTCTGTATCGCGTTTCGTCACCTGTTGTGGTACCGAAGGAAATTTCGTTGGCGCAGCCCACGCTTCATAATTTCAACAAAATTTCCGGGGTTGTTGGTTAAATCCCCGAACTAGTTCGAACCCTGTCGAAATTCCTCAAGATCGAACCCCTCTCGCGAGTTTCGAACGCCGCAGCTTAACTTGTCAAACGATCCTCGACGGATTTCCGTTTTTCGCGCCAAAAACTTACGCTACCGTTCCCGGACCGGGCAAGAAACTATGTATCTATCGACGTACCTAGGTAGGTGCTGTTGGTAATAACCCAGAAGAGTTTTAGCGGATCAACCATTAAACCACGTTCATCACATCAACAACACGTTCCAATGGATAAAGTGTAGCCGGCTGATGCCGGGTCGACGTGACGCTGCAACCACGGGACACGGTAAACGCTTAACGCGTTGACACACACTCTGGCCACTGACGTCCCGAATATCTTTATCACAAGGTGTCACCGAACAACGATCACCGTGTACCGAACAACCGAAAGAGAACACCCCGGATCGGACGCAGCAACGGAACAATCAAAGGCAAAAAACAAAAAACAATGCACACCGTTATTCTCCACCTTTTCAAACTTGTACAATCACGGCTCTTTTATTTCGTCGTTCCACTTTTCTTTTTCACCATTCAACGACCACGCTGGGGATCTGGCGAGTTTCTCTGAATCGCGACGCGTGCTTCGGAGAACCGGCACTGACGTATCAAAGCGTCCTGCACGACGCGACGTCTGTCATCGACATGTTTTTATCATCGCACGAGAAGATTGCGGAGCGCGGTACGACTGCACGAGACGAGAGAAAGAGGATGATAGCAGACGTTCGAGTGGTACGGCAAAACGTGAGAGAGCTCGACGTGGTGGCAGCGTCGCCGAGCGTCGGCGTCGGCGTCGACGACTATAGTAACCACACGGTGTGCGTGCCACGGGCACGTCGAAAGGGTACCGAGCGAGTCACGAGGGCACAGTACGCGATACGACCGGGACAGTGGCGTATATAGAGGCCGCAGCTCCAGAGCAGAGATTCGCGCCGACGCAGAAAATCAGTCGGGGGGCGCACAATCCAGCCTTAGTCAATATACCGTGTCACCGAGTATGGAAAGAAGAATCGTCGGAATGCGGTTCGCAGGACATATGCCACCATCGACGTTGACAACCGCGACGCCGGGTACATCGTTATCCGGATGTTACGTGAGAGATCCGATTTTCGAGCATCAGTCATCCACTGGAGGATGCAGCGGGCTACTTCCGGAACGTTATCCAACGATCGACGCGATTGTATGTTCGCGACCACGCGCTTTTCTGAATATGTAAAATTAATGTACATGTTAAGGCGTTTTTTTTAGTTTATATCGCAGCAAGTACGCGGTGTTTCATAACATATTAATTATTAAGTATATAATAATACAATTTGTCCATTTAATATCAGGCAGTTCTGTAATAATGTTTCTGAAATTGAACCACCCCTTTCGTTGCGAATATTAAACTATTTCTATTTGAGGCTATCGATCTTAGGACATTTATGAGACAGAATTATTGGGTTATTATTCGAGAATTCTGAAACTTTGTATGAGTTGATCTTGTTTTAAGATAATACAGTGACATTTGTTAATTTAACTACATACGCTGCTAGTTTAGAAATTATGTCTTCTGAAGTTAAACTATTTTCATTGAATATTAAGGTATTTCTATTTAGAGCTATCAAATTTTGAGTATTTATAAGATACAGAATTATTGAATGATTGTTATTTTTTGAAACTTTGTATGTATATTTGGTTTTATGTTGAGATAACATAGTTTTAGTCAATTATTTGTATCATTACTGAGATTATAGTACTTCTCATACAGAATATCACTTTTAATCGTTCGCACGATTAGTGTTGTATTTAACTAAAAAAATACTTAAAGTATGTATAAACAAATTTTTAAGGAACTTTTAAGTTATATATAGCCGAAATTGATGAAATTTAAAAGTCTTTCAGACGGTAAAATGAAAACTATTTTGACATAATTCTAGGTTATAAGATACCGAGATTACTTCATATATCTATAAAATTTGAAGATGTAGTTGTTATTGTATAATAACATAAATATATTTTTTATCTAAAAAAAAGTTGCTTAAAGATTATTAGAATAAATGGTAAAAATTAACTAGATAATTAATAAAAATTAATCAGATAATTATAAACAATGATGTACGAGAGAATGAACAACAAAATGGATACTAGTATTGTAAAAAAATAAATTATGAACGTGTTATATTTTAAACATAAAATTGCGAACTTAGCTGTAAATATAAATTTTCAAAAGATACGAGTTCTAGGATCAACGTACACCTCTCTCTCTGAATTTACGCGAAGTGCCTGTTCCACGTGGGTGCGGTTTACGCGAATGAAAATCGCGTAAATAAAGTTTGTTTGAATAACGACGTTTCAGAAAACAGAGGTAAATTCTATTCGGTGTCGTTTTCGCTTTTGTAATTCGAAACGATCAATATTTCCCTTTTAATTGCAAATATGTCTTATCTGATTTCCTAAGACGGGTCATGTAAATATACATTTTTGTTCGAATTTTTATTCAACCGCTTTAATTATTCATTTTTATGCGCATTGAATTTTCTTCTTGTTACCATTAGTTGTAGTCTGAGGAATCTACTGTGCAGCTTTTAAATAAATTTTGTATTAATTTCATGTTAAAAAGGAACCTTAAAGGAACAATTGCATGTCTACCATAGAATGTATACGAGTCGGTCGAAACGACTATGTTCGATAATTGGCGGCGTGCGAAATGTTCTGCATGATTTGCGTTTGTCTATTTTAGATTTGAACGGCTTTCATTAAAGACGTTTTACATAAAGTACGACAAAGCGGTTTTTCGTGTATAAGAATTAAAAATCCCAACATTTCATGAAAATGGCAAGCACGAAAGGGTTTACAAGATATGTCAATTGTGTCAGGTTCCCAAGGGTGAATGTTCTACGAAATATCACACTACTGGCAAATACTAGACATGTTAATAAATAACTTCGTTTAGCCTGACTGAAAATACTGTTGATTTAATAAAACTGTAACGCCTCGAAACCATACATATATGTTTATTTATATTCTCTTAAAAAATTCTCGGAAAACAGAGAAAGACAGAGAAAAAACAACGCATCCGTTGTGCTGTCACGTAAACCACAGTGAAGACTGACGTTTGTGGTCAGACACGCTATAGTACAGATTAAAAACAAGGGGATCTTTCAATTTCATTTTTTAATCTGTCAGTGTGTATCATTGTCTTAATATTAACCATTAAAAATTTCTTTCATTCGCTTTTTCTTTATATAATTAATTTAATTGAATTTGTAGAGCCAATTTGTAAACGTGTTAACTGTATGGCAAAAACGTTGATAGTGTGTACCAAATAATATACATAGAGTTAATAAAGTTAATATACCGTTAATATTATGATTCTAACTTTTGAATGATTAAATACAATATTGCCTGATTGATGGTTAGCACACTGTAATTTTATAGTATAAGTCTTAACATCATAAAATAAGTTGTTTGTACAACATCACTTTTAAAACTTCTAGAAAAGTATATTTTCTACCCACATAAATTAAGATAGCGCATAAAAATTATTGCGTAAGCGGTCCTATAATTTATTGCGTAATAAAGAAACTTGCGTAAAAAGAGTGCGACATAAATTGAGGGATGGATGTAATTAATACCGTTCGTGTTTTTAGTATCATCACTCGTTGCGTCTCAATTTTTAGTGCCATTCTATTAAAAATAGAATAAGTTTTCGAACACTATATTTACGGATATTTAATGACAACTTATTTTTTAATTGAAGATAAAGTCGAAAAATAAATAAATATGGGATGACATAAATTAGCTTAAATGATGAGTCTTCATTTCGACAGAAATTGACATACTTTTTGATAAAAGTTTTTGAATTTCTGTAATTTAATATAAAAACTCTATGATTTATTATTTTAACAAGTTCAGTACATTTAGTGTTAAAAGTGAAGAAACCGCCCTGAACTTTTTTTAGTATATTATAAAGGGATAGTAACGAGTATAGAAAAATTAGTTCACTAGTTTACGAACAGTTGGAAGCAAATCTAACTCTCTGAGAGAAAATATGAAAATATGAGGGAAAAACCAATCACTTATTGACATTTAATCGATAGATTTCCAGACTTCCTAATTTAGAACTTTAAAAATTATAAAGTTGGAGATTTAAGAAGTTGAGAATTTAGAGACTTGAAAAACTGAGCATTCAAAGATTTGGAAAATTGAGAAATTAGAGATTTCGAAATGTAGGTATTCGAAAATCTAGGAGTCTAGAAATGCGAACATTTGGAAATTTAAGAATTATGAAATTCGGTGATTTGAAAATTTAGAAATATAGAAATTAAAAAATCTGGAAAATTTGGAAAATTGAGAATATAAGAATTTGACAATTTGGAAATTTGGGAATTAAAAAATCTGAAAACAGCAATTTGGAAATCTGGTAATTTGGGAATTTAGAAATTTGACAATTTAGAAAATCTGAAAATCTAGAAATTTGGAAATTCGCAAATTCATGAATTGAAGAATTTGAAAATGTAACATTTTGGAAATTTGACAGTTTAAAAATTAAAAATTTCCAAGTAATGCAGGCTATATCATAATTATATTACTAAATAATAATTTTTTGTTGAAACCTTTTTATAAAAGAGAATGCAGAAACATTTGAAGTATTATCGTCATCGAATCCATATCAGAATCTTTATACGCGTTTTCATAGTCTACACCTTTTAAGCGAATGTCAACCTGAACCCCCGAAAATATTTATTGCGTTTAATTTAACACAAATTCTATTTAATGCATGATTTTCACAAATTATGTACGTCAAAATCACATCGGAGAGAATTTTAATAGTTAATCATAAATCTAATTAATGATAACATATTTACTTGAATTATAAATTGCATGAATAAATTCGATACATAATAAATTGCAGCAAACAGTCAAACATTAATAATTCATTGCATTTTGTAATCATTAACTGTATTAAATATTACATATCATTAACACAAATCAGAACCTGAAAAATATATGCATTTGATTCGCTCTATCTTTAATTTTAGAATAAATTAAACAAATAACCAATCTTTCACCTCAATAAGAATTGATAAATGTTTTAACGAAAGCACCAATAATTTTTCCAATTTCAAAATGGGAAACCTGAAATTTGTCATTTTGGTTCGTTCAGATATTTAATATTTGTGTTCATATTTAAATACGATAGATTTTAATATCCAGAATTAAATCATGCCTGTGTTTTAAATTTGGTATTAGGTTTAATATGGAGTATTGAAAACCAAAATAAAATAATAAAAAGAAAATAAGTAAATGTTTTGAAATTGTAGTTTCGACATAAGTTCGTTTTACTCTTTATCCTTGAATATATTTTCATCAAGAAAAGTAGGAAGAATTATTATCAAATATCTTTATCTGTAGATTTTTCGAACAATGGTTTTGCTTCCTTCTTTCATCATTGTTCGGCTTCTGAAGAAATTTTAAAGTGTTTGAAATTACATAGCTAGTTATTAAGATATTGTTCCCAGTTTCTTACAAATGGCATAGAATTCCTCCTATTCTCCGAGATATTTAGAAACAGTTTATATCGCAACGATGTCTAACGACAAAAAAGACAAATACCTATATCGTTTTGTCGATATCTGTAATAGTAGAGGGAGCACAATGGGGAAACAAGTAAGACAGTAGCTGGATGATGAGCTCCCAGATAATGGTGCAGATATTTCAATGGAGCTTTATGCGAGTTTATAATTACGGTCTTTAAACGGGGATTGGAAGTTGCATGAGAGTTTGTATTTGCCAAATAACCATCCCCGAATATTAACTTCGTTTTTCTCTCGAAATGTAACATATTGCATTGCATAGGCAAGAAAGATGACTATACAAGAAACATTAATTTTAAATAGAATTTCAATTGCGTAAAAAGATTATTAGATAAAAATACTGTATCTTTTCAAACACAACCACGAAATAAAATACGTGTATCCTTCAACAGAATTATTTTAATTAATTGATAGTCAAAGTCTTGGGGAAAAAATGTGTATTTTTATAGAGAGATTTTTTCGTATCCTACCAGAATTTTGTTACTTCGCCTCCCTTTACAATAATTAATTCTGTGCTCTTCGCGAGCCGTTTCCGCGATTTGTATGGATTTTTATTAAAAAATAAGATGAAAGTTCAAAACTGAAATCTGGGAAAAGCTTTTAACGGACACGTTTTAAAAATTCATTGATTTATTCCTTAATGTACACTTTCCTCTAGCGAGGGTGAGGGTGAAAACAGCCCTTCGACACTTAGGTTTTAGGAACATCTAGGGAAAATTTAATATGGACCCTCCTGTCCTTGCAACGTATACAAGGACGAGAAATGGTAATGCTTATCATAAAAATACTTTTTACGTTTATTTTTAATAGAAAGGTTAGGTTGCATACCAATGTATAATTATTTACAAAAATGAGTGTACACTCAGGTGCAAAGTAGGTTTTCATTAATTAAAATAAAGTGCTATAGAAATATGCAAACTACCCTCTTTTTACACATAATAAAGGGTGTTTTACAAAATCTGATACAAGCCGATATTTCCGCTATTTTTCAATTTAAAAAGTACTAACTATCTTGAAATTTCGGTCAATATAACATTTTCTCAATGTTTTTGTTCACAATAATATTTTTCCCTCTCAACCGAACAATTCATTCTTTTGAATTTCACGAACAGTTAAAAATAACAGAATTATAGTCTTGTACCACAATTAGTGAAACACTGCATAAATTTCTTTTGCAATAATTCACCCAAAAAAGTTTTGAAAGAATTTTTTCTTCAAAAAAGTTTTTGAATTTTTAGAAAACATTCGCTCTGTTTTGATAAAAATCAAAACCATCGTCATTTTATTCGAAAACCGTTCGTCATAGGAATAAAAGTAATGGGACATAAAAGATGTGTCTTATTCAGATCTACAATTTTTGTCTAACACATTTTTTCATATAATCAGTAGTTTAGACGCTAATCGAAAAACATCGATTTCAAGAACACGATTGTTTCGTTCAAGAGCCAAGACACATTTTCTCGTTACTCCATCAGGTTTAAATTCTGTAAATTATTTTTATATTAATTGTAAGCATTTCTAGAGGTGTCGCTGGGAAAATATTTAGTAAATAAGATCGAATCGAGTAAGTAGAGTGTAAACATGCACCTCATTGTATACGCGTATACACCCTGTACATGTATGCGAGTAAATATCAGTGGAAATTCGATGCCCGTTGTTGATCGACTGCCTAATAAACTTTCCAACGCTTGTATAATTCATCGAGCAACCATGCCGAAGGGAATCAAGCAGCAAACAAACATGTCACAATAGCGAAAAAGCCGTAGCTTAATCGGCAATCTCGCTCTTCCTCAAACGACACGCGCACAATGTCGAAGAATTAACCTGCGACTATAGCTTGAATGCTACTGCAAAGATCGTTTTCGTCGCAAAATCGTTCTACTTTCCCGACGATGCCAGACAAGATCATTGAACCGTATTAAGGTTCGAGTTGTTAGCCGGCTGAACGGCGGTATCGCCTTTCGATGCGATCGAAAGTCGATCGTTGTTGCAGCTGAACAAGCGAGACCAGAGTTTATTCATCCATGTCGTTAAACTATCGCAAAGTATGGCCTCTTGTTACAACGTCTCTTTCGACGGTATAGGGCAAAGTTTTCAAAGCAGAGTTCGTGAGATTTTGAACTTGACAACAAGGCTTCGGATTCTAAAGTCAAGAAGTAAAGGACTTTGACGCTCTTTTAGAACACTTTTTCTTGTTCTATCGTTAACGACAATCAGTATTTTCATATCGAGCGAATAAGTTTGGAATATTGAAGCACCTGTTTTTCTCTTTTCTTTAAAGGAGCGATCTTAACGATAGATTTATGGAGGTCGTTAAAATGACAGATTTTAGGTTTCAAATTACAGGAATTATTAGGGAGATTTTGGCAAAATACTAACTTTTGATTTGGACTTTTATACTAACTTTTCTTTTTTATAAAAGCGATCTTAACAATTATAGGAGTCGTTAAAAATGGATCTTAGACTTTTTATTTTAAATTGCAGAGATTATTAGGGAGCTTTTGTCAAAATGCTGACTTTTAGTCTGGAACATCGCAGGCTTTCATTTTCTCTTTTCTATTATAAAAGCGATCTTAACACTAGATTTATGGAGGTCGTTAATATGAAGGATCTTAGGTTTCTTATTTTAAATTACAGAAATTATTAGAGAGCATTTGACATAATGTTAACTTTTGTCGAGGTAAAAGCTAGTTCTATAAGCTAGTTTACCATCCTTTATTTATTTGTGTTTCAAACGCCCGTAAATCTAGCGTTAAAATTATGTTCGTAACAGAGAAAATGGTACATCTAAGCGATAAATACTAGACAAGGCTGAACAATCACCTAATGATCTAGGTAAACAACTATAGTCAGTAAATCTATCTAGAAGACAATAGAAACTACCCTAACGACCTTCTTCGACCACATACAACGTTACATTACAGATACTTTTTGACCAGAAAGTATTTACGTAATACTCATTTATATACTTTGTTACTCATTTATCACATGTCCATATTGGTTAAATTGTACAGTTTCTTACAGATAATAAGAAACAAAATAATTAGTACGTAGAAATATAAAAATTCTACAAATTTTAAATTTACAAGTTCGGAAATTTGGTAATTTATAAACTTTCAAATTATAAGTTCAGGAATGTGGAGAATTTGGAACTTTTGGATTTGGAAATTTGAAAATTTAGGAATTCGAAAATTTGAAATTTAGCAATTTAGCAATTTGGGAATTTGTGGATTTGAAAGTTTTAATAATTCCAAAATGACTGCTGTACACGGTTTCAGAATGTTGAAATAGATTGTTAATGACTGCTTCGAGTATTAGACGGTACTTAACAGAGTTTCATGCTTAAAATATGCATTGTACCACAAGGTGTTAAATAATAAATAAAAGATAGCCTGAATAATCCGCATTATCAAGCTCATGTTGATTGCAACATTATCCGGATTGAATATGAAATAAATCAGTAATGATGGAATTGAGAAGTTTTTTGTTTTATAACTGATCTCAACAATCAATGAGCCGTTTATTTTTATAGTAACCTAAGTCCACTTATACATAAATGGAAATATTTAAGAGTTTCAATGAAATTAAAAATATACATATAACCAATGTATTACACTGAAGCGTATATAAGAGAGTTGAATTTACAATTCCTATCAAGTGGTACATGTTACTACAGTTAACAACAAACAACTGATAAATGGACTTAGGCCACATTCAAAATAAATGGCTCGAATATGCTATCAGTATAATTAGGTAAATATAGCAGTATATTTTGTGTACCGTCATTTTTATCGCATGTAATTACCATCTTATTATCGTCAGCCGTTGTCGACTTTCTATGACACATATTTATTGAACGTTAGTCTGCTTTTAACCATATCCAACAACGCTCGAGAGTCTAATTCCTCTTATATCTCGAGTTTTTCACGAACAACCAGGTAATGAATCACTAGTCGCAGTAGCTTTTGCGAAAAGCTTTTCCAGAAGGAAAGTTTCGTTGATTTAACCCTTTTCACAACAGTAAGCTGACAAAAAAGCATTACCGTTGTACACGGGAACAGTGTTGTGCACTTTGCAAGGAATGGAATTTTTATACACGTATCACATCTTACAACTTATCGTTTGTTTTTTTAAGTTACTTAAATCAGCATAGAAAAAATCGATGACACAGGAAATTCATTCAAAGTTTAACTAGGGTTAATATTCCAAGCTTAAGGAACTGACATTTTCTGAAGCTATAAGAACACACGAAAGTAACATAAATCGAAAGTTGATGCATTAAACATTTAAGAACCAGTAGTTTACTTTCATATATGTTAATTCGCATTAAAATTAACGCTATATTTTGTTGAAATTTATCTTATCGGACAGCGAATATCGATTTTCGAAAGGTGTTTGCTAAAAATTCTTAGAATATTGAAATTTTGTCTGGTTACATACTGTGTGATGTTGAATTATTTGAAAATTTATTAATTTCTCTAATTTAGTGGCACTGTAGGATTAATAATTTTGCAAAGTCAAATAAGTGCGTAAACTCGAACATTTCTGATTTCCAAAATTTTTAAGTTCAAAGGTTTAAACCTTATAAATTTCTAAATTTTTTAATTTCTAAATTTTTGAATTTTTGAATTTCTAAATTTTTGAAATTCTACATTACTAAATTTTAAATTTTCCAAATATCCAAATTTTTAAATTTCCAACTTTCCAACTTTCCAAATTTATAAATTTTCAAGTTTCCAAATTTCCAAAATTCTAAATTTCCACATTTCCACATTTGCAAATTTCTAAAATTCTAAATTCCCAAGTCTCGAATTTTGGAATTTCCGAATTTGAAAATTTCTGTTTCAAATCTTCAAAATTCTAAATCTCCAAATCTCAATTCTTCCAAATTCCCAATATCTCAAATTTTCAAATTTCCGAATCCCCAAATTTCCAATACTTCAAATTCTCTAATTTTTTTACCCCAAAATTTCCAAATTTAATAATTATCCACCCAAAGTTTAATAAGAGACGAGGCTCCATCGTCATCATCTTCTCTAGAAAAACTTATCGTTGTCGTGAGTGTACGTGTATAGCTGTTAGCGACAATACATAGCTTCGTGATAAGGGGAAGATGTCTGTACAACAACAGACATTTTCATACATGGCCATGAGTTTGGAACACGGAGAATGGCCCTAGACAGTGCTCTCTGATTATCACATAAATCGCGGTGAAATGGATTGACTGGCGTATCTGGTACCACGAAATTATGCTGAGTGTTGTTTCGCGTTCTACACCGATGTGATGCAGAATTGATTGAATTCGATGTAGAATGTACTTAGGCACTAGTAGTCTGGCTACTTGAACACGTCATAGAATTGTGTATTTCCCCAAGCAACTAATTGTGTTGGTCGTAGAATTTACTTGGATATCTTATTGCTTGAATACTGCGAAACTGATTGGTCTTCAAGGAAGTTGATCAACTTTGATGTAGCTGTTAGAAAGTTTATACACATCGGGGGACACTTTGCTTTATTATTCATGATGTACGAGAAGATGAATAAAATTTTAATATTTGCGAAATGTAAGGAAACGTAGCGATGTGTGGATCACTATTGAAGGTAGAAACAAGTTTATAAAGTAATAAATAGTTACTACACTTGTTAGAGTTTAAATAAGAATCGTTTGGAAGATTAAAAGTGTTAAACAATGTTTTAATGTCAGGATAAAAATATTTCTTGGTATAAATTGCATCTGAATATGAAACTGCGATTAATATAGTATATGTAACAATTTTGTGAGATTCAATATCTTCATTTAATAAATAAATAGCGAAATAAATTGGTAGTCATTATAATTTTTTGTTATTTTTATAAAGTGATTATGCTAACGTTCGAGCTTTGGTTGAAAGTGTATGAAACGTATTATTGTATTTTAGAATGCTTAAAAGTTCTTAAAAGATTCGTTAAATTGTTACAATTTTCAGTGAGTTATAAAATATTAATTTATTTATCAACAATTTTTCAATTTTCTTTAATATAATCTTTCGCGTCTGTCAAATACTTGTATCAACTTAAAATTTTACTCATCCAAATTAATCTATTTTCTATTTTCCTTTGTGTAAATAAAAAATATTGCAGTAAATATGTATTTGAGGAAGATCCAGGAAAAGAGTAAAACAATTACGAACAGAAAATTATGAATCTATGAAATTTCTAGATATATTGTTATCTAATTTCTTGAACGTGACTGTTGATAATTAGTATAAAAAAAATAACGATAAATTAAATAGGAAATGTTGATACCGTTATTGAATACGTAGTCGAAGTCTTCTAATTAACGATTGAAGTATTGATAAAGAGAAATATAAAGTTTCAGGCAATTAAACGATACAAATTTTCAATAACGATAATATAATAATTGTTCACCAATTTAGAAATATGTTAGGTCGTTCCAACAGTATATTTATATTAATTCAATAAAGAACATAATAACTTACTTGTGGCTGTTAATACAAATGCATATTTTAATAGAAAAATATATTTCTTTCAATATTTTACATATTCATAATATGTATAAGTATGTGAAAGAAAAATAAAATAAATTATTAGTGTTTTTCTGCAAAACTTCACAATAGAAACTTTCTTCTATTTTAAGGACTACAAATTTTTTAATTAAAATTAATTAAATTTCTGAAACGCGGTATCGATCAGTTAATACAAAAAATGTAATACGTTCGTTGATATCAGGAAAACTGCAATAAATTTCTTCATTATATGTGTAATGGAGTTCACCGAGAAATACGCAAAGGAAACGACCTAATATTTAAAAAATTTGAAAACACATTTGAATCGATTCAATTTCATTACAATATTATATTAAACTCATTTATGATATTTAATACATTACATTTAAATATAAACTATTGTATTATTATTGAAATTGAATCGATCAAATTGGTGGAAACTTTTCCCCTAAAAAATTCCGCAATTTTAAAATTACCACATAAGCACGAGCAGTTTGCAGCAAAATCTATATTCCGTTTCCGCCATTTGCTAATACGAATTTCGTAGTATCGCTCATTTGCTAAACGAATGGTTCACGTTGCAGTACAACGTCGTATGCAAGGCTTTGGATTTAACGATTCTCTTTTACAACGACGCGACAATTTCGGCTCGTTTCTAAGGATACGTTCGCGCACGCGACGTGGAAGTACTTTTGACTATTCGCTGAAAGAGCTTTTCTCTGTACCTTTGCCTTTCAAAGCTCTATGACGGATGGACCGTTTTTCAATAGCATTAAGAATGAACTGTAAACCACGTTCCCTTTTGTCCAAGGTATATTACAAGGATGTCCACTAAGGGCGTTTATATTCGCGATAATCGTCAACTTTTGACACTGCACCAAAAGAGTGCTTCTCTTTGTGCTGCTCGAGATTCTACGGGCGAAAGCATTTCTCCTTATAAAGGAGTAATACTTTTGATATTTTGCGATGGCTTTAAGCCTTGTGCCCCGTCCCATAACGTTTCCAACACTTTATGAAGGGTCCTTACTGCAGTCAAGTAAGTACACTTAAACCGCTTACACAGAGAAAAAGTTTTCGTTCAGTCGATAGTATATTAACGATACATGTGGAAGCATATTTTTCCCGATTTCCCTTCATAAATGTTCGCGTATTAGAGAATATATTTTGCGAAAGAAACTCGTACCAATGGAATTTATTGTCGCGAAAAGATTCAACGGATAACTAAGGTTAATCCTACTCTTCACCATCTTGGCTCTGTAAGCTAAAGTCTCGCATTCTAGAAATGTTATAAACTGTAAGAACTTTGATATAAGCTATAAGAACATTACAAGAAAAAAAAATGTTATGAATGTTTAGAATGTTACGAGTAATTAGTGATTTGCTGGTATCTGTTATGTGCGAAGTTATCTTCAATTGCTTTCAAATCGGAGATCAAAGTATACTAAATCCTGGATCAACGAGCATTTCACAGACTTACTGTGTGAACCAGTGGTTATTCAGTGGTTTTAGCTGCTAAATCAGTAAATTCCTGATCCATCAGTAGCAGCCGTAATATGATTGACGTATTATCGACGAATTTGAAATTGCTTCTAGTGAACATAATATAGTCTTCTTGATTTCAGTCTTA
Source organism: Megachile ligniseca (assembly GCA_945859555.1). Classification (NCBI taxonomy): domain Eukaryota; kingdom Metazoa; phylum Arthropoda; class Insecta; order Hymenoptera; family Megachilidae; genus Megachile; species Megachile ligniseca. Next base: position 2,757,054 of record OX243777.1, read on the forward strand.
ACCATTTGATGTCATGTATATTTCGCAAATGTTACGTAGATAATTTGTGCAAGGAAGCATACTTTGTTTAAGACTGTCTTAAAATCATTTTCAGTGTCATTAACTATTTTTACAATATACAGAAAAAATAAGACGGGCAGAAAGACATAAATAAAAGAAATAATTTACAGCATAGTATTTAAAAGAAATCATTAAATTTGAAATTACTATCACGAGTACTATTTTTATTATATATTATAATTTGTAAAATATCCCAATACTTTATTTCATATAATTTTGCATTATTCAGATTTTGTATAACAAAACGTATCGCATTGGTAAAACTATCGTTTTAATACAATTTTAAATATGAAACTTGAAAAGAAAAACTATATGACCCAATACGCTTGTGACCGACTGTACTTTTTAAAAAGTTTGACAACAATTATAAATAAGCTGATATCGAACCTACATTGAACAGTTTGTTTTTACGCCCATTATAATCCCGAAAAGGGTGACAAATGTCAATAAACCACAAATTCACATAATATTAGAATTTCATAGCCTGTACCGGTGCTCCTATATTTCAGACAATTTTTCTCACAGTGTGCCATTCAACGTCACGGTTTGCGCTGTTTTAAAGCAGTTTCTATGGAAGTGTCGACCCGTTAAAAGCTTCGTGAACACTTCCACCATGTTCAATAAGCGTTCATGTGAGTTTCACACTGAGAAATCGTTCAATATCTATATCTTAGTATTCGATTTCGTTCGTGACCGGTTACGTGACGATTTCCAATTTTGTTTCATATAGTTAACAAATCGAATGAAATGATCTGTTCAGAGTGACCTACATATATTTACTCCGGACACAGTTGTGGAGATACGTGTGGATCCCAAAATTGGCAAACAAAACGTTCGAATTTTCCTGATACGTGTTTGAATATAAGATTGCGTGCGATTCCTTTGCGAGGAAGTAGTTAATTACGTAGAATTTAAATTATTCTTATGGTAACGCTTGCAAAAATTAATATTTCCGATATTCAATGTTCACGATAAATAATTGAGTCAATCATGTATCAACTGCTTTGCAATGTTCGTGTTTATGTCACAGGGAGATGATAAAAATAGGGATTTGATCAAATTCCTATTTTCATCATTTCCCTGTGACGTATACAATAAATAAAATTTAATACAAATTTTGTGAATTGTAAATACACCTAGTGAGTTGAACAACGAAATTTATTTTAATTTATAAATTTGGTTATCTCCGAAGTTATTAGATCGTACATACTTCAAAAGCGTAAAGTCAAGCTTAATGTGTCAGCAAGGATGAAAAACGACGCGAACACCACACACAGTAATTTCGAGATTAAAAAGTACGTAGTTTCTTACCACCAATCTATCAGCCAAGACAATTTCTGTCAAGCTCGCATGCACACATCACTTTTATACACCGTTACCCATATGCATAACCTTCAATCTCTCAAATATTCATAGAGGATTAAGTCCATCCCAGAACAAACTGCACTGGCACACGATTCTACGTATGATTATTTTAATCAAGGATTTCTGTTCTTCCACGTTTCAACGGCTTTCCAACATTGATGTTTCTCAGTTGTCAAATATTAACACATACATTTTGTAAGTAAACTTATAAACATAACACAGAACCATTTTAAATTTGATTAATTATCTGTTTCCTCAAGATTTCTGTTAGGTTTTGCGGATATCACAAAATAATTACTGCACATTGAATTTATTTCAAAATATAATTACTGAACGTAAATTTTGTCCAAGACGAAATTGCTCAAGATACAATATCAATAATACAGTAATTTAATCTTGATTAGATTTTTAAAGACAAAGATTTTGGAACACATACTATACTCAAGAATGAATAACGTAATCAAAATATAGCGTGTATGGCGCAATCAGAACGAGTTTAGTAAATCATACGAAAAAACTAGAAAAAGTTGAATGGTATGTTAATATTTATTTTTCTACAACTTCATCTTCTTCGTGAACGCAAGAATGTACCAAAAATGTACAAATGCACTTTATCTTAACGGAAATATTTTTTTACTTGCATTAATTTCTTCGCACATTTTGCATAAAAAGAATTAAAATATAATATGTAAAAAACTAATATTTCGTGTGAAATATTACCCTTTTTAATCAATTACTTAAAACAAACTTATTTTGGTAAATGTTTAACATATAGTGCAACACGTGTGAACACATAGTCGAATATGTGCGAACACATAGTGCAATATTCCAAGGAATTGATACGAGTAAAAAATTTCATTTTTAAAACAGAAAAATTCCATTTTGAAATAGAACTGCATTTGGTATAGTTTGGGTGCATCGCTGCATTCGCGAAGAAATTGAAGTAGCAGAAAAATAGGCATTATTGCATGCTATATAGAATACAGGTTCCTCTCAGTAAATAAACTGTACCTTTAAGATGGTCAAGATTAGAAATAGAAAAAGGTTAAAACGGGAGCAGAATGATGTTATAAATATATATCATTCTACGACTTGAAATTGTTTATGAGTGCAGCGATGTGCACAGTATGTGCACGTGTACAATTTTTAGGATCAAATACTTTATATTACGAACTGAATGGTTGTTAATGTTATGAACCACACTGTTAAATCGAATATAAATTGAGTTATAGTGTGATGTTAAATATAATTATTTAAGAAAAACACTTCATGTAGGAAAAAAATTAGTCGGTTTTTCTTTGATATGTTCAATAACTCATCTGTTTAATACTACCATGTTCCTGTCCTTTGTTATTTCTGTCAATAAATTCAAAATATATATTTCATCCTCCATCATATTTTTGAGTATAACAATTGCAAACTGCTTCAATTAAATATCTGTAATAACGAATACATTAATGAGCAAACCAATGGGCAAATGAAGTGGGCAGATGGTTAACCTCCAACTTATTATCCTTTCAGCAACTGCATCAATTAGTTAACTAATTACTGTAATGTTCAAATGAATAAAACAAGTTAAAACGATAAACATGCTTTGCAGTAGACATCGACCATGCAGATAACAATTACAATTAACCTTGAAGTTCAAGTATACTAAGAACACGGATCAGTCTGTTAGGGTGTAGGACGTGTTATGACTGTAACGTGAGGGGTTGCGCAGACTATACAATCTTACCACTGGAAGTATCAACACAAGTCCAACGTTTCTCAACGGAAAAGTATAACCAATTTACTCGAAAACAGTACGAAACATCATCGCTCAATTTACTGGATCACTGATTGTGAGTGAATGATACATGGAATACCGGCAATGCGGTTTCCGCGTCTGACGACGTTGACGAGAACAACCGCCGACACAATGCGTGCCAACTGATCCAAAACTCCATTACGCAACCCCTAGACAATTTCGGTCGCGTCTACGTGCCGGTCCAGCTCGAAACACGAAGAGCAGAATTAGCAATTGTATCGTGATTATCAGACAAATGGTAATCGGATGCCGGTTTGTGCCGATACGATTGTACGAATAGTCGTTCCCTATTTAATCCCAGAACCTCTCCGTTCGGCGTTTGTCTGAACGATTTGATTACAGTTAACTGCCACTTAGGCAAATGCCGTATCGTTGCTGGGTGCAAATTACTTTTGCATGCAGCTATGAACTTCTCTAATGCATCAGGAATCAGATGACAAAAACATGAACTCTCGTCAAATCCTCATTCGATTGTAAGAAAACATCCCGCATTTCATGAAAAACGATTAAGCAATCTCACCTCACACTGTGCAATATTTTGATACACGTCAGCTAACAAGGAAACAAGTGCCCACTTCAAACTTCAATCAGCTTTCGCGTGCCGATAGCTTGTGTTACTACGAGTCTTTGTACATGGTTTTGAGCTGAATGCACATCAACATTGTGGTTGTTAAACATGGTTGTTCAGTTTTGTTACGTCTTATGTGTCGTGAGAGAGGTTCACAAAATCTGCATATCACAGTGCTTTTGTCTTACAACAAATTTCAGTGAAATCTGATAACATTTAGCTTTAGGGTAGTTTTTACTGCGAAGTAAAGATAAGTCACAAATTTATTTCAAACTATATTAGTGCTTAGTTAATGAAGAAGGTTATTGTGGTTCTTTATGGAATAGCCAGTTAATGTGTACTCTTATGAATAAGGAATGTGTTAGCCCGAATCTTGTGCCTGTAAAGAAAAATGCAATTTTGTTTCAGGCATGTATTAAGTTTTAAACACATGTATTTATCACTGTCGATGGAACACTATAAGCTTGTAGATATTTACACGTACTAAAATAATTATTATATGTATATAGTTAAGTTAGGTATAGCCAATACATCGACACCTGTCTGCTTTTCACATATTCATTTGTGTACATTCACATGTAGCTGTACTATAACCTAGGTAAAATTATATGCATCTTGTTTGTTGGAACAATATATTACCTTTAGTACAAATGAATAAATACACTCTTCATCGTGACAGCAATTCAACTTTTTGAATTTGAATTTTCTTGATAAATCTGCATACGTATGGCACAAAAATTTAACTCTACGCATATGAACACAACACAAAATTTCAATCCAGATGAGATAGTTTACCTATAACTCAATTTAATTGAAATTTGTTTATTCGTTGAAAAAAAGGATGAAATTTGCATACATCAAGGAAGAAGATTGATTTTCTGTATCGGTCAAATGCAGCAAATTATCGATCAGGTTTAATTAGTCCAAAGAAGGTATTTGTACGGGTATTTAACGGATGAATCGAAGTCATTAGAGGGATTTGATTTCTAGAATCTCGTCAAGAAATTATCTACGCTTAGGAATAGACAGATTAGACAACATAAACTCAGAGAGATTATTCTTGTCGATTGGTCGGGAGGAAATTTCTTGTTGATCGAAACGTAAGAGGATTCGAAACGATAGAGTCGGAGAGTTCATCGAGGATTAACTTAATAAGGAATTAAAGAGAACCTTCAGCACTGTTCTTACGAAGGAAATTGGCTGGTAGATCGATGGATTTAAACTTGTCTCGGGAATTGTACCTTATTAATGATCGCGATTAGTCGGTACTTGTTACGGAGGTAATAAAATGCGGCAAAAAAGTATTCGGAGCGAAAGGAGAGAATTTTACTGCAGACGAAGAAAGTTAGCAATTCTAACGGATTTCAGTTTTGCAGCTTTAAACCATTCTATTTGAGAATTATATCGTTCGATTAATTATTATGATGATGCTATAAAAGAAATCTGTAGAAGTGATAATTTCAAACGAATAATTAATAACAAGTGTCGCTAAGTATCCACGGTTTGAAGAATCAATCAAAATGTTTCTTACAAAAAGAATCTAACTTTTGAGAAAACTTCTTAAATGAGGTTAATTATTGTGAAATGTGTGTGTATAGCATTGTTCGAAACTAGTCACACTTGCTCCAAATGATATAAATTCAGTTCCTACAGGAAGAACAAAATTCACAAAAAATATTTTAAATGTAACTGCACGAGCAGTTACTCCATATCACACTATTCTATGAATATTTATTGCAGCAATTAAGAAAACATTTCGTCCACTAACGATTAGCATGATCACGTGAATTGGGTTATTAACTTTCGATCGTCGAAGATGATAATTAAACCTCGATTCGCCAATGAATATTATTTTGTGCCCTGCTTCGGGGCTTTTTGATAAAAATATAATGCATATATTTTACGCTCCTTAATTGTTTCTGTAGAATTTCGACGATCAATGTAACGATACATGTTTTAATGTGATCCACAACTTATTTCATTCATTTCTAATGGAACTTATACTGGTAATTTCAGATTCCAGAATTAACGACAAAATGACGTACTATTTCACTTGTCAGTCTTCTGTAAAATGAATTTCATTTACAAACAAGTGAATTTGGTCTGTGAAAAAGTGAATTTTATTTATAAAAATGTGAATGAGACCTTCAAAGAGGTTTGAGTGTAAAGAGGTGAATATAATCTACAGAAAGATTATTTTGAAATACGAAAAATGTGTGATCTACAAAAAAATGAATGCAGAATCTGAACAGGTGAATGAAATCTACAAAAGGATTAATTCGGAGTGCAGAAGCCATATAACTCATTGATTGGTTTAACTACTTATTAAATTAATTATATTAGATAATTTCATAAGTAATGTTAGTTATTCTGGATACAGTAGACAAATCATTTATTTAAAATTTTTTAGTAAAAATCGTGCAATAGTTCCTAATACTTGTTGACTTGTGGAAGCTTTATTACAAAGTTAATTAAAAATAAATCATTCATCATTTTTTAAATAAATTACACATTTACTTCTTTATACATTCCCTACATTTACATCCTACTATCATTCAACTAGAATATTCCGATGTTGTTTTGCGAGATAGTCCTGTATATCATGGTACTTGCACATGATTTCAGATAGCAGGAACAATAGCAGCAACGTTCATTTTACTACAAATTAACCGTCCAATATGAATAGAACTACTAGAAGCGCATCGTAGCGAATTGGAACTAATACTAGAACTAATGTTCCGATTGAACATCAGATGCTGAAAGTGCTGTGCATTATTCGTCGAATCGTTTAATTGCTGTGTGAGCTTCTCACGTGGCACTGTCTCAAGGAATCGCATTAATTACGATCAAACTGCTCGCGAGGATAGAAATGCGAGGTGCAAATGGTCTTAGACAGAATGTTACAAAATAATCAATAAAATCTATCTACGTATCAACGAAATGTTCCAAAACGTTATCGATTGACTGATTTGAAAAAATTCAAAGAAATCACTTTAATTTGAAATGTAATCAATTTTCAATATTCACTTCAAAGTTACATAAAATCTATAGTTAAGTTCTTAAAGCAGGTAATATTGATTTCTACAGCTAGCTAGATATAATTTTCCTCAACAAGTCGCTATTAAATAGCAAACAAATTAATGTAAAGTTATCAGGAGTTACATTTATACAATTGTAATTTTAACACTTCCTCGGCGAACTGAACCACCAATGGTACATTTGGTGAAAGAAAATCGAAGGTGTTAAATAAATTTATAGCATCTAAAATTTATTTTACGATTTCATTTGACGGAAACCTATCACCAGGAGTAGTACTTCTGGTATACACTACAATTTCGCCTACGATGCTATTCAACTAAATATCACAGGTCTTACAATCCTCCTGAAACTCCCTTGTCCGCTCAATAGTGCTTCAGTATCCCGAATAATAATACGTTTCCCAAGTTCGAGCCTGTACGTGTCCGAAATACTATGTTTCCAACTGACTGGCTGTGCGTCGGCTAGTTTCCAGATAATCTTACGTGCAATTCTGATACCCTATATAAGGTAACAAACGGTACGAGTGATCGATGCCGACATGATCCTCGAGGCAAGCTGATCCCTTGGCGAACGAAGCGGTACAGCTAGCTGAGACATTGTTCGAGAGTTGTCCGTTCGAACAATCTTTCGATATCAAATCCAAGTCAATAGTCATCGGATAATCGGATCGATTTCGATTATCGCGCTACCGTTCAGTTTACTTTGGACATTTCAAAAGAATTTCAAATCTCACACTCTTGGAAATGTCGGACTTTATTAACTTCTTAAACTCGAAGGTGCTTTTGCGAAATGCAAAATATTCTTATTTTTCTATTATTACTTACAATTTTTGTCTGCTTCACTATGAAAAAATGTCACATGTAGTGTAGTTAAATATTTTATCACGTATTAATGGTCTTTCAAGTACAAAAGACACCTTGTTTTACTATATACTGTAAGAAATAGGAGGGAACAGACTATTATAAATGCCGAACTAATTTAACTATGTAAAATCAATAAATATTCGCTGAAGTACCATGTTCATATTAGAATAATCAATTCATCTAATCATCCATTCACGTCAACATTTTTAATTACTTTATAACTAGCACTACCCACCGAATTTGCTGATAAAGCTTCACGGAAAATACTAAAGCAGTATAAAAATGAAACAGGAATAAATATAGCAGTGTCAATCGCATTATAAGATATCAAGGTTCCTGTGAAGGTGTTTGAAACTACGGTCGAGTGTCAATTACAGAAAAGGCTGAGCTATACTTGAAAAAGCTCAGAATGCCATTTCAGGGTTAGGTCAGGTCGAAAGATACTTTTTCGTGAATATTTACATCACGCCATTCCCCAATCTCCCCTATGCACTATGTACAATTCCAATGCGATATTGAAAATAAGGAGTGTCTTAGGAGACATTTCAGCTATGGCGTATATATTTTACGGAGATTTACGGCAAAGCTGGAATGCATATATATATAATAAACGGAAGCCGATCTGTGAGCTCTGTTTTCGTTTGGTTGCAGCATATTCCAGTGAAGTGCTGCATATTTGTGGGAGATGTACGTCCTATAGAATTGTTATGAAATATTTCAATCGTTGCAGTGAGAACAACATTTCCAGTTTAACCTGAACCACTGATTATGCTGTGCGTTGTACAACATATTCGTGAAGTATTATACGAGCAGGGTTGCTGCATATATAGGTTACAATGGAATGTTTCGGTTACTTAGGATTTAATTGAATAACATGCTTTTGCTAAATAGTAGAACAAGATACATAGCTCGGAAATAACATTAACATTTTGTACACCGTGGCGGATGCATTGAGTATGATGTAATGGAGTAATTAAGAAAAGAACTTAAGTGTAGAAAGATAGAAAATTGGTAGTATCAAATTTATAATATAAAACAATTGTGATCAACCTTAACAGACAAATATACGTATATGTACCTTACGTTCGATAATTCTAAATGATACGTTTTTTATTTTAGAATAATGTATATATTCGGGATTTTTTATATATTGTTTATTACATTCGAAGTAGTTTTCAGAAAATCGAAACATTTTTTATGAAATGTGTACCTATCGAAACTAGTTTTTAGTATTAATTCGTAAATTGATTACACCTCATTACGTTGAGTGCCCTACTTTGTTTCGATATTCAATCTAATTCAATGACATTTGATTAATGAACGTCATTTACATAGTGATACCTAGAACTGTATAGGATCCAATTGAATTATCAGTTAAATTCAATACTATAGTTGGACAAGGAAATCAGATGCATCCTTGGCGATCAAATTTCAGGCAAATTGATGCAAATTTCATGTGAGTACTATCATTAAATTAATTACTTGTCAAATTTCATCAATTTAGTTCTTACGTTATAATTACGTGTCGCTAATTTAATTTTGTATTTCGTAATCGGTATAATTTGTTCAGAATTTAATGTATATTGAGGTACGTACCCGAAATGAATATTTAATGACCATAATTTAATTCAGTTTATCGATCAAGATTTAAATAAAACGATGATATAATTCTGTGTCCTGTTTTAGCTGATATCGAAACAAAATGACGTTTATATTCATGATTTGCAATCTCTCATATTTTAATCCTAACGACTCTTTACCCAACTAACGTTGCTTTATTTGCTTTAATAATTTATTCAAGTCATTTTTATTGAAGTGATATTATAAATTAAAATTCATAACAGGTATACTTTCTTCAATTTATAAATATCTGGTTTTTACTTACTATAAATTTTATTTTCTGCATAACATATACATATATACATATACAGTTAACTGTATGCATATGTTAACTATATATAATATATGAACTATACGTATATGTCATATGTGATGTATATGTATAAAAAAGTATATGTTAACTTCCATTGAAATGACAAATAATATAATGTATCTATTAATTCATGTTTTGAATAAATTGAATTTAGGAGTAGCCAATATTCAATGCTTGTAGCTCGAATACTAAAATTAATGTTCAGTAAAATTAGTGAGATTATAATGTTCCGGACACACCATTATGGAAGATATTTACCGAATTACGTGAAATTTATTTGATTCATTATTTTTATCAGTAAGTGTATCAAAAGAAAATCATATTGTTTATGAAATATCTTATACTAGCATGATCGGTATTTGTTTTATCTTCCATAAAATATCTAATGTTAGAATAAACAGTTCCCGTCTCATTGTTCAAAAAATATCTGACACTACTATAATAAGTATCCGTTTTATTGTCTATGAAATATCTGATAGTATGATCAGAATCCATATGGTTCAACGGAGTTTTTCGCCCGAATCTCACTTCAAGAATAGAAAGAGTACAAACCGTCAATTACCTCACCATTTCTTTCATCATATATCGTACAGATGAATAAAAAAATGCAGGAAATATCAGGAGAAATTCAAGGTTGCTCAGCGATTGTTCTCGGTTATATTATATATTGTCCTGAGGCGGGCAAACAATTTCATCCCGATGTACATCTCAAGCTGCGCCAAAATTCAGCGGATTGTTCGTTCGTTTGCCATCCAATCGCAGGAATCTCACAGAGGCGTGATTGCGTTTTACGTACGGCTCGTTCATAAACGTTCGATCAGCCGAAGTAATTACCCGAGTTTGAAAGCGGTTGGGCAAATTCGACCCGTTTAGATGCCAAGCCCGATACGCGCTCGTTATTTTCTCGCAGGGAGCATTTTGCTCTGACGCGGGTGGAATCTGCCAACACAACACAGGCTGAACATTCTTTCGGCATTATACCAGAATCCTTGATCAGGCTTTGAAGGAAGATTATACGACGTGATACTTAAGTAATCGAAACTTAAAACGCTTTGTTTCCTTGTCTTCTTATATATCTGCCTTAATAACTTCAGAAAACTTTTCGTCTTCGTGTTGCTGTTGTATTAAGTTGGACAACCCTGTTTCTTCGTGTTATTATAATATCAACGTCGGAACTGTTCCTTTATATTATTTCAATAATAAATTGAATTTCTGTCCTGCAGGTTACTACCAGATTTCATTAAAAATACTGTTGTGATTTCTACAAAAATCAGATATATGTCTTACATAAACGTTTATGCCTTTTTCTAGTATGAATTATGGCGGACATATATCTACTTTGAGGAGTTTGAAAAAATTTAAAATTAAATTTTTTTAAATTTAACGTGAGGTGTTTAATAAAATTCTCAGATTCTAGTAGAAAAATGAAAACAGTGAACTACATAAAAATCTTATTATACATAAAAATTCTTGTTGCTGTTTCATTCATCCTTTGAAACAATCACATTTAATAAATAAACATTTGTTCGTACATGTCATAGTAGCTGTACAATTGTGTACACAGTTAGAATTCTATTTACACAAATGCAAGAACATGAAACTGTGCTATACTTTTGCAAAATTATGGATATATCTTGCAATCAGATACTAATGTACATATTTAATGTAATTGATGTATAATATAAATTATGTAGAACGTATATTCTATATAATTAAATATTTTATCTATTACGAACTGTGTGGTCGCTGATAACCACACTGTTAAATCGAATATGAATTGAGTTATATTCTCATGCAGGATAATTAAATTTATGTAGAACATATACTTCATTTAGCTAAATAATTAACCTACTTTTCTTGGATATCTGGAATAATTCATCTGCTTCATATTTGCATGTTCCAATCCATTGTAACTTCTATGTTCAAAATTAAAAATAAATAAAACGAAGGTGTACTTCATCATTTATATTTCTGAGTATAACAATTGCAAACCGGTTCAATGAAATAACTGTAGTAATGAATACAGTAATGAGCAAACCAATTAATAAATGTGAAGAGCACTTCATTTACATAATGTATTTCAGTAATTGAAATGTTTTTAAAGCTGCGAAGAAGTATCGTTACACTTTCATATTATTATAATATTCTGCCGAATAGATCTTCATATTACTCGCAACACAGATCGCTATCATAACTCGTTAAACAGCACAGAATTTAACAATAATTGTTATCAATCCCATATCTTTTAATTTCCAAACAATATCTTGAATACAATTTTCTATCAAGATAAAATAAACTAGAGCAAAGTGCAAATCTGTTAAAATGCGTGACATCTGTAACAGATGATATTTATCGAGCTCCTCTTGTTTATTTCATGCTTCGTTACTCACATGTAAACTTTCCTATCGTAGCTCAAACATATATGGAACTATTTGTCCGCAAAATTTTTCTGTATCAATGTTATTGGTACAACGTAAATATCAGAGTGGAACCAAACGTTTCTCAGGTTGCAACCTTAAGGAACAGTGTGCCAAAGTTACAAATTGCGGTCGTAGATAAGTACCTATATCTACATATGTGCCATATATTTTGAAAGTGGGACAAGTCCACTTTCTGTTATTGTGAGATATTTCAGGATTTGCATTTCAATAAATATTAAAATATTGGTAAGCATTAGTAAGCAAATTTCTTGTATTTTCCGGAGTTAGGTAATGTATGTTCATTATAGTGTTTAAATTGCTGACCAAAGAAAAAGGTTTTATTATATCCAAACGGACTTGACCCACTATTAAATTAAATGGCTCATATATACATTCCTATAAATGTTTACAATTGCGGAAATTGTCGATGAACATCGTTAAATTGTCAGCTGTCTGCTTAATAAACGTAAATGGCAAGAGAAGACAGCTATTACTGAAATTGAACGGGTACGTTATGTGATTTTACCCTTCGTGACTTAAATGTTGGAATTAGTTTAACTCTCTTTGTCTCTGCACAACTATAACTCCATTATTCTGCCCGGATTTATGTAACTTGAAATGAAGATTATGCTTCCATAAGTAGCACAAGGTAGGGCGTTAGGAATCTGACTAATTTTAAAACTGAATATAACACAGATTTTTAAAATGTAGATCCTGATCCGTTGGTGAGCTGCGCGCGGATTTTGATTGAACCACGTTAAATATTGAAATGCGAAAAGCTGAAAAGTAGTGAAGTGACATTTTTTATTCAACCGTCCACTTCTTCCTCTTAAAATATGCATCGCAAGCAAATGGGGCACGAAAAATTACGCTTTATGGAAGAGGATTTCCGAATTCTTTGGAATTCTGTGGAATTTCGGGACTTTGAAATTTTAATATTTCGAAACTTTAGGTCTTTGACATTTTGAGCTTTTTGAAATTTTAGGGCTACGAAGTTTGGGATTTTTAAATTTTAGGATATTGAAATTTGGAATTTTTAAATTTTGGGCCTTTGTAATTTGGAATTTGAAAACTTTAGGACTTCGAATTTTGGAATTTTGAAGGATTGATATGCGGAGTTTTGAAACCTTAAGGTTTCGATTTTCGAAATTATGAAATTTAGAATTTTGAAATTATGAAATTTAGAATTTTGAAAAATTTCAAAATTTGCAATTTTTTAACTATGAAATGCAGAATTTTTACACTTTATGGTTCTGGAATTTTTGAATTGTAGACCTTTGGTGCTTATGTTTCAAATTTAATATAATCCAATTACCTGCGGTGATGTGATAAACGTGTTCACATCGATTATCATAAATGTTAAGAACATTTCAAATAATTCAATGGAGTAAAAACTTGAGTAGTTAAACTGCAGCATAGCGAAGACACTTAACCCCATTTCAAACATTTTATGCAATTCATTATATGTAAATGTGTCAAATCGTAATTATTCATATCTCGAGAATGAAGAGGTGAAAATGCTGTCAAGAGGTAGACATGATGCCGTTATAAATTAAGAAGCCGAGAAAGTACGTTTTATCTGTTTGAAACGCTCACAGTTTTCGTGCAATAATGCTTGTATATAGGTGTTGAAAAATGACATAAATGAAACTAAATTAAGGACATCAATAAGGATCAATACTAGACATCTAATGTCTTGAAACTGACTATACAAGAACAAATTGAAAGGAAAACTAATAAAATATGAAACAAATCTTTGTCGATTTCCAAAATCATGTAAAAATATAAATTGATTTGTGAAACATTTTCAGTACTGAATATTTAGCCTAATTAATATTACTGGTGCTTTTTTTACTTAAATAATTGATGTACCCGAACAACGATTGGAGAACCAGACTGTGAGAGTTTGATACTCAAAATCGTAGTAGTTTGTCTTTACAGAATGCTGTTTGATCTTCTAATAAAAGTTTAGTTTGTATTTATTCCTTCGTGTTGAAAAACAATTCAGTACTAAGTTTCTTTCTTAATTTGCACTCCTTAATTTCTTTTACCTGCTAACTCTTGAATTTACAAAATAGATCAAGAAAGGGATTCTCTCTTCAATGCATCTATTTATCTGAATTATTTATAAAATCTAAGAGAAATGTGATGTCGAGCTACACTCGATACAGGAGTGCAAATGGTTAAGTAGTATTTTTCTGTTGAAACAGATACGTGCGCAATATGAAGTAGGTTGAGTGTACGTAATATGGTACATACTGCTTGGTAATATTACACAGTATTATATTTTTACCATTCTCAGTACATTACAGTGACGATAACGGAGAGAAGTGGGCCCAATGTATCCTCGCATGAGTAATGTGCTCAACAGAGAACGAAGAAAAATAACATCACAAGATAAATTTAAATGCAGTAGAAGATTTTATTTACTTGTTCTTTTTATTCAGACATTCTCATTTTTCATAATAAGAATGAAGCTTTCGCAGTTTCCTTTTACACATTTTCTAGATATTTCGTATTAACCCATAACGGTCACACTGGGGTATGAAACGACCCCAGCCAATTTAGCTTCAGTTTTAGTCGCTTTGTACTCTGAAAATCTGAATGAATACCTCTTTTGAAATCCTGATATTTTTACTAGCTTTTTCTTCAAACTATTATATCTGAAGAGTGTTCAGTTAAAATTTTAATTCTTTATATTAAAATCGAAAAGAATTTTTAATTTTCCTGTGAAAACCGTCATTTCTTCAATTTTCTCATGTTTCTGATTTTTTTCTTATATTCACTGTTTAAATTTACTGAAATCAGCTGTGAAATATATTAAAACAACTTTCGAAGATTATTTATATTTTATTTTAAGTTGAAATAATGAATATTTTTAATGAGCTTCTGTGGAAGAAAGATTGTTAATGACTGGTGTATTGAACGTCCCAGTGTACTAGGTATTTTATTCTGATAAAGTGACGTTAAGGGTTAAATATTCACCACTGTTCCACTCACTAATGCTGCTTCTGCATTTTTTATCATTCATTACATTTTTTAATTTTGTCACATGTTTCAGCCATATTCATTTAAGACACTTAACCGTCGTTATCCATTAACATATCAACATTTACTAATTTGCCATGTTTTAACAGTATTTTCGTGAAAACAAAACATGATCCTATTTCTCACATGTTTATAATTAACTGTAGTCATCCTGCAGTAATGCTACATTTTAACTCTGAATCACATTTTAATTTCACTTGAATACAACCAGAATTACATTTAATCCTTTTTATATTATCTGCAATAATATTGGAGGAGAAAATTAATTTTCCACGCGAAAGGAAAGTATCAATGAGTTAATCAGTTTTCGAGTTGCAGAATTTGTTGCGAAAAACAAAGTAACAAAAGGTGATTTCCGCAAATTATTCCAGATCGTGTTTTTTTATCGTTCAATTGCGAGCATGTTTCACGAAGATTAAATTATAGCAGTATTGGTAACGGTTGTTTTGTATCGAGAGTGGAAGACGCATGTTTAGATAGAGAGTAGAGGGTGTCTTACAAAAGCCATAAATTCCGTTGGAATATGGGCACAGATGATACGGTAAAATATGTTTTCCGAGCGTAAAATATGATCCAATAAATTGCTGGTTTCGACATTCGGACTAAACAAACATTGTTCCGCAACGTACAACGAAAATAGTAAAAGAACATAAATGTTTCCGCCTTTGAAACAGGGAAATGAAAATTTCGCTGCGTTTCCTGTGAAAATATATCGTTTCAAAGCTTTCACGAGCACGTAATTATCTTTATTTACAAGTTAAAATGGAACTTTTAATCATTAATACGTCTTACTGTCAGCAATTCACATTTTAATTGTTTACTGAAGCTTTCTGTAAATAAAAAGCTAGCAGTTAACTTTCTATTCAGCTGCGTTCAATAACAAATTTTATACAAATTAATTTACATTACGTACTAAAAATTAATTCCAATTTATACGATTTCTGTAAATTGGAGATAAGATTAATTATCTTAATTATAACATCTTTAATTGAAAATTAAATTTACTTAATATTACTTATTGTTATGGATAGTAGGTAAATTTAATATTATTAAGTTAATATTTTTAATATTCTTACTATTCTTAATTACATACTGAAAGTTATCTACCAATTAAACTGCAATATTTACAAAATATTGTCGTTGCGATTCAATTTTTCACACCTTTCTTGTTTTAACGCGTTTTCTAGCGAGTTCCTAGTATTAACTCATTATCATGAGCAACAACAATAAACCAATATTATTATATATAAATGACGATCTAAAAATGTATACAAATTAAGTTAACATACTGTGAGATTAAAAACAAATATTACAGTTGTCCAAAATATAAATAAATTAATAATACATTACGTTCTACTGACAAAATTGAAAAAATTGTAATCGAGGATTTAAACTGATAATTATTCTCACTTGATTCAAGTAAAAATCGAATTTTTCATCAGAAATGAAAATTCATTCTTCAGTCATGTTGAATGAAACATTAAATCTTCAATTAGATGCAATTCAATAAAATATTAAATTGTCATTCTTAATTAAATTAAATTAATGAGTAAGTTATTTAAATAATAAAACGTCAAATCAAAGTAATTAATGATACTGATAAAGAAAACATTTTCATTTAATAAGCTCGGCTTAAAATTTGATTGTTGATTAACGGAAATTGAATTATGAATTTAACGTAAATTGTTAATTAGTACAGAATCGAAACAAAGGCACAATTAATTCTTGTCAATTAATTATACTTCGCTACCTTCGTTTATCTAATTATTCGCCTGCGTTTACTGTACCTGTTGTTCGTGTCACCGTTCGTACTTACTCATTCTAACAGTTCCCAGTTTGTCCGTATACATAAATTTTCATCGTGTTGCTACTTTCTAAGAATTTCATTTAACAAGCTACGTTTAATCCCACGCAAATACGACAGAACCTAATTTACAACAAGTACCAGACATTCCAGCTACAAATTGTTCAAAGCGAGCTTATTTCTTTCCTATGAAACAAAGAAAATCTAATTACCAGGACTCGTCTTCCGGTAGATGAGATAAGCTTCTTGCCTTCTTGATATGACAGACAAGAAAATAAACATTAAACAAAAAACCATGCGAATTCATGAACAAAACCAATGATAATTTGCAAAATTCATTCCACAGTCAGAACACGGAGTGCCCAGTTTTTTGCCAACAAGAAATCTTAGAAGAAAGAAAATGAAAGGTACAGGTGGATTAAGGCAAGGTGCGTTTCTATGGTGAAACGAGCAAAACGTAGGCGTCCGCAGTCACGTTCGTGTTATTATGAATCCACAAAACCTGTAATGGCTTACTGTTTGGAATTCAGTTAATAAACTGCAGAAAATTCTGAGGATTTAGTTAATGGACACGGACGACTAGAAGCGAGATCCTTAGAGGAGTTGATCCACGGTTGACGAGGAAAATGCTATTTTATTCTATGAACAATTAATTCAGCCGTTTTTGTTAGCGTTAAAGTTGGATTTATAGGAAGTAAGATAGTTATTTGATATAATAACATTTTGTATATAACAATATTTCGATTTATTCTTACGGGGTGTGTACATCAAAAAGCAAATTGTGGAACGTCGCAGAAAGTGACAAAACACGAACAGAAAAGAACATGTAGAGACAGTTGCATAAAACTATTTTAGCTATTTGGATTATTAAATTGAACGCTTTGCAAGAATTATCTTCGATACCAGAAAAAAATTTTTCTCAACTGTGAAGTTTAGCAAGTTTTAACTTCGTAAGCTTTGGCATTTGAACAATTAAAAATTTCGGCCATGGCAATTTGTGAAAATTTTGGAATTTGTAAATATACGGAGTAAGAAGTTTTGACACTTGGAAATTCGAGGGCTAAGAAATTTTGATATAGCTGAGGGTGTTGGAAATTTGCGAACAAAATTTTTAGATTTCCACAAGACAAATTTGGAAATTTTTTAAATTCCGAATTCCCAAATCTCCTAATTTCGAAAAGTCTAAATTTTTAAATCTAATTTCCAAACACCAAAATTCCTAAAAATTCTAAATTTCTATATTCTTAAAAATTCTAAAATTACCAAACCCTAAATTTTCCAAATTTTTATATTCTCAGATTCTTAAATTATCAAATCCTCAAATTCCCAAATTTCTTTATTTTTAAATTCTCAAATTAACAAGTCCTTAAAATTCCAAATTTTACTGTGTTCACATCCCTATATTTTTCAAGTTTGACATCTTCGAATCTCCAAATTTTCCCAAATTTCCTAAATTGTTAAATTTTCATTATTCCCAAATTCTCCAATTGCCCAAATTTCATCATTTCCAGATCCCTCAACGTCCCAATATTCAAATTTAAAAATTTCTGAATTTCCAATGTCCGTATCTCCAAACTGCCAATTTCTACCCACAATAAATACAGAAGTTCTAAACATCTTTAATTATTGAACTAAATTACATTTTTTTTAATTTAATCACCCTTAACCTTTAACGTTCCATACATTTAATTTTAAATACAAATACAAATCATCTTGCAAAATACTAATAACAAAGTCAACTTCTATTCAACGAACATTTCTTGTTTTCCAAAACTCCTTGATTACTTTTAATGTGTTGTGGCTTAATAAGACCAGGTAATGCTGAATTAAATAAATAATAAATTCGCAGCAGCAATTATTTCTGAGGTGCCAAGAAAAGGAGTTGAACAATAGTTTGCAGACGATTTTGTTTGCAAATTCGGTGTCACTATTTCGAATTTTATTTTATCGTCGATTTCTTAGCTTCCGGGGATAAAGTATTTTTATAACCTCTTTCCTGGGTGCAGTTTACTGGCTGGTTTTTATAGGATGCTTTCAACTTTATTGGATAAATATTCAACGTATACGAAAGCAAGTAAGATAAGAAATCATTTATTTAAATATTATCTGTTTTACGGCATACAAATAATTTCTGGATAACATTTTACTGTTGTTTATTACACGCGAACGATCGGTTTCCGCTTTATTCTATCGTCGGTTTTCAGAGTTTCACAGTGAAAAATTTCGCAACTTTTTTTTTCGCTGCTCGATTGGTAGAACGAGTTCTGCAAACATCGTATTGACAAACTCTGCTTTTAGAATTTCTACGAACTTTCAGGGTGTATAGAGACACTTTCGTCGAAAAACGTTCTTGTAGATACAACTTCGTAGTTGTTTGGTTTCTAACACGTAACTACGTAAAAGTTTGTAGGGACTTTCGTTGCAGAGAGAAAAGTTAAATAGACGAAGAACAGATTGCAACGACATTATAAACAGAATATTATAAAATGGAAAAATCTAGTTTCATTTCGAAATTTTCAAAATTTATTCGAATTATGTGTAGGGTCTCCCAGAACGTGTATGACTGCATATGAGTGAATTTCTAATGAAAACGTAAACAATGAATGTAAAAAATGTTGTATAATTCTGGCTTTATTTTTAACCTTTCGTATTATCAAATTTCAAGGCACTCGAGTTTGCAATTGACGAAAGTAAATTTTTTAGTTAGAGATACGTCAAATTACATCGTACGTATATGTATACTAAAATTTTTAAATTATCAAATCCTAATTTCTGAAATTTTTTAATTTCTAAATCTCCAACTAGTGAATTACCAAATCCTTAAGTTTATGAATTCAGAATTTTCGGATTTGCAAACTTTACAATCCCTAAATTGTCAAGTTTCGAAGTTAGCAGACTTTTAAATTGTGATATTTCCAAGTTACCAAATCTCTAAGTTGTTACATTTCCAAATTTCGAAACTACCAAGTCATCAGATTCTCAAATCTATAATTTCAAAGTTTCCTGATTTGCAAATTTCCAAATTTCCAAATTTCCAAGTTGCTAAAGTTTCAACTTGTTAAGGTTCCAAATTTACAAATCGCCATGCTATAGTATCGCAAACTCTAAATTTATAAATTTACAGTCTTCAGATTTATAAATTTTCAAATTTCCAAGTCGTCAAGTTTCCTAATCACCAAACTCTCAAATTGTTATATTTCTAAATTACCAAGCTTATTAATTATAAAATTTTGCAAGTTAACAAATCCCAAATAGTCAAATTTTCAAATTACCAAATCTCCAGATTGTCAAATTTCCATATCCCCAAATTTATACATTTAGAATTTTCAGATATTCAAATTTTCAAATCTCCAAGTTGTCAAGTTTCCAAATTATCAAATTTCCAAGTTACCAAGTCCAGTTCTCAAATGATCAAATTACCGTCTCGAAACTTTCAAATTTTCAAACTTCCAAACAGCATATACGTTCCAACGAACTTATAAGAGAACTTATACAAAACTAGACATCAACATCCATTCTTAATAGAATCAATTCATTAAACTGTAATGTCTCGAAAGAATTAATTGAAAAAATTCTTCCCGGGGTGACAAGATATACCTGCACGAGGAGAGCAAAGATAAATCGATCCGCGTGAAAAATCACACGGAACTTTTATAACGTAACTCACGGGATAAACCCTCGGCTCATCGAATTCTATAAAATAGGTCGCGCGAACAAATATCCGAAAACACTTCCCTTCTTTACGATGGCTCGTCCATTTTGCCGGCCCTTCACGTAACGCGTAAACAAAATGGCGCGAGAGAGACGGAGCGAAGGAAATGTTGCGTGCGCAGCAATACCGTGACAGAAAAAAGAATTTTCAAGCTTAAAAATAAAAATAAAAATGCGTGTCGCGATGGAAAAAAGTTAGCTAAAAAAAAAAAAATGCGTTTATACTCGAAAAAAACGATCGATATATATTTTCACCGGCGATACAGCAGAGATGAAACAATTTTATTTGATATTTTTCAGATTCTTTTTTTCGTCTCTGCTGTTTCAATTAACTTCAATTTTCATTTGTATCTCTTTGTGGCATTGTAAGCGACTCGTTGCGGTAATATCGCGACATGGATGCAACCCGCCGGCAGAAAATTCGTTTTATTTCGAGCAAAAGTACGACGTTTACTAATGTTTGCGTTGACATTTCAACTGGGACGGAACGGAGGTTTGTAAATTAACGTCCTCTGAGGTATACGGATGTGGCGATGTTTTGTTTGACAACAAACACATCGGCTTGTTGTTTCAAATATTTGTGGAAAAATATTGAATAGAAAGTTTGATCGCGAAATTGCGGATAGCTCCAAGAAAGTGCACGTTGGTATTTGCGTATGAAAGTTTGGAAATTTTCACGCGTACAAATTTAAAATTTATTGGAGGATTATTTAATTACGTAATTTAGGAATATGAGAAAATACGAATTCTTGAATTTGGGAATTTGGACAATGTAGGCATATGGCAATTTGAGAAGTTGAGAAATAGAGAAATTGAAAATTTCGGAAACTGAGAAATTGTAGAAATTTGGGAATTTGAAAATTTGAGAGTTTAAGAATTTGAGATTTTGATAGTTTAAGAATTGAAGAGTGAAAATATTTTAATTTGTGAATATGAGAAATTGCGAAATTGAGAAGTTGAAAAATTGAAAATTTGAACAATTGAACAATGGAGAAGTTGAGAAATTGAAAATTTGAACAATTGAACAATGGAGAAGTTGAGAAATTGAAAATTTGAACAATTGAACAATGGAGAAGTTGAGAAATTGAGAATTTGAACAATTGAACAGTTGAAAAATTGAGAAGTTGAGAAGTTGAGAAATTGAGCAGTTGAGAAATTGAGAAATTGAAAAATTGAGAAATTGAGAAATTGAAAAATTGAGAAATTGAAAAATTGAGCAGTTGAGAAATTGAGAAATTGAGAAATTGAGAAATTGAGAAGTTGAGAAATTGAGAAATTGAAAAATTAATCGATACAAAAATTTGTGAAAATTATTCTTGCGTATTAAGAAAATACTTCCTCGTTGCAAGTCAACTGTACTTTCAACTTGCGTCGATAATTATCATCGATGAATGTTGAGTAACATGAGTTACTAAATTAAATAGAATTCAGTTTTTTTAAATTAGAGTTTTGTGCATAAATTCCACAGAAAGTTTTCTGAAGTCATCATTTCACAAAGGTCCATTAATATTAATTTGAAGCTATCGCTATCTGTATTTGAAGAAACACGAAATTTGGGCGAAGGAAAATATTTTTTTAATTCTTCTTTCGAATAATGGTTATTATCCAATTAATAATAATTTCTGGTAAACAGGAAAAAGCATGTGTCACGACGAGTGCTATAACACTATACTTTTTAAAATTTAGTTTCATTTTTTGCCCATTGCAAAATATTTTCTGCATTCTCGAGCGTTTCATTTATGTAGTCGTGTAATCCTCTATTGTGTAATCCTTGTCTAGAAAATTTTAGATTGCCTACAATGTTCTACCTTCAAAGAAATTAGAAACGTTTTGCACCTGAGAAATCGAGACATAGAGCTTTCAGCGAACGAAACCACTATTTCTATTTTTCATTTCGCTTTTCTGCAACTTGAGCTACATTTCAATTTTCCGTGGAAGTCCTGTAATTAGACGAGAGCAGTTTATTTTCATACGCAGAGGAAGCGAGTAGATTCATCCTGTAACGTACAATCTTGTTAACTTTATTTCTGACCCGCGTGAAAAGAAGTTAAAGTTTCTATGATGTCTTCCTCTCTGCGAAGTTCCAGTTTTTGTGTAAAAGTTAACCTGATGCTTGACTACGATATTCGCTCGGTGCTATGATATCACTTTAACACTTATTACGTTCAGTTACAAGTCATCGATTAACTCATGTTGTGTAGAAACGAAAGATTATTTAAATAAGAAAAATTTGGTATAAAACTACGTTTTTGTAACACGCTAAAAAATGTAAAATAATTTCTCCTATACACATTGACCTAAAAACTTGTGATTATGAATTTTTAATAGCTACGAAAGTTTTATGAATTTTAAGACTTAAAACCAAAAATGTGGCATGCATGCGATCGATAATTGATGCATGAATCAATACCTAAATCACTAAAAATTTTATTGCACTGCAAATTATATGAACTGCATGAATTTTTATTTCACACAAAATTCAATAATAATAAGAACAAATTTGAAGTACTTTCTAGCCTAAAAATTTCTAATTCTTACCAATTGATATTTTAAATCTTATTCTACCTTAATTTATAGACCAATTTTTCACTTAGAATTAGTGAATCTTAATTAAGGGAAGATAAGCTGGATTTTACGTTTCAGCCAGCAAATTCTGAAAAGGCTACGCTTTAAACCGCGAAAGTTTGGACCTGATAGGGCTCTTATCTGCTGACACATTAATTCTGTGAACGTAAATAAGTGGAACGAGGAACAGATTTAGCGATTTTCACTTCTATTAAAGTTTGCAAGTTCCGGAAAAAGATTTCACCACTCACGTCGTAAATTCGTTGCATTTAATTCTCATAATCTTGGTGGACGAATAGGCGTTTGGAATAACATCATTCTTATTACTGAACGAGGAACTCCCGTTATAAAATCACATTTTTTTAAAATTAAATTAAGAACACCTTGGTGATTATTACGTATGAAGCTCCAACGTTATGTGTTTAAAATTCGCACACTAAGAACTATACTTCTCAGCCAGATCAGAAAAACAAGATAAAATGGAATAAAGATATAACATCGAATCGAACTAAGCTAGCGAGATAGTCGAAAAATTGTGCCAAACTGAGGCAGCAAAACTGTTGGACATTTTTCACATTTCTAAAAATCGACAGTATTCAATATTTGGCTATGTTCCTCAAAACTTTACCAAAATACGATCATGGCGTTCGAATTCTAATTCTATAAATGGCACGATGAAATTTTCGTCTCAGTATATTTACACGATACATCAATATTTGGAAATTACATGAATTCTGCAGTTTGAAAACTCGCTAGATAGTACAGATTTGAATTTTCCGGATATAAAAGATCGAAGCAATATCAATAAGGAAGAATAGGAGTATCAGTAACGTGAAATATCTCCTACTTTGGAAACTAGGTTAATCTGACAGCTATTTCTCGTACAGTTTCAGACCTCTCGGCTGGTTGATTTCAAAGAAAGAAGCATTCTTTGTAATCGAAGCGGAAGCTCAAACACGGCGTAAACGCTGGCAAAGAAATATAAACTATTGGCACGATTTCCTCTGTCATTTTATTAAGTCATTTCTGTTCAGTTGTTGCATATCAAATAGATGGATTGCGGAAGGTAGAAGGTCCGACATTATTTGATGAAATAAAAGTAGCATGTAATAGCACTTGAACCACGTCAGTCAGAAGCTTAAATTACATTCATTTGTGAGATCACAAAAAGCCTGTGTCCAATAAAATGTTTTATGAATAAAAAGACTAACAAATGTATTTTAACTCTTGTTTCATGCATTGCTACTTTAATTAAAATTGAAAGTTATAATTTGAATTCTAATAGTAATTAAATTATAATTATAACTTTTTAGCTTAGTACAATTTTAATTATAACTTTTTAGTACAATTTTAACTATAATTTTTTAGCGAAATTTTCATTATAATCTTCCAGTGCAATTAGGATTATAAATTTGCTTCATTTTTACCTAACCTAATATTATGAATATTTAGCTAACTTAATATTGCTTTTTCCATATGCAGTGTCAGTGAAGAATGTAAGAGAAATAATCTGTGCAAATATTTTAGGATTTTCACGTGCACAATGAATTATTGCTCTTTCTCTGGAAATGATATTTGTTGGATAAAAATATAAATAAATTATTAGTTGGATCAAAACATAAGATAAATAGCAAGGAAAGAAAACATTTATTTAATAACTAATTATAAGGAAAATTGTTTTTATTAATAAATTGCAATTCCATTACGATTCATTAGCTGCGAAATTTAGATTTTAGTGCTTTCAACAAGGTTTTCATTTAAATTTCAATGAATTCTTTCCCACGCTTTAATGTAGCGTTTTATTTCTAGAATTGTTAAATATTTTTTCTCCTCTGTAACTTTGGTTCACTTGTGTTTTCTTTACACCTTTCTGTACATTGCATATGCATTCCAATACAGTATATATTCTTTAGATATTTACATTTATATTCGGTGTTGACATTCTTCAAATTTGATGGCTATCAGTCATTTTTTGTGCATTGATTGCAGTATTATGCTTAAAATTTTATTATTTTTTCGAAGATAAGATAGCAAATGTGATTACAAAATTTCTTTGATATTCTTCACTATTCATTCTCGTAATTCGACGTTTCTAAATTCTGATGTTTTGGAGTTACTAACAAAGGGAATCAACTCAGTCGTTAAATTCAGGCATTACCCAACGTCCTACTATCGCAGATAAGAAAATTACTCCCATTGTGAAAATTTCAGTCATTTGTTCTGCTTTTTGTTAGAAGTTGTTACCTATATGTATATTTCAAGCAAGATATGTTTTTCGACTTTTATCACAGAACATTTGTTTTGTTTCTTCAACTCAGTTGTAGTCCTTATTCAGAGTGGTTCACAATTTTCGTTCTGATTTATTCGTCTTATAACTTTATTAATTATGAAAATGCATTTAAAAGAAAGGTTTATTTACATTAATTTTGAAAAATGATATAACGAAGGAACACTGTTACCAATTATATTCTGTATACCTAATAAATTCTGTATATTAAATTTTACAAAGAATATTTTAAGGAAAAGTATAAGAAATCGTTAAGCATCAGAAAAAAATCAATTTTTCATACAGATTAAACAACATTACGTAACAAATAACGTGATGTAAAATTAAAGTACAATACACTATTAATATTCTGCTTATCATTTAAACAGAGTTTCATCGTTAAGAAACGCCATTGTAACAGAAATTTTATAAACGTTTCCATTTTATTTAGGAAACTTGTTAATTAAATTTTGTCTAAATACATATTTTCGTTGTAGATAAACGTGTTAAAAGTCTAACACGTTATCAGAATAAATAGATAAGGAAGAATGGTACGTACGATAGGTCGGTTAAGTATTGGGGAAAATTTGCCCTGGGTAATTTTCCGGTTAAATTTTCTGAAATTTCCCGTCCATTTGGGACTATGACCTCTGGTATTATCACAGTGTTGGCTTTGTAACTGCAATTCGGAACTCTGAACTCGCGCATAACCCGTTCAAGTACCGCGGAACTTTTTTATTTCTACTTTCTTCAGCTCGTTCACTCGCGATTTAACCTTTTTCTTTCGTTTGCCAGATCTCGCCGTTTCGCGTGCAAAACTTTCTTGAGAATTTTTTTTCTGGAGCAGGTTTTCTCATATTTTCTTTTCCAGCAAGTATTCGTTTCTAAGAATACAATGCTTTATGTTGTTGAACTTTTATGTGTTCATCATACTCTTTTTCTTTGAAGGTTGTACAAGCGCAAATTATAAGTCTCCATTTCATCTGTAACTATTTTTTCATTTACTTACGTAATTTTTAATACAATGGACACTCCAGTATTGAAATATATTGGTATAAATAAAATAATGACATAATTAACTAAGTATGTTGAAATAATTTATGGAGAGAAATTATGGTATTGCAAGTTTTTAGCAACAAAAAATCTCCGCACAATTTTTATTAAAAAAATCTGATTCAAATAATTGTTAATCTTGTTAAAAATTGATGTATTTATTTCTTATTAATCAGCTAATAACTAAATAAAGAATTAAAATAATTGTTTAAGCTACTGTGACTATTTTAATTATTTAATGATTAGCAAAACGAGAATTACGTGAAACTATTTATTGCCTTCTCGGTTTTGTATATTAACACGTTAAATTATTTATAGAAAAAGCAAACGAAAGAAATTTTTGAAAGCTCTTAATGTTGAGACAACTGCATACATTAACAGATTAAAAGCTAAAATTAAAAGATTAAATATCTTTGTTTTTAATAATTTGTGTTATAATATCTGACCACAAACATCTGTTTTTACTGTAGCGGTCAACGTGTTGAACAATTTAAAATATAAATCACCCTCAGCGAATTACAGGGCCATCTTGACTCAATTACAGAAATAAAGTATATCATAATATATTTACAAATGTTAAAATGAAAGTATAATATTTATATACGAAAATATAAAATATTGAAACCAGAACGAAGCCAACACGACGTAGAATCTGGAACATCCACTCTGTTAGAATAATTATTATTGGAACGTACGAATTAATTAATCTCATATTGAATTGTATTATTGTATAATTCAATCCTATTATTACAGATATACGTTTCCAGAAACGGATCCACCGTCACAGAGGCAACAAAACATTTCTCAAACATTAATTTCGTAAATCGGATTTAAATAAAATTGCTAAAAAGTCGTTCCTGCGTACGAACCTCTTAGAAGTAGTCAGTTCGCACTGTAGAGTTCTCGTAACACTTATACAAGACAAAAGAAATCTCAAGAACAACTGGTTTGAAACTAGTTGAAACGATGTATGAGACAGCCAAGTAGGAAAAGAAATGTATGTAATGCAAGGGTCATAGAATGTCATCAAGTTACAAGTACCTTAACTCACGGGCCAGTCGATGGGAGTGTCGTTCTCTACTTTAACAACTTGTTTCCAGGATTACTCGATAACGTATAGGCAGTTACAGGAAAACGAATGTTCACCGGTAGTTGTCTCCGGAAACTGGCTTCAAGCCACTTGCTCTTCGATCGATTTTTCTGTCGCCTCTGTTGAAGACCGATACGAGCGTTTTCAAAGCATCTATACTTTAGAATCGTATCCGTCGTCTGCATTCACCACAGTAAACTAACGTTATCTACCGATTCACTTTTCTTCTATTGACATCGCTTTCTGATTAATGTGCCTTGATGCTCGATTATTTTTAACATTTTGTGGGTTAATCTAAGAATTGAGGTTATGTAACGAAGATCGAAGAAAGATACGTTTAGAGCAAATAAAACTTATATGGGAAAGGAACGTGTGTGTAACCCGTTTTTTTGATCGACAGTGTACTAAAATTATTATAAAACCTTGATAAGTTTTTTTGAGATGTTTTGATTTTTGATTTATATGGGTCAAGTGCAGGGGTCGGCAACCTGCGGCTCAGTAGAATCATACTTGTGCCTCTTAAGTAGTTTAATAGTACATATTGAGAAATTAACTGCAATATTGCAATTGCCAAACAAATATAATAAACCTGTACACACATCATGCATGTAAACCTAGCTTTACCTAACCTTGCTCTCCACACTCACCGACGCCACACTCAAAATCAAAAAGTGTTTCCGATTTCTTTAATACGTTGACATGTTCCGTTACTACGCAAAATAGAATGTTTTGATTTCACAATCAATACATGTTTCACAGCAGATATTATATTATTTTTTCTAATACATACCGATGTATGTACTTATATTTGACTCTTTAAAAAAATAATTTATCACATCGGGAAAAAATGGCTCTTAACTCCAGAAAGCTTGCCGATCCCTGGTCTAGTAACTCAGGAGGATCAACAAATAATTTTTAACAAAAACCTTGCGTATTTTTTAAGATCTATCGTTGTTTACGGTTTCTAAGCAATTACGTAAATGGAATGGCTCGGATAACAGTGTTGATTTTTTCCTTACAGTATAAAATGGACACCAGTGAATTATAACTATATTCTTAAATAGATTTAATGAACAATTATGCAAAGTTTCGATATCTATAAGATGTCCATAAAATCGTCGATACGATGAAATTATATTAAATTGCTCGATAAATCGTAAAACTTATCTAAATATTCTAGATAACATAATTATCTAAGTGTAACACATTTTAACCTCTTTCAGCAATTTACTTAAAGTAAATATCATAACGTTCAATACTTTTCTGCTCTCTGTTTCGTTTTGCCGTTATTATACGAGCAAAGTCTGTTGTTTATGAAACCAGCAAAAAAGATTTAAACGTATTCGAGAATGCATGTATTTCCGTGGTTATTGCAAATTTATCGTTATTTTCAAATTTATGATTGCATTAATGAATGAAAATTGTTTAAACCGATAAATAAATAAAACTCTGATACATTTTACAGTAATGACATTTATTCTACATTCTTTACTGTGCCAAATTTATTTACGAGTATTTCGAAAATCCAGGATTTTCCATCGATGCTTATTCGAGAAACGGTTGTTCAAATGTTTAATATGAATTATTCGGAGTTATCGATATTAATTCTCGCATATTTATAATTATGATATTTCAAAATCGAACCGTATTTTATTAAACGCAATTTAAAATTTAAAGAATGCCACTAGCTGTATTATAATTGTTAAAATAATCGATGAATATAAATGAGATGTTCACTTTAATTTCTTTTATAAAATATTTCATGTTTTTTTATGAGAGCAGTTATAGATTGACAGATTTCGATTTTGTGTTTTCTTGCATCTTTTAAAAGTCTTGTTCTATAATATCATTTTCAATACATTGCCAATATTACGTTCGTTAAAATGTGTATTACCTAATGTATTAAATAATATTTTTTATCTATCAAATAATATTTTTACTGTCATTCAAATATTTCATATCGATTTTCCGAAAATACCACTTTTGCGAATATACTATTAATCATTTGCAGCTATTAAATTTCCTGCATTGTAAATATGCTGCATGAAATAGTATGACGTAAATTTACGTTTTCTCAAACATAAATTAATTGTAAAACGTAAAAACTAAAATGTAAAAAGTACAACATACCGAGTCTAATATAACAATACAGATTTCCTTGAATCTGAAAATCACACTCAGAGGAACAAATATCCACAGAAAACCGACTCATCTACCTACAATTTCATAAAAGGCTCTCAACAAATTTTCCAGTCCATTCCGCATTTGCTCATTAAAAATTATCAGCTGACAACACCGTGACACTTCGGCGTAGGTAAAACGAAAGTAACATTAACTACTCGGCAAGTAGTTATTAAAAGGCATTAAATATTGCAATAAAGATTAAAAACCGTGGAAGGCTGTTCGCGTATATAGTATTCGAGAAAATAAACTCGCGATTTAAAGATCAAAACGAGAGTAGATTCTCGCTCCACTTCATAAAATACGACGACAGGATTAAAATCTGTTCATAAAACGTTCCGGCCTCGTAATTCTGCCTTTCTTGTTTCGCCAGAGTGATCTGTACAAGAGAACAGCACGGTTACGAGTCTTGAAATAACGACTTCGTAAACAAGTTCCTGGATAACGGAGTGATAAAATTGTTGGATAACAAAATACGTGGCTCTTTGTTCTTAATCTCTGTGTCTGTGGTCTCTTGGCGTTTAATCTGCGACAGATTTATCTGATTCCTGTCGGTGAAAAGAATTAGCTATTTTGTTTCAGATCATTAAGTATTCAATGGCCCTTTTGAATGAAAATGTCGAATTGTCACCAATTATTCGGTGGCTCGCAGCTAACAAGTTTTATTCTTTGGTTGCAGTCAGTTTTAGCTTGCAACTGAAGAATTAAACGGCCACTTTCAACAAATGTAATAACAATAGGAGACAGAGCTTTCTTCATTAACATTTCAACTCTTGCAGTTTCTTATGCTAGGAACCTATTTTTCATTTTACGATTTATAATATTCAGTTGCTGAACACTGCAAAATTTCATAACACGAATTATTGGAAACAATGAAGTAAAACGCACTAAAAAATAATTAAATATGTTGCCTGAATTTCAATTTATATTTTGTTGGTTATGTAATAGTTACATGATGTATTAGAATAATTAAATCAAAATTGTTAATATTGTAAATCAATGATTAACCATTAAGCGTTAATTCACAATTTATGTTAAATTGTTCATTTGTAAAAACGACTTGGACATAAACCAAAACCTTGAAAAGCTAAAAAGAGTTGTACGTTTCTGATTATTTATCAAAAACTATAACTTACTTTTTTCAATTATAAATCAGATAAGTTTCATTTGAGGAAATAAATCGCATAGTTATTTATTTTTAATTAATTATTTATATTGTTGATCGTTAAGTTTTAAAACGAATAGTTATTTATATAATTGAACAGTAATTATAAGATTTCGTAAAAATTTCATTTAGTGAATAGATTATCTGTTCGAATAGATGATTTATTTCATTTCAAAATTTATTTCCAATAAACGCATACTTCGAGAAATGTTGAAAATAAATTTTCCAACCACCTTTAAGGTTAATTACTTTCGAGTAATTAGCTTCTGCAAATCACTGCTCTGCAACAGTCTGTACAGTCTTTTACTGACTGAAAGAATTAAAGCCATTGTGACCGAATTACAGTTAATCAACGAAGGTACTTCAACTTTTATTTTCTTTTTCTCTTGTTCGTTTAATGCTTCACAAAATAGCGTATCGTATTGAATAATAAATCCTCTTTTCCAACAAAAAAGGAAATGGGACATTCAGCTTTATTCTGAAGGTATTAAAATTTAAGCACATAAATCAGTGGCAGTAATTTATGATTAAGCTTCGATCAATATTTAATTAAAAACTCTGTGGTAATTACCGAAATTTTAATAATGGAATTTTAATAATTTCACTGCACGTCAATGTAAAGTAGTTAGATACGATGAAAAGCAAATTTTTATAAAAATGAATTAAATATTACTCTCAATTAAATTACAGTTTTCATACTTTCTGCTCGTATTATATGATTAGTATTATAACCAAATTTTAGTTTTACTAGTATCATGTAATTAGAATGGAACAAAA
Organism: Megachile ligniseca; assembly: GCA_945859555.1. Classification (NCBI taxonomy): domain Eukaryota; kingdom Metazoa; phylum Arthropoda; class Insecta; order Hymenoptera; family Megachilidae; genus Megachile; species Megachile ligniseca. The sequence continues at coordinate 2,788,769 of OX243777.1, forward strand.
TTAATACTATTTATCAATTGGATATCAATTTGAGAGCGTAGAGATTAATCAGTTTCTATTTGAAGCATATATCATTGGAGGTTCAAACACTTGCAGATTTATTTTACACCATTTTCCATAACATGGATCTCAATAACTCAAATTCTCTTTAATGCAATTCACCTAAAGCCAAGCTTCGAAAATTCTCTGAAGGGAGCTTAAATTTACAAGGATGTACCGGATAAGAGAACATGAAGAAACGGTTTACGAAAACATTGGACTGACATTTGAAACGCCGTGTATCACCAGCGAGAAACAAAGAACGGTAGTCAGACTGGAAACGTAATCCGCAAAAACGTATTCGAGAAAAACAAGATTTTAATCTGCGCATCGTTGTACAAGAAACACATTGACACAACACGCTAGTCAGTCTTGAACTCCAACAACAATTCCAAAGTAATATTTTTGCGACGGTGTCAGTTTTCTCCGAATTGTATTTACCATTTCTTGGAGTGTTCTTCCACTTTTCTCTATGAAAACAAGAAAACATATCCAGTGCTAAAAACCTTCTTAGCTTAATAGAATCTTCTGATATCCTCTGATAAAAATTTTTCTACCGTATTTTTGAGTAGCAATAATGGTTAGTGTGATACGTGTGTAACTATCGATTATTAATATCTTATAGATACCTTATTGAAATATATGTGTAAATATTAAATATACTCAACGGTGTATTCATAAAATTATTATAATATTACCAATAATATTACTAACACAAGCACTATCGAATGAAATGCTGAATTCTATTAACGACACAAATACACGTATACATTCGTGTATATACACGTATACGTAATACATTCTTCTTTCATTTAGATTCGCCATGTTTTCAGTTATATCACCGCTCAAGTCAAAGAAATATTTACATATAAATTGTGTAAAATGAAAAACTGTTGTGTATGAATATTTCTGAGATTCACAAATTCTATTTCTAAAAAAGAGAATATCATATCAACATAGATTTCACTTTGTTGAAAAGTAATAACAATAACACGAAACGACAACGGACTGCTTTGTTGCTAAATATCACGTACAGGATGTCCCAATTTTGTCCATATAACTACAACACACTATACATCAAAATAAAAAAAATGTTTATGAACATAGATTCTTGAATTCACCACTAAAAGTGATTGAAAAAAAATATGAAAATGAAGAATTATTATGCAGTATCGGAGAAAAAAATCTGCCATTATTTTGTATATTTCTCAGATTCTTTCAATAATATATTTAAAAGTTCATATAACATTTTATCGTTTTCATATATAGGAGTCATTGGTAAAGTTGTACGTACAAAACTGCGACACACAGTATGTGGTATCGAAAGACAGAGTAGTCCCCAGTAATTTTATACTTTTCTTATTACTTTCTAATACAGTGATTAAAACCCTGTGGTAATATAACATCTTTCTCTTATTTCTGCGTATGGAACATATTGGCAAAGTTTTGCGATAACAAACTGGGACACCCTCTATGTGTATCTATGCCATTCAAAAAGTTAATCTTTCTCTCTTCCTCTACCTCTCGACTCTCTTTCAGTTGTACGATCAGCTTCGATATTGTCGGTAGAGTTTATGGATTTCCAGGTCAATACGCGGTGACAGGAAGTACGTGCAATGAGAGAAATAGTCCCCGTAGCACATCTCTCCGGAAATCACTGAAGCTGGAGAATGTCGCTCTCGGCAATCGCTCGGCTCCAACAGACAATCGCGTAGTTCGATAATCACAGGCTGAATTAATTCCTGATTTTCTGGCCTAGACGAAAACTGGGTCACCGCTTTCGTGATAGAAGCTATGCTCGACTTTGTCTATGATACTCTCTGATTCGAATTTAATACGACAGTGATGAAAAACAATCGTTTAATATCAATTCTTTTACCTAAAGGCATGTGCAGTGAACGCCATTCAATTTTGTACTGTATCATTTTCTCAATTATAAATAATGTTGCTGTAACTAAACGTTACAACGTAATATCTGGCTCAATTGAAAGTTAACTTGTTAGACACACCAATTGTGAAATCTGGTAAAATACATATTGTATACTGTGAACGAATTTATAATACACACGTACGTATTTGGTGCTGGTATTTATACTTTATTCGTATAATTTAATGATCGTTATTATATTGCATATTCTGTACTTTCATTCATATTTGGTGCTGTCGGTTATAAGTTACTGTGTAACGTTATCAATGTATTGTTATTTAAACTATGTTATTCGCGAGCAATATAGACTTCCATTAGTTAGGGATGAGGATTACGAGAGGTTCCCACCACTTGCCTTCGGCATTGAAAGAAGCTAGAGAGAATCTAGGGAGAGACTCAGGAGACTCCAACTTAGACACCCCTTCCCTACCTCTGAACTTACGGAAACCTAAATTCTAGACAACTGTACATGACGCTTATCAAGAAAGTCCAACTTTGCTGATAACACGTGTGATAAACGGTACATCAGTGTACCTATGTTAGACATAAATTCAGCTCACATATTTCAAGCGATTCGAGCTAATTAAATTCTGTTCGATCATCCGACCAGTTCCCAAAATTGTTCTGGCGAATCTCGAACCCAGATACGAACTTTCACAACACTTTCGCTCGCTTTTCTCTCGATCGGAAGTTACGTGTCGTTTATCGCATGGGACCCAGTTATCTGAACTCGGTCGAACATTAATTCTACCAAAGTTTTCCGACATCTTCAAGTAAATCTTGAGACGACAAACCGCGGAAAGTTGGACGTTCAAGGGAAATCAATGAATCTCTGTTCGCCAATTTCTATTCAGCTCGAATGATCCAACGACTCTCTTAATCCTTCGTGATATACAAAATAATATACTAATGGTACAATTGTACAATGCGTTGAAAAAAATGTACTTCACGTTTTAATTAATCTGAGCTATTGGCTGAAAATTATGACCAATATTCTTTATATACTAATTCATAGTGTGCGAATGGGAAGTTATGTGAAATAATTTAGCCATCAAACTTCATAGTTAACAGAATTATTGAAAATTTTTGTAGCTATGCTGTGAGTTTTCTATAGCAGACATGGTGATTAGTTCAATTTTCATTTATTGATATTTCATATGGTACTTAAATTAAGATTTCAGATGATTACTATATTTAAAAAAAAATGATGGTATTTCAATTTTATAAGATAGTTCTGTATTTTGTTATTATACTCAGCAAGTATTGTACACAGTTGATCTGGTAAGACACATTATATTACTAGTTCATTAGGACACCAGATATTTAAATTTTTAATTTTATTTTCTAATCTACAATTTGATATTTCTAGTTCAATATCAGAAATACTTGGCAGTTTGATCGTACTGGTTTTCAATTGGATATTTAATTTAACACTGTGACTGCAAATGCGTTTAATATTTATTAAAACTTCCGTATCTACTCATGAATAATCATAACAATTTATTTTGAGGTAGATTTTTAATTATATAAAAGTAATCAGGCTTTACTGATATATCAATAATGTTTATAAAGCGATTCGTGCAAATCGTCGACCACGTCGATGGTAATTATACAGGGTATAATGAGTTCTACGGAGACAATAATCTGGTAAATCAATATGGCGCATATTAATCATGTGTTTTGCATATTTTATGGTGGAAAATTGCAGCGGAAACAAGGATACCTAACATGGTGAATTATTCAATGATTAAAATGATTAATGCGTTGACTACTGTGCTTATTGAAGCTACGAATTTAATCCTCGATTGCATTACGTTGCAAATAAGGTAGATAAAACAATATCCTATGGAATTTTTGTAATTTTATAAATGTGTTGTAAAATTTGTAATGAATAAAATCAACAAAAATATTTCACATCTTTTACCATTCAATTTTTGCATTGTACCGTCTCAGTATATTGCAAATTTGCAATATCATATAATTTTTCTTTAAATATATCTTTAGGACGGACTATATTTTTTTATGGTTACTATATTATTACTATTTAATATATGTGTACATTATTATTACTACTTACATACAAAAACGTATTTTTTTTTTAAAAACGAAAAAGTTATGCAATATCAAGTTGATGACGCGATTTTAAAGTCACGAAACAAATGACGTTTAAAATATTCTTAGTATTTTATTAATAACTGAAGACATGTAACTCGAATAATTAAACTGAAAAATTCGATCAAAATGTGTTCCATAAATTCTAAAAAGAATATGCTTAGTTACTTAATATACTATACACACATAGTGATATGTTATTGAAAATATGAAGAATTTTTTTTCATTTTTAAAATTTTAGTTTATTATTTCAAAATACCAGTGTAATTTTCATATCAATCTAAATGGTTTTTACTCTCTCACTTTTTCCATTATATTTTCAAGCTTGTTAAAGGTACCGATATTTCATTTTTCAATTCCCTCTTTTATGCCATACGTGATATTTATGATGCTGACAAGCATGGCTCTTTTCCTATTTTGATTCGAATACCCAAGTTAACGGGGTGCAATCATCCTCTACAGATCAACAACCTCGGTGCTATCTCGGGAAATATGAAAGATGAAAATAGACATCAGCAGCAAAGTTGAATGGCTTTTTAAAGACTCATTCGTTGCAAAAGGTTTATGAGTATATCACTGGTGCAAGTATGTAAATACAAGTAACATTAATCGTTAAATTGTGAATGACGAATCATGACCCAGACAAGTATGCTTTAACTAAAATTAAACAATATATAAAGCAGTAGTCTTTAGCAGTAGTCTTAATATCTGCAATAGTATTAATCAACGAACACATAAATACACAGAAAGGTTTTACAATATTATATCCAAATAATTAATCATCCTAATTAAGTATAAGTTGAATGCTATTCTGGTTTGATTTATATCCTGTCAAACAAAAACATCCCTTTCATGTCACCTACAGCATAGTAAATCTCATTAATCCTCCTGACCGAGTTACTTTAAATAACGTTATTTTAGTTCAATAAGTAACATCATTAACTCTCATATTTAATTAACATGTATATTAATAATATTAACAATGTATCGTACATAGGATCGCTAAATTAGTACTGAATATACTAAAATGTACACCCTTGATAATAATAACGCAAAATAATGCGTGTTTAATGCGGAACTGTAGTAGCACCACTTTTAACAAAATTTTATATACATTTTTCTTTCATGTTATTACTCGTTCACCAGCGACACTTCGCAACAGGCAACGTGTTAATAACGCGAATTCTTATAACGACGTTTGAAAACGATTCTACGGAGCAACGATGTTTCGTTGTTGCAACAGTGAAACTCATTAACAACCAATCACGATCAAAACGAATTAAATCGCTAAACGGCCGCGCGAGGCGCGACTTTCATCGCGAGAGCACGCTTCATTTACTTCAATTTACGACGAAAGCTACACAAATAGCGACGGATAATGAATTTTCGAGGCGTTGGCTCGACTCTTCTTAAGAATGGCGGCGTAAATTCTAACCTCTTCACAACGGTGCACTTCTATTCCTTCCTCGTTTGCAATATCACCCCTCTTGCCGTTATCGACGTTTTAACCAAGAAAAAATCAAACGATTTGTTATAAAAGAATCGTCTCGAAAATTTTGTATCGATATTCCTCACGTTCTATTTTAACTGAGCTGTTTATTTTGAAAGTAGCCTAAGTCCATTTGTCAGTTGTTAATTGGAGTAACATGTACCACTTGATATTATGTTTCTTTTTTTTTTTTTTTTCAAAACAAGCATAATTTTATAATTATGTACAATTTTGGTTACACTAATTTTTCTCTGGGTCTTATGAAGATATTTAAGGTGTTAATAGTTATGACCTTACCCTGTATATTTTTTATTTCATTGAAATGCAAACTCTAAAATATCTCAAATTAAACATAAATGGACTTAGACCATTTACAAAATAAATAGTTCAACTAACCGAATCGCATCCAACGGGTATCCGTTCCCGGTTTTTATCGAACTCGTGTGTTTTAAAATTCTCTGGTGGCACCAGAGGAGCAGTAATACTGGTCAAACGATTTAAACGGTTGTGCATTTGAGTCGCTTCTTCAGACCTGTGGGAAAACCGCATCAAGTCGCAAAAAAGACTTGGACATACTGATCCCCTGGGTTCTCGAACGCCCGATTGATTTAAAGGAAACGTTGTTAGATACTTTTCTTCGATTCGAAAATTGGGAGGGTTTTAAAAGGTGAATTGAAAAGAAAATTATGAGCGTTGATATGTTGGATCGTGTTTTATATTAAATAGTATGATTTAATTAATGTTCTTTATTTTCTGTATACTTATTTGATCGTTTGAATTAGTATAAAATTAGTATTTGGTATAAAAATTATTTGCGCGAATCCTAGAATTTGGAGGCAACGGAATTTAGGTACATAGCAGTTTGGGGATGATTTGATTTGAGAATCTACGAATTTTATGGTCTAGGTATTTGAGGCTATATGAATTTGTGAACATAGAAATTTAAAAACCTAAGAACTTGGGTATTTTGAAATTCGAGAATTTAGGTGGTTTGCAATTTAGGAACTTGAAAAATTATTTATAAAAAAGCAGGATTTTTGGAATCTTAAGAACTGCGAAATTTAGAAATTTAAAAAATAAAAAATGTTAAAACAGAGAAGATTCAGAGTTACAGAAGTGTAATAATCCAATAATTTTAATAGTTAAACAATTAGAAATAAGAAAAATGAAAAAATTAAGGAATTTTGTTTGAGTAAACGAATTGTAAATGTTTAAATTCATGGATTACTGTGTCTAGCTAATTTGAAAAGCGAAGGATTATCGAATTCTCATATATCCGTATCGAAGGAAAGCGTACGTTGCGTCCGAGTTTACATACAATATCGAGAGAAGAAAAAAGAGCACTATTCACCTAGTTATCATCTCTCGAACGTTGGTACCGTTGGAGAACATAGCAGAGAGGGTTTTATCGCGGAATACAAGCTTCCATTTGGGCATTCGATAGACTGAATGAAGCTTCAAGTGGTTCTAGTCGATCGATAGAAACCATGCTTTCGTGTAGACGTTAAAAGATTTCGCAGCTTCGAGTCGTCATCTCGAGATCGACCTTTCATGATGCAATTGCTACGTGTGCTAAAAACCACTCGCGAAACGGCGACCTGTCTGAGGAACAGTTCTGGATGAAACAGAAATAGGATATTTCAGATTTTCTTTAAACGTTCCCGCTTAGAAATCTTCGAAACAGAGGAGTGTCGAGCACGTTCACAACGGGATACAAAATTCACGTTCCAATACCAGGATGCAGAATTCACGTTCGTTCAACCACGTTCTGCTGACACGTTTTATTTATTTGGATTAAGAATACACGCGAAATGTTCGAACGAAACTAGGTCGATAGAGTCCAGTCTTTAAACACGCGAAACAATCTATTGAACGAATCGCCTCAGGCAATCTGTTTTCCATTTTAGTAATATTGAAAGGTCGCTGTAAATTTATAGTGCTTTTGCGAAGAAACACATTGTCGTAGTGAAAACAGGATGATAGAGTGCGAATTATTTTGTCGTTTGCAGAGTTCACAAAATTAGGACAATGTGGAAACATCCGATCGAGGTTCTGAGTTTTAGATACAAATAGATAAGATTGTATTTTAGATATATGAGTTGTTTATTTCGAAAGTGGGGTCTGTTCATTTTTTATCATTGCGAGATATTTAAAGGTTTGCTTTGTTTTTTTTAAATAGTAGTCAGACATTTTATTATACATATATTTTGAAAGGTGTTACTTATTATTTAATGTTCTGTAATCGTGATATTTTTTTTCGTATCTCTTCATTGATAGCAAACTTTGGTTGTGGATATATCATATAATAATTTGTTACTGTATTTGTTACTGTATTACTATATTAAAACATTTAATTATTATTAAAAATATTCTGTAACGTATCTAATAATAATTTAAGAAACGTCCAAGATTTTTCAATGCAATTTTAAAAATCAGAATCAGATATTAGATCGTGAATCATTATAATTCTTTAGGAAGACTACGACTTTAATGATTCAAAAAATGCTGCTAATTTACTGGTTTATAGGCAATGCTCGGTGATTCATGAGATGTAATGTAAAAAATTTGCTGATCACGACCAATTGATCACAGGGTAAAGATGACCTATTTAAATTTTCAGATGTGCAACGAGAACATCGCCCATGAAGAAAAATTGCTGCCTCGCAGTTTTTCACGTTTATTCAGACCATAAAACATTTTGTATTTTTAAATGCACGAAATTGCATAATTAAAATACTCGTAATGACAAAAGTTAGAATAAAAATTTCTTAATATCTGAAGAATGTTTAAATTGCAAGTCACTAATGACAAATTGAATAAACGTTAAAATTAACACATTTATCATTTATGTATAATATACAGTCCTTGACCATCGAATTAGGACCACTATAAATTTTCAGAATTTTTCACGTTTTCTGTAAAATTAACAGGCCCGTTCAATTTGTAATTATATAATTTATTAGCTACTAACATGGTACACTACTACTGTTCATAACATTATTAATTCATGTTAATATTTTGTATTTCCACCCTTTGCTATGATTATTACAAGAAAATGTAAAAAATACTTTGGATTTAATTTCTCATAAAATTTCCCGATTTATAATTATTCATTTGAAAATAGCTTTTAAAGAAACTCGGTGTTTGCGATAAATAATTGATAGGTGCTTCATAAAAAATTCACAAATATTATAAGTATTATTTATTATATTTCATTCGGCTTTTTATTTAAAACACCATCACCATGCTCGAGGAAATTCATATACAAAGAAATTATTTTCATGTCCTGGAAATTTCGCGATTTTAGTACGTATTTCGATATTCAATGAAATATTTCTCGATTATTAAATTCTGATTTAATTCAAATGAATTTGTTGTCAAAACCAGCAACTACCTACTTCTGCGAATTACTTTTAAAATATTACCGAATTTCAAGTAAATTCATGACAGATTTTTTCAAATGAACTTTATGAAGACCTATTAATATATGCAATTTGTTAATTTTTTAGAACTGTTAATAAATATTGACCAAACGTTTTTAGATCAGTAGAGTATCTTTACAAGATCTTAAATGGCAGAATTCACTGATTTTCAAATTCTCAAATTATAAATCTCTTCGTTTAAAAATTCTCAAATTATAAATTTCTACATTTTTGGAATTTTCACGTTCTATTTTTGCACATTGTCAAATCCTTAAGTCGCAACATTTCTCAAATCTCAAAGTCCTATATTTCCGAATTTACAAATCCCAAATTCCTATATTTCCGAATTCTCAAATCTTCAATTCCTATATTTCCGAATTTCCAAATCTCAAATTCCTACATTTCCGAATTCTCAAATATCAAATTCCTATATTTCCGAATTCTCAAATCTCAAATTCCTATATTTCCGAATTTCCAAATCTCATATTCATATATTTCCGAATCCTCATATCTCCAATTCCTATATTTCCAAATTTCCAACTCGCTAAATTCCCATATTTTTGAATTCTCAAATCTCCAATTCCTATAGTTCCAAATTTCCAAATCGCTAAATTCCTACATTTCCAATTCCTCAAATCCCTAAATTTACAAATTTCCACATTTGTCAAAATCTAAACAGTGAAATCTCCAAATTAAAAAATGTTCAAGTCCTCAAATTCTTAAACTCTTAAATCCACAAATTTCGCCATGAATGTGTACTATCAATATTTCAATAGTATCAATAACTATTAATAACTCTAAAATACTAACTATATAAACAGATATTAATTATTCAAGATCCTCATAAAGGTCCAAAAATGAAATAAAATCTCCAAGTAAAGTGTTTTGAAGACACTTTGGCAACAAATATCACCGAAATAATAGTTTCTAAACAGTCAAAAGGAATTACGAGCTATCCATAGCAATTGTCGATATCAACTTCGATTTACGGTCGATAACTTCATATATCTCTGTGTGAATTCAAAAAGCTTCAACCATTGCCGATAGAACCCCACTGGACAGGGAAGTTGTAGATGTTTCCTCCTTTCTTTTCTTTTAATATTTATCGTCACAATAAATTTGGCATTGAACGCAATGTGTGATATAAACTAAAAATAACGATAGCCAATCTCAATACACGCGTGTACGCCCACTGTCGAGCATGCTATCCTTTTTGAAAAAACGTGCGATGCAGGAGGATATCTTCTCGATACTACGAAAATTACACACTATTTATTACATGTGGATTACACAGAAAGGGTGTTCGGTTTATCTCAAAACGGATCGGTTAGTCAGGAGAGTAGACTCTTGTTATATTGCCTCTTTCACGTACAGTCAGGAATAAATCTGACTTTTTCAACTGGCCAACTGTGTCCAACGTGTATACACGTAGCTCAGAAACTTTATTTCGGTGTTGACGTGTAAAATAAAGAATTACCATTTACTATAAAAACTTGAAATTTCAAGACTTAATAAATATGTCATTTGTCGACATAATTTTTTTATATTATTAACACTTTAGTGGCTCACAAAACATGTGTGTGATGCTACCAAAGGTGATTGCTTTAATAACTATTATACAAACGTAAAATATTAAATTCGCTGTATTAAATGTGCTGTTGTTTTTGTTTGTTTTATGTGTATGTCCATACATGTTGAATTATTTCGTGAATTTACATAAAGTTTCTTTAAATTAATTCTTCAAAAAATGTTGCCGGCCCCTGGCGACATTTCACTGCGTAGACGTGCGGCCATTAAAGTGTTAAATAGAATGTATTCTGAACTGTAAACTATGTATTTTAGAAAAAAATATTTGAGTATTCACTTTGGTAGAATTGATATTGCCCGTACAATGTATTACTTTTTTTTACAAAATCAGATGATTATTTTTCCAAATTAGTGTCTATCAACGGAACAAAACAGATATTGCACTTTAAAAAAACGAATTGTTAAATAAGCTCGCGAAGAAAAATGTACTTTCGTCACGCATTATTTTTGTCTCCGTTGTTCCCTATTTATGCTCGGATAACGTATCGATCATTTTAAAATTTAAATATTGTGATCCTCGAGCCAGGTTGTATGCTTCCACTGCGGCGAACAGTATTTTCCTATTCAGGCGTGAATGATACTTCATTATTTTAAATTTATCATTCATATTTTATACAGATAATACTCTATTCACCGCAGTGCAAGTACAGATCGTGGTTTAAGTCGCACAATATTCAAATATTAAAATGGACGACACGTTCTCCGGGTACAAATATCATTGAAAATTTAGAGAGAATACTAACCAACTGAATTTACCAACGGACAAAAAATATTCAACATTTAAAAATTTAGTTGAAGAGCATAAAGCCAAATTTTTTCGTTAGGTAATTTTAATGGAGTTGGAACCGAATGTTACAAAAAAATTTTCGTTGTAATTTCATACTAAATAAATGATTTTTTACAAGTTAAATTATATTCCTATTTTGTAAACGGCACTTTTTCACAAAATCCATTTGGTAGAGTTACAAAACCTCTTCTCATAACCTTGCCTTTTACAAATTTTTACGAGATACTGCAAAAGGGAAGAGCAATATTATTAACAGCTGTAAATTAACTATAGTTCCAGTGATATTAACATTTCGAGAATTAATAATTTAATTACAACTGCTAAATTTAATAGCGCGTATTCATTACCGAGTACCTAAAATAACATCGAACGTTAATGAGATATAAAATGTTCGAAATTTAGTCCATATTGGAGAGAAATGTAAATGTTAACTAATTAAAAATTATTAGTTACTTCAGTTTCATAATGAACTCAAGTACCATATATTTTCTTTTATCTTCGCCTTCAATGCAACTGCAGTATGAATGAGTACAGTAGTAGATAAATTTGGAATGCTCTCTTCAATTATTGCCTCGTTATTCACATTTATTACAGTTCACTTAATAAACGGAAGAATTCTTAATGAATTTCCCTGAAATATTTCATTTACATTTACTTTGATTCTCCAAATTCATTCGCGCTCTTGCATGCATAAATTAAATGTTAATGAATATCAATTTTGACGCTCACCTGGAATATTTTAATATCAACGAAGCGTTTATCGATATGAACTTCTCATCGGTTAGTTAAGTTTGGAAATAATTTTTCATAACGAAATTTATTACCCATTATCAAATGATAATAAACGTTTACTAACGACTGTAGATTTATTTATAAACGTTTTGGGACCAAATAAACATAACTGCAATGAGTGATTTGTATTGCTAAATGGAACAAGTATTTGGTTAATAATTATTCGAGAGATGACAATAAGAATCTAAAACATCAACGAGTCAACGATAACGAAAAGCATTTAAAACCTCATTTCTGTTCAAGCTATCTAAACCCGACAGAAATACTTGTCCAACATTGAAGTACATTTTTATCAGTCGTGTACTGATGAATTGAAAAGCGATAAAGCGTTCACCAAAAATCTCACCTTTTCCCGACAGTGTACAAGTGTTCAATCAATTTTTGGGTAAGCAAAATATTTTGAGATAGGTGTTTATGAAATATTTGCTCTACCGAAAAATATTTCGAACAATAATTTCAGTACTTTCAATGATGCTCTAATCGATTTGTTAGTATGTTGCTTGCTTTTTCATTGATATATAAAACTCTTCGTTCTTTTAAGTGGATTATTAATGTTTACGTAAACTAATTGCAAGAACCATTCTGCATAAGTAAGTACTAAGTTATGATAAAAAAATTAACAATTCATAACGAGTTAACAATTTAGAAAAAGCTTCGAAATATCTTACGAATATAAGTTTCTAAATATTTCACCTTAATAGTTTTTTACGTTAAGTATTTCAAATCTGTATAAAAAGTATTGACTCCACTTGAGAAAACATAATTAAGTCTTATATCTAATTATAAAAAAGTAATGGCTACCGCGTGTATCCCTATAAATCATACAACTTTTATTTAAAGCATTTTTTTGTGCAGCAAATAATTCACAAGTTATTTAAAATCGTTATTCAGTTTATACGTACGTATAATTCAGCAAATAAAAGTTACAGCAGTGACCCAAATATTTTTTGAAACATAAAATGTAATTTATAGTACTGTAACGTCGATATATCGTTAACGCATGTGTGATCTGTATATGAACATCGAAGCGATATTCATTTTTTATCGAAGATAGTCCAGCAAAAATTGGCCTAATCGGTATTTCGGTACGATACACAATACGAGAAATTTGATTTGAATCGTTCAACCACAGTGGTATATTAAATTTTCGTTATATTGCCAGTTAAGCATGTTTTTCTTTAACGCATACCAATTACTGTACACTTTTAATTTATCACGAGGTAATTTACGCAAATCGCCAGAATATGAAAAATCGATATCAGTTTTTTCAGCGATCACATTTGGTCTAAAATTTCCAAATCTTCTAATTTTAGAATTAAAAAATTTAGAAATAGAAGAATTTTAAACGTTCTAATATTTTTAAATTTAGGAATTTTCAAATTTGGACATTTGGACATATACAAAGGGCACAGCTGAATAAAATGATCAGATGTGCTCTTGAGCCAAATGAGACTTGTAGTACGTCATTCGATGAAATATACACATGAAACGAATAATAGTTATTTAAAAATATTGTAAACTTATTTTTAAATTATTTTGATTCAAAGTATTAACAAAAATAATTTTGAAACTGTTTCAATTTCGTCATTAAACACGTATTTAATAGTGTTATTGCTTTATATGTATTAGGTTAGGTAAATGTATGAATTCGATCTCGAAATATCTTATTTGTATTAACTATATAATTAAAAAGGCTTCTTAAGATATTTTTAAGTCACTATTGTTCATTTCTACATCGACAGAATAAAAAAATAAATAAATTGGCGAAGTACAAATTCACACAGAAAAAGTTAACATTGTTGCATTAAACCTTTACATTCCCATATATGTATAAGGGGTGCGATATAGGATTAATTAATAAATGAATTTTATTTCTTTAACTTATATATCATTCGTGTTACTGTGAACGTGAATCTATTTCAGATCATTTAAATACCTTGAAAAAAGAAGACGTGAATTTAAAGTAGAAATAATTTTCTTGCTGTTCTTAACTACGACGAAAAATTTGAAAATATTTGAGAACAATAGATATATTAGTATGTTACTGCCATGGTAGTATAAAGATGTTCCTACATTTTCAATAAAAAATCGCATTTTTCCGACTTTTTTTGGGGGGTTTTTGTTCTTTGCATCTGCAGTTTTTAATTAAAAAATCCGAAAAAATTCTGTAATATGTGGTACGAGACCTCCAACGTTTCACAAGTTTCGTACATCATTAAACAGGAAGAATGGGTCAAAAACTAGAATTTCAATTTTTCCCTGTTACTACTCCACCGGTTGAAATAGGGGGTTGAAACCTGATGTGAGATATTTTTTTTTTCATATGCTGTCGAATGACGTATTGCAAGTTTCATTTGGCTCTAGACACATTTGACCATTATACTCAGCCATCATTTTTAGGAATTTTATAGATATTAAAAAATTTTCAATTTCTTTTGCCATGCATCTTGTATTTCTTCATTTTTCGTTATTTAATATCATGTCCTATTAATCAAGCAGATTGTCCTTTGCAGTCGAAGATACTTTCGCAGTTGGCAATAACTCTACAATTTTTTAGCTAAAAAGTTTAATAAATTCTTTTCATGCTATTGTTTCTCTTTTATAAATTGCCACCATTGTATGTTTCATTATTCATACATCACACGTATAACACTGTAGATTCAGTTAAAAAATACTTATTTTAAACTGTTGTATTAAATCGAGTAGTTACTTCCGAGTAGAAAGGGTTAAAAACTTTCAACTTTAATTCAGATTATAAATCATATTTTGCAACGTGACAGGTCTTGTTTACTAGTAAGAATATACAACAAAATATATTTTAAATTTCAAAAATGTTGTGAAACCATTTCTCTTGACAAAATATGTTAAATAGAAAAGTTTGGAAATACAAGTTGCCTGTAATAAACACCTGCAAGAGGCAATGGTTGTTTGTTCAAGAATATTCCAAAAAATGAAGATAAACTTGATGGTTTTACGATTTCAAAAGTGCGCCTGAACAACGGTCTATATTAAATTCGTGGAACTGGCACTCATGCCTTTGAACGCATGAAGTATGCATTTCGTTAGAAACATCTAAAAGTAAAACCACTGACATTTGTTCATGCTTATCAGCTGCAAGCTGCGAACACGCACGAGCACTTTTTATGAAAACACAAATGTCAGGTAACGCATCTTGAAACACCTGGTTTTATCTCCGGAGATATAAAACGCGAAAAGACGAGAGAACGCTGACCCATATTCCGATTCCCGTTGCGTTTTCCAAGATAATAAAAAAGTAACAAAAACTACGTTACAGTGGCGACGGGATACGTTATTGGATTTCGAAGCACGGGTTCTTAATGGTTACGATTTCCCGTTCGCATAAAGCGTACGAGTTACTCGAATTTTTGTCAAAGCAGCTCCCAGAGTTACGGAAAGAAAGAGAAGAAAAACGAGTCGCTAATTCGAACTAATTTAAGGATAGAATAACCATTAAATTCGTTACCGTTTCCATTGGTACCAACACATCAACGGCTCTATGCGAGTTTAATCGCACCGAAACTATTACTTCTCGGATTTATCGTTACGTCTACTTTACCGCGGGATAATTTACGCACAATTTGCGACAATCCATTACGGCCGACGAGCAGTATTACAATTTCCAATTCGGAACAACCAGCGGACTTCGGATCGATTATTTAAAATTTAATCGTATTATTTTGTTATGCAGGCTGTCTGTTTTGTCAGAATACACTGAAATATCTAAAAAAAAATATATGACTAGCATACGAAATGCGTGTATGTAATTAATCTACACAAATCATTTAAAAATACTAATTCAGAAAAAAATTGTACGATATGAGATACTTTTATTTAATTGATCTTGTGATAACCGTGAAACGACCTGTGAAGGTAATCTCAACATTTTTAAATACGTTGACATACCTTTTTATTTTACGCAAAATTTTTAAATATTTTATTATTGAATTTTTGATGCGCTCTAATACTTTCCTACACAGAATGTTCCAAAGAATCGATTTACGAACGAAACAATTAAGGTTGCATACAAAAATTTCTTTGCATTTATTTTGTTTTCTAAAATTACGCATTGTTCATTATAAAGATCGTTCTTTTGAAACATTCAAAGTTCCAAGAGAACATTATGTGCATTATAAATTTTAGAAATATACTAAAATAACAATTTTCAACAGTAAAATAAGGTACATATTAAAGGTTTGTCAATTTTTAATTGAATTTACCATAGTTGGCTACCATAATCAGACTCTTCTCTTTTATTTATAATACCACTTATTTTTCTTGGAAGTTTCATAAAGTTTTACTTTTAAAGGTGCGTTTAGATAAAACCATTTAAGGGAGAATATGTGCATTAATTTTTACTTCAAGACTGATATTATTTACGTGCTTTGGAATATCTAAAATAATTTTATGCAATTATTGTAGACCATTAAAGTTTCATTCCTCTTTGACTTACGTTTTTAATATCAATTTCGAAGATTAATATTGTATAAGAGTTGTTAAAGCGTGGATCTGATCAAACAGGAAGATATTTTCTGTAATAATAGCTTCTTCCTTATTAACAATTCACCACTTTGATAATTTTCATTCTTTCCTATATGACTTATTGCTATTATAGTTGGATCTTGTCAAAGCTAATGTTCTTTCCTTTATATGACATGTTAATTTAACGCTGGTAATACTTACAAAGAAAGTCCGCCAACTGGAAAATTCTGGCTTTAATGAAATTTTACGGGGTTATAGACGGCATACAGTTATGAAAAGAACGATTTTTTCGGCTGAAAATTAGTTTCGACCAATATTAGACAACTGAGACTGTGATGATGGTGTAGACGAAAAAATTAAAGTATTGGAGTTTCTAGATTTTTAGATTTCTAGATTTCTAGATTTCTGGATTTCTCGATTCCTAGATTTTTTGACTTTCAGAGTTTTTGACTTCTTCGACTTCTGGATTTTTAGATTTCTAGATTTCTAGATTTTCAAATTTCTATATTTCAATTTTTAATTTGGTAGATGGAAATTTTGGAAATCTAAAAATTTGAAATTTTTAAAATTTAGATGGATATATATGTACACAATATTATTTATTTATATTAATATTTATATTATTTTATTAATTTTTAAATTAATGCAAAGTTAGCAAAAACTGTTAACTTCCTCGTTGCAAGCAAATATCTTTACAAATACATTGAAGATCTTCTTATTTCACTTTTTACTAAGTTTGTTACTGTGTCACAATAGTCTCCACTTATATCATCCCTATTCGTACATCCGATAATGCATATGTAACATGTTTAGAAGCGAAGAAGAATGTTCGAGCAATCGTTCACTTACACGGATGCTAATCGATCGATGGTCAAACTTTTAATACCATGTCCCCTAATCCGGCAATAAAACACGATAATAGATTTCGTAGTAAAGTTCGATTTACGCGCGATCAAGTTTTACAGCTAACTTAATGGCAAACACTCGATGTCTTTCTAAGTAGTTACGCTGTAAATTTTCCACGTGGATTCCGTACGATTTATCGCCGTGTTTGCTGAGAACTTATTTCCTGAGAAACGAATAGCTCACGTTAAAAATGCAATCCAATATTTCACAACTTCTCGACGGCACGCTTTTTTCTTCGTTTCTATATTAAATTCATTGCTATCAATGGTCGAAAGAATTCCAAGTTAATCCATCATTTTCCTTTCCGATCGATTCATCGTATAATTTCGGACACGTGAAATGTTTCAAGTGTCTAATAACTGTAGTAGAGGTTCAGGAATGTGTTTCTTTTTTTATAAGAAATCTATGTTTTGCACAATTGTAGAACTTCAAGAAATGCAGTTGCGTTAATTTGTAAATAGATCAGATGGGTCATTTGATTTAATCGCAACTTTCCCTTTTAACCCTTAACGGTCACACTTCATCAGAATAACATATCCGGCACACTGGAACGTTTAAGACCTCAGTCACTGAAAATGTTTCTTACAAAGAAGCTACTCATCTTAACTTGAAAAAAATTATGAATAATCTTTGAAAGTTGTTTTAACATATTTCACAGCTGATTTCAGGAAACTTAAATGTTGAATATACATTAACAAGCTATTTTTGTCTCGTTTCTTGACCTTGAGATCTTCGAAGTCTCCAGGAACAAGAAAATTTAGTATGTCTCTCTAAATCATGAAACTTTTATAGAAAAGACTACTTTCTATAATACATATATACTCTGCAAGTTAAATTTTCCTTTAAATTTCGTCTTTATCGAGATAAGTTAATACGCATATTAATTTATGTTTTATCGTTTGTTTATTTATTTTCTGTTTTATTTTCAATTTCAAATTACGTATGCATCAAAGGTTTAGTTTTAACGTTACCCCGTTTTGACAATAAACAGTTCATTAAATATTCCACATTGAAATCATTATTATTGCTTATCCAATGAATTATATGCATTTTATCACAAGTGAGTGTGGAGTGGTCGATAAAATATGGTTCCATTTTTTAGCTGCGAGATGGAATTCCGTTAAACCAATTTCATGGTATATTTTTTGTCACTGCGTCAGTTTTCTTTAAAAATATGTCGAATGTGGCACATTTATGACTAACTTTCCAATATATTTTTTAAAACTATGAATTGAATCGCTATAATACTTTAAATATACGAAGCACATAACCTCGATAATAATTTTCATACAAATATTCGAAACATAACAATATTAAGCAATCGAATCAACGGTCTATTTTCACAACTGTTAGTATGTTTATTTAATTCTACTGGAAATGCTGTCAGAGTGGTTCAGATTTTCTTTCGATACAAGATTCGATACCTCTATCGCACTTTGGTGCAGGTTTCCCATGGCTTCAAAACAAGTATCGGATAAACTTCCTGTCACTAACTTTTCAATCCCAGGAAATCAAATATGTAAACTGAAAAATTTCCGAATTTGAGATTTGAAAGTTCGTAAACTTGAAAGCGTGCAACCTTAAGGATTTTATAATTTGTAACTTTATCAATTCTGGAATTTAAATATAACATAATTGTGGAATTTCTAGATTTCTGAACTTCCAGAAGAAAATTTCAAACCTCTGAAGTTTTAAATTTACAAGCTTGAAAAAATTATAATTTTTAAATTTCAAAATTTCAAACTTTGAAGGTTTTGTAATTTCTAAATTTCAAAGTACGCAAGTTGGATAATTTCTAAATTTCAAAATCCAAGGGTGTTATAATTTGTAAATTTTAAACTTTGAAGGTTGGATAATTTCTAAATTTCAAAATTTGAAGATTCAATAAATTTTAAATTTCAATCTTCGAAAGATTGATAATTTCTATATTTCGAACTTCGAAGGTCGGATAATTTCTGAATTCCAAAGTTTGAAGGATGTATAATTTCTAAATTTCAAACTTCAAATAGATAAATAATTTCTAAATATCAGAGTTCGAATATGTAATAATTTCTAACTTTAAACATACTTGGGTTGTCTTAATTATTAATAAGGAGATAGTTATAAACACAGCACAATTAACTTTCATTATTTTCTCTTTGTAACTTTTAGTAATTTTCTGAAGATATAATCTACCAGAAAACATTTTTATTCCATTGTTACCAGCGTCTCGGCGTTTTATCCGTGAATTTTCACGCTGAAACCCAGGACAGTAATCTGAACGGTGAAATGCGTTTCTATATTTCTCACAAAACCCAATTTGCGAATGGGTCTTCGCAAAATTCGTCGGCAAACACGTATTAACGATTAATAAAACGCGTTGCGCAATTTCCGTTACTTTTTCGCATTAAAATTCGCCATGAAAAATACAAAATGACCAATGGCAGAGGGAATATACGATAAAATAACTGAAATGAATCTTCTTGGAACTGAAACTACCACCGCTAACGGATTAACGGGCTCCGAAAATTGCGTGGTCATTTATTAATTATGAGTTTGGACTTCTACGCTTTTATTCTAAAAATTCAGGAATTTATGAGTTTTTGGCGCGTACTGTGTTCACAAATTCGCGATATAGATCACTACTATAATTATTGATCAGTATAACAATTAAACTATTCTATAAATAGTATAACTATAATAAATCAGTAAAACTATTTCATTTTTCAAACTTCTCTGAAAATTATTAATTAATATCTAGTAACTTCTTTCAGTAAATGTAGTTTTTTAAATATATTTACATATTATAAATAATAAACTTGCACCTGTCTCTCTCATGAATTATCTATTTAATATTAATAATTTATTTAACATTGATTGTTTAAGTTCTTATATTTATTGTTATATATATGATTTATATTTATATCTATATTATAGTTATATTTACAATTGCTCAAAACATAAGCACTATATTATAAAAGAACTTGTCTCGACAATTTCCACGGTTAAATGATGTATTTGTGAATAGTTAAAAAAACGTAACAGGAAAATTGCAAGTAAATGAGTTGCAAGTATAGTCATATCCTCACCATTAATTTTATTTTTCATAACCCTCCGGAGAAAAATGACAGTAACATTTTTCATACCTTGAAATCTGTGGAATCATGCTCTGAATGAATTTTTCAGCCCGAAACAAGGCCGAAATTTCTCCTTTCTCGACATCCCTTTTGAGGGGATATTTTATATGCTAAAACAAGATCTTCGAGTGTAAATAATTACTCTGTTAAAATATTAGTAAAAATTGTACAAGATGCTTCATTAAAATCAGTTCACTGAAACTGTGTTCGAATTCAAAGAACGTACAATTTTATACCCATAACTAATTTAATCACAATACTGATTTAAATAAGGTACCTGTAGTTCTCATTTCAGGTTAACCTACATTCCGTGTGAAAATTTGATAATATGTTAAAAATTTATGCAAGATTGCTTACATACGCTGTTTCGACAAATGTGGTTTATTGTAAATTATTCTGACCTTTTGTACTAAACATAATTGAACATTTTGTATTAATGATAATGTTATATGTATATTCATAAAATATCTTCCATCTGAACCGAAATCATTCGGTCATTTTAACCTGCAAATATCCATAATTTCATAAAGTAGCAAAAAACGAAGAACAACATCGAAGAGAAAACGCAATTACCAAACATTATATCGCTGATACGGCCGGCTGTTTCCATCATCACAACACAATTGCGACATTAATTATTCAAAGGGAAATTCATATCGAGAACCAGCGGCCAGCAGGTATAATTTGTTTCTGTGCCTCCTGACAGCAAATCATACAATTACAGCGAGAAACTGTCAGTACGAAACTTCGAACCCGATGATGTTCGACTAACAGGTACGGTCGTTCATCGATCTATCTGTCTCTAAACTGTCAGCACAGTTTATTCCGACGTTCGGTTACGGCCGACATTAATCGACAATAAACTGTGACAGATATTTGATAATGTATTGAATCGACATCAAGTTTCCGCAAACAGCGTGTCACGCACGAAATTAATCATAATTTGCATGATTTCTCATCATCCGTTGGCTATTATTCGATCTAAGATACCTATTCTACGGATCGACACTAAACGTCAATAAACCGTGACAGACGTTTGATAATGCATACAATCGACATCGAGTTTGCGTAAACAGGATATCACGTTCGAGATTAACCAAATGGCTGTCTAATACAGAATGATATAATTCAATGATGGCTGACTGAATCGGTGAGGTGCACAGACGTGCAAATGGCGTACACAAGTAAACACCGTTTTTGCTGCATCGTCAGTTCTATAGCGAGGAGATTGATTTAAATAGGACAATGCATACTCTCAAGCGAGAACAGTGCCATATCTAATGAAAACCCCAGATGATTAATATGCATATGTATATCAATTATCACGATCGATAACTCGTTTTTTTGGAAGCGGTATAAATCAAGTTATCGCCTCTCGATATTTAACAGTTTGCGTTTCAATTGATTTAGCACTAGTATAGACAAAATCAGAAAAAACAAATGGTAGGTTATACAGTTAATAAAGAATTAACTAGGTAAAATGTCTTGTTTTACTAGGTAAAATATTTCCTGTGGTGTGTTTCCACGTCCACAGTCAGAACAAGAATGCTTTGTTAGAAAATAGAAATCAACGAACGGTCGAAACAGGCCATATGCCTTTCGTCATTGCACTTTCCTTTCCTAAGGAAAGTTTCTTCGGGCCCAAGTGTCCTATACAACGTCCATGCTAACGGAGGTGTCCTCAAGACGAGATTGCGTCTACGAAGCTTGTATTGGTTTTTGCTGAGAAAAGACTTCATCAAAAACCTCTAAGTATTTCTAAAAACGCGTCCACCAGTTTATTTGGTAAACCGTACTTTTAGGCTTACAGCCTCCTCGGCAAAACATTGTCTGGGAGGACACCAACGTCACCATGGTCCTTGACTATTCATTATCCTTATAGCCTTGAAAAACTATCCCTTGCGACCAGGAAAGCACCCTGACAAAACACACATGGCCCGCTCTTGCCGTTCACATTTATACAAACTCTAAATTTCTAACACTAGATTTTCGGATGTTCGATGATACTTTTAAATTGAAATTAAATGATTTTACTTAGAATAATAAATATGGGATGATACGTGAACTAGCCTATTCTTCATCCCGAGGAAAGATGACATGCGTTTTGGCAAAAGCTTCTTATTGATTTCTGTGATTTAGAATAAGAAATTTACGATGATTTTGATGGTTGTATAAATTTAGTGTTGGAATTGAAGGAAATGACTTGAACATTATTCAGTATACTAGTAAAGAGTATAGAAAAATCAGTTCACTGACTGACGAACAATCAGGAGTACATCTGACTTCCTGGGGAAGATATGAAAATATGGGGAAAAAATCCTACATTTACTATTTTTTTATGTTTAAATTACTAGTTTAAACCAGACTTTTGAATTCTAAATTTCCTAATTTTCAAGATAGCCAATTCCGAAATTTCTGCATTCTCAAATTCCCTAATTATCAAATTAGTTAATTTCTAATTTTTTAAATTACCAAATTTTCGAATATGCTAATTCCGAAATTTATGAATCCCCAAATTCTCAGATTTCCAATTTAGTTAATTTTTAAATTATTGAATTCGCTAATTTTCAAATATGCTAAGTTCGAAATTTTTGAATTCCCAAATTCTCCGATTTCCAATTCAGTTAATTTCAAAATTTTGTAAATTACCAAATTTTCGAATATGCTAATTCTGAAATTTATGAATCCTAAATTCTCAGATTTCCAATTTAGTTAATTTTTAAATTATTGAATTCGCTAATTTTTAAATATGCTAATTTCGAAATTTTTGAATTTGCAAATTCTCATATTTCCAAGTTAGCTAGTTCTGCAATTTCTAAATTCCCAAATTTCCAAATTATAAGTTAGCTAATTCGTAAACTCGAAAGTTAAAATATTTCCAACTGTAAGTAATTGTAATCCTAAAGTTCGTAAATTCAAAAACTTGGAATTTATCAATTTCTGCATTTCCAAATTCTCGAATATACTCTAAATTCCTGGATATTCAAGTTTCCTCAACCTCAAATTACCAAATTATCAAATATCTGAAAATCCATGATCATAAAATCTTAAAATCTTAAAACGCTCCAAAATTCAATATTACGAATCCGTGAGATTCTCTAAAGAACATAATTATCTAATCGTAAAATGCGAATATTCATAATCACGAAATATAAAACACCCGAATATCCATAACTACCAAATCATAAAACATTCGAAAATCCATATTTCCCAAACTTCCAAATATTCAAATCCCCGAACTCCCAAAAACGTACGATCAATATATTTATTATCATTCCAACATCGATCGTCTAAGGTCCGCATAAAAATACGCTTACCGCTACGGTTTAAAATAAACCGTATATCACATAAATATTCAGCAAAAACCGTAGATTTATTTTCGTGAAAACAAATTCGTAAAAGAAAATCAGACACGACATTTTCGACATAGTTTAACGCGAACTATCTCCCTTTTGGCGTAAACGTTACAGAAGGGAACGTTCCACGAGCAAATGAATTGCAAATTCCGCGGCGAATTTTCCAACGATTTAAGGAATGTTAATTTGTAGGAAGAACTGCTAACAACCGTCTGTTTCCGGTTTGATTACATTTATCCGCGCCGTCAAAGTAACGGCAGTGTACTCGATGGCGAACAGACGCAGGATGGAAGGCTAGAAAATGGGAGCCGAGATTATGGTATCGGTGAGAATGAATCATCAGTATGCGATGAATAAAGGGAGAGAATTTTCACGAGGTGTTCTCGGCGCCTCAAAAAGAAAAAAAGGATGGATATTTCCGAGCGGAATCGGTGCTGAAAAGGGACGAAGATCCCCGAGAGCTCTGGTGAATGTGTTAATGTAAAATTTCTTTTGTGTCGTGAAAGAAAATTACTTTTTCATCTTCCTTCGTTAACGGAGAAGAAAAAAGAAGATCGTTAAGAGTATATTCGCAAGGCTGTTCGCGAAAAGACTAAGAACCGGCACGGGAAACTGACTTCCAGTCCGAGAAAGAGAAAGAAATAACGCGAAGGAACGTGGAATTACCATAAGAAAATATGTACCGACATTATTTCAGTTTTGAATTATTTGAAACGGACCAGTCTCGTATCGGCGTTCCGCATGGAAAATCGGCAAATCCATTTATCGCCGAGAAAAGTTTCGCGATTCTTCTTCGCTGCAATTTCCTTTTAACTCGATTATGTTATCATTTATTCGTCGTGTTCCTGTTTAAGTCTTGATCGACTTAATTTTGCGGATTCTGCAGCGACAATTTTTTCGTTTATTTTGTGGTTTGGTATTATTGAAGATTCCTATTAATTCTTATTTGGATAATCTATTTAGGAGACTAATAATGAATCAAGTTCTTCAGAAATATTTAGGCTATTTGAAAACAAATCTGAGAAGGTTTGTCCAAAATTGAACTTATCCGAACCGAATTGGGATTAAATTCGTAAACGGATTGTAAACTGCAATTTGTATTTTTTAGTATGTATTACCTCCAGCAATTTTTTGACCAAAATTAATATCCTGAAGCTGCACGGACACACAACTGGCATGTAAAACACAGCGTTTACATGTTTTACATGTAAAACGTATAGTTCTTGGTAACATTAGACTGGTTTATTATAAAGAAAAAGTACAAAATTTCATGATGTAATATTACCATGTGTTTCATATTCATAACGCAGTATTTTTCGTATAAAAAATTGTTATGTTCTCGTGATAATACTGAGTTTCGTAAATTTTTTGAACAAAGACCTATTTGCCGGGCAAAATTGAATTTCATACAATATTTAAATCTTGTATCGTACTAAAAAATTTGTTATTATACAAGTAGTAATGAAGTGTGTACGTTTAGTTATTTTTATTTTATGGTACTTATATTGCTTTATTATAAGCAGTATAGCCCATTTATAAGCAATATTTATGAGCTCATTTGTTTATGCCCTCAAAGAATGCGAAATATTTATTTTACACATTTTTCAATATCTCGATAAATAATAACTATTTTATTATTGTGTTTGAATATTTTTTTATGTAAAATGTCGAAAGGAATCCAACTATGTAAATTCAGAAAATTCCATTTAAAAAAACAATGCAATTGTTGAATGCCTATGCATCACTCCTAAAAAAAATGGTTCCACGAATATCGTACCTTTTGTACTATTTATCTTTTACTTTTGACATTTTTCTGTATAGACACCAAATAACAATTCGTAAATTAAAGAACTTTAGCTAATTTCACCGTTTGAATTTGTTAAATTAAAAAACTTAGTTTCTGACAAAATATTTCAGTATTTCAGCACAAGTTATCATAGGAAGGATTCTTTCATACGAAATAGAAAATTATATTCTGGAACAATATCTAAACATACGAACGATAAAATTACGCTTTAAGTCAAAGCACCGAAAGCAGTGAGCTTCACCCGTGAAATGCTATGCGAGTTCGCAACTTTATGCAAACGGGCACTTATTAATTTTTTGCTTCAAATGGAAAGTGAAATGAGCCTGCGAATTTTAATGAAAATCTCGAATAAAATATTTCTCTCGTGTTTAATGAAAGCAGCGAAACAGCGTTATTTACAATTTCAGATGAAATGAAACATCGACCCGTGAAGAAAATCATATTGTCATATTTATGAGGAAACAAGTATTCGATAAATTACATTAGATTGTTGTATATCAAATAGCACATTCTTTAACGCGAAAAGACTAATACGATTTTAAGATTCAGAGTGATCTACTATTAATTAAAAATTTAATATGTTACGAAAATTACTATTAACTTTTCGATAACGTTTCTGATCTAAAGTGTTTGAATATGAATTCAAGGTACAATTCAAGTACTACGTGTGAATTGTTTACAGATATTAATCAGAACATTTGCAATCAAAGTTAATGGTATTTTGATGTGACATTTTGAGAAAGTACAACTGCATCAAATTTTGGTCACTAATTATCAGAGTGCAGAATGAATCATAATTTAACTAATGCGTCGATAACACCCATACTCAGATTCGCAATTTTATTCAAGAGTATTTACCTATTGATTGTATCTACTTTGAATCTTTCACGTACTTCAACGCAGGTTTCAAAAATGCAAAGCCGAGAATTTCGTAATCGAGCGAAAGACTTGCATCTTATCTCGCGCGGACGTTCGACACTTCAAAAGCATGTTGTAATTAAATGACGCTTCGATACATCCATTATGAAAGTAATTTCCGTCGAACACGTCTGAAATACTTGCCGCTTAACTCAACGTCGTCGAACTTTTTAATAACCTGGAAGTAGTTAACGGGCGTCGCGTTTTATTTGCCGGTCTGTTTCTAAGTCAAGGGCTTCCTCTTGACCAGGCCACCGTGAAAAATTGTTAGCCGTCATTTCGCGTTTTAACGATGTCCTAATTCCACGCCTACCAATTTCTTGCGATTATTTTTTGTTGTTCCTTTTTTCGCCATGGACGACTTGAGCGAGGAATTTCAAGAGCTGCGTATATCGCAGTGACGTATTTCAATGAAATCGTGGACAAAATTAATGTCTTTCATTCTAAGCTAAATTAGTTACATTAGTTACCATTTTTTTAAAAATAGATAACTTTGTAAAACTACCCGCTTTCAACTCATGTGTTTCTAAGATAATTGCAAAAATTTGTAAATGAAGTACGCTTCATGGATTTTCAACAACCAGAAACAAATTGTTCAGTTTTGTCCGCGATTTCGACGAAATTTGCCACGGTATGTAAAGTGAAATAGATTCTTTTTACATTTTAGAAATATGTATTATAATGACACGTTTGAAGTGATTATTTCACGAATTCATGAAGAAATATGAGAGAATGAAATGTGTTACGAGTTCTTTCTTTTACGGAAAAATATTAACACGTCCATTGGCTAGCAATTAGTATAGTTTTCTATTTACCATTTGACGTTAAAATTGTCTTCCGAACTCTTTCAGTCATTTTCTGATAATTGTTCATTTAAATTAGCAATCAACTTGTTAAAGTTAACCATAGTTTTGGTTTATCCGGCATTCAATTTTTATTTTCTGCAGTACATATTTAATCATATGTTTCTTCACTAAATTTTGTTTATTATTAGAAGAGTTGTGCAGAACTAAATTTTAGCTCTGATTGAACAGTAACAATCTGTTCTATTTATACAACAGAAAAAATTATCCCCTGGTCTGTTTTAAAACTTTTAGAATAAAAATGACTTACAAATACCTCGCTGCTTAAGTTCATGCTGCCAGAATATGATCGTACTCACCTGAAACAGAAAAGAGCACAGAAAAGTTAGAAAATTTGTTTTCCTCAGAAGTTAGTCGTATAATAAAAAAGAGTCATTTTTAGAAATTTACGAAGTTCGAGTTTTAAATTACGATTTTTGTATCATCAAGTAAAAATTACTACGTTTGGAATTGTCACATGCAACATTGCTACATTCTTCATCTTTAGTCTTCAGATTTAAGCACGTACTTATATCAAATGTAAACTCAGAACACATTATGCATTTTGAAAACAGTTATTCCCACAAGAAAAAGTTATACAACCCCTTTTGTAGAAAACTTTCTAAGATACAAATTTTATA
This sequence comes from Megachile ligniseca, assembly GCA_945859555.1. Lineage (NCBI taxonomy): Eukaryota > Metazoa > Arthropoda > Insecta > Hymenoptera > Megachilidae > Megachile > Megachile ligniseca. The sequence goes on from OX243777.1 coordinate 2,817,010, forward strand.
TTAACCATTCTGGTGTTAGAACCTATACATAACAAAATATTTGAACTATTTCATACTATGTGCTATTTTGCAAACTATTTTTATTCCCAGCATAAAATTTGTTTTGCTGTAAAAAATTTTTAGTAGCATTCATATCGATAGAGATTTTTACACATAGTTCATAACAACGGAGTAAATATCCGTACAGGAATTCAGGTTGCTAAGCATTATTCCACAGATTACACATACTTTTGTCTAATTTCCGTAGTCTGATGTAGGATTGACGATTACCAATCTCGAGGAAATTATAGCCGAATTTCCACGTCAGTTATCTCGTCGCTGTTCAAACGATCCCGTCGTTGGCCGACATTTGTGGCAGGGTCGACTATCAAATTAGCATCGCGGTGCAATGTCTCGGGCAAAACCGACAACGTAATTATCGTCGGGCGATCAGCGCCAGTTAGCACCTTTGCGTTTAATGGTGCAATCCTGGCAAACGGAGACAGCCGGAAAATACCATTTTCGAGAGCGTGCTTCACGCACTTGTACGCGTATATCCAGCGCATCCGGCGTTGCACTGTTAACGTTGCCTTGCGTGTATCACAATGACAATTAATAACAGCAACTGGACAAGTACCATTAAGTCTCAACGTTACGAGCATCCACGAGGGAGCTACCGAGTTTCCAAGTGCATCCACGAGTGCCGTGCTGTTATAGCTGCCCGTTTAACATTCGCTTATGACCCCCTTTTGCGTTCCAACGTGGCGTACAGATCACGAGAGAACATATTTTTGAAAACGATTCTCTTCCGTGTCCTCCTCCCGTTTTCAGCTGCTCCTTTCTTGAATTAACTTGTTTTGCTAAGATTATTTTGCTCGGAATCTTCAGCGTCTTGTTATATGATTTACTGGCTAGGTGCGTCACTAACTATCCACTGCTACGTTTATTATGATTACTACCTTTCAACTTTTCCTCTTTTGCTACTTAGATTTTCTGGACAATTACGTCAGTCATAGCTAACTAATTATTATTGCACTTGGAATATGGGGTGGTTATTTATTTAAATAAAATAGTAACTAATTTTCAAAAACAAATTAATTTATTGAAGCGACTTGGAAGGACGCACAGTTCAAGAATCGAAAAGTGACAGACTTTTCTAAAACTCATAGTAAACCCACTTCCTGAGGAAAAATAACAGTCTGAGTCTGCAACGTATTCGCCCAATTGGCCCTTAGGTATAAATATTGCCTGAGACCCATGTCTAGACACATGGTCTCTAGAAATCCTCTGTATAGAGACAGAGTTAAGGCTCTATTGTACACCCAGTGACTCTCAACACATGGATTTATTTTTGCTCTGTAAGTAAAATGAAAATTCAACAACTGCAATATTAAGATGAATGAGAAAGCTTAGGGTGTAGTTCTGAAGTGCCTCATTGGCCGATCGACATGTGGTTTGGATGTGTGGAGGAATGTGGAAACCTCAAATATCAAGCGGTTTCCACAGCCTATTGGTTTTGGAGATATTAATGAGAAACTTTCAGCATAATACACACACAATACCCAAAACTTGAAATGTTATGTACACTTTGCATTTAGCAATCTGTGGTTGTACAGATTGTAATCGATATTCAACTCTAAATTTAATTCTTGTGCAAATACAATTTAGGATTTGTTATATTTGAACTGTAATGCTCGTTACAAGTCTGACTCGATGTTGTAAGCCAACGGGTACGAATAAAGACAGTTGAGATGTTATATCAGTTTTCTGTTTAGTGATGTCTGTCTGTGCAAATTATAACTAGACTTGAACTTCAAATTCAAACGTGTTAAAAATTCGGGTAAGATTTATCACGTTTCAACTGCGAGTGCGTCACGTGTCACACTCGTTGAAGTATGACAAGGTACCGTATTGAGGATGAATATGATGTATAGCTTCCAGTCTCATGACACAAACGAAAAAGATAGTAAGATTAAAGTTTATAACATTTATATTTATCCGTATTAATGTACATAATGGATAATAAGGATAATTTGAACATTACAATAAGTATAAAATTAATACGGTTAGTTATAATCGAACTCGAAATTATTAAAAATCGTCCAAAACAAAAAATTTTTTTTTGTAAGGGTTTTCGATCTAGCGGTACAATTGTGAGACAGGTAGTAAGTGTGGGAAGAAAGTTCAAATTAACGACTCTGAAAGTGCTGTGTCTTGAAGCAAGTTTATTTTTATAATTCCCTAGGTGTACGAGTAAGGCGTAAAGTTGACTCGCTAAAAATTCGTGATCCCAGCGCTTATCAGTCCTTCTCAAAAATTCATTAGAAGACGGAAAAACGTAAAATTGAGAAAGAGGGGAAGGCTTAGAAACCGTTGAAATATTCGGATAGGGATAGACGCAGTGGAACAGGGTCATAAAAAGGAAAAATAAAGATGCATACAGGCGCGGCAATGCTAGTAAACTGGTGCTAGTAGACTTTGGTGGTAGTTAGTCGAATTTTTGCATTTCTTGCTTTGTCTGTACCAGGTTTATCTTTGGAAAAAGGAAGGCAAGAAAGGAAAGAAATCATTTTTTTCCAAAATTCGCAAATCCCTACACCCCCAAATTCGTAGATCCCCAAATCTCTACATCCCTAAATCTCTACATCCCTAAATCTCTACATCCCTATATCTCTACATCTCCAAATCCTACATCCCCAAATCCCTTCATCCCCAAATCCCTACATCCCCAAATCCCTACATCCACAAATCCCTATATCCACAAAACTCTACATCCCCAAATCCCTACATTCCCCAATCCCAACATCCCCAAATTCCTAAACCCCCAAATTCCTAGATCTCCAAATCCCTACATCCCCCAATCCCTACATCCCCCAATCCCTACATCCCCAAATCCCTACATTCCCAAATCCAAACATCCCCAAATCCAAACATCCTCAAATCCAAACATTCCCAAATCCCTACACCCCTAAATTCCTAGATCTCCAAATCCCTACATCCCCAAATCCCCACATCCCTAAATCCCTACAACCCTATATCTCTACATCCCTAAATCCCTAAATCCCCAAATTCCTACATCCCTAAATCCCTAAATCCCTAAATCCCCAAATCTCTACACCCCAAAATTCCTAGATCCCCAAATCCCTACATCTCCAAATCCTACATCCCCAAATCCTTACATCCCTAAATCCCTAAATCCCTAAATCCCCAAATTCCTACATCCCTAACTCCCTACATCCCCAAATCGCTAAATTGAAATTTGTTCATAACTGTACGTTAAAGTGTACTGGTGGCAATAAAACAAGAGTCTACTCTTCTGACTAACCAACCCATTTAGAAATAAATACTAAACCAAACACCCTTTTTGCGTAAACCATATGTAACAAGTACTATGCTCGACAGTGAGTGTACACACGTATATTCAAAGATTAACTATCATTATTTTTGGTTTATATTGCACATTGCGTTCAATGGCAAATTTATTGTGACGACAAATATTGAAGAAAAAGAAACGAAAAAACATCAACGATTTGTTGAACACCGCGAACTGGTAAATATGTATATTATATTTCTTCATCAGAGTTTGCATTGAGTCTTATCCGCCGATGGAAAAAGATTTGCTCTGGAATATCGAAGTGTATTAGTCAATGAAGAGTTGAATTAACAAGCAAACAAAAGGAGCCGTTAATGAATGGTATATTCATCAGCCGCGAAGTATTAACGCAACGGGGAGACAGCTTCATTCAGCTCTATTATTTTGTTCACGAGTCTCATCGACCGATAAAAGGGGATAATATTCATTCGATAAAGTAACCAGAACTTGACATCGCAATTAAATTGCCAGCGGCACCTGTTTCGAGATGACTCACCGGGCATCAAGAAAAATAAAAAGTGCAGTTGAAAGCTCCGGCGAAAAAAGAAACCGCGGTTCGTTCTTGAAAACGTTACTTTCCGGAGCATTTACGCGATGTACGACGCGGAAACGGCAAGACGTTTTTCGCAGAACAGCTTAGTTTCTGACTTCCGAACCAGCGGCACAGGATCAATAATTCGCCGAGAGTTTGAATTCTAGTACGCAGTAAACAAGATTTTTATTTTTAACTCTATGCGAACTAAGCGATTCTAAATTGTACATTATCGTGCACAAGTTTATTGCATAGCTCGCTGTAGGAGAAATGCATATAAAATCGGATATCTGGGGAAAACTGGGACACGCGCGAGAACAAATCTGGTTGTTTGTGGAGAATGTTTGGAAATTTGGAGTTTCTCGAATTTAGAAATTTTGGGACACGGGAATTCGGGAGGTTAGGAGTTTGTGGATTCAGAAATCTGGGATTTGGAGATTTAGAAATTTGGAAATTTGGAGATTTAAAAATTTAGGATATGGGATTTGGAAATCTGAGAATTTGAAAATGTAGAGATTTGGAAATCTGAGGATTTGAAAATGTAGAGATTTGGAAATGTGCATATTTGAAAATGTGAAGATTTGGAAGTGTGGAGATATACATATGAATATAGAGATTTGGAAAAGCAGATCTGTAAATTTATCATTAACCATTAACATACAAATATTCATTAACTTTGTAATTTTTTAACATTAGTTTCCGTAAAAAGAAAACGTATATTATAGCAAGATTTTATACTCGGTTCCATATTAAGGGTAGTTATACATTCAAGCATAAATAATTAAATGGTTTGTTTTTACTTCGCCATGCTGTTGTTCATAAATCGTAAAAACGGAACGTATTTTAGATCATTATTTCGTGTACGTACGCTCTTATTTAAAAATGGGATACGAACATACTATTATTTACTAAAAAATCTAACTGTAATTGTAAAAATTGTAAATTTCTAACTGTAAAAGATTAATTGCCTTTTATTGTATTTCCTACCATTATTATTCTTAAAGAATACCTTTTCAAAATTCATACTTTGGTGCGTTAAAACAACCAAGTTGTAACGACTCTCAGAGGATATATAAGAGAATGATCCACTGCTGTAATATTCTGTACGCGTTTTTCACGAAATTGTGTTACTCAAACTGACTGGCACGATATCTCAATAATAAATTAACCAATCTCCATCAAATTTTACATGCATACAAAGTGAGTCCTTCTTTATCGTGTGAATTACGATTATGTCAATATCTACGAAAGTTTTTAATTTATCGCCGGAAGAGGTTACAAATTTGATGAAATTCGGCTTATACGGCAGCCACTTTGTTAAAATTTTCTTTTTACATTAACCTAGTTCACAAGGAGTCTTCCGTGTAGCCACTTTCATATTAAAATTATCTGCAAGTTCTTCTCAGATAAATACATCAATCGTGACAGTCATTAAAAGTATCGTGGTACTTTTAATAACCAGATTAGGTTAGGTTAATATTTTTCAAATATTAAATATAGAAGGTATGTTACTTTTAAATTACTTAATAAGGAAGAACTATTATAATTTCAACAATAAGATAATATGATTGTTGAAAAGTGCCACTATGATATCTTGAAACAACTATAATAACTGATAATTAAAAATTACATTAATTCTAAGATGTTACTCTCACAGTTAGAATATTGAGAATTACGAGCTTTTCATCAAGTTAATAATGACGTACTTAAATCCTTAATATGTTTACGTAATATTTGTAAAATAAATAGGGTCCTTTCCAAATTCTGAAATTCCCAGATTTCCTACAAACCTTCATATATTTCCCATATTTCTTATCGTACTTATGGAAGCGTAATCCTCATTTCAGGTTACATAAATCCGAGTAGAATAATGGAGTTATAGTTGCACAGAGACAGAGTGAATTTAACTAATTCCAACATTTGACTCACGAGGAATTATATCACATAACACACGCGTTCAATTTCGGTAATGGCTGCCTTCTCTTGGGAATTACATTTACCAAATAGACAGTTAATAATTTAACGATGTTTATTGACTAATACGTATGCAATTGTGATCAGTTATAGCAATGTTTATACTTGCCATTTAATTTGATAATGGGTCAAGTCAATTACAACAGTTTCAATCAAAGCCCTTCAATATCTCCAAATAATGAATAATATATTTGTTCCATTTTCATAATAAACGGTTCAAGTAGAAATACAGAAGTTTCACTTATAACACGTATGGTATACATGCATTTTCTATCTATTTATTTATATAAGCTGTAAAATTCGTCCGTTTAAATTTAAATCTCAAGGTTTCAACAAATAAATCTCTGGGTTTCATAACAGATAAATATTATAGCGAGTCGTAGGGTGCCTTCTCTTCACATTATTACTTTCCAGAGAGAAAACTACCGTGCTCGATAGCCGAACATTCGCGTGTTATACTCTTCATATTAAGCTTCTATCATAACAGAGTAATAATAATTTTTCATCGAACCATTCGGCTACCCGACCCCACCGAAAAAAACACACCACTACCTACGAACAATGGAAATACAGGAAATCCAGATAATAACCACCAAAAATGGATATTCATCGATTCGAATATTTCGAAACGCAGAATTCAAACAACCGCAGTTTATTTGCTGTGGATACGAGCATTCGGGAAAAAGGAAAGGCAGAGTATTAAAAAAAATCCGGATTATTTCCGGTGACCTATATCGCGACTAGCTCGTGCACCAACATCGCATGAAGTCGAACCCACATGCGCTCCGAACTGATCGAAATAAAAGAATCAAATGAATATAGACAGCAGAGATACGAGTTTAACGAACCATCAAATATCCCCGATAACTTGAATACATGTATTAGATCACCGTGAGGAAAACATCGATAAGTATTCTGAACAGAGAGTCCGTCATCGATCTTGTTGACCTTGAGCTATGTTGTCAAGGACAGCATTCTGAACATTTCTCTATGCTATTTATTCTCACTCAGTAATAGTCACAGAAATATACAGGTTTAGGTAGGTTGATAGAAAGTTTGCAAGGGATGAGAGGTCATTTGGAACATTTTTAGCTATATACACATTTATGCAAAGTATCGTGGTTTTTGAGATATTGACCACTTTGTAAATTTCGCTTATTACCGGATGTTTATTACAAAATTTAAAACCATAGTTTACTACGATTGCTCTGTTCATACTTGAATACATTTTTATCGTTGTTCATAGAAGGACAACTGTATTGTGCATATTTTATTTGGTGAAAAACCAACAGCGATCTTATGTTCTTATAAGACAGTTTTTCTTGCACTGCAAAAGAGAAAAGCAGTACTATATATCGTACAGAATATTTTTGCTTATATTGAACGATTGATAGTGCTTACAATAGAAAGTTAGCTAAAAGTATAGTCAATTTATAACTATATCCAACAGTCTATTCGCAGTGAATTTGGACGTGTTAATGTTCGAGGTACTCAAACCTCCGAAATTCCATTGTACTAAAATCGGGTTCGAGTATTGCATCAAATGAATTAGCGAAAGCGTACGTATGCTATCTGGAAACTCGCCATGGTCCATGAAAGGGAGACTAAAGCGCGAGTAATATTCGATTTTGTCAAATATAAATTTCGTGCCCATTCATCATTTATTTTATTGCCCGTACAGGCGTTCGATTATTCCATCGCAGAAAAACGCACATCCTGCGTTCGCGAAACGGTAATTGCGTGCAGTTGCCATTCGATGGGTGCAAAATTACGATTCACTTACCCCCTTATAATGCACTGCATCCTTCGATTTTACCATATTGTCGGCGTTGAATGAATATCGAAAACGGAGCGAGAAATTTGTCGCGTAAGCGGTTATCGCTTCGTGTGTAGAGGGACGTCGTTTAAAATTTGCCGCGATGAAATCGCGTTGCGAACATTCTTCTCTCAATTTCAATTAGAATTATTAAATAAAAAAGTTCCTTCAAATAACTGTGAATTTGTTAGGAGATCTACTGTGTATATAAGAAATATACCATGCGTATATTTTTTGTTATTTGATGAAACTACATATTGTCTTTTAATTTAATAACGTTTCGACCAGTATTCCGGTTTACTACAGGTACTTCGTTCACGCGTTATTGAATACGAAGTCACTTTTTAATAAAAGAATGTCGTTAGTTTTTAGAAAGGTAAAATGAAAAAAATCAATTGATACTCGGTTTCAAAATAATTTTCAATATATAAATGAATTTTAATGTAAGCATCTGATTAATTTAATTTAGCTTATTTTTATGGAAAACTACGATATTTGATATTAACTGTGTATACAGGTATGAAATAGATATTTGTGCATGAAATAGATATCTGGGGAGAAACATAATATTAGTCGAAATGTTGTCAATATAAGCAGAAATCTGGGATTATAATAATATTAGTTTCATTTGATTAAATAAAATAATTATACGGTTATTGAAATTTAATAGTAAGCGATTAACCGACTTAACAAATAAACATTATATTGTGTTATGTATGAAATAATATTACAATGTAATATTATAATTAATACAATAATACAATATAATATTACAATGTGTTTAACTATTTTTTCGTAAACACTTGATTTGACAATTTCAATACAATAATTACAGTTGGCTATGTTTGTCCTTTAATAACTATTAGTACTCGCATTATACTACAGTAATTTTTCGTAATTACAATATGTGGTTTTTGACGCAATAGTTTAATCAAGTTATTTAATATTTGATTATCTTTCTAACAAAAATGATAAAAAATTCTTTCATGTATGCAGAATATATAAAAATAAAGATGAAAAAGTTTGATTTCAATGAAGTAAGGTAGACATATACAATTTTCCCATGTCAGTATTTAAAATTCTGTATATTTGTCTAAATGTTTATTTTCCAATGTATCACACAGTTTTAACTCATATCTAATGCCCGAGATAAATTAATGCTTGATAAAGTAATTTTTCATCAACCGTAAAACAAAAGTAGTAAAATGTTACAGCCAACGAAATTGCGAACATGATAAACACAATTTCGCCATGATGTACTAAACTTGTAGTGTACAATATCCGCTGCAACGTGTAATTAAGTTGTACTCTCCACAAAAAAGATAGATGTAATAAAATATGAACAGTTAATGATAAAAGATCTGATTAATAAAAAATTTAAATACTTTAATCTTAAGAAAACTGATATGCAAAGGGAAATATTTGTATTTATTAGAAGACATATTATGTTAATGGTTTATAATTCATAGAATGCATTGAGCAGAATCCTAAAATCAAGTTTCAAAATTCTACAATTTTCAGATATCAAAATTCCAATTTTCAAATATCAATATTCCTCAACTTTGAAGTTTTCGAATCGCCAAATTTTTCAACTTTCAAATTTATCAACTTCGAAATTATACAATTTCCAAATTTTCATATGTGTAATTTATTTCCATAAGAAAATGTAAATTTGCAAATTTTCGATCTTCCACATTTTTACATTCTGAAATTTCCAAGCAATAAAATCTCAAACTCGAATTAAAAATTTCCAAAGATCCTCAAATCAACGTCCCAAATTCTCAAATGTTCGAGTGTTAAATTAAAAAAAAAATGTTTAATCCTAAATTCCAAAATTGTGATTCAAAAGCACCTCCGTATCGCATTTCTATCCCGAATAGATGCGAAAATTTTTCACCTAACGCGCGTGACCCACGCACAAAACGTTTTTCTTTTTATTTCTGACAGAAACAATTTTTTCATATTCAAATCTCTCTATCATAGCGAATCCGATCTTTTACATGTCGATTCGATTCCTAGTGTCCCCAATCTGCCAGAAGGTTTCCATTTCAGCCTGCGTATTATTTTTCGGTTCAGTACGCGTCGCACGCGTCCATACCACGTAACATTCACGTTTTATAGGACATGCAGCCTCACTAATAACAAACTGCAATCCACTGGACGGTAACCGACCGACTGTTTGCACATAAATTCTCATCCCGTTTACAACAGCATCAACAAGCTCGGAAGCTGGTTCACGTACTCCTGGTTGGCCACTTTCAAAGCGCACGTATGTTCCGATCGAAAACGAATTACGTATTGTACAAAATGGCCGGTATGTTTGGCACGTGGACTCCAACGCACGAGTTACTGACCATAGACGTACATCTCGACTTATTTATGAAACTGTCACCTTATAGAAAACTATCTATATGAAATTCAGACACATCATTTCAAATAATCTTCTGTCTGAGTTAACCCTTTAAATGTGGCTGTGGTTTATACTACTAAAAATAACACAAATTAATCTTTTAAAGTTGAATATCAAGTGAGTAAGATTTGATTAAAATTAGATTAATATTAAATTAAATTAACCCGCAGTTAAAGGGTTGAGATGCTCAAATAAAATAATAAATCTGCTATAAGTGGTTGTGTTGCTATTTTATTCGAATCGATTTATTAATATTTGATGAACATAATAGATGTAGCAAACAAATTTACTCTCAGACCAAACCATTTTATGAAGATTGATATAGTTTTAGCTTTTCCACGTCACAACTTAGCTCTTTATACAAGTGAAAATTACATACTACTAAAAATTTAGATGAATTTAAGATGATTAATATTAAAATACGAAGATCAGATTATACCGTATAATTTTATACGTTTCATAAAATTTCGTTCGTATAGCACATTCTTGGTTTAACGAGGGAAACTACTGTAGTGTTACGCTCACTCATTCATTCATGAGCGAAACTTTGTCACATTATAGTGAACATCTAACTGAACATTTGTATAACCTACTTTGGAGGCAAAAGGCGAATTGTTTAAGGAATCTTAATAATTGAAGATATTCTTCAAATTCTAAAGTGTAACACATTGACATATACGGAATATTCGTTGCGTGGTTAAATGTTTTACTGTAGATCGAAAGGTCTATGATTCAAATACCATTTACGTACTTTTTCTAAAGTACCATTCTAAAGTACCAATACTACAGTTGTGAAGAATTATAATATAACTGCTATTAGTAAGTTATTAATTATGTTGAATTTTTTCTCATGATATAGTTAACGAAATAGCTCTTAACAAGATTTGCAACTTTTTCACATTGCAGCAGTGACGACTTTCAATTATTAAGAATTACTGTTATAGTTACTATAAAGTATTTTAAATTGTCTTTATAATAAGTAACTTGTATTTGAAATAATTAGAAATAATGACAAGTAAAAATTACGAAAAGCAATGAAAGCTTGAATCACGGTGATTGAATCTTGTTTCAGCAACAATAGTGCTTTATCTACATTTGTCTGGTTGATTGTAAAAATGTGAACTTCATCGCGGAAACTGTTTGTAGTCGGTGAAATTGAAATGTATGAGAAGCTGATGTGCAAACTAAGGAACGATAGGTCAGCACTCCATTGTAATCGGACAAATGGAGCTGCAACATAGACAAAGAGCCAAACAACGAACACCATTTTCTGAATTCCGACACTGTTCCCATAGAAGCAGGTTCATTCTACTTTAACAATACCTACAGGTTTCTGTACACACCTAAATATCGTAATACAAGTGTATGCATAATAAATTTCTGCGCTTTGCGCAAAATTGTGTAGCGATTCTGAAAGCAGATTTTGTTATCGAAACAAATTAATTAGCGAAACTGAAGATATAGTTTACTAATTATATACAGATAGAACATGCATGAGAATTTGGAACATAAAGATTTATTTTGCAGATTGTGAAGAGATACTAGATTGCAACCATAACCACCTAATTTGGAACATAAAGTGGTATTTTGCAGGTCCTAAATGGATACAACAATGCATCCATATGAGTTTAATTTAGAATATGAAATATATTGCAGATTCTGAGGAGGTACTAAATTGCACCCATATACACTCAATTTAGAATATAAAGTATTTACTTCACAGGTCCTCAAAAGATACAACATTGCATCCATATGTGTTCATTTTTGAATATAAAATATTTATTCTGCAGATTTTGAAGAGATACTAATTTGTATCCATAAACACCTATTTTAGAATATCAAGCATTTATTTTGCAAATTCTGAACAGATACAAGATTGTTTAACCAATACAGGAAGATGTAACTAAATACATTAATTTGCCCATAAATATCATGGAAATACAAAATACAACTCAAAGAGCTTTATTTGAGCTGTTAGATTAAGGAAAGCAAGAAATGTGACCTATTATTATGGTTAATCTCGTTACAGTTGAAAATGAAGATGAAATAGAAGAAATAGAAGCTCTTCTATCCGCAAACTAAATTGTTACAGTTATTGATTTTTAACACAAAAAATGTGTTCGTTTAATTACACAATCTGGAAAAGAACAAAAGAAAAATAGCTGATTATATGTTTGCAGAGAACATTTATGTTTCGCATGTTTTCATTCTACAATTTTATATTGTTTCCGTTATAAAACAAAATACCATTTGATAACAGAATATGAAGGGTAGGTAGAATTTTCACCAGTTTATTGTTGACACGAAATGATTCTTTCGTGTACAATGACAAGTTAAACGTAATAACGTGTAGCTGTTATTGCATCGTGGAGAGTAAACTGTTTAAAAAATATTGTTTCGTCAACATCAATGCAGAATAGTTTATTTCTGAATGAGAAAATTTGAAATTTTGTACATGCAGAAATTTATAAATTTTGGAATCAGTATATTTGTAAATTCTTATATTACCACTTTTAAATTACTATTCGAATTAAAAAATTTGAAAGTAGGATAGATAGGAAAGTTGGAAATTTTTAATCTGAATTTTTTTATATTTTATAAAATCTGCAACATTCCCAATTTGTGAATTTGATATTTTTGTACATTTTAACTTAAAAATTTCACATTTTTTGTATGTACTGATTTGAATACCACCACAGCAACTACTTTCCATCAATTCGTACATAATAATAGTAGGCAACATAAATTCCCGTTGGAAAGCATATTTTACAATTTTCAAAATGTAGAAGTTTAGAACTTTAGAAATTTAGAAATTTAGAAATTTAGAAATTTGGAGATTCAGAAGTTTGGACACTTATTTTTGGAGATTTAGAGATTTAAAGATTTGGAGATTTGGAGATTTAGAGGAATAGAAATTTAGAGATTCAAAAATTTGTGAATTTAGTAATTTAGAAATTAAGAAATATGGAAATAGGGAAAACATTGAAACATTTTTTAAACTTAGAAATTGAAGGAACTCAGAAGATTAGGAACTTAGAATATACAATTAAAAATATAAAAAACTAGAAATGTTAGAATTTCTACTTTTGAACTTTGCAAATTTACAAGTCTAAAATCTAGGAAGTCCACTATGTAGAAATATAAAAATTTCAATTCTACACATGTTCCAAAAACTTTTAAATTTAAGAATTTTTAGATATGAGAATACTAAATTGTAGTAAACCTTTTCTCATATGGCCCTGACGGAAGTTTCAGATCTCCATTTTCCCCAAGGTGCTGGTTCAGTGCTCAGATTTCATGTACTTTGGCTTCTGAAGAGTTATACGACCTTGCTATATTGTGCCGGGGACCACGAAGTATATACGTTGTATACAGGGTGTCTCACAACTAGTGTAGGTCCCGGAAATGGGGGGTAGCTGGCGTGATTCTGAACAAGATTTCCCTTTGCAAAAATGGGGTTTGAAGCTTCGTTTTTGAGTTATTAAGGAAAAACACTGACCAATCAGAGCGCGAGAATAGCGCGCGCCCAGACGCGAGAGCGACAGCTTCGAGTCTGACGGCCGATCGTCGTCGTGAACAAGCGTATCGATACCGCGTCGGTACAACAGGAATCTATTAGGTGAAAGTTAAATCCAATAACGAATTAACAAGTTAAGAATAATATTAAATTCTTCATTATTCTTAAATAGGAGATAAACCAATTAGTTATTGTTTATCCCGACAAAGTATATTGTATTTATTTTATGCCTTCGAAAAGGAATAAAGAATAAATTCACGAAAATTAATTTTGTCAACTATTCTGATGAAGCAAACGAATAAATTCACGTTTCAAAACGAATGAGTACCTTGTCTATGAAGTGAGATAGAACTGGAATTGAATATGTAATGCAGTAACTCACTGAAGTCAAATAAATCAATTCCTGCGTACGTTTAATTTTAAAAATGCACAAACAACTTAAATAAAACTTACCCATTGATTCATGAAAAAACTAGCTTCGATAAAAAATATTTGTGTCACCGGGTAGATCCACCGATCAGATCATCAACAGCTGATGTCCTGGCAGGGTCAATGAACTCTCAATTTATTTCACTGTCTTCTTTCTAATAATTGCACAACATAAGCACGATCGGCAAACAGACCGAATGAAAACGCGTGAACGATTATTCATAGATATGTATGTGTAACGATACTCTATATTCTCATTATAAGGTATCCGAATTCAGGAATCGATATTATGTTATATTTTATTAGGAGACATTGTTGAACGGGCCACGGATTTCGGTTTCGTTCTCGATCGCGAGGCGTACGTCGCAAACGGTTGCTACGCAACGGGGATCTGTTGATCGACTACGGTGTCGATAGACAGTCATCGTTTATTGTCGAAAGACACCGGCCGAAATAAAATACATCGTAGTTTTTAATCGAAAATTCCGCTTTCTTGTTTTCAGGACAGTATCGTTAATATTATTTATGAATATTCGTTCACGTGTTCCGCCGATTTACGCGTTGCGCTCACAGTGACTAATTAGTGAAAAATGACAGGGAAAAGTGATAATGAAAGCTAATAATGAAAGATGACAGTGATAGGTGACAGTGAAGTAAATTGAGAGTTTCTGTGTAGTGATTTATTTTTTCTAACCGGTAAGGATCGGTGGATCGACCCGGTAATAGAGATGCATTTTCATCGTGACTATTTGCGGTTCAATGGGTAAGTTACATTTAAATTCGTTAATTATTCGATTGAAATTTTTATTTGTTGAATGGAAAAGTTATTTAATTTTTCAAAAACGAGAATTTGTTCTTTTTCATCATCACAATATCTAACGAGAATAATTTTCCATATTTTATCTATTATTTCTTTGCAATAACGAATAAACGTATCGAATAAATTCTATTTATTCTGATAGGACTAATTTCTTTATTTCTTATCCATTAATGAAAGATAATTCAACAATAATCAAGATTTTTTTATTCGTTTTTCGACGTAACTTTCATTTAATAGATTCCTGTTATACCGACGCGGTATCGATACGCTTGTTCACGACGACGATCGGCCGTCAGACTCGAAGCTATCGCTCTCGCGTCTGGGCGCGCGCTATTCTCGCGCTCTGATTGGTCAGTGTTTTTCCTTAATAACTCAAAAACGAAGCTTCAAACCCCATTTTTGCAAAGGAAAATCTTGTTCAGAATCACGCCAGCTACCCCCCATTTCCGGGACCTACACTAGTTGTGAGACACCCTGTATAAACAGGTAGGCATATTATGAAGCCCGGTAACTTTCTGTTGCAATGTCGATGAGTTTACATTGCAAACGTTGCTAATAGTTAAAACCTTACTATATATAACAACCTTAATTCTGCAATAATTCTACTATTACTAATAACGCAGGCAACGATAGATAATTCTAGTTATCAAGTAAATTAAATACTTATAAGGTAACTGCACCCAAACAAGAACACTTAAGTGTGTAAACTTGTCAGAAATAGAAATATGTTACTTTTCCAACGGTATTAATGTCAAAGGATAACAATAACATAATTTATAATATCGTATAAATAAGAAACATGAGCCAGTATGAACGATTTTCTATATCACATGCATTTAACGTGTTCTACATATAGTATCTCACTCGCACACCGCTTCAATTGAATGATCGTTTTCATATGTTTTGATTCGCACTTTCTTGTCTTTCCCACGTTTTGTAAGTGTATTAATAAATTCCACAAAAGTACATTACATGTAAATAAAAGGTAACGCCAAGTAGTTTAGACACTATTGGCGGAGTACCTCTTTGCGCTAATACACGATATTGGAAACATTTGGAAATTACATATTTTGTGAATTTTCTAAGGAAGTAAATTATCAAAGTTAAAGTATACGTATCGTATGTTTGGGAAAATTTATAATTTAATCATCAAAAACTTTATTCCAATGTACTCGCGTAGAGAACAGCATTGTCACACATTGCAGTGCTGTTTACGCGTAATTTGCGTCGAACTCTGCCGTATAGAGAAGCAACACTGCGTAAAGTTCAGCCGTGCCTAAGAGGTTAACATATCACTGAGCCATGACCAGCGTGTTCCGCATTGATCCTTCCTATTTAGAGAGCTTCATTGTACTCCAAAGCTCTTCTTATGTAAGGGTGAAAAGTTTGGCCCTGTAAACCCATATTTCATCTAATTTCGACACTATTGTAAAACAGCGGAGTCTATCCCCTTAGTGACAAATAAATAGTAATGTGGACTCGAAGGTATGTAATCAATGACTCCATCAGTTTCGTTCCTTCAAACTTTTATTTAAAGTTTCGTGTGTGAATTTGAGTTCGAAAGCACGATGACTTCGTTAAAGCTTGTAATTGACCAGCACTGGTCAAACCTCCTCAGAAACTCATTAGAAAAAAGAAAGAAGTATAGGTAGAGAGAGAAAATCGAAAAAAGTAAAACTTAGAAAACTGATGAGAAATTCGGAAGGGGGCAGCGGAAAAGAGTCATAGAAAAAAAAATGAAGAGCTTCGCAAGGACCTAAGAGCTGATACTAACCAGGCCTTGACGAGACCTTGCAGAAATCGGGAAAAATTAGAGAACTTAAATTTAGAGAAGATAGAAAATAGAAAAAAGGAGTTTAGAAAATAGGAAAAATATAGAAAACAGCAAAAGTAACGGCGTAATGTGGTACAATGGACGCCACAGTAATAATAATGGTAAAAATGACATCCATAGAACAAACACTTTCACCGATATATCATGCAAAAGCTATATTTAATTATGTAACTTGTCCAATCACTGTGAAGTACAACAATGTTTTAATTTACTGACACACATTCAACTGAAACTGAAATATTAATATGATCTGCTGTTTATAACGAATTTATACGGAAACCGATGGATTCTGCTATATCTTCTCTCAGATATTGCTGTGTTCCATAAGAGGTACAGTTACCTCATAATAAAATAGATGCTACTGATTGCACATGTATATCGTTATTTCGTAATGACGATCACGCTGATCTCGCGATCAGCCATCGTGTTTGATACGTTTCAGATTATCTCCTTCAATATATTCCGATCGTCGGTATGGAGGTCGAGTGTTCGAAACCGGGGCATCTCGATTCTATACAGTATAGGAGCTGATATTTTTCGGTATTTTCTATCTCTATAATACCGTAAAAAATGCAATCGACAGACGATCCGACGTTTTTTCGTTTTTATTTTTTTTCTAGCTGAATATGAAAGTGAATACATCGACGAGCAATAAAGTTTCCACGTTATGCTGAATATCAATTGAATAATGTTCGATTTTGATAACGTTGAGCAGCATTTACAGTGTTTTATTAGTGCATAATAATCCTTTCAACTTACATAACCTATTTTTATTACTGTATTTGTTTATTTACAGAAATGTCATTTAATGTACATATATTTTTGAGTCACTTTTATTTCGATTCGAAAGTGACGCTGAATGCAGTAAAATTACTTATAAAATTACTCACTGTTTCCATATGTACATAAGCTAGGTTTGTTTTTGTCATACAAACTGAATTACTGTTCTAACCATAAAATTATACAAAAAAGAAATTGGTGAAGTGTTTGTATGATTTATTATCCGTTAAAAAATTTAATGTGAGCTATGAATACTTCGAATTTTTAAAGGGAGTACTAATATTGCAGCTTACTTCTACATTTACACTAAACTGAATATTTATATTTATATCATTAATAAAACAAAGCTATGTTACACTTGTTACCAATTCCAGAAAACAATGTTCAATTTTGATGTAAAAGGTCTGACAAATTGGTGATATAAAGATTACTGAAAATGTATACCATTTGAATTTAAAGTACAATTGAAAATAACTACGTAATCAGTTGATTAATGTTCTACAAAAATTGGCTAATTAAAAAATCCTTTTACCGCGGGTTAAGTTTTGTTATACATATTAAGTGAATGATTTTGAAATATCGTCTGTCATGATTTGATGACATAAAAGTATCACAAAATATCACTTGAAGCTTAAGGATCAACGAAAGTGGTTACATAAACATTTAGCAAAATTATAAATTTTTAACAAAATAACAAATTATTATAGTAAACAGTGCTTAATTTCTGAACATCTAAAATGTGAAACAAATTGATGAATATCGTAAAGTACCGCTTGTATTAAATCAATTCAAAGCTTGACATCTATTAAAAATAACCATCCAAACATTTCGTTAATATTTAACGTTTTGTTATCTATTAGTATAAAATTGTTAATCGTTTAACAATCATTTTACTGTATGCTGCGCACAGTAACTCATGAGATGATTTCCAGACGCTAATTTATACCAAAGAAGATTACAAAAAGTTTACATAATTATTGTTAGCAAACATTAAGCCTGAAATTTATGTATCGACAGTACAGTCATATTTTTATGTCATCAAATTATTTCAGACTTATCGGCCATTTCATATGCGGCATTCTAATACGTAATGTCTGTCTAGTAATATCTTTTCAATACCAACTCTGAAGTGCCACGTTTGGAAACTGAACGTCGACTTTTGGAGCTCACTGTACGATTCTGAACGACGAAATTTTCTCGAAATCGTTCGGAAAGAGATAATGTAACGGACGTGTAATTCCAAAATTATCTGATGTTAGCTGCTCCCGAATACGTGGCCCCCGGCCATGTTCCAACGTTACGAAGCTATCGCTGCTGACGTCAGATTTTTAGCTACTACTTCCAGTAAGAAATCTTCGTACAGAGATATTGGGGAAACGACCATTTTTCCTCGGTACAGAGAGAAAAGCTCAGTCACGTTTTCCCTCGGAAATGCTCCGTTATTTGTTTGCTCCGGTGTAATATTCACGGGTGTTACGGGGATTTCGTTGGAATAATGTCAAAGATCAGCTTATGGTGCCGTTTGTCGTCAACGTCGCACAATAAGTATGGAAATTGTTACAAATATGCGATCAAAAGTAATCCTCTAAAAATGAAACACAGCTGTGAAACTGGGATACGGCACTATTTTTAATTATATATACAATCACCATGTATGTTTTTATTAAAAACGAAGAGGTTAAAATGATGTGACCATTTTAAATGAAAAAATAAGGGTAAAAATTGTCTAAACATGGTATTTGAGATTTTGGATATCTTCTTAAATTTGCATTAACAACAACAATGACTTCAAAAATAGTTTGTTAAAAATAAAATAACTTGTTTACTAGTAAAATCAATAAATATAATTTCACATGTAAATTTTTATGATCGATATTGATACAATAAAACAATTTTATTAAAATATCTCTTAAATCAAAACAAAAGTGAGTACACTAATAAAATAATCAAATGCAACAATCTACGAATTTTCGCTTTCATGAAAAAAGATACATCAAGCAAAAAAGTAAGTTTGAAAGCAGATATTCCTTGTTCAGTGCAAATAATACAAAATATTAAAATGTTAGAAGCAAATCTTTCCCACATTATAAAACACGAATATATTTTTTGCGTGTAAAATTATTTTACTTCCTTTTGTTTCGTTAAAATCGTAAAAAAGTGAAACAGTCGAAGCCCATTTAATTTTTCTAGTATATATTTGCGAAGCTGATACGCGAATGCTTTTAAGTTCTCGATGTTAAAATGTTACTAAAGAATTCCGAATGTAAATCGTAAACTATTTTCCGCGGACGAATTTTGCATAAATATTTCGCATTTATTATTTACCAGTCGTATATTGTATAACTTTATTTGCCACATTGATTATCTCAACTGTTCCAACGCGAGCACGAAATACGAGTTATTTTCGCGAAACTTGTTAATTTTTCGTGTGTTCGTAGTTGCGGGTCAAATGTGTTTTGTTTAACACGTGCTTCCGTTGTTAAACGTTACTTCAAATTTTCGTGCAAATTGTGGGAACCTAATTAAAGTTTTCCACGAAAATTATGGTCATTAAAAAGGTACGAAAACACTGGCAGCGCATTTCCACAACATTGTGGCGTAGATGCACAAATGTAAATTCATGTGGTCTTTTCGGACTGCAAAATAATTTTATTCCCGTGATATTTAGCTTCGGTTTAGCAGTATTATTCATAATTAGAAAATTAACGTCGTTTTTATTGAACAAGGTGACAAAACGTTATTAAAAATTTATATATCATTCAAACATGGATGACAGCAAGTCTCAAATATAAATAGTGAAATCTAATTCATCGTATACTTTTGGTTTTAGATTTCCTTTTCTAACGAATGAAACATTAGTGAGAACTGCACATATTATAGAAATTATAGGGTGCTATACAATAGTTATTAAAGCGAAATTAATACACGGTATTGTAAGTGAAAATAATTAAAGAACGCTAAGATAAAAAACTGCACATCAAAGTTCACATCGTCATAAAAAAACATAGTTAAAATCTCATATATATGCACCTGATAAAATGGAAGAAAATACCAACACGTATGTCGTGTACTAACAAAACTGAAAACAATTTTTGTACTAATCCAATATATTGTATTAACACATATTAGGTAAAATGAAGTTAAAGCGACATAAATGACTTTTTAATAAAATTACGATATATGATAGAGTACAAATATAAATTTAGGATAAAACATTAGTTTATTAGCTGAATACGAGTTATACTTATTATTGCATGTAAATAGCATGATTTAAGTAAACACATATTAATTAACTGGTTATTTCTTCTACACAATCTGGACTCTACAGTGCAGGTATCTGGTGACGCCACTTATTTTGGTTAAACTACTTATGTGCAATTCCAGAAAATTTCAATAAAATATATTACTATCAAAAATAAGGTATCTGGTGACGCCACCATACTTATAAAAATCAGGCAAACAATAGCGTGTATAGAAAGTATGTCGTACAATTAGGGCAGACTACTTACATTTTGTAATATACAGGAAAGAGTTGAATGTTATGATAATATGTAGATGAAATACTTCATTTTCTTTATGAACGCAACGATGCACTCAAAAAATGCAAATTTTCCTTCATGCGTTGATGAAGAAAACGATGTAGAAAAATACACATTATCATACTATTCAACCTTTTCCTCCGCAGTTTTTTCGCTTAATTTGAGACATAACGCAATGGAATAAATATAACAACCCCCACCCCTCTGTTTTTGTTAATCTGACCAATATTCTTTAAATACTCATTCGTAGCGCGTAAACAACAAATTATATAAAAAGAAATTTAATTTATTAAATATTTCACGAATTAAAACCATTTGATACATCTAAATTAAAATTTATTTGGTTAGTAAAATATAAACAGCAAATTGTGACTACATAACATTCGTTTCTTATGAAATAAATATTTTTAATAATATTTTCCCAATCTGCACTTATGTATGAGTTTTGTTACAAATTACTATTTAAGGAATGACCATAATTTTCTATTGAATGTTCAGATCTTTAAAAATGTGAGAGCTTCAAAGTTGACACATAAGTGGCGTAAATCTGATCGTGCAATTTTCGCGCGGTACACCTTAGGTAATGTGAATGTCGACGATATGTTCTTATTTAAGAAACTGAAGATGACATACACATGACTTCTGAACGACCATCCAAATTCAAATTCTTGCCACCATATTATATTCCCCTTGATATCCCACAACTTTTGTCTGAAACATTTTTCCATATTTACTGCCGCTTCCGAAACATAAGGGTGGATTCGAACTTTAGAGATACCCTGTATAGTTTAACACATTCGCAACAGAAAACGGGAATTCTTATTTTGGTTAAACTACTTATGTGCAATTCCAGAAAATTTCAATAAAATATATTACTTTCAAAAATAATTATTGCAGTTTTAACTAATATGTTCAAGTATCTTTATACCGCTAAAATACACCGATTTGCATGAAAAGTTCGTGAAAAATAGCCCGATGCGGTATTAATATTTAATACTATAGTAATTTAATAACTGGTAACTGGCAATGTTAAAAGGTTGTTGAAATCCTTGATTAAAACAATCACGTTTAAACGAGGCTTTATATGTAAATGCGTTAATGAAAGCCCGGTGTATTTATTTATGTGTCGCATCTGTTACTCCAAAACCATCTGTTATATTTTTACGAGCATCAAATGAACATAAATCTTTACAGCTGTGTCTCGCAGTTAAACTTCATTCTTTGCTTCAGTTGCCTTATAGAATATTGCGCAGGTAAATCCCGCTGATTTCAAAACCACCTCACGTAATTCGCTTGGAAGTCGCGAAGAAACGATTACACTTTGTTCCTTCAATTCCCAGCCAAATCGTGCGACTTCGAAGAGGGAGAGACAGTGGAAATCTAGTGGAAATTCCTGTAGAATGGGGCTGAAGGAGTGTCGCAGAAATAGACACGCGACAGAAAGTCCGGAAATCCGGGCTGCTATCGACGACTCGGAACATCACGTCTGTAATGTAACGCTCTCGAGCTGCGTTGGGACAGGGACAAATTTAAAAAGAACACGTTCCTGACTTCTTTCGCTTCTTTAGCAGCGCACAGAAAAACGGACACGCGTTAAAGTACAAGAATGGCATTATCGCGTTTCAAAGCTTTTTGCCGGTGAAGAAGGACGACGAGAGATGAAAGAAGTTAGGAAAAAGGATTTGAGGAACAGTGAAGTGCAAAAAAACATGGAATCCTATCGAGTATTATGTACAGTCACGTACCCTGTTTTTGCTCGTCCTCGCTCTTTACCTTCAGACAAAATGTACACTAAGCCTTTTCTAGGCTCTTCCAAAATCAAAATCAATTGGTGAGAGGATTTTTTATACATCTAGAATTTCCACTCGTCACGGTTTTCCAAGAATAGTTCTGTTTTTAATTGATGAGGTTATCGATTTTGCAATTATGGGTGATCACTAAATAAGAAAGACGAGTAAACTGTAGGTTGCAGCGAATATTTGTTTTTAAAGCAAATATTTTGCGAAAGAAAGTATACACATATTTAAAGTACACAATATGACCTATTTAAAGTACGCAATATACACCTATAGCACATTTATTAATGTCCACAGAAAAACATAGGAAAAATACGATTCAAATATACGTTATGAGAATACATGTTCCAGGAATAAGTAAAGAGGATCTAATTTAGTTATGAAACCCTCGATAACTCGGACAAACTTTTTCAAGTTGAATACGAACAATTTTTCGTAGTATTTATAATGATTGAAAAAAATCAAATTTAAAGAAAAATTGCAGATTTGCAAGTTTGGAAATGATTTATGATCCTATAATATTGGATTTAGCTTTGATGTCAAACCCGATAGTAAATCTGTATTAAAGAAACTACCGTTCAGCCAAGAATGGAGCTAATAAATACTAAAACCGTGTACAATTCTGGAGAGAAAGTTGATAATGTCGTATTTTATCGTGGTGTGAGAAAAATGAAGAAGAATGTGGCGTATTTGCAATCAGAAGTCAGAGATCGGAGACTTTGGCACGAAACTGTGTTCCTTTTTACGCTTCAGGCAACTTCTTATTTTTCTTACCGAAATTTTGCACCTTTTCTTCGTCGTATCGATACGATACGCTTTACTTGTTTTCTTGGTTTCCCCGTCTATTTGCATACATTTAACCCTAGAACGGTGACGTTGTGCTGAAAATGTCACCGTCAACATTTCAGGGTTTAAGGATAATAGCGGTGTAAGTCTCACTATTGATTTTTCAAGAAAACTTCGGTGAAATGTTCTTGGATTTATTGAATACGTAAAAGGGTGTGTTAGTAATATTAAATGTAACGTTACACGAGGAATTATAATTTATACCTATCTTTATACGTATAATTTTGAATATAATTTTGAATTGTTGCTTTACAAAGTTTGGTGACAAAGATGCAATTTTACTAATAAAATTGATCACAGGAAACGTATCAGAGATATTTTATGAAAATCTTGATATTAACATTTAAATTAAATCTTGAATTAATATTTGTAGAATATTGGCCATAATTTTCAACCGAAAAAAATTAATAAGATCAGGAAGCGCTGGTAAATTTACGCAACACAGTGTAAAATAAAATTGCAGTCTCACATAAACGATTACGGTTAAACGAACAGTTCACAAAGGTACCATACATTTAGCTTCAGTAACTTGCGTTGTGGTTAGCAATAGTAAAAGCATCAACGAAATATGCTGAAACACGAAATGTGTTGGATAACAAAAATGTTAGTGTCGCAAAAAACGTAGGAAGGAAATGAATGGAAGAAAACTGGTCCTTGTATCTAGAAAGACCCAGCAGCGACCGTGAATCCATGCTAAAGCGCTGATTACTTGCTCGTTTCTGTTTCTCTCGTATTATTCGCAACTTATCTTTCATGGCTGCTCATTAACTACCGTCCTTCGTGCTTCTCTATTTCTCGTCCCCTCTGTCCTGTGCTCTACCTTCTCTATTTCTCTTCTCGGGTTTTAGCTGGCCCATGCTTTCGTCATCGTTTTGTAACTTCGACGTTGAGTGCACAGAGAGATAAACACGAAATTGTATGCGCCCGTCTGAAAGTTTCCGGACAAGTTTGTGCCCGGGGCGCGTCGAACCGGTGTCGACATAACCCTTTCGTTGCCTTTGCAACCGAGTACTGGTATCTGGACAAAGCTATGAGCTCGAACAAACGATTTTTGCACGCTGTCCTGAACATCTTTCACGCTGCTACAAACGAAATCGGACTTAACAGGAGGCGAGAATATTACGTTTGTCCGCTGCAGGATATAAGAAGTGAACGGAGAACAGAGCGACGTAGTGCTCTTTGAAGGTACAAGAGATAAACTAATTGTTTGAGCATAGAGTCCTTTAATTTTTGTCAAAAGTATACTTTCGGTATGCTCGATTCACGTTGAATTAATGACGAGTGAATATTTTAATTTGAAAGTAACGGAATGCAGTTGTTCGAGGTACTATAAAGTAACAGCAATTTTTGTTATTGGTCAATCTGGCATGTAAGCCACGCGGACGGCAATATTAGCCAGTTCGGGTGACTATTGTTCAGGTAACAGTCACTCGAAAGTTAGAAATTCTGATTTATAGCCAGAACTTCCCGTTGAGCTGTGCAACTCAATGACGGTCACGAGTTTTAAGAAAATTTATTTCAGGGTTTTTTTAAGTCTCGATTATGTGTCCACCAATGGCCAAATTGCCATCCTATCTAGGAATTCAACCCGCGAGTGTGCTAAAAGGGACCTTGGTCGCTGATTAGTTAATTTTGTAAATTTAAGATACCTCTCACCCTCCAACATGCTTGTGGCAGGGAATAGACACGAAGCCAAAAGGGTAGTTCGGAAAGGAAAAGAGTTAATCAGCCTTCAAACATTTAGTTAGCAATCTTAAAACCATTTTAGTTAGCAGTCGGTCAGAGAGAAGTTAGGACTCTCTTGATCCATTAGAACCATAGTTTTGTCAAGTGTGACATGGTCTAATATCAGAATAAATCTGAGTTAACCACGAACAATGAATCTATTGCATTGAATAATCGTACGACAATTTTGGTTCTTCGAGAAGATTATGACAGTCACACCTAGTAAAAACATTCACGAGTGAATCTGGATGTACTCATGTACACCGTGCACTAACAGCAGGATAATAAAATTACTTTCCTTGTAAATAACACAAAACGCAGGTTTGTTAATCAAACATTTTCCAAACATTCAAATGATTTTGTCGCTTGTTTATACACATATACAGGATGATCTAAAAATTGTGGTATAAGAGGTTAACACTAGAACTACCAAAACGGTCAAATGACCGCTTCACAAGTTTGTTAAGATGCTTTTCGTGAAATCTACGTTGATTTTTATCTGGATAAAGAATTAATACTGATATGATTTTATGCTTAGTCGTCTATTTATTTATATTTCAACTTCATTTTTAATTTTGAATTAAGTCCTCATTATACGTCGGTAGGCGTAGTGTTCAGTTGAGAATGATCCTGTACGCAAAAATGTGTCTAAAAGCAAGAATAAAATTTGTTTTCATTGTAGATTTTTGTAAATATTTATAAAAGAATCTGCAGTTCCATTATCAACCATTCTGATTAATTTTTATTAAAACTCTGTAAATATACAATTGAAGCAAAGGTAGTATAGGATTAAAAGCATGCACGAAAAGTCGCAAATTTAATTGTCAACCTAATATAATTGAAGCTTGAAATAAAGCTTGAAGAAACATTTAAAAAAAAAGGACCGATAAGATTTTAATTATTCAGAATAAATTACTCAAAACATTTAAATGAATGGATAATAAGTACTTAATAAATAAAAACGTTGCATCCATAAATATAGCATCGTTTCAATTATTTTTTAATGTTAAATCGTTCGCCGTTGAGGTGAAAAAGAGCAAACGCAATGCAGCACGTTGCAGCAATTATAACAGACAGAGCCATTTAATCTTGAAATTTTAATCCTTAATTCGTTGTGTAAGTCGGAAGTTGTTAATGGTTTTTGTAATCTTCGTTTTCTTGCCCTCCAATCTTTTTATTAAATTTGTCGCTGCAGTAATTGTTGCCTGTTATTTACAGATCGATACCAATTTCTTGCTAACTCGAGAAAATTGATACCAATCTGGTATTATTACGACTTTTTCATGGGAAGTCGCAAAATGCCAATTGCAATTAAAAGTTGATTCTAAAAGAATTAAATTAAATTTGTTGCGTCGATTATTGACAGAGTCGAACAGAATTCCAATTAAATTAGCTTCTGAAGTACAGCTACAAAGCGTTTGTATTATGATTCGTAATTCAGATCCCTCATGCAATTAATTATAATGCAATTTGTAATTGCGAATTGCGAATAAAGAGCTAACTGTTACTAAAAAAACGTTAATAACGTTGCAGGACATTTCCGATCTGTGATTGCACTTCAATCATATTTTTTCTTATTATATTTTTGTATGCATAATATTCGGGTAAGTAATTATATTTTTTATGAAAGTCAGGAGAATTAAACATACATAAATGCAGCAATTAGTTCATAATATCTAAACAGAAATAAACTGTTATATTGAATTTCAAGCGCATTATAATTTCATACCGATGATTAGCAGTAATAATGGTAATCGGAAATTAGATCAATTTCGGAGTTCGATATACGTAATTCCATAATAGTGTAATTAATAGTGGTATGTTGATTGTTAGAGTAACAATAACTATATTTAGTATAGCTCACCATTACGTTGATTATTCAAGATATTAAAGATAAATTGTTTAATGTAACAATTCTATTTATTTTTTCAAATTATTAATATGATCTAAATAGTATTTAGAACTGTTCAATTATTCTACTGAATTAAATTCGTATTATCATATTAATAATTAAAAATAAAATTTATCTTGATTCCGTTATTGTCTATATATCAAAATCAATTTATAATCAAATTAATATGATAATACAAACTGCTAATAAGATAGCCACCGGCTGTTAAAATTCGTAAGCATAAATTCAAATCGATTAATTAACGGAAGAAATTAACACATACAAAACTGAGATATAGCGATATTAATAATAAAACTACAAAATTGATTATTTGACTGGTTCACAAGCTTTTTATTTCAAATTATAAAATTTGTTTAGATACTTCTCTTGAAATCTATGTTAACTTTTATCGAGATAAGGAATTAATGTATATATTCAAAATTACATTTAATCAATTGTTTATTTATTTTTCTATTTTATTTCTAATTTTGAATTATATGTGCGCTATGCCACTACGGTTAGTGTTACTATCTCAATTGATACAAATTGCAGTAAAAATTCTATCTACTATAAACTTTGTGCGTATTTTAAAAATATTGTGTAAACTTTGTACGTACATCTGTCGTAATTGCTGCTATGGTGGGTACGCATTCTAAAGCCTTTGATATCTGGTATGTTTTCCTTGTTCAATATTGTGAAAAACTAAACAATGGTCGGGCTTGTATTTGCAGTAATTTCATAAACTTCAATAAACGCTTTTTCCTATTGTTCATTATTTTGCTTCAACAAATAGTGAATCGAAAAGGTGAGGTAAATGTGAACTATTTATTTTGAAATTAGCCTAAGTCCATTTGTGAGTTGTTTGTTGTTAACTGTCGTACCATGTATCACTTGATACTAACTATCATAAAAAACATTTTGCAGTTACGTGTATTCAGAGAATACGATAATTTTAGATATATAAATTTTCGCACGATAGAAGTGTGATACATTGGTATCCTATATGTATATTTTCAATTTCATTGAAACTCAAACTATTAAATATCTCAATTTAAACATAAATGGTCTTGGGCCATTTTAAAAAATAAACGATCATATACTTCTGTTATACTTGAATGAATCGTTAAAAATGGATCATCGATTCGATGTAAACGAATCTTCGATGACAATTACAGTAGTCTCATTTGACGTCCCACTTATCGAACCCAGACAAATAACATGCTAATTAACTTCTATCCAATCGATGCTAGCCTAGTGGACTCATATTTAGTTTCTTCATGTTCAATTGTGCGTATAATCCAGCAGACAATTTTACAAACCCTACTGAGTATTTTTCGAAATCAATTCAATTTCAATTCATTTTTAAATAATTCAATTTTGAGAAAACAAAATTACATTTGTAAACCCTTTCAAGAAATACAAATAAACAGATATTTTACGAAATTATTTTAAAGGATTATTATAATTGTACATACTTGCAATGTCTTGAAAAGGCATAGCAGACAGTTGTAATTACAAACTACAAGAAATATTTTGAATAATTTCTTTCATTCAAAAATATGTTGTTCATTTATGTTCAACAGATAAGAATTTTATAACACGTTATTTAATACTTCGTATTTGCAATAGCATACAGTGAAAAATTAACTGTACCTACAGTTCTACAAAAATCACATGAAAACATTCGCCTATACTCAGCGTATAGTATTATCTATTACAAACAGACATAAAAATGATATATCTTTCACGTATAACTTAATTATTATGTTTTTTACATTTATATAAGATATTTTTAATATTTATTATATTTTTAATATAATATATAGTCATTTATATTATATGCAGTCATTAAATCACATAAACGTGCCACATCGATAAAATTCGTCGATAATATTGATATAAGATATTTTTCATATTTATTATATTTTCAGTATAATATACATATAGGCTTTTATATTATAAACAGTCATTAAATCACATAAACGTGTCACGTCGATAAAAGATCGATTAACAATAAAGTACAATTCCCTTCAGGAATGGAATTCATTCATTAGAATGAAAACGCATTGAAGTATTTTAAAAAAGAAGAAACGAACTAGAACAAAGGATCAACCAAGCGAAAACAAATACCACATGGTTCAAATAAAATTGTAGGAAATTGGAATACCGCGATTGTCTAAGGGTTAATATACAGTCAAATATCTGACAAAAAAATTTTGATATCGGAACAAGCTTGCCAATCAAGTGGTGAAACGACGCGATATGCAAAAGAAAAATAGTTTCGATCAACGCGATTCATTCGAATTTCACATTTCCGTTGGCGAGTGCGCGTGATTGGTCGTCGCACGGAAATTGTGTCGAATAGAATCGATACCTCCACTCGGTTTCCGCGAACGCCAGCTTCGAGGGCTGCATTTCTAATCGATTATCGGAGCAACAACTTTTCGTTTCGAAACGTAAAACAGCGTTGAAAAATAGACTGGTGCGATCTGGGACAATAGCAACACGACTCTCATGCGTTTCCACAAAACGATTTTAAATAACTCCTTTTTCACAGTTTTATAATATCTAGTTTGTTTCGTTAATTGACACTGGACCACGAATCGCATGAGATGGTTAAAGCGAATTAGTAATTCAGATCAGACAAGTAAATTTCACCATTTCAATTTTCTTGTTAATATTCATAGTTGGATTATTCGTATTAAACCAATCACTTGTTAGAGCATCGCGGATATCTTTATGAGTTCCTTTAGTGAATTTCAACAAATCATGTAGAGTTTGTAGGTTATAAAATTTCTGCTTTGGAAAACACGGTTGCGGACGACAGTAACATGTTACTATGGGGACGCAAAAAACTGTAAAAACTGAACCAAGGGTGATGTATTATACATGTCACAACTGTAATTTGGAATAGATAAATGAACCACGTACGATACCAAAGAAATATTCGAAGTTATGCGTTTTATTTTGCGTTATTTAAATGTACGAGTAATGTTTTATCGTTACTTAAGATATATCTTTGTTTCTTATAATAAAAATTCTATATTGTGTTAGTAAATGTATTTTTACTTAATTCTGCATAAATTAATGTCACAAATAAATATTATTTAGCGATAAAACAGACCTAACTTCTTGGCCAATGTAATATTTGATTTCAATTTTATTTAACACTATCAAAGTTTGTCTAACATATTTGTCATGTAAAGATCTTGTGGTTTAAAAATTAACTCGCCATACGAAAAAAAATTCGAATTTTAATTTGAATATTCGAATTCTAGCAAAGTTCAGATTGTGTAACACAAGATCCAGAAAAATTCTCGCTACCCCTAAATTTTCTTCAGAAATCAAGAACAACTACGAAGATTAATATACCCCAAACGTGATTTGAAAGAAAAGAACTACTAAATTATTCGAAAGTGGATTACATTACCCACGCTACATTTCAATGTATCGATGATAATTTAAAATTGAACGAACAAAAGATATACGGACAAACGATTTGGAAATTAGAGCTGAAAATTTAAATCTGTTTCCAGCCAACACACGAATAGCTACTATAAAGAGAATCCTCTTAGGAAACGTGTCCTAATTTGTTCGTGGTTTTTGTTCCGTCGTTCGTTCTGTTTCGTGGGTTCTTGGACTTGCCAATGGAAACATAAACGAAAAAGGGAACACGAGAACTACACGTTTCCGCTTTGACTCGGTTCCGCAAGCTTTGTGGATGGAAACAATGTTTCCACTGCGACGATTTGACCATGCATGCTTTAAACCCCTATTCTCCAAACTTTTTTATGACTACATCCACTGTCTTTGCTAAGATATTATCTAATGTGTGCTTTCAGTTGCTGGAATGAACATAATTAGGCAAGGAACTCGAGATGCTCTAAATTAAACGGGTTGATTTAAGAAATAAAAATCACAATTTTTTAGTATACGTTGTTTGCGAGAAGGATAAAATTATGAGACTTTTATTTTGAAGGTCTAATTGTAAGTCCATTTGCCACTTGTTTGTTCTTAAATGTAGCAACATGACTTGATGCTAATTCTCATAAAAACATTTTTCTGTTAAGTATATTCGGAGTATATGATAATTTTGGACATATAAGTTTTCACAGTTATTTAAAGTGGCCTAAGTCCAATGTATTATTGATAATCTCAAAAACTGTGCACTTGCAAATGTTCGAAGGCAGTGATGATGGTAATTATAATTAATTATTAATTAGTTAATGTATTAATTATTGGTATTAATATGATGTATACCACCAAAGCACCATGATTTCTTTAAATTCCTCCCCTATACATAAAATGTAGATGTGCAGTAAATTGCTGTGATTTATATAGCTAAAAGATTTCCTGAAGTACATAAATGGTGTTTTCCAAGTGTTGTAATCAAATATAAAATAAATTGAATATTGTTTTTTCAATTTGAAGCATTTTAAATCGTATTGCATGGGCGTGAACAGTTTCAAATTTTATGACAAATCTAGTTGTTAATGTTGAAAATGGCTTAAGAGCATTCTTGGTAAGAAGGCGCATCTTATTCACTTAATAATTGTTATTATTTTAATAGGAATTTTAAATTTAACTCTTTTAGATATACTTCAGGAGCGTAGTACATTGGTATCCGATATTTTTCATTTCATTACAACGCAAATTGTTAAAGACCTCAATTTAAACATTAAT
Source organism: Megachile ligniseca (assembly GCA_945859555.1). NCBI lineage: Eukaryota > Metazoa > Arthropoda > Insecta > Hymenoptera > Megachilidae > Megachile > Megachile ligniseca. The sequence goes on from OX243777.1 coordinate 2,848,954, forward strand.
GGGCGTAAGCCACTCACAAAATAAATGGCTCATATGCATATATGAATTTCAAATTTAACATCAACATTTAATGTAACAATATTTGTAATTTCCCGCATGTATTTCCCAATATTTGTTATTTCACGTCTCTGATCAGATATTTATCTTGTTTTTTATCATTTACCGCATTAAATGTATTTAACAACTTAATAATCAATGATGTATTAAGACCAGTTTTCAATTTTAAACTTGTAATTAATTTTGGAAATAATGAATATTTACAAACATAAATGAATATAAATTTTGTAATCAGTCAAATTATCGAAAAAATTTCTTGTTTGTTGTAATTACAATTTTTGCATCTTCTGAAAGAATTTAATATGTTTAATTTGCGCGATTCGGCAGACAAATTGAAAATAATATATTCAATCGTTTCTGTGTGAAAGCAGATAATGCGAAATTAATGTGACAGAAGTTGTCATAAATATTTGAATACAAAAATATTGTTTATTGCTGCGTTGCAATAATAAACGTTATAGTATAACCCGCGGTTATACTTTTACTCGTGTAAAAACGTGGTTGACCCATTGCACACGTTTCAAAAGTGACACGATCGAAAAGAATGCTGTTTTTCAGTCATAGAGCAGATGAGTAAACACGCTATCATTCATCGTACAAATTTTTTATCGGGTGGTATATAGATTACTTGTACCGTTTCAAACGAAAACATTTTGACAAAATAAAAAATAACGACTTCAAGTAAAAAATTATTTCAACTAGTTATTATTCCTATATGTTTCTAAAGTAACATAAAAATGAAACTTTTTGTAGAAAATTTTTGCTGGAAAAATGCAAAATTTCTTCAAATTTCAGTAATGATATTTTCTTATAATACCTCGATAAATAATCATTTTTTTTTTAAATATTGTACCTCAATACGTTTTTACGTAAAATACAGAAGAGAATTGAACTACCTAAACAGAGTTATGCATTTCTATTTGAAAAAAAGAATGCAATTGTTGAGTGCATATGCACCAATGCACTTCCCAAAAAAGTTTGGTCGCCCGAATCTAATACTCATTGAACCAGTCACTCTTTTCCTTTGTCATTTTTGTGTATCGGCACTCGTAACGGAGTTATTGCCCGCTACAGTCGCGTGAACCACCCTGTACGATAAATCGTTTACTCCAAAATAAGTGCAAACAACTAATTTCCTAGCTGCTGTTTCCAACAGAAAAATACGTCGTTTGTGAAATGTTAACATGTTCGAATATTTAACCTCTTGCCGTATGATTTATTCAGGTGCGTCAATCAACGCTAGCTATTTACAGCTACAATATTAAAACGAACGAGTTTAGGTCGAAATTCTCGCGAGAATTTTCTCCTGAATTCGCACGCAATGCTGATCAGGCGAAATGAACTCATTTCATGCCTCTTCTTGCGGAGAGGGCAAAATATTAAATTTATCCACTTTCGGTTGACTTAAGGTAAACCGGATTTATATTTTTGCATATTTTTTACGGGAACATTTTTGCTTTACATTTCCTATGTAAAATATGCGTTTTTACGTCGCTGAAAATTAATTAGTACAAATTTTTCAGGTCGACCAGGCCGTTTGGCCACAGTGAGGGAACATAGAAAAGTGAGCACAGACGTAACAAACTGGTTTCGTGCGAATCCAATAAAGAAAGTGAAAATAGTTAATGACTTAAACTTGGAACTGAAGCGTATTAAAAATTCAAATAAGATTTATCGTATCTAAACTGTGAATGCATCACAAGTAACCTAAGTACCACGAGGGGTTAAATCAACAAAAATAGATAACTGGTATTTGAATCATATATTTGCAGCCAATCTATGTATGTGTTGTACTAAAAAAATGTAAGGAGTGACTTTAACTGTTCATATCTTTTAAACAATTAGCTGTCTATTCTCTAAACATGCGAATGTTCAGTTAGATACTTTCTGTAAGGCGAGAAAGTTTCATAAATGAGTGAGTGTACTACTTGAGCAGTTCCAAGTTTAGGTACCGAACCTTGTATCTGTTTAAAACTACATTTACGAATGTTTGATGAACAATTCCTTTCAGATTAAATATAAAGTACAACGATAAATATACATATAAGGGATGAAACATATAGTTTATGCAATCATTGTCTGGAAAGGAGTTAATATAAATTTCGACAGAAGCATCTTAACGCTAAAACTACTAAAGTGGTCAAATGACCATTTGCATTGGTTTTTATAGAAATAAAGAATTAATGTGTACATTAATCTATATATTGTCACTTGTTTATTTATTTTTTGATTTCATTCTTAATTTCAAGCGAAGTATAAATTATACACAGGTGGATCAATTTCTGTAATTTAAATTGGGACGTTTAAAGCCGCTAAAAGTATTTCTTACGAAGATGCTTATTTTAACTTGAAAATAATTATAAACCCTTGAAAATTGTTTTAACATATTTTACAGCTGACTAGAAAATCTAAACGTTGCACATGAAATAAATTCAGAAACGTTGACAAAATGGTTTTTACAGAGAAATTCAAACCTTTTGTCGATTTTAATACAAAGAGCTAAAATCTTAGCTAAACACTCTTGAGATATAACAGTTCGAGGAAAAAAATAATAAAAATACCGGTGTTTCAAAAAAGGTATTCAGATTTTCAGAATACAGGGCTAAAATTGAAGCTAAATTTTCTGGGCTCATTTCATACCCCAGATCGTTAAGAGTTCATATAAGGAATCTAAGCTGTGTACTCTTGACGCGTTCCGTACTGTGTTAAAATTATCGAATCTGAATATTTGAAAATACATTCTATAACGCACAGTATTAAAATATCATTTTGTTTTCTCCTCTTTATCCAAAATTTATCGTCCGATCACCGCTAGACATGAAAGAATATTCGTAGTTTTCAGTGTTACTTGTAGAAATCGACTTTCGTTTCAGAAAGCTCGGATACGACCAGTTTACAGTCGAATAAAAGCCTTCAATTGCATCCAGCAATCTTACAGGCGAAGGTTCGCACAAAGGGCGCCAGGCTATGCTTTATGCGCCCTCGAAACGCGACTATAAACGGCACTTTCCCTATTTCAACCAGATCCTATTTATCATTCTCGCTTGAATGCGATCGAAATTGCCATTCTGAGGCAGCGCCATGTCGAAATCGCATTTCGTCGCTTGAAACGTGTCGCGAAAACCTAGCTGATTCAGCTCGCGGAAATATTATTTCGCGGGCTATCGCTATTTACCAGGCCATTATTTCACGGTATTTGTCGAATAGAACTGTTCGATCAGGAAATTAAAAATCAAGCGCCGTCGATTTGCACGGTGAAACCGGCATTGATAGGAGTTAATCCTCTAAGCGTACACACGCATCAAGCGCAGCGATAAATGACCTTGCAATCAATTGAACGGGTAGTTTGTATGGCAAAAATAATATTCCTCGAATCAAGGAATATATTAAACTAGATATTATTGGTTACGGTACAATGTACAATAATTATTACAGTAGGTTTTTGTACGGAAAATAAAGATGTAGAGGAAAGATAACCTTGAATTTACTAATTTTTATGCTAAGAAGTTTGGGAGTATTGGAAATTCAAAGTATTTACTTTGTAATTTTAATTTGGAGATATGGTAATTTGGTATTTGGAATTTGAGGGAGGGTGAGAATTTGAAAAGGTAGAGATTTGGGAGTTTTAGGAATTTGGAGATTTAGGGATTTGAAAATATAGAGATTTAGGGATTTGAAAATGTAGAGATTTAGGAATTTGAAAATGTAGAGATTTGGTAGTTTTAGGAATTTAGACATTTTAGGGTCTTGAAAATATTGAGATTTAGGGACTTGAAAATATTGAAATTTAGGGATTTGAAAATATTGAGATTTAGGGATTTGAAAATATAGGGATTTAGAGATTTAAAAACATAGAGATTTAAGGGCTTGAAAATGCAGAGATTTAACATTTGAAAATTGAGAGATTTAGAAATTTAAGGAATTTTGAGATTGTGATATTTAAATGAGTAGAGATTTAGGGATTTGAAAAATAGAAAATTTAGAGCAATACAAAATAAATAAATTTTTGAATTCTGATAGTTGCACATTTGGAGATTCAAAAATTTTACAATTAGTAGATTTACGAATTTGAAACTCGAGAAATTTGAAAATTTGAAACTTCAAAAAATTTAAATTTAATAAATTGCTAATTTCTAAATTTGAAAATTGCAACCTCCAAAAATATATAAATTTAATAGAGTGCTAATTTACAAATTTGAAAATTTCAAATTTGGAAATTACATAAATCTAAAAGCTTGTAATCTCCTTGAATCTCCAGTATGAGTCACTAACATATGCAAAAGTACGTGTACGGAGAACACCATTTCAAGCGGCGAGATAATTAGAGTCCAGGCAGTGACAGCCAGCAGGTGTATTCCTCTGATTTTTAAATTACAAGTGTTAAAATCGTTCCGCGTTCACCATCACCCACCGGCAGGAAATTATTCATATTCCTCTCTGTTGTTTATTTCGAACTGTTTCGTTTTAATCCCCGCCGGACCAAGGGTATCTACACTGCAATCCTCTCGAACAACGGGAACAATTTTCCAAGCTGATTGTTTTCCTTCGCACAATGTTAATTATCGTTTCCCTCGTATTCCACCCACGTATCGTACGTTATGCACGTACGTATCTCGAGCAAAGTGACAAACAAGATTCATTCGTGAAACTTAATGGATCAGTCGGTAACAATTGGATCACGAGCGAAGGTTAGGTGGCTCATGATAACGGATGTCATCGGCGGCAAACTTAGACTTCCTTCTCTCGACGTATCCACGCCGGAAACGAGGAGATTTGACATAAGACGATCGCGAAGCTTTCTCACGATCGTGAAATTACTTTATGCAAAGTCGAGCCGAATCGAGCGAACTCTCGTCAACCCTCACGATATCCCATTAACGTTAAAATTTCGCGTTGTGTTCAGGAATTCTTTCCCTCCTCGGGAAAACGAGATTACTAAATAGTTGGTAAGCAAGTCTGTAATGATCTGGATGTCTCGTCTGATTTCTTGATTTTTCACTTCGTTACAGGGTCGTTCTTCGTCAAATTGATTGAAGGATTTTCTTCCAAACGAAGGACGAGTACAGGTGAAATTAACAATACGGTTGCGGAACCCGTAAAAATTATATTTGTTATTTTAAATTACAGAAATTATTGAGCATTTGGGAAAATGTTAACCTTCATCGAGATAAGGTATTGTATCTATCTCTAACAATTTTTGTTTCAATTGTTCCTTTAACGTAATTGGTGTTTGTCGAGCATTCCTGTCGAGATAATCCCATAAGTTTTCAATTGGGTTCGAATCCAGTGATTGTGGTAGTGAATGTTGCACACGGGGGCAATTATATAACAGATATTCCTGTACTATCCTGGCTTTCTGTTTCGAGCCATTATCTTGATAAAATTTAAATCTGTTTTCAATGTTCATTTCAGTTTTGTAGATTTTATTTAAAAATATCTAGATATTTAGTTTTATTCGGAATTTTATTCATAAAACAGCTCTACAATTCCTTTTTATGAAATACACCCCTATTGCCCTTCCCCATCTTCAAAATTTATAACTGATCACAATAATTTTCGAATAATCACTAATATTTCGAAGTACGTTCTACATCTTGCTTAACATATGTAACCAGCATTAAAGCTGAAATATAACCAAATAATGTAGATAAATAATAAATGTCCAAATATTTTTACGACGTAAGAATAATTTCCTAATATATGATGGAATATATGGCAACTTAAGTGGTTTAAATAAACAAAATTTTCAGTACTGTCAAAAACAATGATTGTTTCGTAATAATAAAAAACAGAAAATATGTTAATTTAATTATGTATAAATATACAGAGTAGTAATTGATAAAATACTATTAGTGTCCGAATATTAATAGGAGTTACTGTATGTATTCGAAACCGATAAAAACCGGAGCGAGGATTGACATAACATTAACAAACACAAAAAACTGATCCGCTTGGAAGCGATTACAAGTTTCTTGCTTGTGTTATCAGTTTACGTACAATGTTAATTGAAATCGTGTCCCTCGTGCATTTTCTTGTTTCCCGTTAAAAGTCGTGCGGTCAGCTTTGTAACTCACCTGTGTTACTTTTTGCTTTTATGTAAAAAGTAAACCGAATTTTCTTGAATATCTAACAGAAAATACCTGCTGATACCTAAGTACCTAAATACGTAATTAAAGGTGTAGTTCGAAACAGCTGTACTCCTAATTACATTGAAATTTTAAGCAAAGCTCAACTTTGACTAAAGAAATTAACGACAAGGCCTTGTTTCCCCAACCCCATACACTTCAAAAAGGTTTTCTAAATATTGTCGATAATATTGATTTTAGAGAAGATTATATCAGACAAAAAATAAAGCTCTTGAAAAGCTGTACAAAAAATGTTATATACATTTTTTATGTAAACCTACTATTTTGCCTGTTAATCAAAACTGTAACAAATCTTGAGAAACTGATATTTTTACGATTAGTTTATTAAATATTGAAAATTTGAGAAAATGTTTCAAACGAAAGTTGTAGATCTCTTAAAAATACGTATGTTATGTTATATGCATTTTTACTGTACGACTGATAATTATCGAGAAAATTGAAATTAAAGATGTATGTACCTACCGTTGCAAGTTGAGATTTGTATGTACTTATTCATGCTTGTATTTTAAGAAGTTCTTATTTACGTGATACCTCACAAATTTTACCGTAAAAAATTTTAGTATAATTTAGACTCATCACGTATTCAACAAGGCAAAGATTAAGCAAAATATATTATAGCTCCTTTTAAATAATTAACAGAAATTTCGTATGATACAGTAAGACTTTCTCAGATCCTAGTTTCTAAACTAAATATTTGTACGTTTTACGCGTTAAATTGATATCTCGGAATAAAAGTGCTCATGAAATTAATATATTAGACAGATTATTCCAAAGATACCAGTAACGAAATACGAAAGCTTGGATCGAATACGTAATAGCTTTCGTTAATTAACCGAGCCTCCACAGCCACCAATCTCGTCGTGAAACTAACGCGATAGAAACGCAGCCCCAAATCTAACCGCATTTCTCCCTTCATAATGCAAAGCAACCATGCCATCCTCCCCCAGAAGCATTCCAATAAATACGGTTAACCTGTTCCGCAATCTGCACTCGAATCTTGCTCTCCATTTTGCTTACTTTAACCCACGTCTACCCCTATCAGTTTGCGGCTTTCACGCAACATGGCACGATTTTAAGCCACATTTTAGGGCAACCTTCGAGCTAAACCTTGTTGGGATGAAAGTTAAGTCTACTACTTAAATAAATTTCATGGGACAAACGACGACTTAGGAAGAGGACTAGCAGAAAATTAGCTAATTTACGGTTTTGCTGGCTCGGTTCTTTACATGATCAATAGACATTTCGCTACATACTCCCCGGGACGAGAAGACATATTTCATATTTCATTTAAGATTTCATATTTTTGATAAAGTAGAACTGCATATTTCGAAACATCGAACACGAGTGTGGGTATGAGTTTATCATGTTAACCCAATACTCGTTTTTACGATATTATGAACACGTAAATATTATATGTCGTAAGAAGGATCGAAAACACATTTTTTCAAAATAGATGCCGTGACAACAGACTAAAATTGTTCTTTTACTAAAAATTGGTAAGTTTGAACAAGGTTGTGCGCGTTGAAAGAACAGTCAACAAATATACATACTGTTGGAACAATTCGATTAGAAAATTGACTCTCCAAAACTTGTACAGATTTCACAAGTAAATTTTTATAAATGACAAACTCGTATTCATATTTGTAAAATGAACTAATAATCTCAACTTGTAAAATGCCTGTACAGATTAAAATTTACAGTTTGTAAATTTACTAATTGATAAATTATCGTGCAAGAGAGCACAGAGGTGTCCTTTCCAAGGTACATATCGTAAATTTACGGAATTCACGCCAAGCTGACCAAAATCGCAAATGCGAAAGGACGAGATAAAGTACGATCGGGCAATTTTTTTCACTCGCTATATCTGCATTGGTGTACGATATCACGACGGCAGCCGACCTTTTTCGAGTTCTACGAAAACTTTTACGGGTCGATTTATACCAGCCATGGTCAGAAATGGATTCCACAGTGGCTGCTGCCAGCGTTGAACGAATCGATCGTGAATTTATTACGAGTCGATTCGGGCTGCGAAACGCGTGTACGTTTTCAACGACTCGTTAGGGAAGAATTGATGTACTGTTAGTAACGCAAATGTTCGAACGCCCAAACTATTCCCGGTTATTAACGATTTAGTAGAAGTTCAAATAATAATAACTAATAACAAACTTATATACCTAAGTTTATAACTGAGAACGTTTACACTACTCAAAATGTAATATCAAAGTGTATTATTTTTACAAAAATTTAATTACAAATTTAATATCTACATCACAGGCAAAAATATTATTCTACAATACTTCAAAATTTCCCGTTTTTAAATTTGCTGTATGATGACTCAAGCGAGAAAGTAGTTTTGTTAAAGGTTTAATTATTGTTACAAAATTAATTATAGTATAATTTTTCGAGATAGTGAAGTCTTAAGTTCATTACATAATTAAGAATTCGAATTAATTTTGTTTTTTACTTTTTTTTTTTTAATATTAAAGTGCACTGTGTTTTTTCATTAGTAGCAATTTGAGAGATTGAAACATTACAAAAAAAATTAAATGATAATTAAAAGTAAGATGACAGAAGTTAAAGATAACACGCGTTACCAATTAAACTGGGAATGTAGATGTGTTTCATTCCCTAAGGGTTAATAATGTTAATAATGTTAATTATGCAGACAGATTTCACCTTTGCAGAGATTGAACCTTTGCAATATTACATAATTTTGAGCTAGTAATTCTGTTGACATTCAATTGTCTAATTGCTACAATTATTAGTAAATTATTAATAAATAAATTATTAGTCTTTATGTTTCGTGATTGTAAAAAAGAAATGCAAGACAGAAAAAGAATTCGTAAAATGAAATAGCTAAAATGTAACGAAATTTATTTAATTTCGAATAATTTCAAAATTATCTATGGAATTCGAATAAATTTAAAGTACATCACATTATATCGCATCAGAGTATCAAAAATATGATTTTTTTAGAAGAAACTAAATATAAGTTCCGACTTAATTATGCAATACGGTTCAAAAGTAACGACAGAATTATTTTTTAGGAAAAACGTGGTATGAATGGCTAAGTAAAATATTTCAGGAATTCATTCTTTATTCTATGATAATATTCGTGCATGTGTAATAACGTCTAACTTTAAGCCATCATGATTTGTTTCCCACTTTGTTCTGAACGAAAATGTCTCTTTCATTCCAGCTCTAACTTTTTTCCCCTGAAATTTTTATGCAATGCAGTGCATAGAATGTCTGCGAGTATGTATTAATACAAATGATCAACGCTTTTAATATTTGATACAAAGTTGATTAACTTTGAGTTACCTTTACCAACTGAAATATCAGAAATCGCATTTCTCTTTTCCCTTGTGTGAATTTCAATATTTCCTACAAAGCGTTCAGATTACCCGTACATGTTTGTGTTTTAAATCGGTTAGTAAAAATTTGTCCGCACAGAACATAAACTCGAATCTGTACTTCCATCAATGGCCCGGCGGGAAATCTATAATTTCCAATTTAATTTGTTCAGACCCGGCCAACCGGGAACAACAATGAATATACGCTTAAAGATAAATTCACAAATCATAAACTAATATGCAATATTGTTGTTTCTATTTGAAAATATATTTTCTTTCTTTTATTCAAGGTTGTATCGTTTTAAAATAATGGATTTGATGAACAGTCAAATCTATTAGGTACATGTACTCGATTAATTATATTTTACGCTTGATCCAGTTAAGTTACAAATTTTCGTCGTAAATCTTCAACATCATGGAAGTCCAGTTTCACACGGTGTTTAGTAAAGATAATGAAAAACTGGCGCTTCAGCATAGGACGAAAATTCACGAACAACTTTTGAATTAAACAGTTTACTGTTTGACGCTTATTAATTAATAGTTTGGTCGGATATACGAGCCTGTGTTCGCGAACTTCTCAATATAAAACTATTTTCTATTTTAACTTTACACGCTAGCAGTTTTTGAACGTCTATTAAATCACTTCGTTAAATACTTATTTCAGTAAAACGCGAAAATCGGATTATCTCAAGTATAATTAAGTTTAAAATTTGATTAAATGTTTAATAACAATGCCACTGGGTCTCTGCATGTACGTTCAATGCTGTAAGGATTCAGAGCTACAGAATTCTAATAAATATAATGAAAATAATAATATTAGGCTGATCATTCACATCAATATTTGTTAATCGCACGTTTGATTTTTACAAAATTACTTATTAATCTATACCATCTAAAATGATTTTTAGTACATATAATTTGTAATCACGGTTCATTTAATTTTTGAAAATTTGAAATTGGATTCTTCTCCCAAAATCTCAAAATATTCATATAGCGTCTCAAACGTTTCAAATAGCATTACAGAAATTTCGACTAATAATTTGAATAAATATATTATATGGTAAATAGCACAAAATCAAATAAGTGGAATATTTAATGTGTTATGGTTAAACAATCATAATTTGCTGTATACATACATATATGTTGGAACTTGTAAGTAATGTAGAAATTTACCACAAGTAAATTATTAGTTGTATTGCAACTAAATAACTGATAACTTATTTATTGTGATAAAAACCCATTGTCAAACTAAATATTAAACTTCACGCTTTGATGAAAAAGTTTTTACTAATTATATTCAAATATAATTCAAATGGCATGAAATTTGTTATGGAAACCTATACCAATCGAATTATTTGTAAAAATAAATAATTTGTATTTGAAACAAAAGCTTCTGACCATAATAGTAATAACTTTTGCATTCTTTTATTAGAGTATTATAACGATCTTAATACAAGATAAGAAGTCCACGTATGTAGTTGCAAGACTGATTATACTACTTCACCTAATACGATAATTTAAAGGAATATCACGTCATTTGTGTTATCGCACAATATAAATTATTCCGTTATTAAAACGATAGACTGCCGCATTTTTCTGGCGACATCATTTATATTCGTTCGATGCTTCCACAAAGTTCCACAGCTCCAAGAAGTTTGGGAACTTTCTACAACTTCAGTACTTTCAACTTCGAAAGACTTTAGATTCTTATAATTCCAGGGAATACGAAAATTATTCCGAATAGCCTAACGTATCGTTAAGAAGGTTAATTTCTACGATTAGTCAAATTATAAAACTAAACTGCTTTCACGAATGTCGTAATAATACGTAGGTGCGTTTACTACTATTAATCACGATGAGGATTATGGAGAAAATCGATTGATTAAAAAATGGAGGAAGACAAACATTTCTGAATACGATAAAAATCACGTCGTGGCTTAATCATTAAGTATGCTTTTAAATTAATTGAGTACCAATTAATACTTACTTTACTTCGCCATTAAATTTGCTTTAATGATGAAGTAGTCTGCAATAATTGGTTGAACGATTTTCTAATTAAGTTAAGATGTAAGTTGTGTGTTTAATACAGATTCGTATTTTTAATACAAACTAAATATTAAAAATTAATTTTATTTTACAAATTTTACGCTTAACCAGCAAATGAATGAAACTTTCTTTAATTAACAATAAAAATTTTACTCTTAATTCTGTTGAGTCTAATCAGACATTAAAATTGATTTTTCAACAGAACTTGATAAAACAAAAATTACTATCAATCTTCAATTTTAATTTCTTTAAATTAAGAAAATTTAATGTTGATCAAAGATCAAGTAAATAATCTAATATCTTCAAGAAAAATAGGCAATAAAATAACCTTCCTAAATTTGATAAACGAAGTTCTTTTAAATAAAAAAGAAGGTAGTCGCCTAACAATGAAAACTTTTAGATCTTTGTATAGTACAAGTAATTTGATTATTGTCCGTTATAACAAGCGAAATCCCATTAGAAGAGGATATTTTTTAACGATGTCAGCTACACACAACATCAAAGCACAGACTGTAACATTCGTTAGAAAATATTTGAATTTGATTTATTTTTACTGTAGACCGCTTATAGATAACAACATATCAAGTTTTATCTATTTTTTCCAAGAATGTCCTACTAAACGGCTCATGTTCGACAAATACATGAATTTTATAGTATATTTTTTCACATAACATAAGTTACAATAAAACGTGGAGGTGATTAATTTTTCTAACGTACATTTCGAAAACAGGTATTAGTATAACAAGAACATTTGTCCAATTTAAAATTGTCAATCCCTCATTTAAATTGCCTTCAAACATGCAATTAAATTGATTTTCTATCCTCATTCACATTAGCTTGTTCGACAGAATTATTCGTTTGTTCCAAGAAAATTATTTAAATTCGTGACAATTCTACCGCGATATATTTATATCGTTTTGCGCTAAATAGAGGTCGAGATACGGTAAATTGTTGCACGCATTCGAGCTAATCTGCTAACCGGACAAATTTACCATCCCTGTGAAAAACGGCCCATTAACCAAAATTTAGTTGCGCTCGATACAATGTAGATACACGCGTCAAATATGCTAACGAAATATATTACGCGGTATAAATTTCACGATTTCATTGGATGGCGGGAAAATGGAGTTTCCGTGCATCGACGAAACACACTGGCGGTACCAAAAACCCAATAATGGAGTACTCGTTATGGGATTTATCGTCGTAAACTATTGTGCAAGGGACACGGTGTTGACAACTGTAATCAGTTTTTACATTATCTGGATGATATACGACTATCGTGTAGACCGCACAAAGCTATTGTTTTACCACGTGTCAAATTTTGAAAACTTTGCAATTTAAAATGATTTTGTTGATATATCAACGCTAAACCCACCAATTGTTCACGTATTTCTTATTTTAGATTATAAAACTTGTTGAGAAACTCTTTTTGTAATCTGACTCTTATCAGGATCAAGAATTCATGTTATTTATGTATCATTCCCTTTTGCTTTAAACCCCTTAATCTACAAGTTTTTCTGCAATTGTATCAAAGTTAATTATGATTGTTAGGTCTTTGAATGCATATTACAGCGGTCCTCAGTACAAGCCTTTAGCGATACAATTCGACTCAAAATTGAATTGCAGTGAAAATACGAGTCTGGTTTATCGCAATTGCAGTTTGCATCACGCGTGTGACGTAGTCGTAGGGTAAGGAGTTAGAAATCGATTTTTATGCAAATTTAGGTTTGTCACATTTGGTCTGTAATGTGCGAGTCTGACACTATGTTATAAACCAAGGAGTTAATTTCAAATTGCGTTATACTGTATAACGAAAGAATTATTAAAATTCGTATAAATGTTTCATCATAACGTACAAAGGAATTTCATGTGTCTACATAAAACCCAATTATTCCTACACGTTAATAGACATGCATTATCATTTGAAAGGAACAAATGTGATAAAAGGAAATTACTTTCGAAAGCATATTTATGGTCTATTTTCAATATTATTTCATCCGTAAGAGTTGATGTCTCATAATCGTGATTTTGACGCAAAATGTTACTCTCCTATTTTTCGCTTTATTTTGTCGTATTGTATTCAATATTAATTAAAATATACTACATACGGACATTTTCCGACTATCTTCATTACTCTATACTTAATAAATCGAATAAGGATCAGCACAGTTTTAAAATTAAGTTAAAAAAGAAGGAAAGAAGCAATAGAAAAGTTTCAAGTTTATTACTCCAACGTTCTAAATTTTTGTTCAAAGTTGCGCGGATTAATACAAATTTAATGATAAATCCTTAGTATTAAATTTTCAGAAACTTTTCTAGACTACCACGAAGGAATTTCTATTAATGAAGTTTGAACATCGTATGGTGTTCGAAGTTCGCCCACGAAGGAAGTTTTTTAAATAAAGAAAACGCGTTTGAAATTCAAAGAATAAACTCAACTAGCAAACCGGATAATCCCCACTATCAATTAATCTTTTTAGATTGTTACCTATGCGCGCCCTTATAAAATTTTGCGAAAATATTTTCAATCACTTACTGCGTTTCCTATGACACCTTGTTGTTCAGGTCATAGGTTACCAATCAGAAATATTTAAAAGGCTATGACTCTATCTCGGCGAGTTCTATATGTGTGCAAAATAAGTAGCAACGGACAGACATAGCGTATTATACAATATAGATATGAATTTTATCTTTTCATTTCGAATATCCACACAATTAATAGCATCCTACAATTTGAAATGTATTCAAGCACCGTTTTTGTAATATAATTATTTGCAATCAATTTGCAAATTAATGTCAATTGTATTTCGCAGGTGTTGCAGTATTTCGTTATATTGCAATGAAATGTCGTTGTTCGGGACTTAGAAGGTTAAGGAACAAAATAATCCTGAAATTTATGTGAGCGACTGTAACTCATTAATAGTAAGATCATGATGTAGGTCTTAATGTTAAAGCTGTATCATAAGTTACGCGACAGTTGAATTTCCTTGAAGTCTCATATACTTCGCAATACCAACACGATTCATAATTCAGTTCAGTTATCACAGAATTTACAGAACGAAATAGTACTTTGAAAATTCACGTGTGATTGAATGCGAAATAACGAACAATTGTTCCCCATTGGCCCAGCTATGCGATACAGACATTTTTCCAGACAGAAAATTAGTAAAACGTGATCAACTGGCTCACTCTTCAAGCACATGTGTCGTGTAATTTCGCGGGTAAACATCGCGCAATTGCGAATTCTATATGAACAAACCGGCTACAATGTCACCAAAGGAATTGAATTCTATATTACGGTGGTTCGATAAATTTGCAACGGAGAATGAATTTCTGAAACGTGCCGAGTGAAACGGAGTCGTTTGTTCGCGAATGCACAAACCAATCCGGCTTTGAACGTTCGCGAAAAGATTCACGAGCGTGCAATCGTGTTCTGAATCCTTGGAATAGGATAATCGTAAAAGAATCAAATGAAAATGGAAGAGTAACCTCCCTGTGAGCTCAGCTATTTTATTCGAAATACATTCGAATCGACGAAGAATTGAAAACAGTAATATGTATGGTATCGATGAGTTTATACTCGGCAAATTGTTTCATCGAAATTGAAATTGATGTTTAAAATGCATTCATCAAAGGGGAGGATTAAAGCTCGATAGAATTTGCAAACTGTTTTCGTTTCGAGGAAATAGTAATTTTAATTTACGTAGCATTCTCAAAAATTTTAGATTTTTTTTTTAAATACCGGTTGGACGAAAACAAGTGAAAAATCTCGAAATTAGCTCAGCCGTTATTTATGTTATCCTTTAACACATTATTTTTCTAATTTTATGGAAACATGCTGATATAGAATTTTTATTATAAAAAAATTATTGATTAAGGAACTGTTACAAATGACAAAAGAATGATTAAAATGATTAAAAATTTAATAAAAATAGAATACGTTGAAAAAACCATGCGTTCAATATCGTGATTTTAATATAATTGCAGAAACTATTTCCTTAAGTAAAAGACTTTCATTTACAAGTTTCACAAAAGTTCACAGAGAAGCATATTATTTTACTGTCAACGCACTGCGAAGTACAATTTCATTTAAAATATGTTTATTAACGAGTGCAGGATGTAATAAAAATTTGTTAGATTGACCTTCTATCCTTCTTCAACTATAAACTTTATAAACGAATCATATTTTAGCGGTATCATTAAACTCGAACTCTCTTTGATACTGGAAAGTTAAATAGCAGTACAGTTCCGTAGAATAAAGTAACTTATATATCGCTTTCAAATGCAAAATACGCTCTTTCCTCAATTTATAAAAGAGCTACGTTCACGAAACTATTGCATTATTCATATTTTCTGTCAAAATTATCTTAAGGGATGCTTAACGCTCATACATCTTTACAACTGATCCGTATCCCCTACTAAGAGTATCTAAAAGGTTTATATCAATTTTTCATGTACATTTAAATTGTACCATTTTCCATTTACATAAACTTGCAACTTTAGAAAAGTCGAAACCGAATGATTCTTAATATTAATACTGTTTCATACTAATCCTATCTAAAACCGTCTATTAAAAGAAAATACTTAAAGAGGAGAAATGTTAAAAAATTTACATGTTGTTTTCGTCGTTAACTTCTCTCATAAGATAATTAAAGCAAAGTGTTACGAAAAGAGGATTTTGATCATCGGGAATAAAAAATTCCATCAATGCATGATTCCACACGTCTTACAAAATGAAAAATGTACGTCTTCTCGGAAATGACGGTAAAATCAAAAATACGTTCGAAAGTATTACTATACTGCAACCTCACAATTACAACCTTCATTTAGAGATTTATATTGAAAATTATTTACAAAGTTGTACATTAATGTTTAATTACGGTCAAAATTAATGTCAAGCAATAAAAACGTTGACGAGCAGTGATAATCATTGAAATATGAATTTTGATATATGACGTGACACTCAAAGTATTAATATATGTTCTCCTTCATTGTCCAACTGAACCAGTTTTAACGGAATTAATATTAAAAAAAGGAACGTAAAGCTTCTTAAGGAAGAATCAATCAATAAAAGCCACTTATTTTTAATAACAGAAGCTAAATATTTTATCCTCGACTGTTACTTTTAACCATGATAGTATATACTATACGAAATTCGTATTAAACTCTTTCCAACCACCCCAGAAAAATGCACGAATCAATCGTGGCGGAATTATCGAAAGAACTCCATCCAAGGAGAACGAAATTCTTTTTCCTTTTACCCTGCGTTCGTACGAAGAAATACGATCGTACGTTCCGGCTTAAGTTTCAAATCCGAACCCTCTTTCGTGCAGATTCAATTTCGAGGTGAATACGCGTCGACATAGCTAGACAACGACGAACGAACTCCAAGAACACTCAATGATCCACATACCTGAATTCGGTTGTCCATTGCTGTTAGGTCTCGCTGATGGTGCACCGTCCCTGGCTTCAACTTCTAATGCGTAAGCGCCTTGTTTTTCACGATCGAACACCACTTTCGTGAAGATCTCGCCCGTCTCGCTGTTGATCTCGAAGTAGTCCTTTCCTTCGTTCCTGCTGCTGTTTACCACGTAGTAAGTCACCTGAACAAAACGGGACGTCAACATTTTAGTACTTTACGGTAAAGTGCTTTAACAGAAATGTTCGTCCACACTCGATATACAGTCAAGAGCAAATATGGCTACCATGGGAAAAATATAACAATGAAAAAATTTAGCACTAGTCGATTTTTAGAGATTTGATATTTTGAGAATGGGTCAACGCTCACTGCCAAACAGTTGAAACTTTGATTACATAGTATGTTTGTTTTCTTCAAATCGTACCAAATATGTTTACAATATTTTGTTATATTTAATATTCGTAGTGTTTATTACGCGAATATGCGTTGAGGTAAGAAAACAAATTCTTAATAGTATAGGTACCGATGTCAATCCACGAGTTGGTGCGTGAAGAGGTTGACCCAGGTGTTTAGAGGAGCTACGACTACAGTTGGTCAAAATAAAGAAATGGACGCCTATCACACGTATTTTCGGCGGTAGTACTACCAAGCGGTCACGCACACCAATGAGGTTAAAAACAATAACAATCGGCGAACGTTTCGAGAGTGAGTAAGATAGTGCGAATTGCGTCCAGCAGTTGTTATTGCCATTATTATTCTTATTTGCCGAAATGTTACGCTGAAAGTGTTCACGGTGGGGATAGAGCTTCTTTTATTTTTGGGTCGATCACGCGCCAACTCGTGGTTTGACATCTGTACATTCATATGAAAATTTGAACATCACCCATACATGTGACAGTCAATGTGTTCGAAAAAAAAAAATAGTACGGTTAAAAATACTACCAAAAGTTTATTGAGCATTTCGATATGACGCGAGAAAGAATATTGTCGAATTTCCGTCCGGAGAATTAGCTGATTTTTATTTTTTTATGCTTGAAAACTAATTAATTTCATATCCGTTTATTCTTAAATGTCAGGTATCGTGTTTATCCGTGAATAAATATTGAAATGTTTTTTAATATACGTATCTATCTGAAAATTCCTGCGATGTTTTTTTGGCTTTTTTGATGCATCATATTTCATTTATATCTATTTGCGATCTCGACTATATAAAGGCACGTACGGCGATTTTGTTTGCTCAATGTGTATTGATTTTGTACAGATTATAATCCTTTTTTTATACAGGTTGTTTTATTCAAATCAATTTCATCAAATATTTATGAAACAGTCGACGGTAACGAAAAATATTTCATATAACAGTTGAATGATTTTAAGAGACGCATAATTTGATGCAATAAGTTTTATGTAGACAGGAAAAGTCATATGAAAATGATTTTTAAACGACTGTACACTGCAAAGTTTTAATCGATCGATAGTATTAATATGTAATAATAATTTATTGTTATACATGTATAAGCCAGTATGATCCAAAGCATAACTCGGTTTTGTTTTAATAAAAAAATCTTAGAAATACAGCAATGCAGTGACAGGTTAATTAAACAAAATTTAAACTAATAAGGTTTTATCAAGTCGATTGAACTATCGGTCAATAAAAAATCTATAATGTGTGAAACGTTGACTGTTTCTTCGTCATAACACAGTTAAGTCAAATAAAATATCTTAACAAATTTTATAATCTAAAATAAAAAATCTAACGATAGCTTAGTTGTAGTGCTAAACGATTAATTATTATTTCATTTAGAAATAGAAACCGTTTATTCATCCTCCTAAATTCAGTCAACTTTAGTCATGTTTTTAATAATTTAGTCAATAAGTTAGTTAAAAACATTTCTGTACACAACATCAAAAATTGCAACATTTAACGTTGACCTGCAAAGATAAATAAGTAATATTTGCGTAAGCAAACTCGCTGTATATACAGTTTTTAAGTACCAATAAATTAACAGTCGGTTAATCACTCTGTTATTCAACTCTGAATAAACATTATTCCAATCGAATGGCATCATAGATTATAAAATACTCTTTGTTGCGAACTGATGTAAATTGCTTTCAATATTTCCAATACTTACAAATAAAGTAGCGCAAATAATATTGAGATGTTATTCTCTGCATAAAAATTTGAGAATGATAAATAAACTTCAACAAAGCGATCATAAACTTTGCTAACAAACTATAATATAAGTATTAACAATAAAAAATAAAGCTTTTTCATTCGAAGCTTTTTGTAAGAATTAATTTTGAACATCTACTCGTATCAACGTTTCAACATGCGAATGACTTATATTAATAAAATTCAGATTTTTTAAACAAATTACTTCGATATTATCAATAACTGCGATGTAAAAATGTTTGTGGAACATTCAGGATTTAAAAGACGTGTTGTTATATTTTATTTGACCGACTGCAAAAATAAAATGTTACAAACTTCCTTTAACGTTCTTGGAATGAAAGGACAACAACGTGTGAATAAACATTGTCGCAGACATTTATATAAGGTATCAGGAGCACTTGCAAGTGACGCGTTGTAATGAAACTACGACGTTTTAAATTATAACGGGGTTCACGCGATCACATTTAATTATGGTATTTTGCAGCATAACAACGTTACACCGGGCAACAAAGTTACACGGCATTTCCATCATAACAGCGACTTCGACAAACACAATTTCACGGGCTTAAATTAACAAAGTTTCGGTCTGAATAATACATGTATCCTTTTAATGGATCTCTAACATGATATTTATTTGGAGAAACTGAAACTGTGTATCTTGTGAATACACGGTTGATTAGATACAAAAAATTCGAGGAAAATTATGAGAAATTTTTAACTTCGTTAAAAGAATCGAGATTAGTGTTACGAGGTAACATACAATAGGTTACTAAAAATACGTTAAATATGAAGAAATTCATTTTTTAATTTATTTCAACCGAAACAGACCGTTTTAAAATACGATTTTTAATTGTTAAGTTAAAACACTTAGTATAAATTTGCATAAGAGGGGTGTATCAACGTTCTTTATCAAATATATGGTTGCTCCAGTCATTTTCGTACACTGTATCTCACTTTTCTTTTAATTTTACTAAAAATAAAACTAAACGAATGTGATGACTTTGTATTATACATTACAATATTCTCTATATACTATTGTTTACTAAAGTCAAAAAATTGAAATCATTCATAAATTGAACCATTCCATGATAAATGGAACTTTTGTAGATGTACGAATACGAGTGTGAACAAATTTCATACATGACATTGCAATTATTCATTTTGTCTAAAATATCCGGCAAAATATGGTTTATGCATTACATAAAAGTGAGCAATAGTAGTTAAGAAATACTGTAACGTATGTTACAAAATCGTCAGGTGCAATAAAATTTTCAGCTAAATTCAGGAAGAGACGCGATGTACGGATACAACTGAGAGTAATACTAAATTAATTCGTCGTTATATTATTCAGAGTGTAACATTCGCGTAGACGTTTCGTGTATCAGTAGAAGCGAATACTCTTCGTGATGTTTACTCACCCGATTATTCGGGAAGGTGCCATCCTTATCAATCGCGTTGACTTGAGTAACTTTACTTCCAACCGGTTCGCCCTCCAGAACGGTTTCTTGCTCACGTTCGGTGAACAAAGGTATTTCGTCGTTAACGTCCTCCAGGACAATGTGGACGGTCGCTTCAGAAGCAAGCTGCTGGGCGCCATTGTTCTGCGGAACAACATTATCTTTATCTTTTGTGAACCTTGTATTTCCTGAATCAACTATGTTTATTCAGTTTCTGTTTAAACGAAGATTTCATTAATTCGCTTGAATTATGGATAGGGATGGGTTCGAACCGAATTTTTCAATTCTCGGAAATCGAATCTGATGGTTTATTAAATATTATTTTATTAAATTTTTGTTTTGCGAGCGAAATATCTGCTTATATCCTCGAAAGCGAAAACTAATCGCCGCGTTTTCGCAAAGCGTCACGTACGAATATTCGGGATATACAATACAAGAATCAAATATTCGAGGCACGTGAACGATTTCTTGTTCGTTGATTTTATACGTTTTCTTATCTGGGTTTCGAGGGTCTCGAAAAGGGTGCAAAGTTTCGAATTCTCGAAACTTTCTTGCGCTTCGAGGGTTGCAAGGTTTCGATTCAAGAAAGCTATCCACGATGAAGGACCTTCCTATTCAGCGGAATAGGTTAACTTTGACCTATAAAATGTCTGTCTAAACGCATTTGTAAAGAGATCAGAGTGAATAAATATGCTCTACACGTTCTCTCGCTGAATTCGCGGTTTCAAGTATCTGCAATTAGCCGCGGTTTAGAGAAATTAAACAGAAAATTCAATTCGCACTGGGTCGTTGATAATTAGGTGCATTCTCGTGTGGATTTTTATGAAAAAAATGGCTACGTAAGAGAAAATGGTAGCAGTTGACTTTGATTAGTAAATTTTCAAGATAACGTACTTTCGAATTTGTAAATTTGGATATATCGTTCTCACGTTAGATAGTTGAGAATTTTCAAGTTTGAGAATGTAGACATTTAAGAATTTCAGAATTTAGAAGTTTGAAAATTGTCAATTTAAAACTTTAGGGGTTTGGGTATTCAAAAACCTAGAGATTTAAAAATTTAAAAATCTTGGATATTAAAGAGTTGGGAATTTTTGGATACTGAAACTTAGATACTGGAAAACTTAGAAATTTGAAGATTTGGAATTTAAATCTGGAATTTAAATTTTGGAAAACCTGAAGATATGGAGATTCGAAAATGTGGAAATTTGAAAATTTAGGAATTTAAGAATTTGGACAATGTAGGATTTTGAAAATTAAAAAATTTTGGTGATTCGAGAATTTGGAAATTTGGAAATCTGAAAATGTATGAATGAGTATTTCTAAGTTAGAAAACGAATTATTATATCAAATAATTGAAAAACTTGCATCTTTAGAATTTTAGAAATTGCAAATTTAAAAATTTGAAAACTACAGTCAAAACAATTGAAAAATATGAACGTTTGTCGATTTGAAAATTTTCGGAATAAATTTTGAAATGATATGAAGATGAAATTTTGCATTAGTATTGCCACAATTACTTTTAGAAATCCTAGTTAAAAATATGAATGAATTTCCAAGCAGATTTACCGGTCTTAAATGTACACGCATAAAATAAACAGGTACCTTTTGTGTAAAACAACGTGTCTGTTGTAAGCACGAAATAAAAATCAGAAATTGTAAAGAAAAAATATCTCATTAAATGTTAAGATAATTATTAAAAGAAGCTTACTCGCTTACGAGTTTTATACTGTGAAACAATGAAGAGCATATTTCCGTCATTTCACGGTATAGTACTTATGTACCACGTGAAAAGTACAGGCTACGAATATTCTGTACAGAAACTGAAATAAAAATAACACAGAGATTCGTAAGCGGATTTGCAAGTTGTCCTGTCCTCAGTTTTCTAAATAGATTAAAGGACAGCGGTTATTTACCGAGGAGATTGCATTCTGCAGAAGCTCGACAATTTCGAGAGAAATGCCACTCGCTATGAAATTTATTAACTGTATTCAATATCACTTTGTATACCGAAAATCGAAGAAATACCGTTCCATTAAAAGAGTTTTCCAAAGACAAAGCTAAGGAATATTCGATATACATACAACGATAACAAAATAATATGCAACAATAAAATACACAAAACTGTTCGCAGAATATCAGGCTCATTGAGGAAAAGAATGAACTTGGTTTTTGAAAAAGTAATACATTATACAGAAAATATGTACATTCTCAAACTTTCGTTCTCATTTTATTCGTTTATGTGGTTGTAACAGCTAATTCTACATAAATATATTAAATTTCCCCATAATGTTTTATATGATTCTATATAGAGTTATATGTATATTCTATACAAGTCTTTCTAAAGTCTAAGCCCATCTGTTAATTGTGTAATCAACAAAGCAAAACACAGATTGAGGATTAAGTATTAATTTTAAACACAAAAGTAAACTATTTTATATAAAATTCGTAACAAATTACAAACAAATTAGATTTGTATATAATATTGAAATGAACTTGAATGTATAATAAGATTGTTATAATGCTTGAAACGAACCTGAATTATAAAGGCAAACGATTTCTACGTCGAGGAGCGCAATCAAAACACAAGCGAGCGAAAGGACGGTTGTCGAAATAATCCCTTGTTATTGTTAAGGCGTCCGAACCCCGTGCTATCACGTGGCTCTTCCCCCACTCCGGTTAATACAATCGCGAATACCTGGCGGCTTTAAGGACTGTTTACACTTTAGACTATGCCAGTAAAGGACCGTTTACACTATGTCAGGAAGCCGTGCTAATAGCACGGGCCAGTAGGTAATCGAATTTTTGCGTTTTTTACTTTGCCTGTACCAGGTCCGTTGTTGCAGAGAGATAACAAGAACGAGAAGATAATTTTCTTTCCAAAATCCCCACATTCCTACATCTCCAAATTTTTACATCCCGAAATCCCTACATCTCCAAATCCCTAAATCCCCAAATTCCTACATCCCCAATTCCCTACATCCCTAAATTCCTAAATCCCCAATTCCCTACATCCCCAATTACCTACATCCCTAAATTCCTACATCTCCAAATTTTTACATCCCCAAATCCCTAAATCCCCAATTCCCTATATCCCCAAATCCCTACACCCCTAAATTCCTCAATCCCCAATTCCCTACATCCCTTAATTCTTAAATCCCCAAATCTCTACATCCCAAAATCCCTACATCCCCAAATTCCTATATCTCCAAATCCCTACATCCCTAAATTCCTAAATCCCCAAATCTCTACATCACCAAATCCCTACATCCCCAAATCCCCATATCTCCAAATCCCTACATTCCCAAATTCCTACATTCCCAAACCCCTACATCTCCAAATTTTTACATCCCCAAATCCCTAAATCCCCAAATTCCTATATCTCCAAATTCCTACATCCCCAATTCCCTACATCCCTAAATTCCTAAATCCCCAATTCCCTACATCCCTAAATTCTAAAATCCCAAAATCCCTACATCCCCAAATTCCTATATCTCCAAATCCCTACATCCCTAAATTCCTAAATCCCCATATCCCTACATCACCAAATCCCTACATCCCCAAATCCCTATATCTCCAAATCCCTACATCCCCAAATTCCTACATTCCCAAACCCCTACATCTCCAAATTTTTACATCCCCAAATCCCTAAATCCCCAAATTCCTATATCTCCAAATCCCTACATCCCTAAATTCCTAAATCCCCAAATCTCTACATTGCCAAATCCCCACACCCGCTAATACCTATAATCCCAAATACCTAAATCCCCAAATCCCTACATCCCCAAATCTCTAGACCCCCAAAGGTGCTAAATTCCTAAATTCCCAGATTCCCAAATCAAATTGAGTAAGTATCCTCGCTCTTAATAATTCGTAATAATCGTCACTTTCCTCTGAGTCAGTTCACGTATTAACCCTTTCGTTTGAAATATCGTGTCACACTTGTGACGCATATTACCGTTTAGAGACAACAAAAATCATATTCGCAGTGCGATTGAGTTTGGAATTTAATATGAACTATAATTTGCAAACAAATCAAATTTGCTTTGACTATCCATAGTAAACCAAATTTGCAATCAAGAATCTCTGAATCTAACGTACACCTAACATTTTAACTTTCCTTATTTGTCTTAACATTTCAGCAATAATTAGGTGTGATTGACGCACCTACCGAAAAAGTTGTAGGTCAAGTTACCACTATTGTCTCCTTGCTATGTTTACTCGTGAAATATATAATACATGTTAGACATATATTACAAGATTAAGACAAGAAATACTTATTTCAAATTGTCGTATCAAATTGAATGGTGTAAGTCACATTTGGAATACAAACGGTTAATTAATACATGCGACTGCAGAAATATGACTCCACGTGACTGTAGAAGACAAAGTGATGGCACGTACCTCGACTCGTATAGTCAGATTGTACTCCTTTATGCTCTCGTAATCCAGAGGATGGTTAACCTTGATATCGGCCCAGGTGACATCCTTCTCGGCCCGTTGCTGAAGGTAAAACGTGTGCATCTTGTTGGTTTGAGCCGTGGATCCGGGCATTAACCGGTAAAACACCGTCGGATTAGAGTCGATTCCCGAGCTGTCGACACACACACCAGAGGCACATGTTACAAACCCAGGCCTGTTTTCATCAACTCCGCTTAGTGAAGTCGGCTTAACAAACGGAAACGGGAAACGGAAACAGAAACGAGAACGGAAATCTCCTAGGGTAGACATATGTAGATCGAAAAATACCAAGGCTAGTTTACCGGCTAGTGAACAGAGGCTAAACTGTACCGTTTCGTGACGAAATGGTCACCATGCGATTCGTCGTATCATCTGTCCGTTTCTTGTTCTTATTTTTTTCTTTGATCTTTCCTTTTCTTATTTTTTTTTTTTGCTTTTCATTCGTATTTTTCTCGTTAGCCAACGAAAGGAACGCCGTCCGTCTAAGAGGACATCTACAAAGGTGGCAGAGCTGCGATGCGAACTACGAATGTTTAGCTAAATTCGTTTCACCTAACGCGATACACTTCCGGTCTTCGCCTGCATTTTCCGTTTCTGACGCGTTTCAACGAGTAATTGTATTACCAAGGTGGTTAGTTTAGTATCTGATTGACACGGATGCGAAAGGCGTACTCAGTGTCGTTAGTTGCGAAGCTAAACGATCCCTTCATCCGTATTACTACCCTTCGCTTGTTTTACGAGCAGATTCGATAGGGGTGTCTCATCACGCTGTGCTGTATTGTTTTTTGTGTTTGGATGTGCGAATAATTGCTTTTGTATGAATGTGAGTTGTACGTTGGAATATTTTCTGAGAAATTCTGGGATGATTGGGTTTCAATGGAATGGAGATTACAAAATAACAGCAGGGAAAGTGGGATGAAATTTTTATCTCAATAATCGGTGATGCTTTCTTCGATACTTTCATAATTTTAACGTTTTGCATTTGCAATTACGATTCGTTTAGAATATCCCGAATTTGAAACTCGCTCGAAAAATCTTCGATTTTTTTAAATAATCTACTGACACTATAACAACCCAATCTATTGAAATATTACGAAGTTAAGATAGAAATCTAAAATCAGAAATTTGATCAATTTTTAAAATGGGTGATTTCTATTTCTGTTTCTAGATCTCGATTTAAATTAGTTTATTAGGTGAGATTATTCCAAATCGAAGAAGAAAATTTGCCATACTTTATCTTTTAATATTGTATAAATAATTCGATTAAATTTCTACTATTTTATAATTTGTAATAAATATTTTTACTTCTTTAGGAAATTTGAATAGTTTTCCTTTGATCGCAGGAATTGTTAATATTACTCGAACAGTTTTTAGAATATTAGAAGTTTCGACTTTTTAAAGTCTTTAATTTTGAAACAAGTTTTTTCTACATTAAAAATATCCTTGAAAGGAATTTCAGCGTCTTGATATCTTAAAAATGACGAATATAAAAAATTACATATAATATTATTGCAACTTTGATCTACATTAATTGCCTTTTGAATTGGAGTTTTTTGTAAAATAAAAATGTATATAGAAATTACACTTCTGAAGTTTCAATGAAATACTAGCTAAAAAAAGAATCGAGTAACAATTTCCTATAATTTCGATTTCGTTCGAACGTATTTTTAGATATTGCAAGAAAAAATTCAATCTCGTATGTGATATTTGAAACGCGTCGCATAACGCTTGAAAGCCCTTTGACCTCAAACTAGGAATTCCATAGTGCCTTATAAAAAATTTAAATAACCATGTCTAGTTTGAAATTCAATAAAAATCGAGTAACACTGTTTCACGCATAAAAAATGTACAATATCCATATACACGTATGAAATTTAAATCCCTGCTTCGATGTCAGTAAATTTTACGAAATCCTCTCCTCCATATAAAAGGCTTTTTCAAAAATATGCGCTTCTATTTCACTTCAGATTTCTTTACTGTTTCACTAGTAGTAAATTGAATTTCTGCTCCGCAATGCAATAATTTTGTTTCATAAAATTGAAATGTAAAATCAAATGCAAGTAAAAAGTTTGAACAATGTACGAATACAATATTTTCAGTTTTTGATCATAAATTGCATTAAACTGAATTGTTTTATAAATATTTTACTGGGTAACACTTTGTACAATGAAACGAATTTTTGTTCGAGCTAAGATTTTTATCGTTGTTAAAACAGTGATGGACAATTAAATGAGTCTTTTAATTATTCTTCAAATTTGAAATTTGCATGTTTAAAATTTGAAGAATTGAAAACTGAGACATCTAGAAAATCGGAAATGAAGATATTTAAAAATTAGAACAGAAATTTATAAATTTAAAACTTCGAAATATTAAGGAAATAAAACAATTAAATTTTCAAATTTATCAATTAAAAAATTCGATAACTTGAAAATTTTAAAAATTTAAAAACAAAACTTGTCAAGTAGTAAAATTTTTCAACTCTCAAGTTTTCAAATTCAAAAATTAAGAAATTTGCCAATTTAAAAATGTATAAAATTAAACACATAAAAGTCTAGAAATGAAAAAATTTGCTAATTTTGAAAAATAAAAATTTGAAAACCTGAAGGTTTAGAAATTAAAATATTTAAAAAGATATGAATTCAGATATTCAGAAATCAATAAGTTTAACCATTTGAAATTTGACCTATGAAGAAATATAGGTTTAAATTTTCAAATTTCTATTCATTTACAAATTTCCAAATTTTCTAGTTAACTCGTATTCTAATTTTGAAAATTAATTTTTAATTTTTACATCACAAAATTATTTTATGATAATAATAATAACTATAATTTTATAATTATTATAATGACTATATTACATTATAAAATCATTGTATAAGATTATATAATAAAATTAATTTTACAACTAAATTTTCAAACTAAAAAGACTATCTATTTGTTCATCGTTGTATTTGAGCAACGATTCACCACAATAGATTGCACAAAGTGTGGATGATTCTCTAATCAGTCAACAGCCACGATGCAATCACCGATCATTATCGTTCCATACATGTTTGTCATCCGTTAGACGATCATGTCTCGATAGGTACTCGAAGGTCGTAGAATTAATGGCACTGTTTGTCAATTTGAATGTGTGCATGAACATTCGATCAAGCAGAGGACATCGAAGAAGCAAGCTAAACCTCGAAATCTACATCTCTGCTCTGGACATCGAAACGAACCACTTATAGCACCCTCGATAATGCACATACCAAATTACCCATTATTCGAATAATCCTTAAATACAACTTGAAACTGAAACGAAAATATTTTAAAACCACTAATAATTTTTTTTCGGTAAAAATATATCCTAAGGTCTTGAAATAAAAGTATCGTATAAAACAAAATAATTGTAGAAGTAATGATTGTTAATTGGAATACATTTTTATTTCGATTAAGTGATTCGTTACTTTTAAAACAATTTTATTATGTTCGAAACTTTCATTCGAAAATCTTTCAGTATATTTTTATAGAAATGAATTATTGATTATTCTTGAAGATTTTTATTCGAAATTTATATGTAACAGTTTGACGAATCAACTATTTAAATATTTAGGTACCTTTTTGTGAGTTATCCAGTCATTCTGAAAGAGCTTGCATCATCAAAATTTTACAAAAATATTCATAATATAGTATTTAATGATGTTTAATGTCACTATGAATATCTAACAATATTAAATAATAATAGAAACTTCACAAAAATGAAAGAAATACAAATAATGTTTACACCACTAATAAACGGTAAAAATGATCTTTTACTGATTTTACCAGAAATAAAATTTCTATAAACCGAAAAATAGTATAACTTTTTAAGTTTTAATAAGTTCTACTTTCCACGAAACTTTTCCACGTTAACGAATGTGTCCTTTCTTCACACATTGCAAACTAGATTGTCAAGTTGTTAATTTCGTTTCTAATAATTGCAAACGATAACGATAAGCCGCACTCGATGAATTTACGTTCGTGTCACAAAACGAGTGACTAATATGTTGCATTTAGTATAAAACGAACTACTCTATGTGCCTCTGTGAAAATTATTTACGCGGCAACGAAATGGTCGACCATGAAATATATCGCCAGCTAACTGATGCGAGCAATAAGTTTGAAACGATGTATACGATACCGCATAATACAATTCCCATTAAAAAATATGGTTGTAATTTTTTCCCTTAGATGTACAAACGATTGTTACAACAATTGCGTTCAACCAAAACAACAAAAATGTAATTTACGTGATTCGGCTGGATTTGATAAAACGTGGCGTTATAAATAAAATGTTATCTTGTGCGAATGCATCGTGGTTCAAAAAAATAAAAAGAGCAAAACGGCTTGCAATGAAATAACAACAAAAAATTGGAAATTGTTTAACAAAGCGTTTCGGAAATTTGATATTTTATCAAATATCTTATCATTTTATCTCCAAAGTTTACATTTAAATTTCATGAAAATTGATTCTACGTTTCACGTGGAACATACGAGAAATTAAATGTTCAGGAAAATATGAAATAATTTTTTACAATTTTTTAATTTTATACAATGTAAGCGTACAAGAATATTATTGTAGGAAAATGAAGGAAAACAAAAATCTTGTTAAATTAAAATTTAATTAATGTAGAACTCAGTTGAATGATTCTTTTCAATTAAACAGTAAAACCAGAGAATTGAAGTAACAATTATTTTTCCCGATTCTATGGAAAGTGATGTTGGGTAACAAATCATTATTATTTCAAACAAAATAGTGGCCAAAAAGAAATTTAGTTCTAAAAAAATGTTTAAACAAACAGCATGACGCACAAATATTAATTTTTAATTGTTCCAATTATTAATGATTATTAATATTAATAACAATAATTATTATTGTCATAATTATTAACAATTAGTGATTATTATTAATAATAATTAATAATCATTATCGATGAGGAAAATTAATAATTATTACAATTAATTGTTATCGGTAGCGGAAGTAAAATAATAAATAATTTATTAGAGACTAATAATTTATGAGCTAAATTTTGATTAAATTACTAGCGACGAATAGTTTAGATGTTAATAACAATTTACGCTGGCTAAACTAACAAATAAAATTTTTGATATCGACATTGATTAGAAGGTAACTAAAACAGTTCTCGTTGATAATGGTTCTCCGTAATTAAAATAAAATTCTGACTATCGATCTCGGTTGTTAATAATCAAAATGTAATTCCGGTCATTTATATTGGTTATTAGTAAGATAAAATTTCCGTCATCTGTAACGGTTATTTGTGACCAAAATTAAATTCCATCATCAATAATGGTTCAAATTAAGCTAAAGAAAATTTTAATCGTACTATGATCTATACATCTTTTCTTACGTTTAGTGTTAAAACGTAATAATGTTTTAGAGAAGATACAATTTTCAACTAAATTTTATTCGTGGAAAAATTATGTAATATCGCAAAACAACATTTTGAAGAGTCTATAATATGCAAAACAAAATTACAGATAGTAAAAGATGTTTTTGATCATTTTATTTCGAAATCTGCTATTGATTTATGTTTGACGAAATTAAAATATTACATAGCATATTATTTTATATTGCATATTTGAAATGTAATGCAATAAAAGGTTAGTAAAACAAATTCTCTATATAGAAGGTTAAAATAAAAAAAGTAAGAAACTATTCCTGCATGGTCATTTTAATTACTTGCATTACCTGCATCATTAATTTAATAATCAATCTCTAATAAGATATATAAAGTTGCAAATAGTTACTTAGCAATTACAATTAGTATACTTAGCAATCTTGTATATCAAAATCTTTGAGAAATGATACATTCGGAAATTCAGTTTTAATGATCGAAGTCACGAAACCCTTTCTTATAATCCCTAATATCTACTCTCAAACTAATCTCAAATTCGTGCTTCCGACTTAATAATTCTAGCCGAGCGTAAGGATTAAAGTTTCTACGTAGACTAACCGGATTAAAAAAAATCCTTCAGTGCAATTTTTAATAACAACCAACCGTAAGATTAAAAGAAGATTAAATTTAAACGACATAGTTCGATCGAACAAACGTAATCCTAAATTGATTACGTTGATTTAAGACCCGACTTGCTTACGTTGCTCCGAAAATTATTTATTAATTGAACACGAATTAGCATTATTCGATAAGTTGGAACATTATCAAGTGAATTCTTTTTAACGAAAGCAATGCAAATACGGATTAAAAAATATTAACGTGAAAGAAAAAAAGCTGCTGCAGATTATTTTCACACCAGTCAAGCAGGGGTGAATATATGAAATTATAAAAATAGTTCATTTATGCAGTAAAATATCACTTTCGATACAATTTTAATTTCATTTCATCTCTTGTTGTATTTTATTTTTGTAGTAAATTTACGTTTACTATCATCATTTCATCTTTTTAGTTTAAAGCTTATTTATTATTTGAGAAGATTACGAATAAATGAATTATAAGAAATTTTTAGGTTATAAAGAGAATTTATAAAAATGTTTCCACGCATTTTATTCTTTCTGTAAAGATAAATCGCAAGTGAACTAATATACTCGAAATAATGCATTTTGAAATGATTTAAACTTTGCCATGAATGTTTAATCTTCTTTAACAAGAATGTTCGAAACTAAAATAATTATTAAACTCATTAGACTAATCTCTTCAAACAAATGAAACAGGTTTACTTGTATTATACAGGTAAAACATAAACATTGAATTTGTGTATTTACTAAAATATCCAGTTGGATATTTGTTAAAACAATATATGTATATTATTTACTGAATATGGTATTAAAAAATTGTCTATTTTTTGTGTACCGCGAGTTCAAAATACCTTAACACTAATCATTAGATTCATATAACATTTATTTAATCCCATACTAACACATAGTAAATAAAACTTTATATCTAACTATTTTAATTTTATATCAGCTACTGGAAAAATTAGCTACAGAAATTATAATCTGATTTTCATAATCTAATTCTAGAAATGCATAAATATGAAAATGTAAGACAGTAAAACTGGTACAATAAAAAAGAATTTGCAAAATATTACTGAACATGAAAATAATATCATAACATCACATTTCGGATTTTCGATATGAAAGAATGACAAGAAGATAACTAGAAATAAAAATCTACACAATTAATCAACCTTCTAAATCATTTCCAACTGTATGTATATTTTTGTATATATACATTGTATGTATATTTTTTCTTCGATTAAACAAGTTTCCCGCTATTTTATTTAAATTCATCAGGATAAGATACGTCTAACGGATGAAACATAAAAGGAAAACATGGGAAGTGTGTAATGGAAGAATGTCGATGTATGTTAGTTAAGCGTGACCCTTCACCTGTCCACACGTTAGTGTGTGCAACAAAAAGCCGACAAAGACATGGAACTGACGCATCGATTCGTGATTAGTAACGGCTAAGAAACAGCGTGAACCTATTCCCTTTCCAAAAAATAAACTAGGAAAACAGTGCTAGAATTGTTTCCGAACGGTGTGCGCGATTTGGCGATAGTGTATTCAGCGTGATAATTGTTAATTAACGTCTCCTCGCTAGATAAAAGGACGCAGGAAATCTATGTCATCGTTTTCGCCTGTGATCCAGTATTCCCTAAAACATTCGAGATTTCAGCGAAATTTCAATATTTCAGTCTCGATATTACCCTCACGCGAGCAAACACTAAATTATCCTTTTCCCTGGTTACCTGAGACTGATCGTTAATTAACACGTTGACCGCAGTAGTAATCGCCGTTAATTGCCACCATGAATGCAATCGAATAATTTGATAAATAAATGCATAATTTTAAAGGATTATTATTGTCGCGATAACAGTGTGAAATATTGAAAACAACTGAATCATATGATCATAATAGCAAGATAGCATTACAATAATCAAATTGTAATAGAATAATAGTATTTTTTAACTTTTTAATTTATTTATCTAACTAATACTATTTGTTTACCCAACTCTCTAACTCGTTTAACTATATGTATAATAGTATTTTTTTATCTAACACGTTACCTGGTTTGTCCAAATAATAGTGTATCTTTAACTTTTAAATTTATTAATTTAAATAATAGTATTAATACTCTTTCACTTTGTCCAAGTAATAGTATTTATTTACCTAATCTATAAACTGTATTTAGTCGAATTAATATACATATAAAAAACAAGCAGTTAACACGATGGCCACCAAAATATACATATAATTCTGCCTAATAATTAATATTTACACTAACATTGTGAAACGGATTTCAGTATACTGATTTGTTTCAAACATTGCACGAAGAATTATAAACATGGTTTGCAAAATTATAATATAAATCTTTTCGAAATTAATATTTAAATTTAATCCTGATATGTATTAAAGCGTGTAAATACCATCATGGAAGAAAATACGCTCCGCAATATTAAATATGTTAAATATTAATGAAGCGTTCAATATCCCTTCGATCAATTATACAAAATTTCAAAATCCAATGATCAAGCTTCATTTCTCATAAGAAGAAATAAGAAAAAATGTTATTATGTATAAAATGCTTTGCCATAAAAATATTGTATTACATTATAAACGAAAGTTTCGAATTTATTGTGAATAGAAATTTAAGCTTCTGAAGAAATGGAAATTAGAGAATGATATATGGATTAGAAAATTTAGGAATTTAGGAGGATGAAAGTTTGAGGATTTCAGAATGTGGAAGATTTTTTTGTAAGTTTAAGAATTCAGAAATTTAGAAACTTAAACTGCTGGGTTATTAGCGACACTCTTAATATTTGACAATTGTAAAATTTGAGAATTTGAGAATTCGAAGATTTGAAAATTTAGAAATCTTTAAAACTGAGAACTACGAATTTATAAATCTACAGACTAGTAAATTTCACAATTTTATATCGGAAGATTTGTTCATTCAAAAGTTTGATAGTTTGGAAATTTGGAAATTTGAGAATTTGAGGTCTGAAATTTTTAGCTGGAGGATTTGGAAATTTAGAAACTTTGCAATTGTAGAATCCTCAAGTTTGGAATCAGGGATTTAAAAATGTAAGAATTTCAAAACTTGATTATTCGATAACTTAAAAATTCAAAAATTTGCGTTTCGTTTGAACACGTGGGAGTTTGAAAATTCAAGTATTTGAATATTTAGTAAATTGGAAATTTCAAAATATGAGAATGAAGTTTCATCGCATAACTATAAAATACTTTATATAATATTTAATACTTCAGAAGAGAGATCGTCAGTTTCTGCATTACGCGATCTAGGACCAATTATTGTCAAATGAACTATACATCAAGACAAGGATTAATATACATATAGTTAATTGTTTCAATGGTCTAGAGTTGAGACATCAACTGTGTACTATTAATCCATGAATACTTGGCTTATCATAATTAGTGTCGTGTATGACTATAATTAGTATAATTAGTACATAATTCATTAGCGCCGTGTTATTAGTCTGAAAGGCATCTTGCATTTAATTACATTTGGTTTGTTTTAAAAATCAAATTGCAAATCAAAAAATGCATCAATAATGCAAATTTTAAAAATCAACAAAATTGTTTTTTCCTTGTCTTTTCTTGTTGTAGAAACAGAGATCACCAGAGTTTCCCAATTCAATATACTTAAATTATTAATTTGTTGCATATCAAATAGTAAATTCCAAAATGAAAAGCTGACATGATTTAATAATTTGATACTCAATAAATTTGATACCTACATCGCAAAACAATACTCACGCATCAATCTGAAATTGTAAATCTGATAAAAATGACTACATAAAAGTTTGATCAAAATTTTAAATATAAATCAACTGATTCTTTGTTGATAGAAACAATGGCACAAACAATTTGTAGTTTAGTTTCATCCATTAACGTATGTTTCGCTTTCATTTACTCATGTTACACAATGATAATGGAGCTTTCAATTTAATTTGCAATAAAGAAACTACAGCATTTGTTACAGCGTGACAAATCGAAAAATCCATTACCATTTCGCGATATTATGTGATTGAAAATGGAATACGCGTTAATGCATTCGCTTGCGAGTCGGTCACCGATGACGATACGAATTTAATTCGATCAAATAATTGAGAAATAAAAACAGTTGAGTAGATCTGATTTGAATACCATTAGCAGGGTTGACGCGAACATTTACAGGGCCCTGTACCAGAATAGTACCGAACCAAAAGAAGGTTTTTGTCTTCATATATTTTTAAAAATAGGGGTACAGTTCTGAAAAACGCAAACTGCTGATCGCGCTGGAATTATAACTAAAACTCACCCTTGTTTAGAGAAGAAAGTCCCTAAAAGGATTTTTGGCGACAAACTTTCGTCAGTCCCCTTTAAAGTTTTTTACAGTTCTTACTAAATATATCCGAAAATATTGATTTTAGAGAAAAAAGCTTGAAACAAAAAATGAAGGTCATGAAAAGCTGTACAAAGTAGGTTATATACGTTTTTGATGTAAATATATTATTTTGGCTCTTATGACCCAAAATAACTCGACGAGAGTCACATTGACTTCTGATGAGGACACTTCTATTAGAGCTGTGTATTTGTTCTCTATACCACGTATTCTTTATACTTAAATTTTACTCTATTTTTTCCGAGATACATAATGAAAACTGCAAATTTTTACGAAAACAGAATACTTTTTCTTCATGGTAGCCAAAATAATAAGTTTACATAAAAAAGTGTATACACAATTTCTTGTAGAACTCGTTAAGAGCTTCATTTCTTGTTTAAAACTTGTTCCTCTAAAATCAGTATTTTCTGAGATATTTAATAAAATCTGCCAAAAGGGGGATTTGAGAAGGGGAAACATCTCATTCGGAAACATCTCAAATAATATAAATTCGTTTTCAAGTGCAGAAGATTTAAAATCATTGTCATACATCATTAATAGATTGTACCTGTTTGTGTATTTATAACATTTTCAGCTTCAAATCAATATTCAACGTATTTATCACAAATACTATTCTTGTTTTGTGCAATAAAATTGTGTCAGATTTCCTATGTTTCGAAATCCGTTATTCGATATGCAACCTGATAATAACAATTTAAAGTATTAAAATGCAGTATTGTATTAAAAAAATTAATTTAAGGTAGATAACTGCATGAGACTATTCTCCTATTATGGTGGTCAACTTGTCGAACTTTTCACTGCATCTCACTTGATACTGTCAATAACTACATATCCGATATCACGCGATATCGCGTGCTTCATTTTTCATTGCCACTTAAGAAAATGTACTTCATGAAAAAATTCAATTCAGTCTTTTTTTTTGTTAACAACATTTCGAAATTCTGCATTAAGTTTTTCTTTCCTTTCAAAACTTTTAAACAAAGAAATATGCGAGTCCACAAAAATTGACGAACGAGTAGCATATGGATCTTATTATTTCCCATGTTAATTTATCAGAAGACTATAGAATGTATAAATATGACATAGCAATAAACAAAGACATCAAAGAAGGTGGCAACTAACGAGTTGATAAAAAATGTTAATTATTATAAAATGTCTCATTAGGTCATTTTGCCTATGGCGTTCAACGTGTTAATCAAACTCAATCGACAGAACCCAAGATGTGATAGCATTTATGTTCTTAAAATGAATTAATCGTATCAATCGTGTCGATCGATATGGTGTTATTCAACTAACCAACTCCAACAGATGCTCTAATTAAAGAAACACTGATGGTCTAATTCTTACTGAGCTTGCCGCTGCTTGCCACAAAAATATCTGACCGGCAAAAAAATCACTACGAGAACACACTACGCTCTCGAAAGGAAACAGAAGAGAAAGAAAGACTGGTCCAACGAAAACGACGAGATTACAGAACGTAGATCGGAAAAAAAGGGGAGTTTCGGGGGTGAGGGTGGGTCTAGTGAAAAAAAAAATTGTCACTTTAGAACATTACGGTAACCTACCGCAGATAAGCAACTGACGAAACATGCCCAAAAATTAATACGGCATTCACGTAATGTACAATACGTATGTATATATAGTAATGTATGTATATATTTAGATATGTATACATATCGACGATCTAGAACTGAATGCAAGTCTCGCAACAAATTGCAAAAAACGAAAATAGATTCGTAGGAAACGTTGAAAAAATGATGCTGAGCAACACGGGCGCGCGAGGTATCGTCGAAAATCATCGTGATTCCTGTATTTGGTCGTAGAAAAATATTCGAATGGATTATTTAAAAGAGCACGTGTCATCGCGACGTTACCTCTGCAAATTCGTCAACGTCTGATAACGCGTTACGAGATCGAATGTGGAATCAGACAACGAGTTTCATTATACGCGAGAACGACACGAAAACAATGGAGTGGATACAGAATTTTGAAAAAAGCCAATCCGGTGCAGGTAACGAACAAAAAACAAAGAGGATACAGTCAAAAAACAAAGGGCGAGGAGCGACGGGGAGAAAAAAAGAATGGAAAATATGGGGAGTCCCGGTGAACCAGTTGAACTGAACGAATCAATCAATCGAAAAAAAGTACGAACGTCTGAGGGAAGCAGCTATTTGTAAAACGCATGCCCAAAAAATATTTACGGCACACACACACTAATTGTATGAGAGTCTCGGCTGCGGCTAAATCTCGATCCCCCGATTACCTGGATAATCGCTAGAACGAATGTGACTTTCGCGAATTCGCTTAACCCCCACTTATCCGCGCTGTGTGCGAACCACCGATTGCGATAATCCGCTACTCGATTGCCCGATATTTCCACCGCCGTGAATCGGTTTAGATTCCAGCCTGCCCCCGTTTAATTTATGTGCAATCCCGTATCTTTCCAACGCCAGCACCACGTGTATCGTTTCTGAACGGACAACGACTAATTCGAGACGTTTTGTTTTCAACAGATACGCGATCGTTCTGCGGTCTACGACAGCAAAAATTTCACGATTCTACCGATCGCAGAATTTACTTTTTCTTGTGGAATCAAGAGTATCGATATCTTCGTTCCAATACCACGTATCGCAAGAAATGAAATTTATCAGACCACGAAAATCTGATTATTTCAATCTACTTGGTTCTTCACGATTGTCCTGCATATGGCAGATTGCACATGTATGATAAGATCCTATGATGGAACATGTACAACTGCTCGGACTGTTTTAGGTAATTGGATGCTTTTGACCAATCGGATAAAAGAAAGGCATCCGATAACTGTGTTCTGTCCAATCAGTCCTATTCGTTCCACCCCTGACAAGGTAACTGATACACGCCGATTTTGGTGAAACTTTGCAGAATTGTTCGTTAGATCTATGAATACAACTTTGATATCTGTTTTTTATTTTAAGGGAAATATCAACCACCTTATTTCAGTCGGCGCGTCCGTGTAACAGCTGCTTATAAATTGTAATTGACAGAACATATTAGGAAATGTTTGAAACAGAAGTCATACTGCTTCTATAGTCCTACAAATTTATTTACAAGGTTTTCGGAAGAAATTTTTTGCAAAAATTACGGGTTTATTTTTCCTTGAAAATAAACAACAGGCACAAACGAATTATAATTACATTCTTAGATAGATCTAATGAACAATTCAGTAAAGTTTCATCAAAATCGATGTGTATCAGTCATCAGAATTTTCTTGTGAGTTATTTTATGCAAAAATTGGTCAAAACAACGGATTTATTCATATATGTGCAATCCATTAGACTTAAAATGGAATAAAAGATTGCAGAAGTGTATTAGTGCAAGTGAAGGGTACTTTGAAGGGGACTGAAGATTTTTGCTTAAATTTTGAATAAATAAGTTAAAACAAAAAAAGTTCCGTTTCTTTTCGGTACCCCGTCGTATTACACGTAACAGCAATACAAAATATAAAATACGCTTGAAATAATCAGTTTCATTTGATCTTTTGTAAAATTCAATTTTTTTTTAATACGTGGTATTAAAATGATTATATTGATATACTTGATGAATATTTGGATATTTTTTATATTGATGGTACAAACAAGAAGAGTATGACTTTCGGTGCAATTAAAATTCAAATAACACTCTTCGATATTCAAATGAAGTTTATAGTGTTAATATTACAGTTTTCTGTGGAGAAAGATAGTATGTAAAAAAGAATTTCATAATACGAGCATTTAGGAATATAGAAATTTGGGGATGTAGATATTTAGGAAAATAGAAATTCAAGTGAACAGAAATTTCAAACACTAATATAAATTGAAAAACTGAGAGATTTGGAAATATAGAAATTTGACAAT
Organism: Megachile ligniseca; assembly: GCA_945859555.1. Lineage (NCBI taxonomy): Eukaryota > Metazoa > Arthropoda > Insecta > Hymenoptera > Megachilidae > Megachile > Megachile ligniseca. The sequence continues at coordinate 2,888,341 of OX243777.1, forward strand.
ATGAAGCTTTGGAAAATATAGACATTTCAAGTATAAAAATTTGTGGATAGAAACATTTGAAAATATATAAGTTTAAGAGAATTTTTGACAATATAGAAACATTTTCATAGGTTTGGAAATATAGAGATTTGAAATAAATACAATTTTTGCGAATATAGAAATTTGTTAACATCATGTCTTACGAATTAGAAATATAGAATTATATATATGTAAAAATTCAAACACATAAATATTTAAAAATATGAAGCTGTGAAAGTTTAGAAATGTGTAAAATATAAAAATCGGTGCATAAATTTTCTGACAAGTATTTTGAGATGCTATGAAATTCAATATTTCTTAAAAACAAAAACAAAGTTTTACTTAAATTTTTGTTTTATTTAGCGTAGGATTACTTCCTGGTCGTACCATCAATAATGGGTCATCTTACGTTCAAGACGACTTTTTGATAGGGTGTTTTATTGTAAAAAGAGGAGAAATATAAGCTTCTTATAGGAAATATCAGAATACGAGTAAACTTTTGTACCTGTAATTCATCTTTTTTAATATCAGAGAAGCATTTTGACGTAAAAAGAAGGTAAAGATGGTAAAGGCGAAGTAACGAATACTATTTAACTAAAGTCGAATATTAATATTACTAAGAAATGGTAGACGTTATTCGGGAAAATAGCGATGCAAGAAAAGATCCCATTACTTAATCTTTTGTATGATAAATAAAAATTATATTTATTTTCTTTCACATTAGTGTCAATATTAATATCTTCAAAATCAGAATTTTCAAAATTCCAATTGTTTTCATTCAATGATTTATGAAATTATTAAATTTCTAATATTTTAGAAAGTTTTATATACCATTTAAATAATTGTCAAGATATCCATTCGCATAAGGATGACATTTATATTTCAACATTCATGTAAATTTAAAATATACATATAAATTTACTCGTAAAATAAATGTTCCTTTTCGTAAACTTTTACTTTATCATACTTTTTAAAATAAGCAATATTAGAACAAGTATAAACGTAAAGTAGATATAAATTTACACATGAAATAAGAATTCCTCTTAAACTTTTACTTTATCATAATTTTCGAAATAAACAACAATAAAACAGATACTAAAATATCTTATGAAGTCTGTGCATAATACGTAGCATTTTAGAGTTAGCAAGTAGTGGCTTCTTCCTCTAGGTCGCCATTTTCCCTTGGGAAAGCAACTGCACTCGGAACTGTATTAAAAGTAATGAGATTATATTTATGAACGTTTGTGAATGTTACATTTTTAAGAATTAGAGTGACCGTCTTTAAATAATTCTCTTGAAAAGTGATTTGGATATGAACATTTTTTAAATTTGTATCCTTCAAAGTGTTTTCGTCATTGATATTGAGCTCTGAAATGTTTTCAGTCATCAAAATCACTACTTTTGCTACGAAACCATAGTATAACAATTCTTCACAGATAAAAATTCATTAATAGTACTTTTATGAAAGTTCATTAATTCTAATGTAAAGGTCCAAGGTAATGTTAACGCTGATGATAACTTAGGATTTTAAGATTCACTGATTGTACCAATGAGCTTATATTTTGGAGTATTAATCTCTGTTAGAAATCATTTTTGTAATTTTAAGTATGTAGTTATTTTAAGACAATAACTCCACTAACTTGAACTTATAATATTTAAGACTTTTAATCGGAAATTGTACCAAATTACTATTTGAACTACTACTTGGCAAAAACGTAAGTGCATCTTAAGGTTTAAATTTTACGCGACCTTTTCTTTCTAGTTTCCTGCTCTTTATCAAGAGTATCAGATACAGAAACTACAAATTCAAAAGATCCAAAATAACTTTCCTTTTACGTCTTTCACATGCTTCTCTAATTTGCAGGACAAATACAATGTACAGTTTGTACAATTGAAGTGTATGCAAGTCACTCCTATCTTTTTGTAATCTCTTCTCGAGTTAATTTCTGGCCGGTGTCATAAAAGCTCGCAGCCGTCCGTTGGCCGCACCTCGAACGCAATAACGAAGAAATTGGCACGCGTTTGACGTACGGACGATCGCGTGACGTTATGCGAAATGTGTTTGCACTTTGTGTGCACCATGAAATGCATCGACCCCTTTGCTGCACCGACATCACGTGGTCACGGCATCTGGCTCAAATGCACGCGTAATTAACCGATTCGTTCGTGCCGGAAGTCCATCTGTTCCGGGGACGTTCCGCTCGAAAACCGTAATCGAAAGCATACCTTCCGGTGCTGACGCTTTTCAACGCGGACTATTCGGTTGGCACGTCTAAAAAAAAAAAAAAACAGCATTTGCGTTAAGTGAACGAAAACGTGGCATGCTTAGTGACCCGTTTCGCGAAATGCTGCGCGCTAATTTCAAAGAAAATTCACTCAAAACCAGAAAGTTCCGTTCTATTCGATTCGATCAAAGGATTTCAGTTGGTACAGGAATGATTTTCTTCGCGCAATTTTTGTCACGAATATTTAGTATTTCAAGATGTGCTTGTAAGAAATGTGAGTTAGAAATGTGAATTATGATATACGTAGTGACAATAGCTATTATTTCGTTATGGTTATCTAATTCTGTCTAACCAGGTACATGAGATTCACATCGAGTTTTTTGATCAGATTTGACGGGAAAGTACGACGAGAAATGTTAATTACGGTTTTTGTTAACGGGTCACATTTTTAGCTTTAGATTTTTATCGATTAGACGTAGAAAAATTCAGAAATACGGAGCATTGAATTTTTATCGGTAGGTTAAACGTAGAAAAAATGAAGTTAAGAGCTAGGTGGAACAAAAGGAACGTTTTAGGTCACAAGATGGCGATGGTTTGCATTTATCCTTCTACTTGTAATTTTATAAATAATTATTAAAGAAATTTTTATCTTTATTTAATGTTAAATATATAAATTCTTTGAATCTTTTTCTATCAGGGTGTTATCTTTACCCACTTGTGACAGAAAAAGTTTAGGACAAAAGTTTCAGACTATGAAGTATACAATAGAAAAGTAAAATAAATTTCGAAAACAGTTTTCTTGGCAAAATCGAGGCCACTTAAGGATTTGTAGGTAGGAACACATATTTTTCTTTCTACGATATTGTAGAGATTATCGAAATAAATTCTATTATATAGAATTATAGATATTTCTAAAAACATACCAATATGTTGATGTATTATTTCTACCACGGAAGGCGAAATGCATTTCGAATATGTAATTAAATAAAATGAATTTTTCTCATGTCCTAGTCGCGTGGTTACATTCAGTAACATTTTTAATGTCAAATATTGTTAACGCTGTCGTAAAGTGAAATGCGATAAAAAGCTGAATATTTCATATTTCCGTTACTGTAAATCGAGAAATATGTCAAGAAAAATATGTATTACGTAACACGTATTTTGAATTTATTTCGATACTCTCTTCAATATGGTAAAAAAATATGTGTTTCTATTTGTAAAATCCATGGTAATCGCGATTTCGTCAGGAAGTAAATTGTTTTCAGATTGTATTTACACCGATAAAATTTGTATCCGTTAAATTGTATTCTTTTCGATACGATAAAAAATGTGTTCCTGTTCGTAAAATCCATAGTGATCTCGATTTCGAAGTGAAATAAACTGTTTTTAAATTGTATTTGTACTGTTAGCTATTGTACATTCTATATCCTGTTTGTTCTAAACTCTTTTTTACAAGATAGTTGTAAATGGGTGAAAAATCGCAGAATCGTGTATCATATATTTGTTAAAAAGGTATACGACTATTTCGATTATAAACAAAAGTATTTGTTAGAAATTTGCAATAAATCTTTATAAAAGGAAGCATAATTTCATAATACAGTACTTATGTATTCAAGCATATACAGAGTTAATAGGTAATATCTAAAATAATTCATTATGTACTGACTGTATCAAAAAACTTTTTAACGAAAATTAAAAATAACGGAGTGTTAAATATACTTAGATAAAAATAGAATTTTTTAATAACCATTTATAAGGAGACAAAGAATAGAAGGATAAAATGATAAAATATTGTCACTGTACCACCGAGCCCTTTCTTTCAGGTTAAAATTTTTCTATACAGAACTTTCTGATAAAATTTAAATTCTTCGTATCACTGAAACGAAGAGTCATTAACAAGAACGGTGAAACTTCTACTTAATATTTTTTGTTACTTTTATCCCGTGAAACTGGTCGAAAAACTCGACACTTCTGTACTCTATGAATACTTATTAAATAGATTTTTCTTTACAACACAAAAATCTGATTTTCAATGTATTTTTGAGAAATTTGCAACATATATTCGAGAAATAAATAAAAATGAATAATTCGATACAATAAAACTGTCTTTCTGAGAACTTTTATAATATAATACTATAATATATAACAAAACAAGTAAATTTATTACATTATTGAAAAGTTAAACTGAAAGTTAAGTTGAATGAGAAAAATATTTCTTTTTGAAATAATCAAAATTTGTACAAATACAGCTGTATACTTTGTAATTTATATAATGAAAAGTTTTGTGAAGTAAAATTCTATAAATACACAAATGATAATCAAACTTAATACAACGTATTAACATTAACTAAGGATTTAATAAATTAATCTCTTTTTAAGTAGTAAAGGTTTTCCTACCTAAAATTAATTTTTAAAAGATGTTACCTTTTCATCCATTGCTTCTACAAACTGTACAGCGTATCACATTATACTTTTTCAAAATTTTGTGTGACATACAAACTATCCAAATAAAAATATTAGTCATATTTTCAATTAATGTATATACAAACCTGAATATAATAATTCAAAACAATAATATCTAGTACATAAATTCTATTTCTACTATGAAAGTATTCAATCGTTCACATTTCCAATGAATTTTCTAAAAAAACAATATTTATTTTTATAAAACATCTCTGTATAAGATTATTAATCAATGTTTCAATTAAGAGATTAATAAATTTGGTAATTCTACTACACCGTAATACTGTAGCAGAATCTGACATAATTACCAGCACCAAATTATACTGCAACTCAAGCTCCTATATGAACCATAATTCAGAGTTAAAAACAAAGTATGGTAGTCCTAAAAATATAGCGTGGTTGTAAATATCAGAGATCTATACAGTGATTTTTCTGACGTGAAACTGCAACAGCATTGATTGATGCAACGCACAGGGACGAATGATTATTAATTGACGATTAATGATAAAAATTTATGGCTAATCGTAAATAAAATCAAATTAATATCAAATGATTAATTCGAAGGAAAGGGCACTAATACCATAATTATTAGTCAATTTGTAAGTGATACAATAATTATTAATTACGAAGTGTTTAACACTTTTTCTTTCAATTGAACTAATTTCAAACATTCTATAAATAATGTATGTGCATTTGGTACGTTTACCGCTATTAATTAAGCGCTTAACAGATGCTAATTATAATATTATTAATTACAATAAAATGTGAATTAATTATTCATTAAATGATTGGAAATTATTGATTTATGAATACAAATTACAAGAATTATTTATGATTCTCAGTTTATACATAAAATAAATTGAATAATGATTCCCCCGTTCATCGATGTTTACATTTCTGTATTGTCAAATTCCTGGTTGTTTAAATTTTAAATCATCAAATTGCTAAATTTTTTAAATTTCTAATTATCGAATTTCCAAATTCAAAATTGTTTAATTTTCTATTCCCCACATTTTTAAACTTTTTAACATTCAAATTGTTAAAATTTCAAATGTCGCGAGTCCCTACTTTCTTTAAATTTTCAGCACTCCAAAACCCAGATTTTTATTCCCTTAAATTATCAAATGAGAAAATTGTTAAATTCCTGCACTTATAAACTTCCAAATAATCACAAGTTTCTAAATTTTGAAACTCCTAAAATGTCTAATACTCTGCTTCACAGCTTTTGCATTTGCAGATTTTCAAATTTTTTAATTCCTAAACTTTCAAATTTCTAAATTCTTAAATTCCTAAAACACAAATTTCTACATTCATCAATTTTCTAATTCCTAAATTCTTAAAATTCTTAAAATTCTTAAAATTCTTAAAATTCTTAAAATTTTTGAAATTCTTGAAATTCTTAAAATTCTTAAAATTCTTAAAATTCTTAAAATTCTTAATATTCGAAATTCTTAAATTTCTAAATTCCTAAAATCTTAAATTCCCATATCTACCAAATTCACACGTCAAATCTTTACTTCCCCAATTTCCCAAGTCTCCAGAGTGTGAAACTTCCGAATTCTCAAACCACGAAATATTGAAGTCCCAGATGTGCATATACACCCGCGGTTCCTGAAGCGAGGAGCATGCAAAATAAGAATTATCATATCTGATGACATAAGAATTCCGAACACGTATGTGCGTTGCTTTGAACAGCATGTCTAACTGTCATTTCTATTAAATATATGAAATGCTCGGAGAAACTTCAACATTTCTTAATCTACCCGAATCAGTCAAGAGTAAATATATTATTTACAAATCGACCGATATTACAACCACGTTATATCTCTGTAACTGCTACATCATTCCAGCATCAAGCAAATGCTTTTCCTTACACGTGCATTTATTTCCGTTCCAAATACCGTTATCACCGATCTCCCATCCGCAAAATGTTAGAATTAAGTCGCGTCATAAAATTGCATTCATCGTACAATGAAATATCACCGAAATTTTCCGAGACACGTAAAAATATAAAAGAAAACAGCGGAACGAGTCGCTTTATTTGAAAGTACACTTCTTTCGTGAATATTTTAAACAAACAAGGGGCTGGCTAGAATCACGCACAAAAACGGAAGAAACGCGTGAATCCCAGTTTCGAACACGCGTTCTTTTTTCATGATTATGCATCGAAGCTTGAATAAGCGAAACGCAGTGTCGGTTCGGCACACAATGCGCGACTCGCACGAGCGAGTACGAACTTTCGCAAACGAACCGCACCCTGTTTCCCCATATTTTCTTCCTTCTGTTTTTCCGTTCAAATGTGTACTCGTGCTCACCACCTGACGTGTATGCGTGTACACCTGTGCTCGTGTTGGTCGCCGTGTGTAACGACGGGCAATTCTGATACCCTATTTTTTGTCCAAAAGCATGCTTCGTTCGGAAACCTTCGGGGAACACGGAGATCCCGACAGGTTTGACGATCCGGATGAATTTCAGAGCACAACAGAAGAAGCTTTGTAACATCGGAAATTTATGCATGCAATTATTGTCGAGATACAACGATACATCATATCCTCGTAACTCTAGACGAAACTTCTAGAATATTATCCCCTGCGTTTTACTCGCTCAAGCGTTGATACAGCTGCTACTATACTACTCAAAGGACTCTAACCGCTTCGAGACAGTCGAACCGTTCAAGGATCTCGAGTTATCCCCAAAGAAAGGATCCATGATCTTGTACAAATTTTTTAATGTTGCAACTTATGAAGATGTCAGCCCGTCGCTAACCACTAGTGATGGGATGCAGATGTATTTCGAGTAGATTCAGATATTTTTATATGGTTTTCAGTAGCTTATTAGCATTTAACTGATACTTGCGAATGAACTCTAATTAGGACAGGTTTAAACTTCTTATATTTTCAGAAACATACGATATTAAATTACTTGCGAATGGACTCAAGTTTACATAGGTTCTAACTTGTATTTTGTGTAACGTAAATTAAATTACTTGCGAATGAACTCAAATCTAGATAAATTCAAATTTCTATTATTTTGAGGAACACAGATTAAATTACTTTCAAATGAACTCAAGTCTAAATAGACTTAAATTTGTAAGTATTTTGAGAAACATAAATGTAATTGAAGTTTAGCAGTAAAGATTTGAATGAAGAAATTTCCGAATTCAAAAAGTTTACAGGTTTTTTATTTCATATTTAACAAACGTTATATCATGTCGGTCCTCATTATGGAATTACAACAAGTGAAATTGAAGTCAGATTAATTGATTATAGAAATAACTAAAATATCCAAAAATTGTGTAAATGTGGTTATTTTTGCTAGTGATATTGCACAGATATTCACTTCACCCTGCAAACAAAATACCCAGTCCTCGTTTTTCAAAATGTAAAGTACTACTTTTACAAGACTCAGTTTTTTCGAGCCACAAAACACTTGCAAATAAATGCAGCAGAATTTCGTTATATTGCCATGTTCACAAGAACTGTGACATTAGGTGCCTCCACCACAGTAGGACATGAAAATCTATGAAAACTATAATATTAAAAAAAAGTTATTACCAAATCCAATATATTACTAGTGTGAAGCATTTCCTGTTGTTACTTTTTCATTTACTCTTCATGGCAATATAACGTGAGTCTACTGTATTCAAGTGTACCCGTATTCAAAGAGCCAAATACTCATTCCAGAGATAAAAACTGGCTAAAATAATTCGAGTCCCTCGCAAGTATACAAAATAAAACATCTACGACGACAACCATTTAAATCTGACAAAATGAAACTTTTATTTCGAACTCGAATCGAACTGACCTTCATCCCATCTCTACTAACCACCGATCCAATATACGCGCCCGTGTGTGTCACGTGTGATCACAGCGTATAAATACGTAAGTGTCAATGTGACTGAATGAGTGTGTGTGTGTGTGTGTGTGTGTGAAATCGTACACAATATCAATTAACGTGCACAAGAACAATACTGCCACGAGATTGCGTGCAGGGCGGGTTCGTGCAGAGCCGCACGGAGCATTAACAGTGTGACAGACCTGGCTTTAACAGACACAACTTTAGCCCCAACGGCCATGTTCTCTTTACAGTAGATCGGCCCATATATTATGTGGTCCCATACGGGCGGATTATTAGCACGGTCCACAACGTCAATCTGTACCTCCACCGTTCGCGACAAGGGCGGGTGGCCCTTGTCTTGGGCCATCGCCTCCAGCTTGTACATCTCACGCTACACCAGACCGCGTGTATAACAAACGGGAACAAAAAACAATGTCGTTAGTGTCAGTCGTAATGACTCGTGGCAGTTGAACAATTGATCTCGGGATGAGCGTAGCTCTCTCTCGAGTGTCTCGGCCCCCTCTCTCTCTCTCTTTCGGTCCATCGCGGTCTGTGTCTGTCTGTCTTAATCTCGTTTCGATTCTGCCAATTCAAATTCGCACCCTGGTGTAGCCAGTGTTCATCGTGTCTGGGTGACAGGTTAGCACATTCGTCGGCTTCACGGACGATTCTCTCTCTGGACAAAGTCTGCTTTAGCCGCTGCTTCGCTCGATTTTTACGCCCTACTAGCGCGATTTACGCTCTAAGCAAAGCGGGACTAGCGCCAACTGGAAGCTGAGCGTGCTGATTATAACGGGGACACCAAATGCCCCTAGATAACGAGGATCGGCGATCGCTGATGCCCGCTTCTGCACCTGTCTGTACTCTGCTCGTGAAAGAAAAAAAGGACAATTTTCTTTTAACCCCGTTTATGGGGACCTGGATCTCTCGCTATATCCTCGCCTACCCTATACGGATCATCGCGCTAAGGACAATCCGGCATCTGGTTTTCCGAACTCGTACACATCTAGGGATGGTTTCCGCTAAAGTCGCCGGAGCCGGTTTCCTAGGCGCTTTGGGAATCTTCTTGCACCGAGTCTTTCGTCGAAAATATTTGCTAACTCTTTTAACGCGTGTCGATTAGAAGGATTGATACAATTCGTAATTTGTTATTATTAGTTTCTCAAACTGTTACGAAGGATTTTTATTCTGATTGATACTTCTGTCTACATCATATCTGTTTCGTAGAATTAATATATTTTGAGGACTGTATTGATACTAAAATAGTTACAGAATCAATTCTCGTATCGATTTTGTAGTTATGATTGTAAGTCATTGCGTATAAAGATTGCAGTTATTGATTTAAATTCAATATCTAGATTGCCAATGATCTCGATGTATTGGAATATGATCATATGAAAAGATATTTTTTGCTCATCTTCAACTAACTTCGATAATAAATGACAGATAATTGAAAATGGAGTTCTTGTTAGATATGTTTCCATTTGCAATGGAAGTAAGAAATTATGGATATTTAAATAACTTTGAATACTTTATGATTACTTAAGTAACAGCTCAGACGTCTTATAAATAAGCAGCTTTAACAAGCATATCTTTTAAACCATTAATCATTATGAAGAACAAATTGTAAAATGATCTCCAATTGTTCACCACAAACGGTTCATTACAATGTTCAAAGTACTTTTATACAAAGTCATATTTCTTCAACATACGTTTACAATATTTTATAAGCATATAAACTCTTTTAATTTATTATTTAATCATAAAACTTAATCAACTTTTTCACTATCTTTACTTAATTAGGTAAGTAATAAGAAATAAATATTTATGACAACAAAATGCACAGTAAAATGTTATGTACACGTAACTTTGATTATTCCTTAATAATCTACAATGATAATTAATTCGATAAAAAAAAAATTCGATAATTCGATATTAATAAATAAATTCAAATAATTCTAAATAGAACCAATATTACAGCTTGAAAAATAAACACTTAAGAAAAATTTATGTTGTTAATTAGTTTCAACAATTTTACAGATAAAGCACGTTCATTGACGAACACTTTTTACGTTATAAAATAATTTTGTTTTTTAAATTAATTTTTTTTTTAATTGTATGCAATAATTTACAACCCTAATGTTTAATGATTTCAATTGTTATAATGTCTACACGAGAATTCATTTTAAAATTAGTTTGCAACAATATAGTATCCAAAATATAATAATTACCGAAACAGATATAAACAGAAGTTTATTCCTTGTACAATGGAGTCTCGTTATATGGCCCTGCAACGACAATAAGAGAAAGAACCCTTTATATCTAAAGTTCCACAATTATTTCCGGTTCTTTAACCTTATTTATGACCACATAGCAAAACTCTCTATATCAATTACTCAGAATAAAGAGTCTTCGTAACTATTTAAATCAAAACTTTAACTCTTATCCAGATATTCGAATTTAATTGTATAAATAGTTTAAGTACAATTATAGTGTTAAGGGCAAAAGTAATTTACTTATTTAACATGGTCAGATAACAAAATCCTGTATAAATTTTTAAAGAATTTGTGGAACTCGATATGGTCTCCTTAACCCAATAAAGAGTTAATACAAGGGTGGGTTTAGACTGAATGACAGAGGGGATAAACCCTCTTTTTGAGATTTTAAATTCTCATACTGACAGATTTAAATATTTCGCGATTAATAAGTCGGGTGATTTAGAAATTTAGAAATTTGTTAATTGGAAAATTTGGAGCTGCATAAAATTAAAGATTCAGAAATGTAAAACTATTAAAATTCAGGAAATGTGTTACTTTAAAAATTGAGAAGTATAAAAACACCAAATCTTCAAATTCTCAAATTCAGAAATTGATTACTCGTCACTGTGCACGTTCGTGTACTAAGCCCAATCGAACGCAATTATAACTAGTCTAAACGCACCCTGATTAAGTTTAGAACTGTTTCAACCCCCAATATCGAACAGGAAGTATCAAAGATATTTGATTCGGTGTCGTTCGATTCCCGAACAATTTCCAAAAAATCGGCTCCGTCGAATGGTAACAATTAATATAAGTAGGGGATAGAAAGTAGTGGTAATAGTATAGTAATGGTAGTAGTAGTTGTAGTAACAGTAGTAGTAAGTAGGTAAGTAGTAGTAAGTAGTTAGGAGTGTCCGACCAATCAGCGATCTACCGCGCCGCGCTTAACCATGCATGCTTTTCCTCTCCCGGCGAAATCGCATCATGTACATACATATAGAAAGCAATTAAAACAATTTCCAACTGAACAACGAACGAGGACGCAGTTATACGTAATCAAAAGTGTTTACGGTGACGCAAAACCGACTGAAAGGTGTAAAACTTGAAGCTAATCGATCGAACGAACATATAGTCGGTGACAGATGGTGAAAAGGTTCGAACAGAATGAAACGTAGAGTCAATAAAACCAATACCGACGTAAACAAAAAAGAGGAACAAAACGTAACGAGAGAATGAGTGAAAAAAAAAATAACAAGGGAGCAGCATTGCATGGCACGGCACGGCATGTCACGTGTCTTGTCTCGGTCATGTCGTGGCATACAAACCTGGCTTTCACCGACGTCACTACAGTACCCACTGTGACATTTTCTTTGATGTGAGTGGGGCCGTATACATTCTTATCCCACACAGGTGGTTTATTGTTTCTGTCTACGACGTCTAACTCAACGTCCACGTCTGCGTGCAACACTTGCGTCCCTCTGTCGGAGGCCCGTACTCGCAGGCGATAGATGTCACGCTAATGGCAAAACATTGGGCCGTCAACTCACAGGACACTTTTTCGGGACTGTTGTTGGCGGATTTTTTTTTTTTTTTTATTCATTCTTGTTTTATTTTTATATTTTTTCTCTGATGATTGCTTGTTTTGCTTTTTTTTTTTACTTTGAACCATTTTTTCGGTACATTTTTACTTTTGCTTGTTTTTTTTTTTTTTTTTTTAAATTGTTTTTGATAGACTGTTTACGAGAGACAAGTCACTCGGCGGCGAAATATTTAAACGCGTGACCTTCTAGAACGACCTGAAGGGTATATCTCTTGAACTCGGAAACGAAACGAAAGAGATAGAAGATAGTGAAGGACCGTACGGTCTCGTGGGTATCCGTTTATATCGTTCCAGACCTTTTCGATTACGATTAATCTTCCGCGCGTTGGCCAATCTCTGATTAACCTGAAAATTTCTATCATTATCGAACATCAGTATTCACGATTCATTGACACTTCGGTTATTTAGATGAATCACAATTAATCCTTAAAGAGGGATACTTACCACAGAACGGAGACAGAGCTATACTCTTTAAAATAATGTGGTTAACGGACGTTGTATTTTACAGATGTTCTCAAATTCGCATTCGTTCGAATTTTGATCCACGTTTTAGTTCAAATTAATTCACAACGCAATTTTCAAACGATATTTAAAATCAACACGGTGAAATAGTATATGCCGATAACGTACACTTTTATTTATGTTTGTCTCAATGCCAGATTTCTTGTTAAATTATTTTATTAATTCTTATCAACAAAATTCAATTATTATATTTTCAATTTCGGAACAACAGTTATCGATTTATTAGCCCTTGGACCGTTGAGACAATCAACAAATAAAGTTTCGGTTTAATTTCAGACAAATTATTCCAATTTTAGCCCACTTTTTCAGTAACTGGAAATCCTTTGTTCAACCCTTATCCGCAATTTTGATGGAGAAACGTAATTTATATTCATAGTACATTTTCAAATATAATAGAAACTTTTGGATTATATTCAGGATTAAATGAATTACATAAATTAGGTGAGTGAATTTATCGGACTTGGATAAGGGTTAAAAATTTCAATGGCTAATTTCGAAGCGCGTATGCCCGAGGATTGAAACGAAAAAAGTAGACGATGAAATCGTTATCGGCAATATGTTTAATGTTAAAGAGGTCCTTCACTGACGGATACACTCGAGACCAGGACAATAGAACAAACGAAACCGCGAGTATCGTTTGAAACGAACAAAAAAAATCGTAAAGAGAACAGAAGTGGTACTAAAGCGATTGGTACTAAACCTCGATTGCAAATTGAATTCAAAGACAAAGTAAAAAAAAAAAAAAAAATACAGAAAGAATCGATCAAAGACGGAGATAGAGAAAGATAGAGAAAGAGAGACAGAGAGATAGAGAGAGTGACAGAAAGAGAGAGAAAGAGAGAGCGATACATAAACTAAAAACAAAAACTGTAACAGAGTGACGTCTCCGAGTGACAATAATCACAGAACAACAACAATAACAGAGGCAAACTAAATAATCGAAAAAACGATCGAATAGAATCAATAGTCGAAAACGGAAAAGCACTCTAACAATTATCGTACTCGTTTCTTTTCTTACTTTCTTTTTCTACATCTTTTTTTTCATCGATTTTCTTTACGTTGGTATAACAATGCTGTATATCACGTTATACTTTCGATGTCTCGATGCAAAGTGTGAAACACAAGAATGTGGTTCCTACTTACTGGAAAACAGCCCTTTTTTTTTCATCATCATCATCATCATCATCATCATCATCATCATCATCATCATCATCATCATCATCATCATCACCATCATCATCATCATCATCATCATCATCATCATCATCAAATCCGAAGAAAGTAAATGGTGCAATGAACACAAACATAAACAATAAGAAATTCAAATTAGTTCCTTTACGAAATCAACCAATGCAGGCATTTGCATGCAAGCAAGAATGCGTTTAAAGAGGCATCAGGAGGAATAGGGCCATGTGAGAAAGAAAAGAAGAGACAGTCAGAGAGATAGATTCGAAAGACAGAGAGAGAGATAGAAAGAAAGAAAGAAAGAAAGAAATAGAGAGAAAGAGAGAGAGATGGGTGGATCCAAAATGGAGTATAACCGGAGTTACAGAGAGAAGGAAAAAAAAATTTATGACGACCCCTCGTCTGATTCTTTCGTTTTAACGACACTCAAAAACCGATGGACGTTTTTTTTTTATCTACCGTGGATTTTTTTTAACGTACTTTTCATTACGTTGCTTCGTCGCTCGTATTTACAGATCTGCATTATTCCGTAATTTTTCTGTTTCGTTACGACAGTGGTATGCCGCCCCAATCACAGAAGAAAAAATGTCACACCACGGACAGATTTCTTACGGTTTTATTGTTATTGCGCTCTCGACAAAAAATGTCTTTCGTGTCTTTTTTTTTATTCGGCTGATTGTCAGTCATGTCGCAGTTTGCGGGAGAATAGGGGATCGAAAGTTGGGAACGTCAGACAGATGAAGAGAAAAAAAAAGATCAAAAAGAACGACAGAAAAATACCAAAATGCAAAAGAATCCAATACAAAAGAAAAAAAGGTAATGAAACCGTTTCAGTACCAGTAAAACAGACAAAGTCGAGAGAAAAAATCAGTCAATCTTTGTAATAAGAAAATGCAAATTTGAAAAAATTGCTTCGTTCAAACGATCAACTGTTATTGAGCAAAAATCAAAGAAAATGAAAAAATGTCACTGAAGTTGTACATAACAAAATGCAAAGTGACCAAAGTTCAAGGAGAAAAATATATAAAAACGAGAGATAAGGAAAAAAAGTCGAATGAAAACAAAATGTAAGAAGACAGAGAGAGAGAAAGGGGAGAACAGAGAGAGAGAGAGAGATACAGAGAGAATTTAGAGAGGAAGGATATAGGAGCGAGAGCGAGATCCGTTCCTGTAAAGGAATCAAAAACACATTCATATAAAATATTGCAAGCATTTTCAAAAATTGTTTATGTCTGATGCACCACAAAATGCGTAGAGGTTGAAGTACACCGTACGTGGGGCTCAAAAAATGTCGTTCCCACCTGCTCCTGGAAGTTCAAAAAACATCACTTCCCTTTTGAAAAACATTCACATTAGTATTTAGTTAAGGAGAATTAATTAAAAGGTAATTAGTTGGGTCTCGTATCGTTTCCCTTCCTTTTGCTCTGTTATTCATTCGTTTCCTTCCCGTTGTTTCTCCGCGACGCTCTGTGACGCGTGTACAAAAATATAAGATAAAGAAGAAACGAAGATCATGAAAAAACGAAACAAATTTCTAGGAAAAACACGCAGGCATTTCTCCGTGGCTAGGATGGAAAATTAAAAATAAAAAAGAAGTGCACACGTTTATCAATCAACGGGTGGCTTTTCGCGCGCGCGACGCAAATCAATCAAACTCGCCGAATGTATAAAAAAATAGGTAAAAATTTTGTTCCGGTCGAAAATCAATCTTGGTAAAACGCGTTGGGAACATCCGAAATATGAAGGAACAACAGAACAAAAAAGGAAAAGTATTTTCTTTCTTTTTTTTTTTTGTTCACTGACAAAAATAATAAACGGGAAATGCAGAACGAAATGAAACTAAAAAATAAAGAGAAGACGCACGTCGACGACCGATACGGCGATAAATAAAAATTGGACAAGAGGTGTTCGAAAGCTCGATTGGAACTTGTTAAAAAAGGTACTCGCGCCGCGAGCATGTTCTCGATAGAAAAGAATGAAAGAGACAGAGAGAGAGTGTTCTGTTGCAAAAATAGCCCGAACGGTCGATCGATTCAGGTACATGAAGCGTTTGAAGGAAATCAGGCATAGCTAAGTATTTACCATAGTGAACACATTGTGCATATCAATGGGAATTAAAAAGTTCTATACATGTGCCGTAAAAAGGAAACTCATTTCGTTGCATATTAGTGATAATTAGAGAAATAATTGCCGACCAAACGCATATTGTTATACAAAGTTATCCGATCAGCAACAAAACGGATTCGTGTTAAAGAACGTAAGTTAACGTAAACGTACAATATATATAATAATATATATATATATATGTATATCGGCAGAAGGTGTACACTCAAATTTGTATTTATATAAATATAGATATAAATATATGTAATCTCTCGTACACATACACGAGTGTATGAACACCGTTTCGAGTGAATATACATTCGCGTGTGTGTACACGTATATTCGGGCTTAATGATACATGGAGAACGTCACGTGGATTCTCGGCTTTGAATCAGTTCTTCGTGGGTAACATGTCTTAAATAATCGCATTGTTGTATAAAAATATACGCGGTTACACAGGTTAGAATGTACTTTCAAACACCATAGGCGAGCCAACGTTGATCTAGAACGAAGATCGTAGAATGAACGAGCGAATCGAAGAACCAGATGTTTCTTGCTCGAGAACTACACGTTGCTCCTCCATAGAACCATTGTTGCTGTTACTGCTAAAGAGAGTATGTAAATTATCATGAATGGAAATACTCACGTCTAGAGGCTTCTTTAAGACGATCCAACCAGACTCTGGTTGAATCTCAAAGTACTCCAACCCTTCATTATCGTTTGCCGAGCTCAAGGAATATGTTATAGCGCCGTTATTATCGGCATCTTCGTCCGATGCCGATACTCTCAGAATGTTTGTACCGATACTCGCATCCTGTTTTACGTTTTCTACGTATCGCTGTAAAAAAAAGAGGAATATGTACAAATTTATATTTACAAATTTTTTTTTTAAATGTTGAAGCTCGGTAAAAAATGAACGTTTTATATTTAACCTGCTTACTTTTGAATTTACTTAACGTAATTTGCTTAAAATTATTTTTATTGTTATTAAATTTTTTACGCTTATAATCGGTTCAGCTTTTTTATCGCAGGACTAGCGAAACACTTAGTTTCACCCCATAAAATAAAATTTATAACCAACAGATCAAATTTATGATGAACAGAGCTTAAACTTTAAGGTTTCGAATTTTTAATTTTGTAAATTTTATATTCAAGAAATTGAGAAATATTTTTAAAATCATAAATTCCTAGATATATAAGTGATCAACTTTTCACACTTACTAATTTCCAAGCTTTTAAATTTAGAAATGTAGAAATTTCAATATCACGCATTCTAAGATTCAGACATTCACACTTTTACGCTTAAAAAGTTGCAAATTCTAAAATTTAGCAATTCAGAAATTTTTAATAAACCCAAAAATTTCCATCATAACTACTAAAACTAAGAAATTCCTAAATAATACTCCTAGTTTCTAACTTTGAAAATTAATTTTAGAGATTTTTAAGGAGAAAAAAGTAAAGTTAAACACTGAAATTAATATTAAATTATGCAAATTATTTTAAAGATCTGATTTCAACTAATACAATTTTATTAAAAGGACTTATCCAATTTTTGCTTCATACGTTCAATTTCATTCAAACGTGCCATTCAATTCTAACGAATTAATTTATTCCGAATTATTATACTATGCACAAAGTTTAAAGAGTGTTCTGGACAATCGTTATTTGCATTTCTTTCAGACTGGTCTCTTTGTATGCTTCGATGATTACAGGCTGAATTTCAAAGGCCATCGAATAGCATACTACAACCACGTGAAAGGCAATTCTCTCCTGTGGTTTTCATTCACCCACTCCATCCATCAATGATGAAACGATATTCTCCGATATTTTGTTTCACCGACGAATATTAAGCAATTGTTTGAGTCGAGCATGGTGCACATGTAAATTTAACGAAAGGTCAGAGGTGCATTCATTATAAAATACAACTGAATCAATACCTGATATGTAACATTAGATGTTCTCTCAAATTACAAAAAACGTAACAATGAAATGATTATCTACCTTGCACTTACATATCTAATATATGTTACAATTACGAAAATGGTAATTTGTTAGGTTATAGTTCCCTTAAACTCTTTTACACATATGAAATTTGTTATTTTAAATTAAATTATATTAAGAATAATAGAAAATGAAATACTTATCTACTAGTTCTATTACATAAAACAGTAAGCATGTTACAAAAAGAATGTCAAAATTCATTTAAGGAAATAAAGATGAACCTTAAACATTTGTCCTTAAAACCGTGCAGAGATGAGTTCCATTTCACATAATTTTAGGACACAAATGCGTATATATAAATAAAATAAAGATTCAATCCAAAAATAATTCTTTGAATCAAAATTTACCATAGATCTGGGAACAGCAATTTTAAATAAAACGAAATGTTTTGAAATAACGAATAATCTTTGAATCAGAGATATTTTTAGTTACAATAAGATTTTATTCGATAATCTGAACTGTTCCAATTTTAAATTATTCACTATTATATCTCAAAAAACAAATGTTTAATTTTGGTTATAGGATTACTTGAAATAATGCATAACCCTGAAACCATGCGACTTTTGCTTTTAACAATTTTTCATAGAAAGTATAATTTAAAAGTTATTTGAGGTGAGCAAGATACGTGAACCACCCTGTATACCCCTAATACGTATGGAGTTACGACTTATTGTTATGAGTAGCAATTATAGGGGACAGGCTATCTTACGTCTAATGGAACGATGTGACTGCACCTGATCATGTTCAACTTATAATAATAATTATTTCGAAAGTAGATCGTGACTCCCGCTAACATTGCACAGCAGTCTCGCGATAATTACCCACGTTCGGGGCTCCAGAGAACGGGTAATTATCGGAGATCGGCTAATAACGTGCGATCTCATCGCAACTTGTCTATTTATTTTCTCATGATATTCTTCCGGTAGTGAGACCATATTTTCACACACGCACGTAGCAGTTACACATACACGCATACACACAAGCGATACACAGCATACCTATAAAAGTTTCAACCGACATATGTCGCTCACATGGCTACAACCTTAATGATTCCCAAGGGAGCGATAGGGAAATAATTTTTATACTGATCTAAAATGGACCTAGCAATAAAATTCAAATTTATTTATCCCAAGACGAATTATCATAATAAAATTACAAAACTATATTTATGGATTTGATATGAAATATTAAAAGTTATTTTGTTATAATATGAATCTTTTGTATGCATTCTTATTAATTTTTGTGTGCGATTCTTTACTGTTATGCTTTTCATATGTTAATAATTTTTTCGCAACCATTTTGAGATAATAAATATTATTCTCAAATATGTGCTTAAATTCCTTTTCTTGATCCAACTTTTTTTTTATTTGAACGTTTTCAATCATATGTATAGATTGTTTAGCTGAACACTAAGGATATACAAACTTTTACATATTTATACAATACACATGTTATATATATATATACAAGTTACATGATATTTTACTTTATTTGTTTAATATCATAAGCCTTGTATAAAATTTCAGGCTTATATTTTTAAACAAATTGAGAACACTAAATACGAGAGTTCAGTTAACCCAATGTTAATATAATTGATATCATAACAAAATAAATTTTAAATACATCTTCACGTAAATGAATTCGAATTTAATCATGAAGAGAGTTCGCTATTGTCCTTTTTTTTTTAATTAGACGATCTTTCTCTATTTTCCTTGTTTATTTTTTTGATATTGCTTCTTTGGTTTCGATTAGTATGGTGATAATCAATAAAATCACAGATACGGTTTTATATGATTCCTCAAACTTATTGACTAAATATGGCGACAAGGTAACATGTATTTGTGTGTAAATAATGCTTATGGGCGAATTATAACTCGTATATTACACGTGTGGACTCGTAGCGTTCCTAGCGAGTAATTATCTAGTAGGCACTTATCGCAGGTACCAAGATTCCTCCAGGTAAAATAGACAACTCACAAGAGAGTTATTGGCAACGATTAATTTCATTTATGCAATATTTATTCTTAACAGTTTTATGATTTCGATTAGACTTGTTTATATATCGCTTATAATGTAACTCACCTGTCGGTCGAACAGCGGTGGGTTGTCGTTAATATCCGTAATTTCAACAGTGAAGGAGCACACACCTTCCAAAGAAGGTTCACCTTGATCTGTTGCTTTAACAGTAACAGACACGAATTTTCCGTCATCTCCTTCACGATCAAATACCTGCAAAAACATATGAATTAATTATGATACTCTAACCTTACTTTTCAATAAAAAAACATCTTTAAAAGCTAGTTTCTAGTATTACATTATATAGCTATTGCTATGATTGTAATTATGAATTACGGTAGACTTTCGTTATATTGCCACAGACCTGCAGTAATAAAGTTATTCAGTAGTTCTTGAAATTGCAAATATATTCAGTTGGCTAAAAAGTTCTCTCTTTTGATGTTAGGACAATTTGTTTACTAATATACAGAGGGCATCATTAATGTGCGTGAAAGTTCATGGAAAGATAACAATATAACGATAATCTATTGCACTCAAAGTTTCATATTAATTTAACTTTCATTTAATGTTAACAATTGTGACAAAATTCACTTTAATATAGTGTGCATTAATTTGTATTCAAAGTGTACCTTGTTCGTCAGAACTTGGCCAGTCTCTTCGTCAACGGTAAACTTTGTTCCCTTCTGATTAGGTTGTTGCACGATCGAATATTTAACTTGTCCGTTCACACCTTTGTCTTTATCCGTAGCTTGAACCTTGATGACGGTGCTACCGTTCGGTGCTCCTTCTTCGACTTTCGGATTGTACATACTGCAGTCTTTGAACTCCGGTTTGTTGTCGTTAACGTCCGTGATGAAGACCACGACAACCGCTGTACTGGTATGAGTCGTGGTCTCTCCATTAGGGCAACAAGCTCCGTCGTCGACAGCCGTCACGTTCAACTCGTATTTGTCTCGTTCCAGAGATATTTTGTCTCCTTGTAGCCGAATTACACCAGTGATTTCCTCGATTACGAACTGACCGGATGTAGTATTGCCACCGACGAATCTGAATCGTACATTGTCACCGTCCTTATCCGAAGCGACCACGGTTGTGACGAGGGTGTTGGATCCAGCATTTTCGTCCACGTTTGGCGTGTACACTTGCTGAGAGAATTTTGGCTCCTCGTCGTTTTTGTTCTTCGTGTATATTCGCACTGTTGCTGTTCCAGTCTTTGGTGGTTCTCCTAGAGAAGTCCATAAAAATCAACATAAAAGATTATTGAAATGAACTTTGCCAGATCTCTAAATAAGAAAAAGTGTTTGGACGTTTGTTTATTTTGTAACCCCTTGACTTGATGATCTACTCATGACGCACTTACAGTTCAAGTACGGTAAACCTTTTGTATATTTTAAATACGGCTGAATCGTCAATTTAAGTGTAATCTGCACAAAGGATTACTACATGAAAAACAGCCAGGACATTTTAATTAGTCGTCTTAACATTGTAGCAGTGAATAATTATGTCTGACGCATCTGCTGAATAGTAGTGCAAAGAGTTAAATTTTTGAAGATTTGTATGTATAATAAAACTTTGATTATCATTGTTACCTGAGTTATGTACTGTCTCATGTATCAAAACTTATTAAACAGGTTATATAAAGTTTGTACATAAATGTATATCCGTTACATATCGGTTGTTAGTGTTACATCCGATTAATACGCAGTCAAAGGGTTAATAAACCGTACGTGGAAACATGGCAACGTACCTTTGTCTCTGGCGGTAACAACGAACTCGTAATAAGCGTTATTGTTGTCCGCATCCAGTTGCTTATTGTTGACGATGATTCCGCTGGAGTCCACGCTAAAATGGTCGTCTGACACCAGATATTCTATTTCCGCGTTAGCACCGGAATCCGCATCTGTTGCTTT